>JAUPFT010000012.1:19068475-19805975 GCA_036936625.1 Parnassius smintheus behrii | reverse complement strand
CAGCACACCCAGTTCTACTAGTCCAGGAGTTTCACTAGTAATCCCGAATTAGCGCAAAAAACGAAATATATTAGCTGACGACTGAAAACCGTTCTGTATGAAAGAAAGTAGGTGAATGTGAATTAAAGTTAAATAAACTGATATCTGATAGATATCATTACTTCTAAATCGCCAAAACCAAATTCTAAAGAAAAGTCGATAAATAGTGATAACTTAATTCTTTCACCGCAAAAAATTAATAGCCAGAGCCCATTAAATAATAACTTATCCACAATGATTAGTGTCGAAATTCCTACAAACTCTGATCTTGATATGCACAACAAGCCCAAAGTAGTGAAGGAAGTTGCAAACAAAATTTGTCTACTCAGTACGTCCAGATTTATGAAGACCCGAAACATATTACAACATAATGTACAAAACAACTATGATATATGCCACTATCTACTGACTGATCATGGCAAAAGACCACTTCTACTAGACATAGAAAAAAAACTTCAGAACTTCTCCTTAAGAGACTACTGCATAATAGTCATTGGCAAAGAGGATTTTGAGGCCACAACTAAATATTTTGAGCTTATTACCTACATCCGAGAAAAATTACTACAAATAACACATACAAATATTATCTTGTGTCTGCCGACATTCAAATGTGGTAGATTTGTAAACCTATTCAACAAGAGAATAGAACTGTTTAATAACCTCCTTTATTTGGACAATATGACATATCAATATTCATATTTAATTGACTTCAACTTGAACCTCGATTACAACCATACCATGTTTCATAAGCGCACAGGCCAGATAAACGACTACGGCATGCAGATCATCTTTAACCTTTTGAGCGCCATAGTCACCTATACGTGACAAGCACCTGCGAGCTCTGAGCGCCAACGACGTCGCTGATCTAATAAAGAACATAGAAGAATACCAAGAAGAGGATTGTGGCAAAATTGTAGTAAACAGTGCCAATGATTTTAAAACCTCTGAAATTGTCTCAAAAAAGGAAGAAACCTTACCGATTAGGATTACTTACTGCCTATCATCAAAACAAGAAACAGGGCCTATAACCAAAAGTAGTATTCCCGACAAGACATTTCGTTAACAGTTTTAAATTAACTTTCCAAAACGTTCAGAGCTTAGGAAATAAAGTAGACTTAATTGAGCATTTATTAGTTGATACAAACATTGACATATTATTATTGTCAGAAGTATGGAGAAGTGAGGACTTTTGTGAATCTATAGTAATACCAAATTATAAAGTAGCTTCAAAATTTAGTAGAAAAAAGCATGATGGTGGAGGTGTTAGTATTATGCTGAAAGATTGTATTGATTATATTGAAAAAATAGACTTGGTTAGTTTTTCCGTAGAATTTACGATTGAATTTTGTGCAATAGAAATACCGAAGTATAATATTGTTTTAGTCAGCTTATATAGAGCGGATCGTAATATTAATATCTTTTATGAACAATTAAATAAACTACTTAATAGAATACAACTAAAATATAGTCATAAATATGTCATTATTGGGGGTGATTTTAATATAAATGTTAACGAAAACAATAGTGATTCTCAGGAACTCCTAAATTTAATGCGTTCTCATAATTTAGCTCAACTTATAAAAGAACCCACCAGAGTCACAAATAAAACAGCCACCTGTATTGATCTAATCTTTACAAACTATATATATCTTAAGTAAAAAATTGCTATGTTATTGATTATGGTTTATCAGATCATAAAGCAACAAATCTAGAATTAAATTTAGAGACGGCGATGAGCAAAAAGCAAGTGTTATTTACAAGAAAAAGGTATTTTACAAAACAAAACATTAATTCATTCAAAAACTCATTAAATAACGTCGATTGGAATAATATTCTAAAATATTATTCCAATCGACGTTATTTTTCTTAAAATAATATCAAATAGTTTAAACGAACATATACCTATGATGAAAGTAAAAATAAAAGAACAAAAAAATAAAGGCTGGTTGATAACTGGATTAAAAAAATCTTGTAAGCATAAAAGACTTTTAAAAATAATCCTTAATGATACAAAAAGTCCAGTTTTTCTTAATTACTATAAAAATACACAAAAATTCTTAAACGTAGTATCAAATTATCAAAAAAACTACAATACATTAAACAAATGAAAAATTCGAGTAATAAAATAAAGACCATGTGGCACATAATTAATAATAAATTGTAGAATGAAAACAAAAAATCGCAAAAACATGATGTTAAATATTAATAATAACACAATAACGTGTCCCATTCAAATTTCTAACCTATTAATTGAACATTTTGCAGCAATTGGTAAAACTAATAATATTAATAAAAATCAGAAACAATATAAAAATTCTGTCGAATTGAAAGCGACATGCTCCATGTACCTAACCTTAGTTGATGAAAGGGAAATCCAAAATAGTATAAAAAAATTAAAAACTAAATATAGCTGTGGTGTAGATGATATACCACCGGCGCGGCGCTTTTAAAACAATGCACTGAAGAATTTGTCTATCCTCTTACTTTTTTAGTAAACCAAAGTTTTCAACATGGCATATTTCCAGACCCTCTCAAAATAGCACTAATAAAACCGTTGCATAAAAAAGAAGATAAAAAAAACCCTAACAACTACAGACCAATAGCCCTATTGCCCACCTTTTCAAAGATATACGAAAAAGCAATGTGTAATAGACTCTACTCATTCCTTGAAAAGTATGAAATACTGAATGACAGCCAAAATGGATTCAGAAATGGCCCTACAAAATTTAAATGATAAAAAACATACTTTTGGTATTTTGCTTGATATGACAAAAGCATATGACAGGGTGCCCTATGATAAACTACTTTTAAAACTTATGAATTCGGGTATCCGTGGGCTAGTACATAACTGGTTTAAATCCTATTTAAATAATCGGAAGCAAATTGTAGAAATTGAACACTACAACCAAATTACAAATGAAGTAATGAAAGTTCGTTCTGAAGAGAAACACCTAACTAGTTCAATCCCACAGAGCAGCGTCTTAGGCTGTGTGCTGTTTCTTATTTACGTAAATGACCTGCCAAAATGTTTGTATAGAGAATCAACACTGCCAGTATTATTTGCAGATGACTTGTCAATACTTATAAAAAGTAACGACAACATTAGCTCTGAAGCCCTTATCTATGATACACTTTATAATGTCACTCATTGGCTTGATAGTCACAATCTAGAAATAAACCTTAAAAAGACAAAAATTTTACAATTTCGTTCATATAATAAACCACCCCTAAAAATTAATTTTCAATTACAAAATACCCTAATAGAAGAGGTAGACTTGTATAACTTGCTTGGACTTAATGTAGATACACATTTAAACTGGAAGTCACATATTGACAAAATTAAATGCTTACTTACTTACTTACTTACTTATCGTCACGCACAATCCCTAACGGGGTAGCCAGAGAGAACAGATCGCCAAGTGTCACGATCCTTACATACCTCTTTCGCTTCTTTCAGGTTCATTAACTTCTTCATACATGCACGTCTAGGTATCCGAGTACTCTTGACCCTCCCCTCTTCGAGCAATTTGCTCACATGGTCTTCGAAAGTTAGTCTCGGTCTACCTCGACACCTTTTAATATTTACTTTCGCTCTATATATTTTCTTCACCATTCGGTCTTCACTCATTCGTTCAACGTGCCCAAACCATTGGAGTACGCCCCTATCAATTTTTGTGATAAGGTCATCTTTCAATCCTGCCATATTGCGAATCTCTTCGTTTCGCTTTCGGTCGGCTATGGTAACGCCACACATTTTACGAAGAGATCGCATCTCCACTGCATTCAACTTGCTTTTATGCTTCTTCTGGCATACCCAGGTTTCGCTGCCATATAACAAAGTCGGTACCAACACTGCGTTATGTATTGCAAGGCGTGCACTCTTCACCACGCCTTGCCTTTTGACTAATGCATTCAGGGCACCATTGACTTTGTTTCCGGCAGCGACACGCCTATCCACATCTAAATCACATTAAATGCAAGCTCTCTAAATTTACATATGCGCTTTATCAAATTAACCATAGCACAAATTTAGAAACTGCACTTTCGACATATTACACGTATGCCTTTTCATGGCTTAAATTTTTTTTTTTTTATAGAATAGGCTGACAAACGAGCACACAGTCCACCTGATGGTAAGTGGTTGCCGCGGCCCATAGACATCTACATCTATCTTCCATTACAATTCAAAATGTAGATGCGTTGTCACCCATGAGGACTGAGATGGAATGCCTCATTTCCAGTAAAAAGGGTTTCCGGTTCTCTACACTCACCATACGAAATACAGCAGCATTAAGCTACTATTTCACGCTGGCATTCTGTGAGAGCGTGGTCCTTCCCCGGTCGAGCCGACCCATTCGTGCTACAACTATACAACGAATATAGCTGCAGCATGGCTCTACCACGTAAATGGCATTATCCTTTGGAGTAATAGTGTTAATGCAGATGAATTGTTCATTTTACAAAAAAAAAATGTGTTAGGATACTTGCCAGAATTGATAACAGACATAGCTGTCGACCCTACTTCATCGTATTTAAAAATAAACACTTCTTCACCCAGATAAAAGAAACACACAATGTAAATACTAGGCATAAACCTAGGTTATATTTACCCCCATCTAGAACCAAAATGCTCAATTGTAGTCCATATTACATGGCAATTAAAATATTCAATAAACTACCCATAAATATAAAATCTGATGTTAAATTAAGTTCATTCAATAAAAAACTTCATGATTATCTTATTTCAAAATGCTTTTACACGCTCACTGAATTTTTTGATAGTTAATTACTAAGTATTAAATAAAATTTTATTTTCAAAATAGCCAAATATAATATAATGATGTTACATAGTTATAAGTCCATTTAATTATTTTATTGTATATTTCTTGTATATTGCAACGTCCGACAGGGTCTATAATGGTCACTGTAACTGCTATTGTACTGTACATCATAGAAGCAATAAACGATTTGAAATTGAAATTGAAATTACATTTTGAGGTCACTCCATCAAGACCGGAGGTAATGTCTCATGATAATACGTCATGTAATAGTTCGATTCTATACCTATCAATTTTGTAAACGCGTCTTTAAAAATCTTGATTATGAAGATGTAGAAAACATGTTAACTGGTTTATGGCAAACACACACACACACACACACACACACACACACACACACACAAACACGCAAGCGCGCGCGCAAACATGCACACATGCGCACACGCACTAACGCATACACACCCTCACACACGCACACTGCCGCACACACACAAACACAACAGTGCACACATGCACACACGCACACCCATTCACATACACACACACGCACGCGCGCGCGCGTACAAGTACGCGCACGCGCACGCAGGCACGCACGCACGCACGCACGCACACACACACACACACACACACACACGCGCACACACACGCACGCACGCACGCACGCAAACACGCACTCAGACGAATATCTTATGAGTAGTTAGGTTGTACCAGTTCTGGCGCACTTGTAGAAAGGTTGTACCAGTTCTGGCGCACTGAGTCAGAAGTGGTACAAAAACGACGTTCGTCAACTCACGATCCAAAAAAAAAAAAAAAAAAGGTTTTGGCATGCTCTGATCACGAATCTGGGTCCATTTTTGCGTAGGATGCACGGTTCCGGAGATGTGCAGATCAATTAACTCTTATCTAATTGATATCCGCTGCGAGTCTCCACCGTCATTAGCGCTCCATTGTTCTTATCTAATTATCTATTGTTCGTTCAATACCGTCGTTATCTATTCTTCCTCAGCGTGGTGCTATTGTATTATACTCCTTTGTTCCTATCTACACTAATCTGACTCATTAATAAAACACATTACCCAATTTTGTTAAAATTTTTATTTATAAAATACAAAATCTTATTACTTATTATCTATAAAATTGGAGCGAAACATCTCATCCACTAAAATATCGTTGTACAATGTGTTCCCTGTAAATATACTCGTAAAACTATGCATTGAACATCCCTGAAACTTATATAGCAAATACATTAAGCAATATTCGCCACAAACTGAAGTCCACTCATTCTGAATCCTATCAACATTCCAGTTCCATCTTTTACAATTTCTTTTAAAAAACTCTAGATGATATCGTACAGGTGCCCGTCCGAATGAATCAAAATATTGACCGACGTCATTCGTATCGATATATAAAGCTACCCAATGTGACCCTGGTTTATCATCTGTATCCAAATTGCATATTATATACGTTGGTACGTGGGTGTACATGGGTAGTTTATTGGCAGCATAAACATTATTTTCTAGAGTGGGGTGAATCTTTTTCAGATGTTGTTGTACATCTAGTGTATCCATAATATTACTGCTATTAGTAGATTATTACAGTACCAATCTACTCAATGACTAATATAGGAGTGATCAATTATAGTGATTTCTAAATATTAAATTGCATTGTTTGTGTTATACAAATCGTATTTGAGTCACCAATACACTGAACAAGACACGACAGGAAGGACGTAGGAATGTAGAGATAAGCAACAGAATGTAAGCTTGTTGACGCATAAAGATACTATCAATTCTACTGCAGAAATTCTTTAGATTAGAATTATTACTCACTGGTACTATATAAGACCAAGCAACTGCAGTCATGGAGTTAGTGTATGGTCGTTTGACCGGAGTGGATCTATCAATACTACGTTTGTGTTACTTCAACGCGTCAAAGGCCATGGATGTAAGTGTTTATTCTATTGACAAACTTACTTTTCTTTCTGTTATTTTCTTACGTGTGTTTGATTTAGTGTTAACAAATTATATTTAAATATTATGTGTGTGTATATGGTTAAGCCGTGGTAGCTCATATGGTTAGCGCAAAATGTAAAATTCACAGTACGCGACCCGGGTCCCCGCCGGCACCAATTAAATTGTTAATTACAATTTTAAGTGCTGATTTACCACGTGCTCAGCGGTGAAGGAAAACATCGTGAGGAATGCATGTCTGAGAAAATTTCGAAGGCATGTGAAGTTTGCCAACACGCATTGAGGTATCGCAGCGAACATTTCCTAGCCCTAAAACCCTCTCAGAAATGAGAGGAGGCCTATGTTCAGCAGTGGACTTTAATGGGTTGTAACTTTAGCTTTTTTAACTTTTATGATTAAGTGTTAACAAATTGATATTAACATGATAACTGTGTTGTTGCAGAAATCATTGAGCTTCGATGAAAATACCTATAAACAGTATTACTACTCGCCACTCTCCCTTCAAGAAGAGAGTGATGACATCGTCATTAATAATAACACATGCGATGGTGGAAAAAGAAAATCGCAATCGATTGATCATTTTTTTGAAGCTGAATCAAAAATAAAAAAGAGGAAGCTGTTTACATCAACCGTAGCACGAGCCGCTAGAGATGGTGTATCATACATTTCTACTAATTCTGACGACGGAGACCAAGCGACGCATCTCATCAAAATTGAAATGTACGATATGAAGAAGCTATCCAAGATTCCAACTACTGATCATTGGAAACATGCTTCCACGAGGATTAAATATTACGTAAAGACTAATAAGGATAGCATCTACGACAACACAAACGCCCTCGTATACAATATTACAAAGACAATAGCAGAAAGTGAAAAAGTTAAAAAATACTTTTTTAACAATGACAGTCATTAGCTGATCATTAGTGAATGTGATGCTGTTTACTTAAATTACAGGAAGACAAGAGCAGAAGAAAGAGATGAGTGTGGCATACGTGTACAGAACACATCATTGAAGAACAAAACTACAACACTGAGTGGAGATGAAAACGAGAAGAATATGCAGTACTCAAGAGCTGAATATCCATTCTTCAGTTCAAAATGTAGCCGGTTGCTCAGTTTCGAAAACTGGCCTCTCGTTATGCGACAGAAACCTGAAGATCTTGCAGAAGCCGGTTTCTTTTATACTGGCCATGCAGACAGGACCAAGTGTTTCCATTGTGGTGGTGGCTTAAAAGATTGGGAAGATGATGATGATCCTTGGCAGCAGCATGTTCAGTGGTTTAGTCAGTGTGCTTATGTAAAATTTAAACTCGAACAGAGTTTTGTATTAGATTAAAAAGAATATTTATAAAGAAATAAAAAATAATATATTGCATACAATTTGTTTTATTTAATTTTATAATGTTTCACATAGTTACATACACACAAAATGCATTACACATAACTCATAAAATCTAACACACAACACATATTATAACCTTAACTACTATAGTCTACAGTAACATTTCTGTTTTTATCTATCTCAATAATATTATCAAACTCAGCATAAACTATACAGTTAATTGTTTGTATTAGTGAGGATTCAAATCGTACTTCTAATCTTACACTACCATGCTTTATGAGATTCCAATGAGCTGATGAGTTGGCTGATAAATCAGGAGTTAAGTCAAATGCTAATAGACAGTAACCTTTGGCATACTGTTCACAAGAGATTCCATTTCCTTCATTAAGAAAGTGAATACCAGTTCCCGAGAATAGAGTATGATATGCTGATGTAAATATGCTATTATTAAAAGACGGTTGCAAAGCTTTTGAAGGTATTTGTTGACCATCAATATATAAGCTGAAAGAATTAATACCATAATTTTCAAAGTTAAATGGATTTTTAGTAAGGGAACCATTAAATGCAGAATTGTTCACAAATCCAATTATACATCTTTTGGGTACCTGCCCTAAAAATATATTATCAAGAGTTTTTCCTTGAACACCCGATGGAATTGTTAAAACTTTTACTTCAGCTCGAGTAATAGGATATTTAGCAGTGGTAGAAGCTAAAACTTTTTGATGTGCGAGTAATACACTTGGATTAATTCGTGCTCGTCGAACAATAAGAGTTGCGTCCTTAATGCAAACTTTAAACTTTACATCGTTTGACCCAGCAATTAAATTAAAGTTCTCTCTCGATCGAACCAATTTAACACTCATTTCAACACCATTAATTAAAAATTTATCTTGGTTGAAAATGTCACCGTGAAGATGACCAATCATTTCTATTTCCTTACTTTCACTAATCAATTCCTGTCTTTTAACAAATCCTATGTTTTTACCATCCGTAGAATCCATTTTTCCTGCTGTATCATCATACCAAAGACTACAAGTAAGATGAGATTGTTTAGCAGCAGGAGCATAGTTTAAAAGGGTTTCCATGTATGCTCGATATGCATAGGTATTATTAGGTGGTGATACAAGTTTTTGGTTTAAATAAACATCAAGTTGACTAAAAAAGGAATGCAGCCAATTATTTACAGGTGCTACTATTGTAGTAGATATCAAGTTAGTTGAATCTTGATTTAATACTTTTGCCTTTATGTGGAGTAATGTATGAGACAAATCTATGTAGTCATCGCCTGTCCCAGGAACTTGAAACTCGATAGGTCCATCATCACCGAGAGATGAAATTGGTTTATAATGAATCCACAATCCATTTTCAATGCTAGTTTGTGTAGACGGTAGTGCAAACAAATCCAATTCTGACTTAACGCACTCGCAAGAATGATTATGAAGAAAAGACATATTTAATTTGAAAATATATCTTTGTTATTTTTTGGTTTTAGACCAAGTTTTTTCGCAGCTTTCACTTTAGCAGTTAATGGTGGAATGAACGAGGTCAATCGTTTTCTTTTAGTTTTATACCCAGATCCTGTCATGTTAAATTGATCAATTTTCTCATCAGCCTTTCGTTTTAAATTCGTACTAACTTGCTTTAGACGATCTTTTATTGAGGCTTCCATAGGACGCGCTTGAACCATATCCGATAAAAGTCCTACTCCAGCGCTTAATGCCTCCTTACCAATCACTCGAGCACCACTTGAAAGTAAAGGTAAAACTGATCTAAATAACCCCCCTAAGAAGCTCCCAATACCATGACCGCGTTGGTATGGTGCACCCTTATAAATTACTCCAACTCCTGACCCAGCTTGATGTGTATAATAATTTTCATATGGACATTTATGATGATCACGAAGAGAATTCATTATAATAATTTTCGGAAATGTAGTTTAATACACACGGTTCCAAACTGGAATGGTATTTTTTGTCCTGTGCTCGATCTTATAACTATCTCCAGCGTATCGAACTCTCTTCGCATAACAGGTAAGTAGTGAGGTTGAGAGAAAACGTGCATTTTATTTGCACCATAAATGTATTTTGTAGGATCTAATGAAATGACTCTTAGTAAAGGAGTCATAACATCACCCACAATCTGAGGATCGATAATGTCGCAATATAGAAAGAGTTGAGATGGTAACCCTAAGTGTAAATTAGCAGGACATTTTCCAAAATTTCTCTCTAGGAGATTTTTATTTGGTTCATAACCTAGTTGTAAACTTAATTTGGGTGATAATGTTACGGATGTTATATTTTTATCCAAAACAGAAATAGACACAAATTTTGTTATTTCATCATAGCGAAATTTCAAGTTCTCTCCGATACCATTTAACACTCTTAAAATATGCTCAACGTTATCATAGTTGGTAGCTGGAATATGTTTTTTGTAGTACACTGTGGATGGTTTATCTTCATTAGGCATTAACATAGATTTTGTAATGTATATAACATTTTCATGATCTTGAACAGTAAACATGGTACATGGATATTGAAACTCGACAACTCCAACCGACCATTCACCTTCTAATTTAATAGCTTTCGGTAATTTCGTTGAAAAATTTGTGGTCTTGTTATCAGGAAAGTATTCCATTGAACTATTGCTGAGCAAAGTTAAATAAAAACTTTCTTTATTCATATTTCTTTTAAACTAGAAGCTAAAATCCAACTGTTAAATTTATCTGGATAACCTTTCCACTTCACTAATACTTCTTTTCTGTTACCTGAGTAACGAGTGTCAATTATTTTATCTATTTTATATTGTGAGGTGGGGCTGTAAGTGATTTTCTGTAATTCTCTTTCATAAAAAGTACCAACTATTGGTTCATTTTGTAAATCTGTTATTGTATAAACAACCCATGGAGATCTATCAATTATTGAAGATATAATAAATATTTCATCACTCCAATTTGATTCATATCCTTTTTGGAAAGCATGTTTATATTTAGTTATTCGAACATAATCACCCACATTGAAATTTGGTTTAGGATTTTCTAAAGAAAGTTTGTTTGACCGTCTATCATAAAGATTAGTCCAAACTGTCATAATATTGTTGGAATTTACATCACATGGGCACATCTTAATACTAGAATGAAAGCTGTGATTGTAAGAGTATATTAAATCTTGTAAAACATCTATATATCTATAAGTATTATTATGAGTGAAATAACGCCACATTTTCATTTTTAGTGTTCTTTGAAATCGTTCAACAATACTGGCCTTAATGCCAGGATTGTTAGTGGTATAGTAATTAATCTTTTTGGATTTAAAGTATTTTTGTACATCTTTTGAAACAAATTCTGTACCTTTATCAGATTGTATGTGAGTAGGTGTTAAATTACTTTCAGTTAATATACTTTCAAAACATTCTTTAGTTGTTCCTGAGTTTTTCTTTTTCATTGGTCTTGCAAAAGCATATTTACTAAATACATCAATAACACAAAGTATATACTTGAAACCATCATTATATTGAGAATAAGTTCGCATATCACTTAAATCAGCTTGCCACAGTTCATTAATATTTGATAGAATGTACCTATTACGCGGGAATTTTTTTCGAATGGGTTTATGTAATGTGTATGTTTCTTGTGATTTTAACCATTCCTTTACTTGCTTTTTATTCATTTTACCCTTCATGGCTTTTGATAATTTATCAATACCACCAAAACCAGCGGGATTAGATGGATCATAATAAATCCTGTTAATTTCTTCTAGTACGGGGTCCATTTTTCCCACTCAAGCCTTTTACGTATTTTAGTTGTAGACTTTTTATCTCTACTGCTTGGTGTAGAAAACTCTTGAAATTCAATCTCAGAGGGTTTGTTCAGATCTTTTGCTTGAAGTTGGTTAATAAACTCACATCTCTTTGGATTTCCAATATAAGTGAGTGGTACTTTAATATCTTTTAATGCTTCAGCAAATCTATCCCACCCTACTGGATCACTTCTTTTTAAGGGTCTTAGTGAATCATTTATTAAATCAACAATATTACTTCCAGGAATTTTTTCATTATCAATTATGACTGTACCTTCATTATCCCAATGTATTTTACCTTTACTTGTTTCAACTAAGTTTAATAATAACTGTCCTTTTTTATTATAAGTTTTTGGTATTAAACTGAGTATTTGAGCTGCTGTGTAAAGTGGATTTTCAACATTTTCTTTACTTTTGATGGATCAATTCTCCTCCAACAAAGATTCAGCATCAACTGAAGTTTTTAGATCTCTATCTTTATTTTTAAAACCAATTTTAGACTCGTTTGAATCTTCATTAGATGTATCAGAATAAATTGGTAATCTGAGTGGTTGACGATCCTCTTCGGTAAAATGAAGGTACCTTTGCAGTGTTTGTAAATATAACATCCATTTCTTTCGGTCTTCTGTCTTACTATTCATAATATTTTGCATTTCAATATCTAATCGAGATAAACTACTACTCGTATTAACCTTATTTTCTTGTTTTAATTTTTCAATCAATCCAGGTTCGATAAGTATCATTTTCTTTGCATTTTCCATGTTAACTGGCTAGTCCACTCACTAATCCACTCAATATTGCACCTAATATTATTGGTAAGAAAGCCCCTCCTTTTTGTATAATTATATTAATTTCTTCTTCATCACACGTTTTAAGTAATGCTCTTTGATATTTTGGTTTAAGCGTATGCAAAGCGTTTAGCAAATGTTTATGCGTTGTGAGTCGACGATGCATCATTTAGCAATGATTTGAAATGTTTGATTCTTGGTGTATTTAAACTCTTTTGTGGGGACGTAAACTGTGCAGAAACCATTAAATGGGAAGACATTTGTCTTGATATGACAAAAATCATTGGTATTCTGTTTTAAATCTACCATTAAATATCCATGCGCCTCTAGAGTTGCATCCCTGTAGGCATCTTCAATAAATTTTGGGTTATCTGGTGACACTTGTCGTGCTAAATATCTTATTTGAGTTTTATCTCGAGGGTTTTTAAAATATATTATATAACTTGAGTTTAAGGATATGTCTCTTTGCCCTTTACCCTGATGAAACAAATTTTGTGTTAAATAAAATACACTAAGATTCCTGTGATGACTACCTTTTGTAAATATATCCACAATTCTTCCATCGGACTCTCTCATTAGATCATCAATAATAACAAGATGTGGGTTTTCACCGTCAAACGTATTAACATTTGGAATTCCTTGATGGTAGTTAACATTTGGTAAATTATATAAAGGTTGCATTTCATCAAAGCACCATGTGATCTGATTAAAATCACAATTACATATTTCTGTAACTGATTTTATGAAATTTGTTACAAAATTTGACTTCCCACATCCACTTGGCCCCGCCACAATAGCAGTAAACGGATGGATAAAGTGAAACATTACACACGTCTAGAGTTCTAAGGGGTGAAATAAAAAATGAAAGTGTTGGTGTTAACAATTAATATATATTGCAAACATTATATAAAACAGAATGATCTGTATACTATTTCTAACACAATTAGTACATCATAATTTTACAATCATCTCAACCTCAAATAAATGCACACACACACACACGCAAATATAAACAACAATTAACTTAAATTATTTACAATAAAACAACGATTAAATATGTAATAAACTCTACGTCATATTATACTATTATCATTATTTTACAATCAATACAAATTTTATTTACATGCAGATATAAAATTAAAAACTATCAAAACTTAAAGCAGTTTATAATGACCCCAAGCTAATGTTTCAATATTATTATCTAAAATATGCCTCTTTGTGTCATTATATGATAAACCAATCTTATTTAATTTTTGTGTAAAAATTGTGTGTTTAATTGATTTAAATCTAAGCATACTATAATATTGCACTTTTTTATTAAATAGAGAAGACTTATAATTATCCATGGTCATCTTTTTAGTGATACATTTATTTACCCCTTTTGCCTTGGCTATAGTCTTATTCTCTAAGTTAAAAGCGTACATTTTGGATCGTAAACCCACAAATTCTTTCATGATTTTACCATTATTTTCATCTTTAAAAAAACCTAATTTCTTTTTATTTAATTTTGGATATTCAAAAATATTATTTGCATCATAAGCTGAGGTATCAAAGTATGATGAAAGGTCAGGTTTTATATCAGAGTAAAAATCATCTGTAAATATATGATATATTAAACTATCCGTATCTGTATACAATAATTTGATTTTACTAAACTTTTTAACCATATAGTTATAATGAAAATCATACATTAATGTTTTTGAAATATCTAAAATGCAAAACCCTAAATAAATTGGTTTGTTATATATTAACTTTGTTTTTCGCAACTGAACCGCAACTAGGTTTTCCGAAAATACTGAAAGACTATGAAATTGTGGTTTAGCGATTAGATCTTGAGCACCTAAAGCTTTGCCCTGGTTCTCCCAGTGTGTAACTAATTTTATGTTAACCCTTTTTTCAATATTCTCCATAGTCTTTCCGAAGACTGAATTATTCATTAATTTATAAAAATCTTTTTCGAAATCTGATTTTGCTAACGTTCTTAATTTTGTGTTTAGATCTATGTACATCTTCAACCAGCGAGACTGTTTAAATTTTAAAACTCTATGAATTTTAGTTAATTTAACCCCCATTTCTATGCACTGCTTTAAATTTCTGTAATGAATTACATATTTATCTTTATTATTTAAATTTGGGACTAGTTTATTTTCATTAATATTGCCTGCACACATGTTTTCGGGGCATAAAGGAAAGTCCGAATGTAAATCATGAAGTTCATCTGGATATTCCAAATCAACTTCTAAAATAAAACCGAACTTCGATGTCTCAGACACATTAAATTCTGTATTCGGATTTACCCATTCGAATCCACCAGTAGGAAGACATTGAGACATAGCCCAACCATATAAATTGTTGGCATCAAAATATGTGATATATGAATTTGGTTTCCCTGCATCACAATCCCCCATATATTTGTTATTAGCTCTAGCATAACGATTACTACATTGAGATACACCACCCCTGATACCTGATCTAATAAATGCAATTTTCTCATAATCTGTTAAAAGTTCTAATTCTATTTTTGTATATTTTAACATTGCATCCCAACTTAAACCGGGTGCTGTGTAATAATGGGCAGGGTCTAAATCATAAGTATTAATACATAACTTTCTAAAGTTTTCAAATACATCGGTTAAAAGTAAAACGTCTGTTTTTAAATACAGGTTAGAATAATCTAGCATATTACAACACCCAAAGTGTTCCCAAACATCTTTAGCATGATTGCAATCATCATTTGAAATATGGGAATCTGTGAGCGAGCTATAAAAAAATTTTTGTTCGGGGAGCGATGTTAGGCTTAAACTATCATAATTAGTCATAAGTTCATATGGATAAACGCCTTTCCGTTTTAAACGAAAGAAATCTTCATCATTAGGATAATTTCTACGTAATTCTTGAAATTGATCATTACTGAGATTTTTGGCCAATTCTTCTAATTTACATGATAAAAACTTAAATGAATCTATGAATCTTAATATAATTTCGTGGTTATTCATTTTTAATTTTTTGGAAAAGGATATATATTTTTCTTTATTTTGAAGGATAACTTCGACTTCACCATCACAAAAGTTTAACGCGTGAACAATAAAATGAGCATCATAGTGACTAAGGTTGTGTAAAAATATTGGTATATAACGAGGTTTTCTGAACTTCGAGCTACATGATTCGTGAGCAACACCTATAAAACTACCGGTGTACCAATCAAAATCATAAAAATGTTCTGCTAACTCTGTTTCACAAATATGACAAATGGTTGCATTTGAAATTTGGTTTTTGTCTTCATTTGTTAGCGGAAGTGGAGGATATTTTTGAAGTCTATTTATTTCTTTGAGATTGTTAGATAAACTTTCCATAAACACTTGTGCACAGTTGGGTCCGCAATACGTTACATATTTTGATAATTTATCATCATATGAACATTTTATATAATAACCAAAACTATGTACTTCATGTTTCTGAATATTGTGTGTGAAAGGTTTGGAAGGATCGTTAGAACATGATTCTATTGGTTTTAAAAATGCTTCAAAATCAGCATAAACTACGAATGGTATCTTCAACTTTTTTTCATAACTATCAAAAATTTTATCATTTGAAATAGGTTGACCAAACCAATTCTTTTTTTTTAAAGTTTCACTGTTTGGTAATTCTGTACAAATGTGGGCACAATCGTATTGTTCATGGTTATTTAAACTTTCCTTAGATGGAAAGTGAAGTAGACATGCTTCGCAAATGTACATGATGTGACCGTCTTTTGAAATTTGTTTACTAACTAACCGCGATAAATTTTTTATGTAACAATAATAATTTTTTGTATCCTTGGAAAAAAATAATAAATTGATATGTCTATCTTTACGACACTTTGTTAAAAATAATGGACCTACTATAGAATTACATCGTTTTTCTTTATTATATTCTAACCCAAAAACATTAATACTAATATCATTTAATTTCTCTACTTTTGCTATGTCAGAAATTTTAACTGGAAAGGAAATACCATCAAATTTAAGTTTATTTGCATGTTTAACGTATGATGATACACGATCCGCGTCTTTGTTTAGTAGAGAGTAACGCCCATTTAAAACAAAAATAATCCTTGCTTTTTATATTTATAACAGCCTTTTTTAATTTTATGTCACGAGGAAGATCTATGTATGAAGTACCGCGTAGGGGGTTAAATTTATTAACATTCATGTCTATAGATTTTATGTTTTTTAGACTCCATCCACTATCTTTTTTTTCAAATGCACTAATTTTAGTAGTAATTGTATCATTTAAAGATGAAAAAAAAATATTTAAGTCATCTCCTTGACAAATAATATAGTTAAGCGTTTGAAAATCGAACGTATCATGAATATCTTTAGTTTGTTGAACAAAATCAGCATGCAATATGAAGTTTACTTTAAAAATTGTGTGTTGATGAATACACTCTTGTATTAAAAACAAAATATCATCTTTAATAGAATTTAAAAATAGTTCAGG
This sequence comes from Parnassius smintheus behrii, assembly GCA_036936625.1. Classification (NCBI taxonomy): domain Eukaryota; kingdom Metazoa; phylum Arthropoda; class Insecta; order Lepidoptera; family Papilionidae; genus Parnassius; species Parnassius smintheus. The sequence continues at coordinate 19,788,782 of JAUPFT010000012.1, read as the reverse complement.
AGTTTCAAAATTTACCAATGTCGAACTATCTACTCTACTCTTGATTTTATAAGTTAAAATCCTATTTCCAAAAGCAGATTCAATAACACTAACGTTTGATAAAGAATTATGTGAATTTAAAAGATTATTTTTGTGAACATTACTTTTAAAATGATTAGCTAAATACCGTTTCTTGATAAATATATGACACGTTAGACATTCCACTTGATCATCGTTACTGATACTGTTCCCTGCAGAGGTAGGCGCTTCTGCTTCCGTTGTTGGTTTTTTGATGATCTTGGGTTCTTTGCTGCTCGTTCGCTTCGTTCCTCTTCCAAGTTGTAGTGGTTGACTACTAAAATGTTTAAATTTATTAAAAACTGTACAAGACATTGTGTAAATTATGATCGAAATGAATGTTTATTTTACTTACTTAAACTGTGTTTCAACCATCGCACAGTGATTATACAACTCATCATCATACGATGAATCGAACAGTTGATCCTTCTCCATTTCATCACAAACTTTAGACAACTCCTGATTTAATTCGCTGTTGAATAGTTCCGTATTCTCTTCCATGGTTGTGGAGAAGAAAGCACTGGTGCACACTTCACTGAAGTTTGCCATCCTTATAGTAAATAAGAAAATAGGTAGCAGAGTAAGTAACAGTTCAGTGTTGGTAGACCAACTGATACCCAAATTTCAAATAATGTCCGATATTTAAGTCTAACAAAGGATTAGAAATAGAATATAATGAGTACACGGAAGTAATTTAAGTAAACAGAATCACATTCACTAATGATCAGCTAATGACTGTCATTGTTAAAAAAGTATTTTTTAACTTTTTCACTTTCTGCTATTGTCTTTGTAATATTGTATACGAGGGCGTTTGTGTTGTCGTAGATGCTATCCTTATTAGTCTTTAGGTAATATTTAATCCTCGTGGAAGCATGTTTCCAATGATCAGTAGTTGGAATCTTGGATAGCTTCTTCATATCGTACATTTCAATTTTGATGAGATGCGTCGCTTGGTCTCCGTCGTCAAAATTAGTAGAAATGTATGATACACCATCTCTAGCGGCTCGTGCTACGGTTGATGATAACAGCTTCCTCTTTTTTATTTTTGATTCAGCTTCAAAAAAATGATCAATCGATTGCGATTTTCTTTTTCCACCATCGCATGTGTTATTATTAATGACGATGTCATCACTCTCTTCTTGAGGGGAGAGTGGCGAGTAGTAATACTTTTTATAGGTATTTTCATCGAAGCTCAATGATTTCTGCAACAACACAGTTATCATGTTAATATCAATTTGTTAACACTTAATCATAAAAGTTAAAAAAGCTAAAGTTACAACCTATTAAAGTCCACTGCTGAACATAGGCCTCCTCTCATTTCTGAGAGGGTTTTAGGGCTAGGAAATGTTCGCTGCGATACCTCAATGCGTGTTGGCAAACTTCACATGCCTTCGAAATTTTCTCAGGCATGCATTCCTCACGATGTTTTCCTTCACCGCTGAGCACGTGGTAAATCAGCACTTAAAATTGTAATTAACAATTTAATTGGTGCCGGCGGGGACCCGGGTCGCGTACTGTGAATTTTACATTTTGCGCTAACCATATGAGCTACCACGGCTTAACCATATACACACACATAATATTTAAATATAATTTGTTAACACTAAATCATACACACGTAAGAAAATAACAGAAAGAAAAGTAAGTTTGTCAATAGAATAAACACTTACATCCATGGCCTTTGACGCGTTGAAGTAACACAAACGTAGTATTGATAGATCCACTCCGGTCAAACGACCATACTCTAACTCCATGACTGCAGTTGCTTGGTCTTATATAGTACCAGTGAGTAATAATTCTAATCTAAAGAATTTCTGCAGTAGAATTGATAGTATCTTTATGTGTCAACAAGCTTACCTTACATTCTGTTGCTTATCTCTACATTCCTACGTCCTTCCTGTCGTGTCTTGTTCAGTGTATTGGTGACTCAAATACGATTTGTATAACACAAACAATGCAATTTAATATTTAGAAATCACTATAATTGATCACTCCTATATTAGTCATTGAGTAGATTGGTACTGTAATAATCTACTAATAGCAGTAATATTATGGATACACTAGATGTACAACAACATCTGAAAAAGATTCACCCCACTCTAGAAAATAATGTTTATGCTGCCAATAAACTACCCATGTACACTACGTACCAACGTATATAATATGCAATTTGGATACAGATGATAAACCAGGGTCACATTGGGTAGCTTTATATATCGATACGAATGACGTCGGTCAATATTTTGATTCATTCGGACGGGCACCTGTACGATATCATCTAGAGTTTTTTAAAAGAAATTGTAAAAGATGGAACTGGAATGTTGATAGGATTCAGAATGAGTGGACTTCAGTTTGTGGCGAATATTGCTTAATGTATTTGCTATATAAGTTTCAGGGATGTTCAATGCATAGTTTTACGAGTATATTTACAGGGAACACATTGTACAACGATATTTTAGTGGATGAGATGTTTCGCTCCTATTTTATAGATAATAAGTAATAAGATTTTGTATTTTATAAATAAAAATTTTAACAAAATTGGGTAATGTATTTTATTAATGAGTCAGATTAGTGTAGATAGGAACAAAGGAGTATAATACAATAGCACCACGCTGAGGAAGAATAGATAACGACGGTATAGAACGAACAATAGATAATTAGATAAGAACAATGGAGCGCTAATGACGGTGGAGACTCGCAGCGGATATCAATTAGATAAGAGTTAATTGATCTGCACATCTCCGGAACCGTGCATCCTACGCAAAAATGGACCCAGATTCGTGATCAGAGCATGCCAAAACTTTTTTTTATTTTTGGATCGTGAGTCGACGAACGTCGTTTTTGTACCACTTCTGACTCAGTGCGCCAGAACTGGTACAACCTTTCTACAAGTGCGCCAGAACTGGTACAACCTAACTACTCTTATGTCGCCGTTGCCACCACTTCCGCTACAAGAAGGGGCGTTGTCGAGTAATTCGTTACAAAAAAGGCGTTTATTTTGACCACAAGGATCATAGATGTTAGTAATAATACAAATATTAAAACTAATTTTAGTAAAACTATTTACCTAATTTTAAAACTATATATAAGACAGGCTCGATTAGTCAGCACGTACACCATATGACAACGGTTCAGGTACTCCGACAGTAGCCTAATGGCAGGGTGCGGACCGCGACCTCAAAAAGGTCGTGGGTTCGAATCCGCCATTCGACTACTGGCGTGAACCACTCGTAACACAAGCAATTTAAGCTTACCACGAGTGGTTAAGGGGAATATTAGTAATTTTATAGCATTCTTTTTAAAAAAAATAAAGAATAAAAAAAATAAAGAATAGGTACTGACGCTAGACTGACCCTGCACCTTGCGCACCAGGGATGTGCATCGTTTACGCATGGTGGTTTAGAAACAATCCACACGCGCATCCGCGAACATACCAGGCGCATTACAATAACGCGGCAGACCCAACAGCACCCTGAATGCATTATTGTATTGAACACGCATTTAATCTGTAGCTTGTACCGCCAAAGATACGAAACGGCAACGACGCGGCTGCATTCAGCCAATCTGATCGTTTATCTTATCTTTTGCTGTGCTCTGATTTGCTCATTTAAATCGGATCAACATTTTACGTAACCATCGCAAGGTGGATTTTTATATCGGATCAACTTCGGCCAACGCTAGCAAACAGTCTCGTGAGTGCAGATGTAGATCCGGTCGGAGCCACATTAGTTACCAGAGATGCATATTGGATCGCGCGTTTTGTGTATGCGTGTATGTGTTTGCGTGCGTGTGTCCACTGTTGTGTGTGTGTGTGTGTGTGTGTGTGTGTGTGTGTGTGTGTGTGTGTGTATGTGCCTGTGCGTGTATGTGTGTGTTCGTTCGTGCGCACGCGCGTGTGTGTGAGTGTATGTGCGGACGTGTGTGTGTGCGAGCGCGCGCGCACGCGCGCGTGTGTGTGTGTGTGTGTGTGTGTATGCGCTTGTGCATGTATGTGTGTGTTCTATCGTGCGTACGCGCGTGTGTGTGAGTGTATGTGCGGGTGTGTGTGTGTGTGTGTGTGTGTGTGTGTGTGTGTGTGTGTGTGTGTGTGTGCGAGCGCGCGCGCGTAAGTGTGTGTGTGTGCGCGCGCGTGTATTTATGTGTGCGCGCGCGTGTGTTTGTGTGTGTGTGTGTGTGTGTAGGTGTGCGTGTGTGTGTGTGTGTGTGTGCGCGCGTGTGTTTATGTGAGTGCGCGCGAGCACGCGTGTGTGTATGCGCGTGCATGTGCGTGCGTGCAGATGTGTGCGTGCGTGTGTGTTCGTCTGAGTGCGGGTTTGTGTGTGTATGTGCGCAGAAAACGGAGGCGGAGATTGGAGACGTGGTTGAGGCGGAGGTGAATGCAGCGTAGTTTGTGGTGAAGGCGGAGGAAAAAAATTTGTGGTGAAGTCAAAGATAGTGGAAACGGGGAGAGCGGGGTCAGAAGTTGGTCGACCTTAGATTGTGTTGGAGGCGGAAAAAATAGTGAAGGCGCGTGGCGGTGGCAGCGGAGGGAGCGGTATTTATTGTTGAGGCTGAGGGAGCAGAGTTTATGGTGGAGGCGGAGGTAGCGGAGGTGGAGAACGAAGGCTTAGAGAGGAGTGCGGTGCTAGATGTGGCGGCGTAGGTGGCAGAGTTGGTGGTGGGTGCACTGGAGTGCAGCAAAGTGTGAGGGCAAGTGGGGCTTACATAAAGGACAGTTGGTTACAGCGAAAAACAGTGTGGCTGGTAAGTGGATATCGATACTGCCCATAAAGATGTTACTACGAGGTTATCCATTTTTCAGAATATCAACTAGGCTACCTATTGGTACAAGAGACAAAGTGAAAAGAACTTTTGTTTTGTAACGGTTTCATCATAACTAACAAAACAAACCCAAACTCGGCGTACCTAGTTCTACTAGTCCAGGTGTTACAGTATTAGTTACCGAAGTACACCTTCAGGTTACTTCAGGAAGTCCGGAGGTAAGGACTCATCATAACTAACAAAACGAGCCCAAACTCGGCACACCCAGTTCTACTAGTCCAGGAGTTCCAGTAGTAATCCCGAATTACATTTTGAGGTCACTCCATCAAGACCGGAGGTAGGGTCTCATGATAATATCTCATGTAATAGTTCGATTCTATACCTATTAATTTTGTAAACGCGTCCTTAAAAATCTTGATTATGAAGATATAGAAAACATGTTAACTGGTTTATGGTAAACACACACACACACACACAAACACACAAGCGCGTGCAAGTGCATGTTTGCGCACACGCATAATCTCATACACACACTCACACGCACACACTGCTGCACACACATAAACACAACAGTGCACACATGCACACATGCACACACGCACACATGCGCACAAACACACGCATACACACACGTACACATACGCACACGCACACATATGCACACACAAAACACACAGACACACACACACACACACACACACACACACACACACACACACACACACACACACACACACACACACACAAACACGCACTCAGGCGAATACCATGTCGCCGTTGCCGCCACTTCCGCTGCAAGAAGGGGCGTTATCGTTTTATTCGTTAAAGAAGTCGTTTATTTCGACCATAAGTATCATAGATGTTAGTAATAAGACAAATCTTAAAACTAATTTTAGTTAAACTTGAAACTATTTATTTAATTTTAAAACTATTTATTTAAAACTTTATCTAAGACAGGTCCGATTAGTCAGCACGTGCACCATATGACAATGGTTCAGGTACTGACCTCAAACTTGTCAGAAAATGCTCTCAGGATACTATTAGAACTGGCCCACACCCTGCGCACCAGGGATGTGCATCTTTTACGCATGGTGGTGTAGAAACAATCCACACGCGCATCCGCAAACATACCCGGCGCATTACAATAACGAGGCAGACCCAACAGCACCCTGAATGCATTATTGTATTGAACACGCATTTAATCTGTAGCTTGTACCGCCAAAGATACGAAACGGCAACGTCGCGGCTGCTATCAGCCAATCCGATCGTTTATCTCATCATTTTCTGTGCTCTGATTGGCTCATTTAAATCGGATCAACATTTTCCGTAACTATCGCAAGGTGGATTTGTATATCGGATCAACTTCGTCAAAAAGTCTCGTGAGTGCAGATGTTGATCCGGTCGGAGCCACATTAGTTAGCAGAGATTCATATTAGATCAAAAAAAGGCGCCGGATCAACATGCGTTTTCGGATCAACAAAGTGCTCGCGTGAAGTCGCGTCTGATCAACATTTACCGTAAAAAGATCTATATATATATATATATATATATATATATATATATATATATATATATATATATATATATATATATATATATATATATATATATATATAAAATATTAATATATAGTTAGGTAGCAAAGATAATATAAATGAAAATACAAATAAGTAGGTAAACATAAACGAATTTAAGATGGACACTATCCTTCATCACTCGAAGTGTCAGAGTATATATAATAAGTTGATTTAAACTATATATAATATAATAAGTTTTCACTACGGGTGTACCTCAGGGTGGCGTTCTTTCCCCCCTTTTATTTTTCATATTTATTAACTCTATTACGAGTGTTATTACATCTAATTACCATCTCTACGCGGATGACTTACAGCTTTATCGTCATTTTCCGGTGGGTGATACAAATGATGCAATTGCAGCTATGAATGCGGACCTGGGCCGCATCTGTGAATGGTCTGCATCCTTCGGACTATTAGTTAATCCCACGAAATCTCAGGCCATCATAATAGGCAGTAGGCATTTGCGTAATAGATTAGAATTTACATCACTACCTTTTGTTTGTTTTAATGGCGTTCCTATACCCTTTGCCAATACTGTCAAAAACTTAGGCGTTATATTTGATCACCATTTAACATGGACCACGCATATCGCTGAAGTTAGTCGCAAGGTCTACTTTACTTTGCATTCGCTTAAATGTCTACAAAATTTCTTAGTCCTTAAAGCTAAAATTTCACTCGTGCTTACTCTTATCCTACCTCTCCTTGATTATGCGGATGCCTGTTATTTGGATGCTACAGAGGATCTTCTTAATAAACTTGAGCGCTTGCAAAATCAGTGTATCCGTTTCATATTTGGGCTCAAGAAATTTGACCGTATATCTCAGTTTCGTAAGCAACTCAAGTGGCTCCCAATTCAACTTCGAAGGAACACTCGATTGTTATGTCTCCTCTATAACATTTTGCACAACCCTTCCTCTCCCACATACCTCAGAAGCCGATTTTCCTTCACCCATCCTCCGGACAAACCATGCAGATCCCTTGTTAAAAATCTTCTTGACTTTTCCGTCTTTAATTCCGGTTTTTACTCCCACTCCTTTTCAGTTTACGCGGTAAGGTTATGGAACTCACTACCGTCAAATATAAGAAATTCCGAAACTTTGTTAGTATTCAAGAAACGTCTTAGAGATAACTACTTTGCGTCCTGTTAATTTATATATATTTTTTTTTCTCTTTATTAGGATTACCAACGATTGATACATTATTACATCATTAATTAAAATTTACAGTTTCGTTATTTCTAAATGTACAATCACTTAAAGGTAATCACAACATGCTATCAATTTACATTTTAGTACTATATAAGGTATCTAAGGAATTCTTATTTTAAATAATTTGATATTGCATGAACGAGTGCGCGTGCACGTGCGTGTGCGTGTGTGTGTGTGTGTGTGTGTGTGTGTGTGTGTGTGTGTGTGTGTGTGCGCGTGATTTACATTAATTATTAACAATTTGGTACACGATCTGTACTTTCACATTGTTTGAAAAACTTATATAAATTCTTATAAAACTGACATATGGAATCAAAATTAACATCAACGACTTCACTACATTCATTAAATACTTTACATAGCCTTGCAACCGGCGAATGCGCACCGAGAACAGTTCTACGACGTGGTGGGTAAAGAAGTGGAATTGGTTTGCGTGGAATTCTTATAGGAGTGCGAAATTTAAATTGAGCGAGAAGCTGTGGACAATCTACTTCATTTCTAAGCACCTTGTATAAAAACATAATATCTATTAATTTTAGACGTATCGATAAGGGTAGCATATTAAAATATTGAAGTCTATCTGCATAGGATGATATTTTTAGCGCTTTTCCAACAGAGTATGTAAGATGCCACATAAAGCGTTTTTGAACTCTCTCCAATCGCAACGAATGTGTAGAATAGTGGGGACGCCAGACAACACTGCAGTACTCCATTATACTCCTTACAAGGCTATTGTACAATATTATTTTTGTTTTAGGGTTTTTAAATGACCTACCATTTCTTATGACAAACCCTAACATTTTGGAAGATCTATTTATAATACTATCAATATGAGGTACAAAAGTTAGTTTTTTGTCAAAATATACACCAAGATCCCTTATCACTTCTACTTCTTGTATTTTGTTATTCCCTATGAAGTAATGGTTATTGAACAACTTAGTATTTCTTGTAAATTTAACATGTGAACATTTAGAATAATTAGGATTCATGCCGTTAAGATTACGCCAATTTACAAGTCTATTTAAATCTGTCTGTAACAATACTGAGTCTTCTAAAGATTCAATTATTCTTCCAAACTTTAAATCATCCGCATACATGTAGGGTTCCGAAAATTTAAAGCAACTAGAAATGTCATTAATAAACAGGTTAAATAATATTGGTCCTAAATTTGATCCCTGTGGCACACCAGAGGAAATGATACGATTATCAGATTGAAATCCATTTATGACCACATAAAAAGAACGTTTTTTTAAGTACGACTTTACCCATTCCAACAATGATCCGGCGATCCCATAAACGGCTAATTTGTAGTTTAGGACTTTATGCGGAACTCTATCAAAAGCTTTACTTAAATCTGTGTATATTACATCATATTGCCTACCTGCATCTATTGCTTTTACCAAAGACTCTGTAAAAGTTACAAGGTTTGTGCAAGTTGACCTTGATCGAACAAAACCATGTTGATTATTACTGAGGTAAAGTTTTAAGTGAGTCTGCAATAGTTGACTAACTAGAGATTCAAGTATTTTACCAAATATTGGCAAAATTGAAATTGGCCTATAATTAGATATTATGTTCTTATCCTCTGACTTGTGTATGGGAACTACCTTTGCAATTTTCCACTTCGATGGGAAAACTCCCATTACTAATGATTTGTTGTATATAATCAATAGAGGTGTAACCAAAACCGATGCACAAGACGCTATGAAAATTGGCGGAATATCATCAGATCCAGAACCTTTATTGCAATCCACTTTTTCTAGCTTATTTAATAAAGTTTTGTAGTCTAAATTCGGGCTTGTCAAACATTGGCTATTACTCCATAATAATTTCAAATTATCGAAATCATGTATACAACTGTCTATCTCCGTCTGCATTGTAAACAGAAGAGAAATAATTCGCAAAGAGTTCACATATCTTAAATCCATCAGAAGTGGTTTCCTGACCATTTGTCATAGCGATGGGGTATCCGCTAGTACCACCGCGCTTTTCTTTGACATGAGACCAAAATAGTTTTGGATTATTTTGTATTTGCTGTTCTGTTTTTTCTATATAATTTTTATAACACTTTGCGGCTAGTTGCTGACATCTTTTACTTAGTAACTTTAACTCAATTTCATCCCTAGGATTACCATATATTTTATACCGTTTTCTTGTTTTATTTTTCTCATTTAATGATTTTATCAAAGTTTTATTGAACCAAACAGGATAACGTTTATTTCTTCTCTTGCTCATTGGGATATACTCCTTAATAAGTGTATACAAAACCTCATAAAATACTTTAACCATGTCGTTGACATCGTTTAATCTCATTCACCTCATTCAAATGCTTTCTTATGGGACCATAATCTGCTTTATAAAAATTACGCTTTTTATTTTTTAAACTGTAAGGAAGACATTTTTCTGTCGATAGTGATATAGTGATATCTATAGGAGGGTGTATATGTTCAGTATTACTTAAGGGTGTTACTGCTTGGGTTCATCATCATCATCATCATCATTACAGCCTTTCACAAGTCCACTGCTGAACATAGGCCTCCCCCAAGTAATGCCACAAAGCACGGTCCTGAGCCACCTGCATCCATCGACTTCCTGCATGTCTTACCAGGTCGTCACTCCATCTAGTGGGGGGTCGCCCTACACTACGCCTACCGGTACGAGGCTGCCACTCGAGAACCTTTCTTCCCCATCGGTTATCGGTTCTTCGAGCTATATGGCCGGCCCATTGCCACTTCAGCTTACTAATCCGTTGGGCTATGTCGGTCACTCTGGTTTTACTGCGGATATCCTCATTTCTGAGTCTATCACGCAGAGAAACTCCGAGCATAGCCCTCTCCATAGCTCGCTGAGCGACCTTAAGCGTCCTCATACGGCCAGCAGTGAAGGACCACGTCTCAGATCCATAAGTCATCACTGGCAACACGCACTGGTTGTACAATCTAGTTTTTAGAGATTGAGGTATACCTGACGAAAAGATATGTCGTAATTTCCCGAACGCTGCCCAGCCGAGTTGAATCCGTCGATTGACCTCTCGGTTGCTGCTTGGGTTACTTCACACAAATTAAAAGATGTAAGCACAGGGTCCAATATACGACCAGTATTTGTTACGTGATTACATTGAGTAAGTTTATTAATGTGTAAGAAATCAATTAAATCTTGACTCATGGCTGGTAAAGATGCATGAATAGTGTTTGTATTTTTTAACATGCCCCAATTTATGTTACCTAGGTTAAAATCACCTAGTATGCATACAGGTGAGTTTATTCCCTCAAATACAGCGTTACAATGGGATACAAAATAGTTGATTGTTATTCTACTTACTGGTGGTGGTATATAAACAACACACAGTGCTATATGATGTATATTCTTGGTTACTGGAGCTTCAATATTAACCCATAGGTCTTCACATTTGGTTTCCCAGCAGGCGACACGATTAGATTTAATTTTTTTTTGATACTGCTATCAATACTCCACCTCCTTCCTTACCACTGTGGTATGTAGAGTTTTCCCTATCTCTTCTGTAGATATCATACCGGTCATCAAAAAGTTCACCATTCAGCACTGAGCCATTTAACCAGGTTTCTACTAATACTATAATATCATAATTACTACAACAAACATTGCATTAAAATTCTTTTGTTTTAGATCGAAGGCCTCTACAATTTTGATAATATATTTTTAAGCTATTGAATTTTACAATAAGGTTTTCCGAGTACATGCACAAATTATTCTAATATACATATTTTAAATATTCTATTATATTAGTTTATATATATATATATATATATATATATATATATATATATATATATATATATATATATATATATATATATATATATATATATATATCATATGTAACTAATAACTATCGTAAGGTGCAGGGAGGCAATTGCAACTAAAAATATGAGCACAAAACTTTGAATTCATGTACCCATTTTTTGATGAGCCTGAAATAAAAAAACGTTGTTTTTACTAAGTGCCCTATGTATCACTGAAAGCTACTAATATGATGATTCGGTTTATTAGTTTATGAAAAAGCCTTAAATAAATCATTTCTGCGAGAAGAACGCACCGGTGTGGGGTAAATGCAACCTTGTGTGAATATACATTTTAAATGAGTGTGAGTTGTAATCTGTATTGTCTTTTTTCCGATAGTAGTTTTTAAATCAGCGTTATAAAGTTTGAATTACTATAAAATTTTGTTAAAAAATGTTAAGGGGTAAATGCAACTCTTTTTTCGAGAATAGTGATGGGATATGATATATTATCATAGTTTATCGATAAGGTCTCTCGTCACTTTTTGTACAAAAAATCTAAGTAAGAAAGTTATTAATAACAGTAAAAACTAACTTAGGTATATCTTACTAAATATACTTTTAATATGCAGTAAATTAAAGAGTTTGCACTAGGTCAAGATTATACAATATAATAATGTTCTTACCATTGTAAGAAAGTCCGTGTTGTGTGTGTGTGTGTGTGTGTGTGTGTGTGTTTGCGGGGTAAAACCGTAGAGCCCAGCCAGTAATGGATAAAAGAGTAACATTAAAAAACTGTGTTTAAAAATCTGTTTTTATTAAATAACAGGTGAAAATTTTAGTCATTTATGGTAACTCGACAAAACAGTTAACTATGTACTTATATAAAATAAAAAAATGTCATCAAACCATTTAATTGCCATCACCGGCAAATATAATGTGCAATAAACATATGTTCATTATGACATTTATTGGACATTATAATTACTGAAATTAAAATCGAATATGAATTGCCCTCGACGAGTAATTGTTGGCTCAGGTAACATAAGAACAATATCGTTTAAATGTTTGATGGTACAAATATCATCTACCGTTGGATAAGTAAACGTGGTTCCCACTTTAGCTTTTGACGTTTTAACTTTTCTTACAAACATTACTGTTGGACATTTTGCATCATCTAATGTCAAAACTTGGCCAACAAAGTGCTTCACACTTTTTTTTGTAGTAAATTGGGCTATTATCCAATCACCGTTTTTGAATTTTTTTTCATCGGCAAAATATTCAATGTCAGACAAGCCAAATTTAATTTCTGTTGGGTAGTTTTCTTTTTCCTCATCTTCGCTTAAGCACGCAGCTATGTAGTCCTCAAAATTTTCATAATCCGAGTTATCAGTGTCTGCTAATTCAAAACTGCAATCTGATGTTAATGAGCTCGATTCACTGTCAAATTGTCTCTTTTTATGCTTTGTCACTTTTTGATTTTTGGTGCAATATTTTTTCTTGTGATTTTTATTATTTTTTAAATTTTTTACATTCGAGTCGAATACTTTCTTTTTTTCTTTTTTATGAACTTTCTTTTCGTTGTCTGCACTGTTCTTATCTGATAAACATCCGTGAATATTTTCTGCTCTTCGAAGTTTTGATTAATTTTCGATTTGTGTATCTTGTTCTGTTTAAATCCTTTATTTTTGTTCTTTTTCTTTGCTTCTTTCTCGTTTCTTTCTTTCAAGTCATTCTTCATTTTCTCTATAGTATCTTTATATGTTAGCACTTCTGCTCCTTGAGTGTTAACGCGCTTTTTAGTCTTCTTAAGCGGATCATTTCGAGCAATAGACTGCAAAATTAGCTGCTCCAATGATATGTTTTCCGTAACATTTTTGAGCTGGAAGGTTTCATTATTGTTACTTTTATTAAAATTTGCTGGTACAATAACTACATCAGAAAGTATTTTTATTTTTTCCTTTTTTGGAACGTAAGAATCAATATTCTGTTTAGAATCCACATATTTGTTTATTTTATTAATAGCCAGCTCAGTAGACTTGGTACGTTGTAGTGAGATGTTATTGAGTCATTCAAAAACGTTTTACTTTGTCCTTGAATTTAGAATTCTTTTTGTCCTTGTGTACTACAATCGATCGATTGGTTTGATTTGGTTGTTTGGTTGGGTGATTGTTGAGCTATAGTATTATCGTCAACACACTTTTCATTAATATTAAAGGCTGATTGTTGATTTTCTATGAATTGCTGCCACTTTTGCCACGACAAAGAGTCAAATTTGACTTTCCCAATTGCGTCCCGGTTAACAGGAAAAATTCCAGTTCTTTTGAATCCGTTTTCCAAAATCACTGGATTCAAAGTATCCCAAATTTCCGTTATTATTCTTGCAAACTCTGCTTTTGGTAATTTTGAACCAACATGTAAGCGCTGCCATTTAATAAGTTCATCTTCCCATCTATCCTTAAGCAGTTTCATAGCGCTACAATCTAGGGGTTGCAGTATATGCGATGAATGGGGGGGGGGGTAATTTTATAATTGTGATTCCGTTAGTTGCTGCCAATTCGATCGCATTCAAATCTACATGTGTGGAGTGCCCATCGTAAATCAGCAACACGGGTCTTTTGTCACCGACGGCGGGTATGAAAACGTCTTTCAAGTACTTTTCAAAAATAGTAGTCTCCATCCATCCTTTTTGGCTAACTGCATAGGCAGTTTTTATATTTTCGTTTTGGTACATCCATTCGTTCCATAAATATTTGCCTTGGAATATAACCAAAGGCGGTATTTTTCCTCCAATTGCATTAGCAGCGAGCAAAACTGTCGTATTCTCGCGAGCTGGGCCACTTGTCGTCCTAGTTGATTGGAATCCAGTTAATCCAACAATTTTGCTTTTGGATGGATCTGAGCAAAAACTCGTCTCATCTAAGTTATAAATTTGTTCGGGTTTATTGCCAAATTCTAACTCCCGAGTAACTTTTTCAAGCAAATCAAAATACTCATATATAACAAACGGGTTGCATGCCTTCTTCCGTGCAATTTCCACAGATTGTGGTTTTTTGTATGAGAGCTTATGTCGCTTGCGAAAATCTAAAAACCACTCTTTCCCTGGTACGTCATTTTTGAAGGGAGTCACTATAGCGTTTCTACGGATATATTCCGAAATCATTGCAATTATTTCTTTTTTGGTCAGTGGATATCCACATTTTTCGAGGATATGAATATACGAAGCTATTTTTTTTTATGTCAGTAGAAAATACACCAGGTCTTCCAACTCTGGGCATTTTAGCTCCTCGAGTACCATATAGTCTAGAGATTATTGTAGATCTCGGTATATTGTATCTTTGTGCTGCATCATAGCTGTTAAGTTTTTTTGTGCGAACAGCTACAACTGCTTCATTCAACTGTTCTTCTGTGTATTTGGTCTCTGTTTTTCTTTTGTAGTTCCGCACCATCTAAAAAAAACAAATAATCATAATATATCTTCATTCTAATTTCATTTAGAGATCGTTAGCTTTAGATTCGTTTAGGTGTTTAAGCTTAAAGCGTTAACAAACATACAAACAAGCTTATAAACTTTTGCGTTTATATTTAAATAGTAATGTCCCGCTTTAACCGGGATAAAAAGTAGTTCCCATACCAAATTTCATGAAAATCGGTTCATCCGTTTTAGCGTGAAGGAGTAACAAGCACACGTACTTACACAAACTTTCACTTTCATACTATTCGTGACTCAAGAGTAAAAAATGTATTACTACTTCGTACGTACTAAGCAAAAATAACAGAACCTTATTAAAAATATCGACATTGCAACATCTCTAACGTTTATGAATTTCATACAAATTTGGTGTGGTAATTGCAACTAACCTTAAACTAACCTAAAAAGTCACAATTTCCCCTCAATGCGATTTCAAGGGGCTATTGTAACTCTAGCTTTATCACTTAATACGAGAGTCATACTAGCGAATAAATATTACAAAAAGCCTTACCTTATACAAAATCCGCTTTTTGTTAAAAACACCAGTCGTTTTAGCCGAAATTAGATATTTTTTTCTCATAAAACGTACACGCTGACTCCTCCGTAAACATCAACTAAAATGGCGGATATTAAAATGTCACTGTAGCTCAAGCAGGGTAAACGAAATTAGTGCCATCTTTTGTATCTAGAAAGAGTTTTTGTTTTTTTTCGTTTCGTTTTCGTAGAAATTCGTAGAAATTGAATGGCGGGAAATTATTTAAAATAGTTGCATTTTCCCGGTAGTTGCATTTACCTCGCTGGACCTTATTTATTATTATTATTATTTATTGATTTATTTTATTTATTGTTTTATTTTATATAATTTCCGTAACATTGTGTATATTATTTATTTTTAGTAGTAC
The DNA here is from genome assembly GCA_036936625.1 of Parnassius smintheus behrii. NCBI lineage: Eukaryota > Metazoa > Arthropoda > Insecta > Lepidoptera > Papilionidae > Parnassius > Parnassius smintheus. The sequence goes on along the minus strand of JAUPFT010000012.1, from coordinate 19,773,047 downwards.
TAATGTATGCACTAAGTTTGCAATTTAAATATAATTTCCTTTATGGGTCTACTGGAAGATATGTCAGCGAATTTGGAATAAGTAGAACCTTTGTACGTAATTACTATTAGACTGCTTCTGTACCTTAATGTGTGTACATAAAATAAATAAAAAAAAATTCAAATATTCCTGCAGGTGTACGCCGCACACGGCGCCTTTGACCAGCTATACGAGACCAGCAAAGAGACGAGTGGAGACAGAGGGAAGTCTGAAAATCTTGGGACCTCCTTTGATATCTTGTACATAATTATATAGTAGATATATAATAGACTTAAATGATAAATTTGACTCGAATTGTATTTATTGAATTGCTGAATTTATTTTTTGAAATGTTTTAACTAAAAATATTATGAATTGTTTGATGATTGTTTTATATAGATTTAGTTTCCATAAATATTTCGTCAAGTATCTTTATACTATATAATAATTAAAGCCTTAGTTTTCTACTTTATTCGAAAAATTATCTATCTGAAAATATTTTTACGCTGGAAACGGCAGAATATTTAGGATCAAAATTCTTTTGTAACAACAGTAATGTACCATATTCTGACAAATAAAGCATCTTATCTTATCTTATCTTATAAAACTTTAGTCTTTCACGGCGCCAGTCTCAAGTCTCAATAGAGAATAGCCATCAGCACAAGATAGGGTTAAAGTGCACAAATGTGTTCGCGAGCACAGGTGCACTCTCTATTCCCTCACTCTCAAGAACCTGAAACCCCAAAGTGTTGTTTCAAGTTCGTCGGTATAGGTATTTATTATTTAGACCTCCCTAGGTCTACAAACCGGTTGTTAGACCTATATAAAGCAATGCTAGTAGGTTGTCAATATAAGATTATAAAACAAAAGGGGTAGTTAAAATCAAAATAGCCACAAGTTTATCACTAAGAGACCTAGAATAATTAACGATGCAAGTCTAGTGTTTTTTCTTTAGTTTATTTATTTATTAAAATCAAAAATTAAAATTGCACAAGGACACGCATTCAGATCCGAAGCAATTATTTGTAGGCCGAACAAACTGTTGTTCCGTGTGGGATTCGAACCCGCGGCCTTGGCGCCCTGCAGCGCCGCGACCAAACGCGTAGTTACATGCCATACGGCATATTGCCTAGTAGTGGCGTGGCGACTGTGAACGTGTGTGTTCTCTTATTTTTCTATGCTTCTATGCGTGTGACTGTGTGTGTTCTCTTATTTTTCTATGTTCACTTATTTTTAAAAAAAACACGTTTTTTCCACACTAGGATTTTCTCCTGTATCGTGGGGACAGATTACATACATAAATTTCACAAGGACAAACATCCAGATCCGGTTTAAAGATAAATTATTTGCAGGCCATATAAATACTTGTACGCGTGAGATTCGAACCCGCGGCCCTTACCGCTGCAACTTATTGTTTAGCCATTGCGTCAATCCTATCACCCCATTTATTGGCGTCGTTGTCATAAGTCGTAAGAGGTGACTATGTAAAAGACCAGTATTAGACCCCGTCGTCTCCGATAAATAACGATGTACCATAGTCATCGCTGATGTCAGAGTAAAATATAAATAACTTAGACCGGCCATTGCAACCAGCCTCAAAGGTGCGAGACCCCTAGTAATTTTATGACTAAAATTCGCATGACGAGTTTGGCGATTATGGCAAATTCCAATAATCAATAAAATATAACGAGATGAATATGCTATAATTGTTGTAACAAGGAATGTTTAAATTGTATATACAAACATTCATAAGCCAACACTGTCTAAGCGTACAAGCAAAACTTGTCGGTACATGAACGTCTGTCGACCGCATGATCGGGGTCATGCGTTATAGTCAGAACAGAATATGCATATTATTCGATCCAAAGCTTGTTTCAAATAATCAAAATTAAGTTCAAACGCAGTAGAAACTGACTTTCAGCATAATCATTACTGTGCTGTTATATATTAGACTATATATTTTATAACTTCTATTATTACACAATAACTCAGATCGGAATTTACTAGTGATGTTTGCGTTATTAAGTTAAGCAGTGTCAAGATTAAATTACTTGGTGATTAAATACCTTAGTATTCGTAGGTATTATGGGGTTTTTGTGCGGTTCTCAAGAGCAAAAAAGAAAAAAATTAGTGCGTAGCAACATAGTAAAAGCATTGAAGCTTCAAGAATATTTACAATCAAAAAATGGTCAGGTTCTGTTTCGACTTGATGCCAGGACAGTAATATTAATAAAATCGTAAGTATTTTATTTTTAATTGGTTTAAATTTATGGCTTACATAAATTTTGTTTACTCAAAATTATTTGAATAATCTAAAAAAACTGGTGATATCATTAAGAAGTTTTAATTAAATGTAGTACATAATATGTGAAATGAATCACAAAATTCCAGGACATAAATACAAGTGAAGTTAAATAAAAGCTTTTAAGTAGGGCTGCAAACTTTTTGAAAGCATTTTGTAAATATGTGCGATACGTTTATTTTGAAATTTCCGCTCGCACCATTGTTGTGATATCCGGTACGTCGGCGGCCAGTATCGCTTTAAGGTAGTGATTGGTAGTGATCCACTAACCTATATATGTACAAGTAGAGGTCAGTGTAGTGATCACAGAACACATATATCCTCTTAGTAGTCTGTGCTTATAGTGATTTACTTTTTGATAAATAATGAGGGCCAATCTTAGAGTAATTAGCAGCATAGAGAGAGCTCTAAAATAAGAATAATTACAAAATTGTTGACGGATTTTCCATTCCATAGACATCTATATTGATGTGCTATTAGTATTTACTACGTACTAAAGCATAGCCCGCCTGTCCTCGGCGCTGACGTCGGTGAGTAGTTGAATAATGTACAGATTTTCATTTCATTTTTAATGAGAAAATTTTCATTCTCCGTAATTTTGTAATTTTTGACAAAAAGAAACATTAAAAAATGGAGAAATATTTTATTGTGCGTGGATGTGCAAATGGTTTAGCATCTGATCGGAAAAATAGACTCAAAATGACTTTTATTGACCGAACCTCGAGCGATCGCAGCGCCTCACTTATGGTGTCCATATTTCTGGACACTATTTTCTACGGTGATCGTTCTCCTGTTCTCTAACCTTCATGGCTATTAGCGAAACAAAGACGTCAATAAATTCATTTATTCTATGACAGTAAAATAAGGAATTTTAATTAATACGGTTCGTAATATTTATTTTATTAAATGAAAGTTTATGGAAGCTTCTTCTGACATCTTACAATAAAAACGTAGGCGAATAATGGGGAATTTTGTACTATTCTCGTATAATTTAAAATGCGAATGGGTCACTATGAAATCTACTTAAATTCAGCCGGTATATTTCGGCCAATAATTAGGCAGAACTTGAACGGTCTTAGACTTATTGTGGGTTTCATCCTGGGTTTTGGGAAATAATAACTCTGTTCGTTTAATCGACACTGGGTTTGCTTCACAGAACGTACACAGAAGACACTGCTACAATAACAGAAATGTAAATATAAATAGAAGTCGTAAAAGCGCGTGACCTTGTCGCCGCACATGTGACTCGTAGGCCACTAGCGCGTGAGGAGCATTTGTTTCGGTCACCATTGCTATTTCGGACGCAGAGACGTAAAAATGGTGTTAGCATATCCAACTGCGGAAATTCCTCCACAACTTACAAATTTTCAAATAAAGGGACAACATTTCATAAATACGTACTTAGTGTTTTAAATAATGTTGTGTTTAATCTACACTTCTACACTAATATTATAAAGAGGAAAGTTTTGTTTGTTTGTTTGTTTGAATAGAATAGGCTCTAAAACTACTGAACCGATTTGAAAAATTCTTTCACCATTAGAATTCTACATTATTCCTGATGAACATAGGTGATAGAACGTTTTCAAAAAAATTAGGGATCCGTATGAAAACTTCGTTAATGTAACCCAAGGTGTGAAAAAAATACCCAAAAAAAACTTACACTAGAGCACTACTACTACTAGAACACTACTTGACAATAGAGCAAAGTGATGTGTTACAGTTTTATGGAGAACATCAATATCTACATAAAAGTCTGCAATACCATATGTCTAACTATTATAGTTATCTCACAATAACTACTTTTCCATGTTAAAATATTCAATAGTAAAAAAATGGAATCGTCGAAAAATCTTTATATCGCGTACACTGCCAGCACCATGCGATGCGGGTGTCACTGGGGTGTGGGAGGGAAGTCTATGTCAAAAAATAAATTATAGGGGGGGGGGTGAGTGGATAAAATTTAAATTTTCTGTATAACGTGTATATGCCGATAGATAAAAGTACTCCATTAATTTTGCTAATTTTTTAGCTAAAATGATTGAACTAAATGAGCGAGGTGTCATATCATGTCGCGCGGCAGATACGCGTTATATACGCGGGTGAAACCGCGGGGTACAGCTAGTGAAATATACTTAAATAAAATTATCCACCTCAGTACTATGATTGTCTCCAAAATTTTAATTGTTTTCACATTTCAATATCCATTGATTCCTAAGCTCTAGAATCACTCTAGAAGTATTGATATGTAACGGTAATTAACGCACACCCTCAGAAACCCCAATTAGTATATTATGTTATAATCATAATACATACACTGAATTTTTAGTTAAACATTTTTATGCACTGATTATTTATCAAATTAGTTATACTAATTCCGGAAGAATGTTGTGGTCACAATACAAATCCACGAACACATAGACTTTAACGTGCTTGAAATATAGTTCATTTTTCTTTATTTTTATTGAATGCACGACGACACTAGCGCCATCTAGTGTCAGAGACGAGAGCGTGAGGAGCTTTCCAGAAAATGACATCACTAATCTTTCAACCGACAGCGCCATCTAGTCCCAAACCGAAGAACTACACATCTAGAAGTTGAAACTCGAACTCTCGGTACCTTGCGCGTGTTTACTTGAATATTCTGGATATTTCGGTGCTAATTTATATTTATAGGCGCTGCAAGATGCGATCGGTGAAGTATTGAAGTTGGCGAGACAAGCGAAGCTTCGGAGCGGAATAAAGTGAATTAGTGGGATTAATTATTAGTATTTTTAACTTTTATTAGTGTAAAGTGAATTAAAGTGTTCATTTAGGTAATTCTATCGGCAATTTTTATTGTCGCGAACCTCAAGCTCGTAACAGTAATAATACAACTAAAACTGCACCCTTAAAAGTCTTATTGCCTTAAATTACGGTCCATTTCAGTTTGTTTTGACTGTACAGATTTAGTGTAACTGTAATTTACGTAGTTTTAATTATTTTTGGGATAAAAAATTACCTATATTAAAATTATAGGAATCGATTCAGTAAACGATTCTGAACAAACTACTTTCTCAAAGTGCGTTAATTATGTTACGTGTTGTATATATATAATGGCTGTAGAAAATAAACTTCCAGAAATATGAACAAAATAAAAGAGGCGCAGCGATCGCTAAGTTGTCTCAATAAAAGTTATTTTCAGTTTATTTATCCGATCAGATCATGGAGGTTAGAGAACAGGAGAACGATCGCTACGTACTTAAGCATAGCCCGCCTGTCCCAGAAAACTTGTAGAATTTATAGCGGCGCTGCCGGCGGTGAGTAGTGGCTGCGAAGTTAGCTGTTTATGAGTACAAGTAGATGTAGTTAGTTGAATAATGTACACATTTTCTTCGCGGCAATGGTGAGAAAATTTTCATTTTCCGTAATTTTTGACATAAAGAAACATTATGAAATGGAGAAATATTTTATTGTGCGTGGATGTGCAAGTGGTTTAGCATCTGATCGGAAAAATAGACTGAAAATGAGTTTTATTATTTTATGAAATAAAACGTATTTTTATGGTAGGTACTAATAAATCAAACAATATAAAATAGGAAATAAAATATAGTTAATATAAAATTTATATGAAATTATAAATAATATAAAATTATTAATATACAATAGGTAATAAAATATATTTAATAGATAATTCATGAATAAACTAAAATAAGAATAATTAATTATTTTGTATGAAAGTTAAAACGTAGTTTTAATTATAATTTCCAAAATATTTAAAATCAGAGGTAACAAATTAACTTACTCCATTAATTATATAGTCTCCCATTAACGCAGGATAACCACAAATGCGGAAGAGTGGCAGCATTGAACCTAAATGGCAATATTCGATAATTTATACTTAATATATAATTACCTTACTCCATTTAAAATCAGAGGTAACAAATTAACTTACTCCATTAATTATATAGTCTCCCATTAACGCAGGATAACCACAAATGCGGAAGAGTGGCAGCATTGAACCTAAATGGCAATATTCGATCATTTTATTTAATTATTTGAGGTTTTTTACGTCTATATGAAAACAATAACTAAAAATTATGAATTATGTGTTGAAAGTGATTCCGCTTAATTTATTACGTTTTTGTGACCTTGAATATCATTTTTTCACTACTTATATACCTATTTTTGTCACGGCTCAACTCTGTCGGCGTCACATTGAACAATGAACTCACGTTAACTAGGCATATGGCTGTGGCCATATTTGCAGTGGCAACGCTTTGGCGCGGTTATTACTGATCTAGTGTTATATAAATCAATGTTTAGCTATATCTACGACTAGTCTTCAAATGGAATTTAGAAGTAATAGTTGTCATTTTTAATACAATTAGACAATCAATTGTATTCTGACGTATCAAGGAGTTCGTTACTACAAAAATGACATTTTGAACCGGAGACCCTTTTTACTGGAAATGAGGCATTCCATCTTAGTCCTCACGGGTGACATTGCATCTGCATTTTGATTCGTAATCGAGGATAGATGTGGATGTCTATGGGCCACAGCAACCACTTACAATCAGGTGGACTGTGTGCTCGTTTGTCACCCTATCCTATAAAAAAAAATTGAAACTAATATACGTACCTAATTGGATAACTCACTTACACAATTATAAACACAATTTCATCGTTATCTTTGATTTTGTACAAGAAATTAGAAATGAAATAGTACCTATTGAATAATTTAATAGTTAATATTAATTGCAATTATGATCTACAGTTAATTAATCTATCAGAATTAATGCAAAAATCATTCTTTCACTTTATTTTAATTCACTTTCCGTTTTTAATCTGTCCAATACTTTGAATTTAAAAAGAGGTAACGTGAAGGCACCAATTATGGACAGTTTAAGAATTTGGTCTTACATTTTTAATCACTATTCATCTATTTGCAAAGATACAATGTTATGACTATTATCAAATTGTAGACCAATAAACATGCTTTATTACACGTACATATATAATTTATATAGTGTTATTGTTTCTGATGAAATAAAGAAAAACTCAAAAAGGCACAAAAACTCCATTTATGGACGGCACTTCTCCAGTGATGGATACTCAATGTTGGACATGTATCCCATGATGGACACCCAATGTTGGAAGGTTATTAAATTCACCAGTTTAAAATGAAATTCTTTGAAAAATTTTAAAGTTTATTAACAAATATAAGAAGGAAACCTCAACTTTATAAAAAACAGTTTTGCAAATTAAAAAGTACTATTATTTATTTATCACAAATCAAAATAACAAATCAAGTTAAAGCAACTACAGCAGAAACATTTTACTTATTAGGGTCAAAAAAAGCTTGAGGTATTCTTGTAAATAGAAGTCTCAAAAGAGCAGTTAACAACTTAGGTGTCTACTCTTACATACTACACAGTCTTTATTCTTTTTCTTTATAATAACCACCTTATTTAATAATCACAACTTGAGAGATCTTTAACCCTGTTTTACCCATTAATTAGAAAAACGGGTTAAAAAATATACACTAAATATAAATAGAAAAATCTTATTCTAATAAGTCTCAAAATCCAGGACATTTATATGTTAGGCAAAATTCCCATCAAACAATAGACTAAAAAATAAATGAAATAAAAATCTTTAAATCCACAGTCTTAAAATCTAGGTCATATAAATGTCAGGCAAAAACTTCTCCATTTCTGGTACTTTGTAAAAGCCTCTGTTATTATGTTTGATAGGAGGATTTATAACTTCGACTATATCAGTAGTTTTATACCAAATTTTATCTGGCCTTTCTGGCCACCTAAAAGTGTTCCCATTAGAAAGTACCATTGTACTTATTTCAAAGAGACCTCGTTCCTTATTTTCAATCTTTCCGGGGAAATATTCACCCTCATACATAATGATGACAAAAGAACCCTTGTTGATATCCTTTTTAGCATTTTTAACTTTATTAGAATGTGCTATTTGAGTCAAAGGCAACTCTGATTCAGAATTACTATCTTCCGTAATAGATCGTTTTCTCTTCCTTTGTACTGAAATCTTCTTTTTATCCATTGCTTTACGTTCATTTTGTTTTTCCAGTATTTCTCCTTGATAGGTATTTGATTCAGTCTCTTCGTTCCATTCGCTTTCGCCACTTTCAATATATTCTATTTCAGCTTCTGTATCTTCAGATGATGATATTTCAGGCATCTTTGGTTTTTTAGATTTTGTTTTACCCTTCTTTTCCTTGGCAAGTTTTTCTTTGATATTTTTTTTCTCGATTCTCTGCTTAGCTTTCAATTCCTTTTCTTCTAAAATTCTTTTTTTTTCGGTGGCTTTTTTTTCATGGTATTCTTGCCATGCTTTGCTCGTTACAGCTGATGGTAATTTTTCTTTTTTCTTCTTAGTTTTCTTAGTACTTTCATTGTCAGGCCAGAAAAGACATTTTTTGAATGGCGATGGAACTGTGACACCTAGCGCATTACTTATTGTGTTTTTTGCAGGAGTTTTTGCAGCCAAAGAAAGGGATCCATCAACCCTGGCTAACGTATCTGACGTTGTAATTTCGATTGAAGAAGTCACTGTACTACCTATCGTTACCCTTGTGTCTTCGATAGGTATTTTTTCAGTCTCTTGAGACGGCATTTCTGACACTGATGGCACTGTGCTACCCAGAATATCGCTTGTTGTATCTTTATGGGATTTCGCATCAGATATGGCTTCATCAACTTTTGATGGCGTATTTGGCGTTGGTATGAATGCCACTGTTTCAGAGACACCATCTAGTGCACTGGTTGACGGTGCTATGAGATCAAGTGCACTGCTTACTTTGCCGTTGTCATCGAAGTCTGTTGGCATAACATTTTCTTGCATAATACACGTGTTATTATATAATACGTTATCTGAAGTCGGTGAAGATTCCCTATTTAATGCAGCAGGTGCGGAACTAGATTCTAGCGAAATTGACATTTGCTTGTTGTGTGCCCACACTATATAGAGATTCAAATCTTCATCTAATGCCATGTTTTCGAGAACATTTCTTCCTTCATAATAAAGACTGTTAAATAGGTCTAACTTTTCTTGACCAAAATGTTTTGTAATTTCGGTTTCTAAAAATTGTAAAAAATGGCTTCTTTCTTCATTTTGGTTTTCATTTGCTAGATCAGAAACAGTATTCCGCTTTGTGAGTTTTGACATATCAATATATTGTGGACCATATGGATGCAGACCACCGCCCCTAAATCCATTTTTAATGCAGTCCGTCGTTATATTCTTTAACGCTTTTTGAAAGATGGGAGCAAAGTTTTCCTTTTTCAACTTGTTTCCCGAATTTTCCATTTTCCACTGGATAACTGCTTTACGATAATATACTTTCAGCGGTCTGAAAAGAGATATGTCCATAGGCTGCAGAATGTGGGTCGAGTTAGGGTACAAGGCTATAATTTCTATGTCATTTTCAGAGCAGAACTTGGACAGATGAAGTGTAAGATGCGATCTATGACCATCCACAAAAAACAAAATTGGTTTCTGGATGCCTTTTACAATCAGCCAAGGATTAAAAATTGTAGTCACAAACTCGTAGAAGGTCTCACCAGTCATCCAACCGGTCTCCGACTTTCCTATGCCCCATTCTCCTGGCACACTGCTAGAAATTCTGTCCGGGACTCGATCATAGGCGAAAACAATCATGGGTGGTGCTAGTGTACCCGCAGCATTTGCAGTCAACAAGACGGTTAAATTTTCTTTTTCATCGCCACTTGCCGCATAAACATGCTTTTCCCCTCGTTTAACAAGCACTCGTCCAGGTTTTGGCGCAAGAAAAAAGGCGCTCTTATCTGCATTAAAAACTCGGCTTGGCTCTTTCAGAGCTTCAAGCAATCCCTTTTCGGCCAAATATTCATGCACTTCTTTGAACCAGTTGTTTATTTGCTCTTCTGTCACTTCATTGCGTGCTGCACTGAGGTTTTCGGCCGTTCTTTCTGCTAATATCGGATGTCTTTTAATAAAAGAAGAAAACCATTTCTTCCCTGGCCTGTTTGCTGTAAAAGGAGTAGATTTACGTTGCACCGTAACTATTCGCTGGACGCTATCTAAAAGTTGTTCTCTAGTGATAGGAAATCGTCTTTCGGCACTTGCTATTGCCCATTTCACAAGCAAATCTTCTTCTACTGTTGTCAAGACTGTACTAGGCCCCATAGTGCATACCATGGGGCTCTTACCGGAGATTTTATTGTGGAGAGTAATTCTCGGCACTCCAAATCGCTTAGCTGCTGCAGATACTGATTGTCCTTCCTTTCGCACTGCCTCAATGGCGTGAGCCATTTGTTCAGGCTTATAATCTTTTTTAGGCGCCATCTAACCAAACAAGAAATCAAATTAGATAGTTCTTACAATCTACGAGCGCGTGGTCCTAGGTCGTGTGAAGATGTATCTGTAGGTATACATATAACTAAAAATAAAGGTAACACGCGCTTATGAATTGCAAAAAACCATACAATTATAACATGGTGTCCATTATTGGTAAACGTGCTTTGATTATTATTTTTTAAAGACATATGATATCAGGCGATGTTCAAGAGGTAATACTATTTATAATTTACTCTTCAGTACAATTAAATAACCATGGACACGTGTCCATAAATGTGTTTTATGTCCATTAATGGATCCAGTAATGGACACCCCCCCTAAAATACTTTTAAATTATCGAGTGACATAACCTCTTTCTCGAATATATGCCTAATACTATAAGATAAACACAAAATCAAAGCGTGTCCATATATCTATCTAAAAAAGGACATTGTGAACAAAAACAATGACTAACCTGCTTAACGATTCCTTTAAGAAATCCGGATAAAATTTGAAAAACTCCAGAGCACAATTTCTTCAACTCGCCATTTTGAAACAAAATGGCCGAAATTAATTTTCTCTGTCAATATGACAGAGGGATGTTGGCTGTCTATGTCTAAAGTGCTGCCATTTCTAGAAAACCATTTCTACCCTTATTATAAGGTTGATAAGTTTTTTTCGTCCATTATTGGTGCCATGTCCATTACCGGCGCCACCACGTTACGTCAAAACTATTAAAAATTACTTGCTGGTTTTAATCTGCTTGCCACCTCTAATTGTTACGTTGCGTGCAAATCTAAGTAGGTAAATTTCAGTGCAACATGTGCAACGTTGCAAACACTAACTTGTCAAATTCTCCGAAAATCATTCATCATCATGTCAAATTTCCCAATTTAGAGACAAAACTTCAACCAGATTCCCCACGAATTCCCCTCCATTTTATTTTAAGAAATAAAACAATTTTCAACTAATTTTATAAGACTTATTTCTTAACTGTTGTCTGTGCCAAATCAATTGAGAAAAACGGACAATGACGTCAGAATTGAGCCGAATGTCAAAAGGCGTAACTTACAAAATCCCAATTTTGATGTGATAACAATATTTAAATATCGATATTATTCACACTTCTAGTTCAGCACATGTTTTGTTTTATAATAATGTCTGTGGTTCCTATAAACATCGTAAATTCTTACGGTACATGTGTTATATTTTATATTTCAATTTATGATAAGTAACGCAGCAATTCATTTAATAACAGTTTCATATTTAAAAAAAAATATTCGAAGCTGCTACCATAACACAGAAGGCGAAGAAAACATATATTTCCTAACTATCCACGGCTACTGAGATACTGCGGGCTGCATATTGATCCGAGATAATTTGACGTATATATTTAACGTTCTAATAAAGAAACCAGAAACAGCCGCAAATATCATCCAGCGCCACATCGTCTTCACACGCCGCTATCGTTATGTATCCGTCGACCATTTTGAAACCGTTTCTTCAACGCCGCAGCTCGCTTCTTCTTGCTGGTCCGGAGCTGTGTCCCACGCCGCTGCCGCTCGCCGACTACGCGCGCGCGTTTTTTTTTTGCGCCCGAAGCAAATATGGGCAACCCTCCGGAAAGCGGGGTAGGGAGGCGGTGAATGCTCATAGCATACCACGCAGCTGGCTGCGTTTTTATGTGGAGACTTTTACCCACTAAACACCGCCTTTTAGGGACTGGCTTACGGTCTAACTAGAGATCTCTAAGCCGTATACGAACGCGACCCTCCTTGGCAGAAAGGAGGGCGCAAGCGGCGAAAAGCCGCTTATAAGTGGCCTAACTAAGGCAGATTAAGGGATGTGTTATGTCGGCTCGGCCTGAGCCGCCAGGAGGCAGTTCAGGTCAGCCGAAAGCTTGTTGGGGTGGTCCGAGAGAGAGTTTCTCGGTCTGCGCACACTATAGCGAGTGTTGATAGGGGCTGCATAGGCAGCTGTCTCACGAATGAGATGATTTGGGTGGGACTCTGTGGCTTTGAAAAATCTCTCAGAGAGTGATTTAAGAAACTGCTGGATTGCTGGGAGCTCTAAGTCTCGGTGTAGGTCGGCATTACGGACAAAATAGGGCGAGTTAGTGGCCCTACGACAGAATAGATTTTGAACTATTTGAAGTTCATTTATAGCTTTGGGCTTAGCATGTGCGAAAATGGGGGCCGCGTAGGTCATGACAGGTCTTATGCAGACCTTATATAGGGTTCGCTTGTTGCGGAGGGACATTTTATTGTGCCTGCCCAACATGCTGTTGAGCCTACCCATGCAAAATCGTGCGGTGCGAGTAACCTTCTTGATATGGGGTTCGAAAGTGAGCCTAGCATCAAGGGTGACGCCTAAATATTTGGCTGTAGTTTGCCATGGGACGGGGGTTCCTAACATCCTGATTGGCGGAGTGGTGGTGAGACGGCGTCGTTTATATTCGAAGCAAACGGCGGAGCTCTTCTCCGGGTTTACGTCGATACGCCATTTTTGGAACCAAGCTCCTATGTCGCTTATTGACTTTTGGATCTTGTTCCGAATCTGTGGCAGTGAGTTGCCTTTAGAGTAAAGGGCTGTATCATCTGCGAAGAGGGCTAGTTTAACACCATTCGACGAGATAGGGATGTCGTTGGTGAATATTATATATAGGAGGGGGGCAAGCACAGAGCCTTGAGGGACACCGGCTTTGATTTGACGAGTAGAGGATAGCGTGCCTTCGTGTCTAAAGCGAAAGGTACGATCCTTCAGATTGTTTTTTGACGACGAGGATAAAAACCGCTGAGGATATATTCCACTATGTGGTGAACTTGCTGGGGGCACGAGTGCTTGGCTCGAAACTCGAATTGTTGTGGGATGACAAGAGGGTCGCCGTCTGTGGGAAACAAATGGCGCCTCATGCGCACGAGAATGACTCGTTCGAAAAGTTTGCCCATGGCCTTGAGGAGGCTGATGGAGGGGAGGTGGTGAGGTTTGCCTGGCTTGGGAATGCCAATGACAGTTGCCTCTTTCCAAGAGGTGGGAAAGTAGCTGAATTCGAAGCAGGCGTCGAAGATTATGGCCAATAAGGCGATCACCTGCTTCGGAAATAAGGCAATCACCTGCTCCGGAAATTGTTTGAAGGTTTGGTTGGAGATGCCATCTGCACCCGGTGCTTTTTTGGGCTTAAGTCCCTTGATGGTAGATGAAATCTCATCTTTGGACACAGTGACAGAGGCGGTGGGGGGCGAGTTCAACCTTTTCATTCTCTTTAAGAGAGGATGTTATTAGTGAGGTGAGACTTTCGACCGCGGTGTCTATTTTCCCCGTACTGTCGAGGACGTCGGAAGAAAGGGTTATGGTAGGGTCCGGAGAGTCTATAGCCGAGGCTAGAGACTTCTTGAAGCCCTTCCAGTTGGTGTAGGTTTTGGAAGTGGGAGTTGGAGATGGCTGATGGCCAAGAAGGAGGGATACAGGACGGTGGTCGGATCCTAGATCATCGAGAGACTCGATTGCTCTAAGGTTAAGGGAGACTCCTATAACGAGAGCAAAGTCTAGCACGTCAAGAGCGTAGTTAACATTGTCGGGATAGTGGGTGACAGCGAGGGGACTGTAGACAATCAGGTCGAGAGACTGAGTGATATTGAGCAGCACCCTGCCACTACTGGTGGTAGTGCGGCAGGTCCATTCAGTATGCTTGGAGTTAAAGTCTCCAAACATAATGACTGAACCGCCTAATGCAAGGATGGCTTCGAAATCACTCTTAACGGGGAGGGTTCCGCTAGGGATATAGCAAGAGGCTATAATGATTGACTGGTGTCCAGTCACGGCTAATCTAGTGATAGTGGCTTCCATACTTTTAAGCGTCGGAGTGGGTATGTGGGAGCAATGAAGAGACTTTTTGTAATAAATGGCAGTACCGCCGCCTTTGCGGTCGGGTCTGTCATTAGGCAGAAGTGAATAATTTTTAATAGAAAGGCCTTTAGAGAACTTGGGCTGAGGTGGGTCACCTGAAGGAGGAGGAGGTCGGCTTCGCAATCTCGAAGAAATAGCCTAAGCTCTGGGAGGTTATTTCGCAAACCGCGTATATTGAATGAAACAAGCGACAAACCCTTTGGTTTGATACGACCGTGCGATATTGCGGGAGCAGAGGGCTCCGGCATAGTGTTATTACAAAGACCTTAGTAGGTTGATGTGCTCAGTAAGAGCAAGGAGACGGTCCTGAGGGGACTGAGCGGTGCGCAGTTTACGCGCAAGGATAAAGATTTCCTCTATATTGATCTTATTCATAGTGTTATACACTAGGCTTAGATCTTCTACTACAGGTTCTGCCTGTTTTTGTGGGTCGGCGGAGGGCCGCGGGATATTTGACGCCTTTGGAAACCAAGGGTTTATTGGAAGCGGCGCAGGCTGGGAGAGCGGAAGGCTCATAAAGGGCCAAGGAGGGCCCTGAGGTGGCCGATAGGGGCCCTGAGGGGGCTGATAGATGCTCTGTGTGGGCTGAGATGAGCCCTGAATGGGCTGTGGTAGGGGCTGGCCCTGGCGGGGTATGCGGCTTCCAAGAGCCGGGAAAGTTCGGTCATTGACCTGGGGTGGAGCTTTGCGGCTCAGAAGTGGGCGAGGAGCGCGAGGGCAGCCTCTAAAGTTGGCCGGGTGGCCTGTTTGTCCGCATAGGACACAATAGGGTGGGGTTTCGGAGTTTTTGGGCCGAGGGCACTCTTTCGAGTGATGAGGTTCTAGGCACTTAACGCACCTGGGTGGGGCTGAGCAGTTGGCTGCCGCGTGCCCGTAGAGTTGGCAGCGGTGGCACTGCGCTGGGTAACCGCGCCGGTGTGGGGCTTCGACCTTTACACGCGACAGGCCGCACACAGTGCGTACCTCGCAGAAGATGGCCTTCGCCTCCGTTACATTGGTGAGAACGAGGAGGGCGAGGTTTAATCTCTCGCCCCTGCTGCTGTGCATTTTGTGCACAGCCTCTATGGGGAAGCCTTGGGACTTAAGGTCTTCCAGAATGTCCTCGTTTGCGAGTTCATAAGGAACTCCGCGGAGGACCGCCTTGACCTTCCTTTCTTCGGCGAGAGCGTATGTGTGATAGGCCACTCACTCGGCCGTGAAGAGACGGGTTATATTCCGGAAGTCTTCTATAGACGCCGGCATGATTTTGATGGCCTCGCCGACATTAGTGGCTTGGTCATATTTGAAACCCTTATCGTAGAGGGTTTTGGATAACTGTGTGTGCACTGAATAAAAATAAAGTTCTTATATAATATTGAAAATAAAAATTTTTTCTTGTGAATAAGTACGTACTTATTCGGTGTCGTTATCAATCGAATCTTTATATGTGTTATAAATTAATGCTTTTTGTTGTTAAATGAATAAAGTATGTACTTTATAACAATAGATGATTTTTCTTCTACAGCTATCTTTTACATAACATTTTAATAATTGTTAATAAATATATATTTTATCAGTCATTATAAAAAATAACATAAAAAATCATTATAAATAAAGAAATTACTACATATAAAATGTGTCTATATATTGAAGGTTTGTAACCCCAGGTTAAACGACCAAAAGGCCATTGTCCGTTTTTCTCTATCGATTTGGCACATACTATAACATCTTTTTTCTTTTTTACGGATTTTTTTTACACTTTCCATTTTTAATTTCTTCCCTTGTTGTTATCAAAAATACCACAGTATTTGCATTTACTCTTCTTTCAAATTAAAAAAATGCCATTAAAAACATAACTTGTAAAAAAACCAAGTCTCGCAACTCAGTTCTTCTACCGTAAAAAGTTGTGATATCAATCTATATATTTAAAACATAAAAGACTTTTAAAATTGATATGGTCACTATAAAATGTTGTTGGGTTAGCTAATTACGTAATAACTTAAAACAGAAGGACTCTTAAGTACGAACTGAATAAATTAACCGACTTGGTATTACATGGATATCATAACTTTTTACGGTAGAAGAACTGAGTTGCGAGACTTGGTTTTTTTACAAGTTATGTTTTTAATGGCATCTCATTTCTTTTTGTATATAAGATAGTCCTAATTTTTTACATTTCCAGTACCTTCTACTTCTTGAGTACCAACAACGTACCTATGTACACCTGTAATACATATACAAGTACACAGGTTCATTCACTGCAAATGTAACTTTGTAATTCTATATATTTATATGGGATTACAAAGTTATTTATGCAGTTAGTGTATCCAGAAAACTGGACAGAAGTTAACAAATATTTTAGTTTTTACTTCATTTATATACTAAACACTAATTGTGTTCTAAATTTGAAGCTTCTATGTCTGCTAGAAGTGCCTTAGAGTTTTGATGATCGGTCAGTCAGTGAGTGACAAAATTAAGAAGCTTTGACTGGTTACAATTCTTAAACTACTGGTTCAAATTGAATGAAATTTGAAATATACCATGTCTATAATATGCTTACTCGGTTACTGAAAATTCAGGCTTCTAGTTTTATCGACCACGAAGTTATAGGGGGTCGAAAATGACCT
The DNA here is from genome assembly GCA_036936625.1 of Parnassius smintheus behrii. Taxonomy (NCBI): domain Eukaryota; kingdom Metazoa; phylum Arthropoda; class Insecta; order Lepidoptera; family Papilionidae; genus Parnassius; species Parnassius smintheus. Next base: position 19,755,890 of record JAUPFT010000012.1, on the reverse strand, counting down.
GAATTGCTTCGAAAAAAGATGGTACGGCCTTGCCGCTTTTTTGCTCGACTTGGCGGGGCACTGCCGTGTAGTACTGGGCGTTTTATTTAGAAACACTTTAAAAAACGGTTTGTCAAAGAAAAACGAACGAACAGTTTCTCGAAGATCCAACATTAAGTTTAAAAACGAACGAAATGAATACAGTTCTACATTTCATTCTCGGAACTGTCTCAATCGCAAAACGTTTACAAACTACATGCTCGTTTGGTAGGTTCATAGGTTGGATCTAAGTTAAGACTCTATTACTATTGATTTATAAACTATTGTCGTATAAATAGAAAACAGTTACAGTAACTACTTTTGATTTGACGTTACGATTAAAGCTAAACTAAATCTTATTTATATTGTTACGAGCTTGAGGTTCGGGACAATAAAAATTGCCGATAAATTACCTAAATTAACACTTTAATTTACTTTATACAAATTAAAGTTAAAAACACTAATAATTAAACACACTAATTCACTTAATTCCGCTCCGAAGCTTCGCTTGTGTCGCCGAGTTCAACTCTGCCCCGATCGCATCTTGCAGCGCCTATTTATTTAAATTAGCAAAGAAGCATCCCGAATATTCAAGTAAATAAGCACAAAGGGACGAGTGTGCGAGTATAGATTTTCTAGAAACTTAGTTCTTCGGATGGCGCTGTTGGTTGAGAGATTTGTGATGTCATTCTCTGCAAAGCTCCCCTCGCTCTCGTTCCTGACACTAGATGGCGCTAGTTGTGTCGTCGACTTGAGCGCGTAACACTGCCCCCTCCTAAGACATGCTCGTCCCGAGCATTATCGGTCCCATAATAACGCACTAAGCGATCCACATGGACGATCTTAGGAGTCTCTCTTGCGCCTTTCTGTATCCGGTAGGTCACGTCGTTGATCCTGGTTACAATCCGGTACGGGCCGTCCCATTTAGCTTGAAGCTTAGGAGATTTCCCTTTGCTGCGGACTGGATTGTGCAACCACACTAATGAACCTTCGTTGAACCCTTTATTATTCATTTTGCATATTGCACTAGACATTTGCGGGCCCGATTGTCTGACGTGCTCATAAATGTCGTTCATTTTGTTCCGCAAGTCATTTGCATAATCGGTTATACTGCGTGGGGCATCAGGTGGTATCCCGGTGATCAGGTCTGCAGGCAGCCGTAATTCTCTTCCAAAGTTTGCGAAAGCTGGTGTCACTGCTGTACTTTCGTGAACAGAACTTCGATATGACAACAAAAACGGTTGTATGTGCTTGTCCCAATCTCGTTGCCGATTGTCTACAACTTTTGCTAGGTACCTCTCCAATGTCTGATTAAATCGTTCCACCATTCCATCAGATTGCGGGTGATAAGAAGTCGTTCTTGTTTTATGAGTACCCATAACTCGGCAAGTTTCCTGGAATATTTGAGACTCAAAATTCCTTCCTTGATCGCTGTGAATCTCTAAAGGTACTCCAAAACGACAGAAGACTTCATGAACTAGTTTATCTGCAACTGTTGAAGCTTCTTGATTTGGAATGGCGAAGACTTCTGGCCACTTAGTGAAGTAATCCATCACAACCATGAAATACTTGTTACCGCTTTCACTCTCCGGAAACGGCCCCGCCACGTCAATGGCTATTCTCTCCCATGGTGCACCAACATTGTACAACTTCAATGCACCTCTACTACGAGTCTGAGGTCCCTTTACAGCCGCACAACTTGTACATTTACGACACCAGTCCTCGACATCGTTTCGACAGTGGACCCAATAAAACCGTTCTCGGATCTTCAGTAGAGTTCGTTGAACTCCCAGATGGCCTCCGGAACAATGATTATGGTACAGCTGTAGAACATCCGGTACTTTAGCTTTAGGGACAACCATTTGCAAATGACAGCTGTCTCCCCTAACATTTTCCCATTTACGGCACAGAACTTCATCCTGAAGCAGCAAACTGCCCCACTGGGCCCAATAGCGTTTAGTGGTCGAACTCATTGCTGAGACGTCACTCCACTTAGGCTTGGGAGCACTGGCCTTTATCCATTCCAGAATCGGCTTGATGTCCGGATCTTCCTGCTGTGCATGTTGTAAGCTGTCCTTCCATTCCTTGCCGAGGTGGTCCGTCCTGAGCATCCTCACGGATACCTCTTCCTAACTCTCTTGCCTAGTACAATGGTTGCAATCTTCAGGACAAGGTCTTCTTGACAATGCATCTGCGTTGCCGTGAGATTTTCCGCTGCGATGTTCGATCCCAAAGTTGTATTCCTGCAGTAGTTCAATTCACCTCGCAACTTGTCCTTCTGGATTTTTAAACTGCAATAGCCATTTTAGTGCAGCATGGTCAGTTCTTAAGTGAAATTTTCGTCCCAGAAGATATTTGCTAAAATGCTGCAACGACTTTACCACAGCGAGCAATTCGCGTCTTGTGACACAATAGTTCCTTTCCGGTTTTGACAACGACTTGCTGAAGTACGCTATCACGACCTCTTGGTCACCATTCCGTTGAGACAACACACCGCCAAGTCCTATATCACTTGCGTCTGTGTCAACTATAAATTCTTTGCTTGCATCAGGGTATCCCAAAATAGGTGTTTTGCACAGACGGTCCTTGAGCTCCTGGAATGCGATATTGCAACTTTCATCCCAGCAGAAATGTCGCTTCTCCTCGGTTAGCTTGTGCAGAAATTTGGCTATATCTGCAAAGTTCTTCACAAATCGCCGATAATAGGAGCACAAACCCAAAAATGCTCTAGCCTGCGTCTTGTCTTTTGGAACCGGCCAACCCTTGACAGCGGCGATTTTCTCCGGATCCGTACGGATACCTTCTTCCGACACTACATACCCTAAAAAGTTAACTTGTCGTTTGAATAGTGAATATTTCTTCGGACTCAACTTGAGGTTGGCACTCTGAATCTTCATGAGCACGCGTTCCAGGTTCTGAAGGTGTTCCTCAAACGTACGGCCCACGATGATGATGTCATCCAAGTAGACCAGACAGGCATCGCCAATTAGCCCAGTAAGTACAAGCTCCATCAGCCTTTCAAACGTTGCTGGAGCATTGCACAACCCAAACGGCATTACTTTAAATTGCCACAGACCCTTTCCCGTCGAGAACGCAGTTTTCTCCTTGTCCTTAGGGTCAATTTCAACTTGCCAGTAGCCACTTTTTAGATTCAGCGTGCTAAACCATTTTACTCCTGTAAGCATGTCCAGCGTGTCATCAATTCTTGGCAAGGGATAGCTGTCCTTCTTCGTAACGTCGTTCAGACGGCGGTAGTCAACACAAAACCGCATGCTGCCATCCTTCTTCTTCACCAGCACCACTGGTGAACACCATGGACTAGAGGAAGGTTCAATAACACCATCCTTCACCATTCCTTCAATCATGGTTTCCACTTCCTTTTCACGTGCTACCGGCAATCTTCTTGGCCGCTGACGGATAGGCAATTCTTCTCCTGTGTTTATTTCGTGTTGAACTAAGCCAGTCTTTCCTATGTCAGCATCGTTTGATGAGAATACATCGGCGTACTTGAGTAACAACTTCTTCGCCTTGACCAATTCGTTCGGGGAGAGAACTCTGCGACAGTCTTCCAAAAGTGTGGTCACTCTCGTTTCTGCATCCTTGCTGGGGGTCCCAGTCGATAGATATTGGCACCGACGTAACCAATCCACTTCCTCACAAGTACCAATCAGTGTGCCTTTTTCTATAATCTGTTCCCGGTCGCAAAGGTTCAGCACACGTACTCCTGAGATGTCAGTGGTCCTGACCAAGGTTCGAGCTACTTTCCATGGAAGGTCATTGTTTACCCTTTCCACAAGTACACAACGGTGAGCTTGCCCAGCGTTTCGAGGAAGACTAACCGGAACAATCGTTTCCGATCTAGGCGGAAGAACAATCTTCCTAATGCTGTACACGTTCCCTGGTAACGCACCTTCCATAAAAAGTTCCTCCTGTCCACATTTCAAAACACCTTGCGTCGATCTCACAACAATTATTCCTCATAAAGTCTAGGCCTAGGATGCAGTCGTCCATTATATCAGCCACGATGACATTATGCAGGTAGATCGCGTTGCCTAGCTTCAACTCCATCTCCTTCTCTCCACGGACAGGTATACGCTGACGGGTGGCTGTTACCAAATTAATGCGTTCTAGGTTGTATGCGGAGTCCCCAAGGAACTGACTTATAAGTTGGGAACTAACAACCGTACGAGAGGCTCCAGTGTCTATGGTCAGTTTACACGGCATTCCGTTGACCTCGCCCTTGATGATTAGACTGTTCCCATCATGGGTTTGTGAGATAGAGATCCTTGGGGCTCTTTTAATATCAGCCAGCACCCGCCCCGCAGTTCTGGCTTTTACTCGTTTCCCTGCTGCTGCTGGGCGGTGCTGTTGGCCGCACTACCCTCCTGAGATCGTTCACCGTCCCTTTCTAGGGTTCGCTTAGGGCAGCTGGATCGAAGATGGCCCTTTTTCCCACAGCCATAGCACCTAGGGCTGTATCCTCTGTTGCGGTCGCGAACTGTAGCTGCTGCAACCTCCCTGACGCGATGGGAACGATGATCCTGCCGCACGGCTTCTACCTCCAGTGCATGGGCCAAGGCGTCCTTAAGCGTCTCGTGGTGCCCGAGCCTCACAGCAGCTCTGACTTCCAGGTCACGGATGCCGTCGATGAATGTCTGCACCAGGTTCCCTTCAATGAGCGCAGGTACAGACCGGTATGCTTTCCGCACCAGCTTCTCCACCTCTAGAGCCCACTGCTGCAGGTGTTCGTTGATGCGCTGCACGCGATCTTTAAGCTGCGCACGAAAGACGTGTTCCAGGTGAGCGTCGCCATATCTCGCCTACGATGCCTCAAGGAGTTGCTCATAAGTCACTTCCTCACCGAGAGCTTCCAGAACTGTTAAGGCCTGGTCGCGTAGGCCTAGTGTGAGAGCGGTCATGGCCTGACTTTTATTCCAGCCGTTCGCTTTCATAACAGCCTCGAACTGGATTTTGTAGGCTGACCAGGAAGAAGTCCCGTCGAACGGTGGCACCTTGAACCCACGTAGCGAAGGTGCTGAAGCTACTACGGGAGCTGTAGTTCCATCCCCAAGTTTGAGTTCATCCCGCGTTTTCTTCATGTCAGCCATTACGTTGTCAACCCGATTGTTTACTTGATCGATTCGGGTTTCAGCTTCCGACAATCGGTTGTCATGTTGAGCAACCTTATCCTTCACCTCCCGTATCTCTTTTCCGAAGGTAGCGTGAAGGTCCTTCATGAGGAGCATCTGCTCTTCCAACCGACGGGCCTGTTCCTCTTGTCGGCGGGCCTGTTCATCCTGTCCGCCCCGCAGCTGTTCTTCCAACCGACGGACCTGTTCCTCCTGTCGGCGGGCCTGTTCCTGCAACATCACCATCAGAGCACCTAAGTCGGGTGCTGCAGATGTAGGAGCTACTGACGGGCCTGCAGCCGGTGGCTGGCCCTCCGACGTCTGCGGCGTTGCACCACCAAATCTTCTTTGGTCCGTCTCCTGCTGGCGTTGACTTCGGGTACGGACACCCTCCGTTTCCTCCTTAGGTAAAATCGGCATGATTTTATCCCACTTCTGACACCAATTGTTACGAGCTTGAGGTTCGGGACAATAAAAATTGCCGATAAATTACCTAAATTAACACTTTAATTTACTTTATACAAATTAAAGTTAAAAACACTAATAATTAAACACACTAATTCACTTAATTCCGCTCCGAAGCTCCGCTTGTGTCGCCGAGTTCAACTCTGCCCCGATCGCATCTTGCAGCGCCTATTTATTTAAATTAGCAAAGAAGCGTCCCGAATATTCAAGTAAATAAGCACAAAGGGACGAGTGTGCGAGTATAGATTTTCTAGAAACTTAGTTCTTCGGATGGCGCTGTTGGTTGAGAGATTTGTGATGTCATTCTCTGCAAAGCTCCCCTCGCTCTCGTTCCTGACACTAGATGGCGCTAGTTGTGTCGTCGACTTGAGCGCGTAACAATATCTTTACACAATTCAAATTTGGTTGTAGACAGTAGAACAAAAACGAACGGACCGAGAAAAAACGGTATTTTCGACTTTCTCTTATTTTTTCTTATGTTACTGTTTGTGAAGGTCAGCTTGGCCAAACGTACGTTTTTTGTTTTAAAATTTAAATCAGTTTCAGTTGTCGTCAAATAATGCTTGTCTACGCTTACTGTGTTAGCTAATTTCGAATTTGCGCTATATTCCGCGCGAAAAGTGTTTTATGTGATATATTGTATATATTAATTGTTTAGTAGTTTTGTAATATACCGATAAAACCGATTTAATTTGTAAATATCTTTTGTTCTAATATTGTAGATAGTGTAAATAACGAAAACGTGTATATAAAATGAACTTTAAAATACGCCCGTAACATTTATCAGCCAATCCTAAGCCTGGAAAAAGTATGAAGAGAAGTTCGCTTTATTATTTTGTAAACAAACATATTATGGTGAAGTCGTTACGTACGCTGGCGGGATTTTTCTTTGAAAAACTGTTTTTTTTAAACTCTTTCTCAGAACTGTTTCTCATTTCAAAAAAAACGGTTTCGTTTCGTTTTACAAAAAATCTGGAACGACCCAGTACTACTGCCGTGCCCCCAGATAAACAAATGAAAAGTATTAAATGACACACAAAAGTTGCCGAAATAAATCCGAAAACTAAATGTGATACAATGAAGATAATTAAAAAAGTGAGTCTATCGATATTCATGAGTAACCTAACAAAAATGTTAAGATAGGGATTTAGATTTCTTGAAAAAAGGTTCTGACTTGGACGGGGCTATCGATTTTCAAAATCCCAGCATTTACCCCGCATAATACGTATCCCCAACCAACTTTAAATTCCCCGCAATTTGGGGAGTTCCCTACAGGTTTGCAACGCTCAACATGTGTAAATTGCACTGAGCGACGCGTCACGGGTAGGCCGGGCGGCGGCAGCGCGTGTGTGAAAGGGAAGTGTAGAGCGAGCGAAGTGCAGTAATACCTATGCATAGTTAAATAAAAGAGTTCAGCGTCCGCGCGTTTATTGACCCTATAATCAGCTGGTAACATTTCAATTTTCACTGCTTGTTTTATATTTTAGTATTTTTATGATTTACATACATACATAATCACGCCTCTTTCCCGTAGGGGTAGGCAGAGACCACTTCTTTCCACTTGCTACGATCCTTACATACTTGTTTCGCTTCGTCCACTTTCATTATTCCCTTCATATATGCTCTACGGTTTAGGGTACTCTTAACCTGGCCTTTTTTCAAGACGTCCCTAATTTGGTCTAGAAAAGTCCGCCTAGGTCTACCCCTTCCAGCATTTTTGTTCACACTCGCCTTATACACTTTTTTCGTCAATCGTTCTTCATTCATTCTCTCGATGTGGCCAAACCATCTCAGCATACCTTTCTCAATTTTTGTCACTACATCTTCTTTCAGACCACAACGTTTCCTTATCTCACTATTTCTTATCCTGTCAGGACAGGATTTATGATTTTTAATGAAATTATTGTTTCACTTAGGTGTACTAATACGATGGAGCATGAATAAAGCTAATAAAACGTTGTGAAAAGGTGATTTTTTTAACGGGATCGAATTTTTTTTTATCTCATCCTCGAATATATCCTTAATACTATCGTCTGTCTTCGTTTTCAGGAGCGTTTCAAAAATACCCTGTATAGGAATGAAGTTAGTATTTGTTATACAGTGAAATGTTCGGTTATAAGTGTACATAGTGTTACGCGCTCAAGTCGACGATACACTAGCGCCATCTAGTGTCAGGAACGAGAGCGAGGGGAGCTTTGCAGAAATTGACATCACAAATCTCTCAACCGACAGCGCCATCTGAAGAACTAAGTTTCTAGAAAATCTATACTCGCACACAATTGCCCTTTGCGCGCATTTACTTGAATATTCGGGATGCTTCTTTGCTAATTTAAATAAATAGGCGCTGCAAGATGCGATCGGGGCAGAGTTGAACTCGGCGACACAAGCGAAGCTTCGGAGCGGAATTAAGTGAATTAGTGTGTTTAATTATTAGTGTTTTAAGTTTCAATTTGTGTAAAGTAAATTAAAGTGTTAATTTAGGTAATTTTATCGGCAATTTTTATTGTCCCGAACCTCAAGCTCGTAACAATATCTACACTAAACAATGCCTTAGTGGTTGCTTCTTTTTGCACATTTTAACTATTTTGTTTAATTTATTTACTTTTAGGAATATCCTATATTTGTTCCTATTATTTTAACTTCGTCCCCATGACATATCTGACAAATATTTCACCTCATTGTAAAGTGGTTTCGCTCTAGTGGCAGCATCAAAGTTATGTACAAAAAGTATATAACCACTACGTTTAATTATGTATGGCTTTGTCCTTTATGCCTTGTCTCAATTTTGTCTGTGGCTAGCTAGCTAGCTTAGCTAGTTCACAGTGTATCTCAAACATTAGAACAATATAGGCTACCGGTGATTGATGGGAGTACCCATACGCAGGCGTTTCCCACTGTTAAAGTATATAAGTCCACGCATTTTTCAATAGACTAAACCTAGCTGCGTGACTCACGCCTGTCACCCAGAGGGGTAGGCTGAGACTATAGACTTCCATTTGACACGATCCTTACACACCTCTCTCGCCTCTTCCACATCCATATATCTTCGCATACATGCTTGTCGGTTAAGGGTTCTCTTAATTTGGCCCCTTCTCAATAGATCGCCAATTTGGACGACGAGCTTTCACCTAGGGCGTCCCTTACCGATTCTGCCGTTACTTATCTACCTATAATCTCCCTCCTCTTCTTTCGGAGTTTCCATTTCATTTAGTTTACACGTCTCCACACTCATAAACACGCTTTCAATATATTCCTTTCATCTCTTTAAACTCAAAACTTCATCATTCAGAATACAGCTATTCTCGTCTCGTATAGCATTCAATCTAGGCTTTTTTGAATTTTCCCTGGCAGTTCTTACGAGATTCCAGAACATTTTAATATTTGCCTAGAAGTTATCCGATATTTTTCTCATCTTCATCATTCTTGTCAGTTCTTTCTTGCTTTTTTCTTTCAACTACATCTTTACTCTCTTATTTATACGTTTAAAGACTGCTTTTTTTCATTCAATATCATCATTGGTACTGCCAGAATTACCAGCTTTGGTTGCTAACAAATCTAGCCATGCTCTCTTCTTTGCTTCAACTTCCATACGTACCTCATCATCCCACTATAACGTATTATTATTATTTTCATTCGTTCTCTTACTAACACCACGTACTTCGGTAGCTGCATCCACCAAACCTTTCTTAACATTTTGCCACACATTCTCCAAGTCTAACATATTCATACACAATTCATCTAAACCACTTATATTTTCTTTCAGTCTACGTTTGTACTTGTTATTGTGTGTGTACACCTTGATCTTGTAACCTCTCTGTTCTAATACGCCGAATGCTGTGGAAGACACAGATGTCTGATGCCGCCAACGTCTGAAAAGACCAGTAATTCGGCATGAAACCAAGTAATGATCCGTCTCTACGTTGGACCCCCGGTATACCCTTGTATCTGCGCATCTCAAAACCTGTCCTACAAAAGTGCCAAATTGTTCCGTTTTTTCATGCAAAAAGTGATCTGACTCGTAAAATTTAGAAAAATTAGGTATAATAATAACACTTTGTAAACGCCTTGTTCGGTTGTTTTCGCTACTCGGCCCGTGTATTCGCCTGTTCTTCACTCGCTATAGATTCGTGTCAGTGTTTACATATTTGTCGTTGAAGTGAACTTTGTTGCAGGTGGTTACTATTTTTCCTGTAAAATAATTTATAAAACAATAATTACATAAATACCTACCTACTGTGATGGATTGGTGTAATGAATATACCATTTTTATAGAACTTTTTCAAGGAGAACTCGTGATATGTGGTTCTAGACAGTGTAAATCAGTTTTCATTATAAGTTAATGATAATAGATATAGCATTATCATCATCATCATCATTACGGACCTTCACAATTTCAATGTCGAACATAGGTCGCATCCAAGGAGTGCCACAAAGTACGGTCCAGAGCCACCTGCCTCCATCGATTTCCTGCATGTCATGCTGGGTCGTCACTCTATCTAGTCAGGGCCGCCCCACATCCCCCAAAAAATATTTGTGAGTATAAATATCAAGTAGACATAAAGTAGTGGCAGCCAGACGCACGTCATCCATGTTTAAAAAGTCTACTATATTGAATAAATATATAAGAGTATGTAAACGCGTCGTATTCGTCCACGAACTCAGCGAGTTGCTCGTGCCGATAATGTAAACGTGCAATTTTTCTTGGTATATCCCGTACTACTATACTCTTTGGTACTGTCTTGTCTATGTTTAATATTCTAACTCCTCTGTCTATAATAATTTACTCTATGGTTTAGTAATACAACATGAAGTTAGCCAAAACTCCATCGAAAACACGATTACATTTTAGTTTGTGTTTTTGTGAATACACGATTTGTTACGTCTTGAGCGAATTCGTATTTGTTTTATAACGATCCTCTAAATAAGTTGTGCTTTTTTTCTAAATTCTTCATTACAGTAAACATTTTTCGATCACACTAATTCATGTTCCTGAAAGTGAAGTGTAAATCCTTCTGGGATTGTGGAATAATGAAAAGCAGTGCGTTTATCGCCTTGTAGCGATGTGTGAATTAATTAAATTGAATTGATAGTGATTTAATGTAATTCATGGTGTTTCAGAAAATATTAGTGTTATTTGAAAAGCATAGTTCGAATCATAGGGTCCACAAACGAGCAGACGGATTCTATCATGGTCGTAAAACGGTGAGTTTTTATAGCGTGGTCCTTGTACAATAAAGATGAATACCTACCCTATAACAGAATTCGTGTTAATAATTAACTCTTTATTATTGATCATATATTGTTTATGTTTTCGAACTTTATGATGTTTATGTATAGAATATTTGCATGTACGCAATTTCGTTTTTACATTGTTTGTTTACTTTTGTGAACCAAACCTATATATCACTAAACATTTTATTGACATTGGAAGGATCATAGTAAACAAAGAAATGTTTGATTTTATTCAAACATTTCTTTGTTTACTATGATTATTGATCCCTTTACAATTAGATAAATTAGTAATGTGTTGTCCATTGTTATGTCTGTATTTACCATAGTTGTATGTCTCCCATCATGTTGTTGTGTACAAATAATAATGTTTTTATATTTTTGTAATTTCACATAACATCTTCTGACTGCTAAATCGAAAAGTATTTCTTGAAGGAAGCTCTGGTGGAAGTCTGGTTTTTTTGGAATATCTATATAATAATTTGGTGGTTGTGATGGAATATAATTACAGGTTTCTCTTATACATAAGCTTAATTTCAAGTGACAGTAGCCTAATGGTTAAGGGTGCGTACTGCAAATTCAAAGGTTGTGGGTTCAATACCCACCATTCTACTATGTTTGTGACAGGCAACTCGCCTAACTCTAGCTATTATATATAGCTATTATATATCTATTTTTAGTTTACTGGGAGCGGTTAATATGAATATTTGTTATGTTAATTGCATTGATAGAATTTAATGAAAAAAATTGCCTTTGCATTTACTTTGCCATAGTGGTAATCAATAAAATTATAGTAGAGAATGCAATGTTAGTAGTTTAAATAGTTTTAATTTGAAATAAATCACAGAATACCCATGTAAAATAGCAACTTAATGCTGCTGTTATTATGTGGTGAGTGTAGACACCTTGAGACCCTTTTTACTGGTAATGAGGCATTCCATCTTAGTCCTCAGGGATGACAATGCATCTGCATTTTGATTCTTAGTTAAGGATACATGTAGATGTCTATGGGCCACAGCATACACTATCGGGTGGACTGTGTGCTCATTTGTCACCCTTATTCTATAAAAAAATTATTTAGACAAAATGGAATTCACTTCTTACATGGAAAGTTTATCTTAATTAAACAGACATGCTAGAAGTCAATCGCTACCATGGGTCAAGATTGCTATTCTTTTACCTTACTTATTTTATAATTAGTCATATGGCATTCATCCAAAAGTTTTTACAGGTGCTGAGCTATGTTAGTATTGTAATATTAGTTACTGATGCTATTATAAAAAAGTGTTGGAACTGTGGTCTTCTTTAATTTTTCATAGGTATAATCAGTCCGAATTTCAGTTATCTCTCTCAGTTGTCTAGCTTGGTCATTCTGGCACAGCCCAGCAGCATCTGTCTTTAATATTCTGTTTATCAAATAATAATTCATCAAATAAATATCTTCTTATGAGAATAATACATTACTCAATATTGTTTTTTGAGTTTTCATCACCATACATTCTGTTTTAAATATTAAAGTAATTTCTTCAAAAACCAACAATATCTAGTTTTACGATGCGAAGCCCATCATATAATTTACAACTTAATCCCTATATCAGAAAACTCTATCTGTTAAAATACAAAAACAAAAATTGATATGACTTGTTGTCCCCTTTCTAGTCAATAAAAAATGGTCACCTTAATTATATCAAATGTAAAATTCCAGATGCTACAAGATCGATTTTCTTTTTGTCCCATCATCAACAGTATTGTTAGTACTTAGTACTATCATCTGTCTTCATTTGCGGTTTACAAATAATGTCCTCAAGACCAAATTTCAATCATGGTGGCCAATCTCAACATAGACTAGTAAGCCATCTGTGCAGCATTAGAGTGCATGAGTGGGTTTGTAAGTACTGGTACACTCTCATAGTCTGATAGGACGGCAATCTGACACAACCATAGACAGATTAGATACAGGACCATCAGCTTTATGTGCTTTCTGAGGCACAATAGTCAAACACCATCAACATTGCAACTCCAGGTTGTCACTGAGCTTGATAGAAAAACTTAGCAACTGGCTTCGATTTAATCCAGAATTTGAACCTGGGACCACATGTTTAATAGTTGTACTTATGATCACAAGACCATCGAAGCCATCAGCGTGCACACTATATACATTAGAGCGTCAATTATCCGAACTAATTGGGGGACATAGGTGTTCAGAAAACCGGTTTATTTGTATTAATTGAACTGTATAATTTTATGTACAATTATAATTAAAGTCAGATAGCTTAGTAAAAAATATTGTACAATCAGTATTGAACACATGGTATTCCTATATAATTATCGTTTAAAGGGGTCCTTAATTTTGGTCTGTCGAAGCGAAACTACTCTCTTATGTGCAGTTAAGTCACGCACTTTTTTCAGGATAGATGTCTGATACTGATTGCTTTCATCTTGAGCTTCAAATCATCGCAAAGCAGTATCTAAGCATTTAAACGCTTCAGAGGCAGTAGGAATACTTTTGATTATTTTTGAGCTACTCCGATCATGTGGGATGCATCTTTTAAATCAATTTTTTTATAATTTTTAATTAGATTTTCTTCTTCCTGCACTTCTCCTTCGTAATTGCTACTTTGTAGTTGCTCTAGCAACAACTTACGTAGCAATTTTTTTCTGTAATATCACTTGAAAGTTTCAATAACACCTTGGTTCATGGGATGTAATAAGGAGGTTATGTTAGGTGGAAGAAACATCACTTTTATAAATTCATCCTTTTTATTTAGGATGTCACATGATAGATGAGCTGATGCATTACCAAGGAGTAATAAATTTTTTTCCCTTTCGCTATTCTTTAGCCGATGGGCTTTCGCAGTGGGTACAAAAACTTCCGTGAAAATTGACTGTTGTGAGGATTAAACAGTAGGCATTACGTGTTTGGAACAACAAGGTTTCTGACTGGCAGGCTACTGCGGTTGTCGCATCAGCATGGTATGGTAGCAGTATGGTTAAGTGGTCGTTCGGTTGATTGACATTCGGATAATCCACTCTCAACTGTATAATAATATCACAAACTTGTACATCAGTGTTATGGTTTAAATAATAGTAATGGTTAGTATAAATATTCCCATATCTCATAGTGTCAGCCTTAGAATTGTCCTCTGATCTTACCTTAATATCTAGTTGTTATAGCAGATATGAGTCGGCTGTGATAAGTGAGTGTTTGTGCAAATACTTGATATATTATGTTTTGTGCAGTTCATAATTTTTTAATCAATACAATATGTGGTGGTGCCAAATTGAAGGTCAGTAACCAGAATTTGAAAAATGTGTCAAAATGGTGATATGAATTTTGTTACGTTCTGACATTTATGTATTGAATAAGTGATAAAAATAAATTATTTTCTGAAAGACATTGCTAGTAAGGAATATGATGTCTGTATTTTAAATGTTTTGTGAATTCAAGACTAATGATATATTATGTAAATGATAATGCCAATATGTGGACAATATGTGGAATTATTACTGTTATGTACACTGGGTTAAGTAGGCAAAGTAACAAAATATGTTAGAATATGGGATGACAAATATTTACGACATACATACGACATTTATGGCAGCCAGTATCAATGACGTGTTTGGCCTACAGCAATTAACAGTGCATTTTTGTTTTAATTGCATCCATTCCCGAAGTTTCAACCTCAACAATGTACTTCATGCGTGATCCGGAGACTAAAGTCTGTTCTACAATTCGTCTTTAAAATGGAAACAAAGAATCTCGAGCCATTTGGATTTACTGAAGGACAATTTAAAACCTATGACAAACCGCCTTAGTTTGGTAGTTCCGCAAACTTGCAATGTAACTAGTGGTAATATTAAAAATTTTGTTAAATAGACTTCAATAAATAAAATGAGAACATCATCAGTATAGTCGAAGGCTATTAAATATGTTTTATTAAGGATAACTCAAAAGCTACTGGTCAGATCTTGAACAAGGTACAATGGCATCACATGAGAAGCACAGGCTTTCAAATAAAAAAAGAATCAAACTCAATTCACCTAGAAATAAGTTCTGAGGTTATATAACACACATAAAAAATTGAGTCAAATTGAAAAGCTCCTCCTTTTTGAAGTTGATTGTAAATAGTTCCTGTATGGTAATCAAATAGGTTCCTCGTGTTGAACTCAGAGTTGGTGTCAAACCATACTTGTATATATAACCATAGTGTAGTTGTGAGTCAAACCATTATCCTAAACAAGCAGCTTCTTGATCATGTAAAGAAGCCCCCTGTGACTTAATGGTGAATCTACGCGATATTATTCATTTATGTCTTTTGTGATTTTGCACAACAATTACTATAACATTATAATGATTAGAATTGCAAACGACGTTTGCCACATCCACTAACCGAGGCTTATCAATTGCTCTAGTCCGCGACTACACACGCCAACACAGAGCTTTGATATTGGATTGATATTGGAAATTCTTCAGCATCAACCATTCTCTATAGTTCTCCTACGGCGCTTTTTTCGAAATTCGGATGAATTTTCATAGTTTAGATAGCAGTCCAATAATGCAGTCAAATCTTCTTAAAAAGTTCAGCCATTTCCGTCGCCACGACTTCAATAGTAATTAAATTGTTAATAATTTTATGAAAATTGTATAAAACCAGGTACTTATATACGGCATTCCAACCGTGACCGATGTGTGTTGCAAATAACTTGTAAGTCGGTTATATGTTTTATCAATGTAGTGTTCGCGTAAATATAAGTACCCGGATGACCGAGCTTTGTTCGGTTTCTTTTAAATTACGTTTAGATACAAATTACACAATGATGAATAATATTTTTTGATCTTATTGACATAATAGAAAAAACTGAACTGGTTATTTGAATAAAAAATCATGAGTGCAATTAGTTTATATAAATTTTCTTTTTTTAAATACTTACTAAAAAAGAGCTCGAAATAATAGATTTTCTCACAAAAAAAAAAGAACTTGAAAAAAAAAGGAAAAAAATCGGACCGAAGACGGGACGCGAACCAAGCCATTACGATTTCACCACCGCTCGATATTCACTTGAGCTATTACGATCATTGACACAGTTTCAAAATTTACCTTCTTATATTGTAGCAGTTTTTCATTACCTAAAAACACACATTTTCTAAAAATAAATCCTAGCTAGATCGATTTATTGCCCCCGAAACTCCCTGGACACTAAATTTTATGAAAATCGTTGGAGCCTTTTCCGAGATTCCGATTATATATATATATATATATATATATATATATATATATATATATATATATATATATATATATATATAAAAGTATATATATATATATATATATATACAAGAATTGCTCGTTTAAAGGTATAGGATAAACAATTAATTTTATTTAAAAAAATTAAAAAAAAAAAAACTAGTTAACCAATTGCAGTTTTATATAAATTGCAATATCATTGGTTTAGTGTCTTTCAAGTCAGTGGATTTCAAGTATTAGTCATGGTTGAAAATCGGTCAGGGAGACGTCATCATGATATCGATCTTTTTTACGTTCACGATATTATATACCAGAGTGATAAATCTAGTAGCCTACTTCATATAATGATTTATTATATTTACGCGAACACTACACATTTAAATAATTCTAGCTTTTACGGACTTTACGGATATTATAAAATCCGTAAAAATTAGTATTGTTTAAAAACCTACTTCATGCTTTAAAGTTACTAATACTCA
The DNA here is from genome assembly GCA_036936625.1 of Parnassius smintheus behrii. Lineage (NCBI taxonomy): Eukaryota > Metazoa > Arthropoda > Insecta > Lepidoptera > Papilionidae > Parnassius > Parnassius smintheus. Next base: position 19,739,324 of record JAUPFT010000012.1, on the reverse strand, counting down.
GTTTTCATCCATGTGCCGAGCGTGACAACTGACAACAATTATAATAGGCAACTTTTATCAGTTCGCCTGCAACTATAGTTGACTGAAATTTTTAACGTTTATATAAGTGTTGACTGGTATGGAGTAAATCATTCTTTAGACTAGAATTTTAGCATTAAAAAGTGCTAAAGCACGTGCAGTGGACGCAACATCCGTTGTGAACATTGGAACACCTGCCTAGGGTAGGGACACACACCTGCTCGACAGATGTTCCCTGCCTTTTAGAAAAAAGTTCTAAAGGGAAGGGATGTCCTTATAAGTGCTCTGCCATTTAACATTAACTGTGTAATTAATAAGTTTTGAATTTTAACCATTGGAGTTATAAGAATTATGTACCTACTTACGTTTTTTCGTCTATCAATGACTTACGTACTAGAATAGCTATTATAATAAAAATTTTGCCTAAATCTGATAACTTATATATGTTTATACAAAAAAAATTGTGCCTAATAATATATTCGTCCCATACTTTAGTACCCGCAGAAATGTCGCATCTGAACAAATTAATTTCGTAATTTATATTCCATGACACGAAATGGCGTCTTAGGAACAATGTTTTATTATTAATCTACAATACTTTTTTATTGATTAAATATCTTATTAACCGATAAAAAGTTATTCCTTGGTATTTGCTAACATTATTTGAATTATTTGTGCAATATCTAAAAACACACCCAGGCATATTTTATCGGAGCTTATTGGTCAACCTACGGAGTCGAAGAAACCAAATTGTTAATTTTTTGTACCTGTACGTGTTTCTTTCAGCCTCTTACACGGCATCCGTGCTATGTACCTTCGAATTCTTAAATCAGTGTAAAACAAGAGAATGTCTGTGCGTTTACGGGTACACTTATATCTATCTCTTGCGTATTGATTAAAACTACTTTTACGGATATAACGGATAAAATATGGACCATACTATATGATTATAAAATGGAACATACATAATAATTAAAAAGCTGAAGAGGTACTCCGGGTTAACACTGACATCGGGATGGCAGTCACCTCAGTCTGTGCTGGAAATTACTCGAAACGTTGGGAATCAAAAATCAAGTAAATTAAACGCGATAAAATCAGTAAAAGTAGTTTTAATCAATGTGTAGTGTTCGTGTAAATATAAGAAATCATTATCTCTTGCGCAGTAATACCTAACCTATAAACCACAGAAATAGTAATAATATTATTACGATTTCTGTGCATTTAGCTGATATCGCCGTTGTCGGAATCTTTAAAAAAAACATCATCATAATGATGATATATGTCTTAAACACTTACGCATCATATTTCGGTAAAATAGTTAGCCGTAGTTCCTTCCTAGTACTCTAAGGTGGTATTACGTCTGTAACCTGTTTTATTTGAAGTTGGTTGCAGATGTTTATTGCCTGCAGTAGTCACTTACCACCAGGTGGACTATAAGTTCCTTTGACGTTTCATTTTATTTGAAAAAAAATAAAGAAAGGAGCATCAAAATATATTTTCCTCTTCTGTGATTATAACACTTTTTCTAAAACTAATAATGATAAGAATAATAGGTCGGGGAAAAATTTTCTTCCTATTTATTTTGTTTGTATAAAATTGAAGAGATCTTTCTTTGGTTGTACTATTTGCATCTGGCTGGTTGTAATATCATACATTATGAAAAAGAAAAATAAAAAACACTCCCGCCATTTTTTAATTTTTTCTGTCCGTCAAAATGAGTGAATCTAACTAAAATAATTCGATACATTATGAAGTTTTATTACAAAAAAGGGAAAAATGCGACTCAAGCCGCGAAAGTTTGTGATGTTTATGGATATAATGCAGTGGCAGTAAGAGTAGCACAAAGTTGGTTAAAGCGTTTTCAGTCCGGGAATTTCGATTCAGTTTTGCAGCTCGCTCTGGTCGCCTTGATACGGATAAAGTCGATGCTATTTTTGAAAAAAAAAGCAAGAAAGTTTAGACCCATTTGAAAATGTCTGGCTATACAAAAAAGCTCGATATTAGGGTACCACACAAGCTCACTGAAAGAGACCTAATGAACAAAGATTTAAACAGTTAGATGCGCCTTCACCTTGAAAACTGTGGCATTATTTTTGAATGTGTTCGTTTGCAAGACGCTGACGCGCGCACACTAATGCAATACTGTCATCTCTTATTATCTTACAGAAATTGTATATACTACTTTCTCTGTCGCACAAATGAGCACTGATTGCGAATGATTGAGCTCACTCATTTGAGAATGGACACATTTCGGAGTGGTCATACTATAGTAAGGGCGCATCTAACTATTTAAATCTTTGCTAATGAATCGTGTACTCATTTGCGATTCTCTATTGAAACGTTATAAAACCGAACCATTTTCGAAAAAATTGATCACAATTAATTGAACAAAATGAAAATCATCATAGATCACCTGCGACAAGAACGCGTGAAAAAGATCATGTTCAAAGGGTAGTTGAGCTCCACAGACTGTAGCGAAACCCGGATTAACACGCAATAAAGTGATACTGTGTGTTTGGTGGGATTGCCAGGACATAGTTTATCATGAGCTTTTACCGCCGGGCAAAACCATCAATTCGGATCTCTACTGCCAACAATTAATGAGACTCAAGCAAGAAATTGAGAAAAAACGGCCGGAATTGATCAACAGAAAGGAGTGGTCTTTCATCATGATAACACCAGACCACACACATCTTTGACAACTCAGGAAAAATTGAGAGAGCACGGTTGGGAAGTGTTAATGCATCCACCATATGGTTGTGACCTAGCACCCTCAGATTTTCACCTGTTTCGGTCTCTTAAGAATTCTTCGGGTAGTATTAGGTTAACATCAAAAGAGGACTGTCAAAAGTACTTATCGCATTTTTTGATCAGAAATTCCAAGATTTCTACAGCAACGGGATTACGTCACTACCAACAAGATGGCAACATAGAACAAAATTCCGCGTATAATGTTATAATGAAAAGTAATTAAAATTTGAAAATAAAAAAATGTCTTGAATTTGTATATAAAACACGAAAAACACTTTCCCCGACCTTTATTTATTAATATAAACTTTTAACGATTAATGAGTAATTTTTTTATCAGAATTGTAACTGACTTTTAATGTAAGTACATTAAAAGTCAGTTTAAATTTCACTTATAGCTGTAATTTATAAACAAAGATGATTATGTAATTCGTCAACTACAATATGGTCATCGTTAGACACCTACATTAATTAAAATTTGATGAATTGATTTATCAAAGGCACAGTGTGGTGCAGATAAATACCGTGCAGGTAACGTGTTTGGAATAATTATAATCAATACTACCAACATATCAGTTTTATACAATCCTTTGCTTCACATAGATCTCTCATATCCCGTGTTTTTCATTTTTTCCTGTGTTCCGTGTTGTACCGCGTATCTTAGATGCAGTTTTTCGTCAATGGTCTGATTACATATATATTTTAGAGTTAGTTACCGTGAATTTGCGACGTAAGAGATTTCACTACCCCAAGTCATCTCGTGGGCATGGTCTAAGATTACAAAAGGAAGTTAATAAGAGATGGGCAGTAGCATCTTCCTAATAACAACTCAAAATAAATTAAAACAAACAAAACAAGTAATGTTGCGTTGGTAATTGTTGGTTAAGGTGCGACTATAATGTATAGATGTAACTTGCATTTATTTTTATAAAACGCTCAATAGATATCTATCAATTTTATTTCTTTGTTTGATTACATATTTAAGAGCATAAGCTGTCTAGTGATGGGAATGAGCTACTCTTACAGTAGGTACCCAATTTGTGATGTTTCGCAACCTACTTGCTAGAAGTTAAGGTGCGACTACAATATAAATGTCACTTGCATTTATTTTTATATTGAATTACTTAGATGTAGGTTATTATGAAACTAATAAAATTAATCAGGTCAATGTGGCGTCTGTAAGTAATTCAATAATTTGATTAAACAGGTTCCCCTATCGATCACTAGGCACGCGCCGGCACGTTTCAGCTCATCCAGTCGTGGGGCTACCTCGAATCCTATAAAAGCAATCGACTTAAATTGGTCGGAATTGGTGGGAGCTTGCTTTATGATAGGGTTGTGCTTATATTTGTTTAAAAGAGCGTATTTTAATACTTTAAAAAATTTATATGAGATTTTATGTTTTATTATTTTATTTTAGTTATGTCATTAGAACATTCTAATATCTATGAATCTGAAACTAATAGTCATTCTGGAGACCCTTTTTACTAGAAACGAAGCATTCCGTGTTAGTCCTCAGGAGTGACGACGCATCTGCATTTTGATTATTAACCGAGAATAGGTGTAAATGTCTATGGGTACAGTATAAACGTAACGTCATGTAGACTATAAATATTAAATATGCTGATTTGGCACTCTTATTTCAAGAAAAAGTTGGATATTGTGGGCTCATGAAACTCACGTAACTTGAAAAAAATATTTATATTGTCCTCTTTCCCTGTTTTATTTAAAAAAATTAATTAATAAATTTTTTTAATAAGAGAGTCGTTTAAAAAAATTTTTGGTGGATCCAAATGTGCATGCCTTAAGCGCTCATGTAATAACTACTTCAAATTTATAAAGTTAAAAGCGACAGTAGCCAATGGCAGGGCGCGGACCGCGAACTCAAAAAGGTCGTGGGTTCGAATCCGCCATTCGACTACTGGCGTGAACCACTCGTAACACAAGCCATTTAAGCTTACCACGAGTGGTAAAGGGAATATTAGTAATATTTATAGCATTGTTAATATTCTTTGAAATCATCCAGAATAATGTGGAGATATTGGATATAAGTACTGAAAATAAAATCCTACCGATCGATGAAATAAAAATCCTTCAAGCAATAAGGAGATTAAAATCAGATAGAAGTCCAGGGTCAGATAAAGTCACCAACGAGGCTTTAAAGTACGGAGGAACTCTACTGGCTACGCCGTTGGCGCACCTATTTAACCTCATCTTAGAGACGGCGATTATACCTATGCAATGGATATTGGCTACTACAGACCCATTAGCCTTTTACCGACTCTATACAAACTATTTTCTTCAATCATTAATAAGAGAATAAGCAAAACATTAAACACATGGCAACCTGTAGAACAGGCAGGCTTTCGCAAAGGATTCTCTACAATAGATCACATACACTCCCTAGAACTAATTATTGAAAAGTACCAGGAAAAACGGAGACCACTCTACATCGCCTTTGTGGACTATCAAAAATCATTTGATACAATATCTCACACGAGTATCTGGGAAGCCTTAAAGGCTCAAAAAGTAGAAAATAAATACATAGAAGTGATAAGAAACATTTATAGCAAAAGCACTAGCAAAGTAAAATTGGAAAAGATTGGCCAAAGCTTTCCTATTAAGAGAGGAGTAAGGCAAGGCGATCCGTTATCACCAAATCTTTTTATAGCTGAACTGGAAACCGTCATAAGAAAACTGAACTGGAATAAATGTGGTCTAAACATTAATGGCAAATACTTAAGCCATCTAAGATGATCATCGCAGACGATATAGTGTTATTATCAGAAACTAGCTGTGGCTTGCAATATATGTTAGAGTCCCTTAATATAAGCAGCAGACAAGTGGGATTAGAGATAAACCTGTCAGACGAATGCCATGACAAATAGCATCAGAAAGAAGAAAACTAATAAGTTTCAAAACAAACAGTAATGAAATGGAGATACAGCGTAGAATAAAAATCGCGTGGAACAAATATTGGAGCCTAAAAGAAGTATTTAAAAGCAACATGTCGATAAAGCTCAAAAAGAAAACTATGGACTCATGCATTCTGCCATCTCTAACGTATGGTTGCCAGACGTGGAAAATTACGAAGAGAATTAAAAACAAAATTAGTTCATGTCAGAAAGGAATAGAACGCAGCATGTTAAATATAAAGAAAATACAAAAAATACGACACACGAAAATACGAAACTATACTGAAGCAATGGACGCGCTGCCTTACGCTCAAGCACTAAAATTCAGATGGGCTGGTCATATAGCCCGATGCGATGACAACAGGTGGACTATAATTGTAACCACATGGAAGGGCCCGCCAGGCAAACGCAGCGAGACCCTAGCAGCAGGGAGACCCTACATGAGATGTGAGGATGACATAAAGAAGATCGCAGGAACAAACTGGTTAAGATTAGCAAAAATCAGAGAAAAATGGAAATCCTTGGACGAGGCCTTTACCTGAGAGGGGTCCATGCTATTTAAAATATTTATATCATTCTAGCATTATATTACTTTATTGATTACTCTATTGATTGAATTGTATAAGTACGTGATTATAATTTTATTTTTAATTTATAATTTTAATTTTGATTTTGATATTTGTGTAATAATAATAATAAAAAAATTCAACATTAAAAATCCAAATGTTTTTATGTTAATAGTAAAGCTAAATGTCATATATTTTAATATATGGTTACAAGTGCATATAAACAGTAATTTATTAGTAGGTTATGTTGTTATGTTAATGTATGTTATCATTTAATTTAGGTAATCTGAACTGAATTGTTGCATAATAATTTCAATGCTCAAAAATCATTGTAATGCATGGAATTAAAAGGCTTTTTTATTTATTTTTTATTTAATTTATAGCATTGTTAATATTCTTTAAAAAAAATTACTATTACTACTCTTCGGCGAGTTCAAGTCCGGGGGTAAGGTCTCATCATAACTAACATAATGAGCACAATCTCGGCGCACCTAGTTCTACTCGTCGAGGATTTCTGGTAGCATATACCCGAAGTACACCTTCAAGTCACTGCATAAAGTCCAAGACGTATAAGTATATTTATATATAAATCCTACTTTTAGCGAAACAATATATTGTAATAAAAATCTGTGATTATAAAAATAATAAAAATATCTTACCTTGGTTAAGTATATATCAAATTTGGTTTTTGGAATATTTTGCATATTCCAAAAATTAACAGCGATCGTTAATTTTCATCACGGGCCGCTGTAAACAAACCATACAGTAATCCACTCACGACGGCGCCCGAGCCCGGAAAGCCCGGAATGAATCAAACTCCCAGTGTATTTAGTAAAACTAAAAGTTCATGTAAATCGTAAGTAAATTTTACATTTATTACTACATTCGAAATTTCTGAACCGCAAAAAATTAATTATAACCAAACAAAACAAAATTATCTGCCATTTACACCATGGCTTCCCACATGATAGATGAAGAGATTTAATAAAACTTCTGGTAAATCCAAATGTGCGTATAAGCGCTCATATTATATGTCAATTTTTAAAGTATTTTAAATTTAAACAAGTTTGTTACACAAATTTTAAAAAATAACCTTATTACTATTACTTCTATTTTCCCAAAAATTTTATGTTAAACGTCAACAAAAAAGTTTGGAAAATCCAAAAGTGCATGATTCATAATCATAATGCTCATAATATGATCGTGAAAAATGTAGAAAAAAAATTCTCAATGAACAATCGAATTATTTTTTAAATTTTACTGTTATTATTATTGAGAAAAATATTTTTATTATTGTTTTTTAATATCGACATATTACAATCCACTAACAACGCACTTAATATTTTACTCCTACCCCTATTACTACTAATCACAAGTCCACGGCTTAACATAGGCCTCCCCCATTAACTGCCACAAGTACGGCCCTTGGATATGCATACGTAAAAACTTAGTAGTATGTTATTTGTCTTAATTTTATACGAAAGATTTTATATATTCTATGAATCTCATAAACTTAAAATATTTCAATACTTTTTATCATCATCATCATCATCATCATCATCGTTACAGTCCTTCACAAATCAACTGCTGAACATAGGCCTTCCTCAAGGAATGCCACAAAGCACGGTTCTGAGCCACCCGCATCCATCAACTTCCTGCATGTCTTTCCAGGTCGTCACTCCATCTAGTGGGGGGTCGCCCTACACTTCGCCTACCGGTAAGTGTCTGCCACTCGAGAACCTTTTTTCCCCATCGATTGTCGGTTCTTCAAGCTATGTGGTCGGCCCATTGCTACTTCTGCTTACTATTCCGTTAATCCTTTTTTTATGTTGCACAATATATAAATAGTTTATAGTTTCCATTCCAGTGTTGGAAAAATGCAACTGCTTTTGTTGAAACTTGGTTCTTAGAAACTTATTTTATATCCGTAATGAATAAGAAACGTTTGTTAGTAATCAAAATAGAGTCGAGGTAGCTTAGGTAAAAAACTCAGGGTAAATAAGGCGCTCGCCGTTAATTTCACAGAACGCGAGCAACCCATCTCTTTTTATTTACCACCTCAGGGTTGAAGGAAAACATCGTGTGGAAACCTGCATGTTTCAGCGACACAATATTTCGAGAACACGTGAAGTTCGGCAACATGCACTGTAGCATCGTGAACGAAAGACCTAACTGCTCCATAGCAATCTTAGAAATACGAGGCCAGTATAGGTTGTAATTTAACTTTTTTTATACTCTACAACCTTAACCTCGTTACCTACTAAGCCAAGGATAGCAAAAAATAAAAAACACCTATTTAAGTTACACAAGTTGGAATATCTTTTTAATCCAATTGTCATTTGATTTCCGCTTTTCAATGTAAAAATTGAAAAATTATCTACTTCTACATAAATAATATGTAATAGTGTAAATTATATACATATATAAACTTTTATACTGTCAACATATTTAATTTCATGGTGAGAGGTAAATTATTTTTAAAAAAATTAGTTGACCCTGCAGGCCACCCCTGGAATTTCTCGATAATTTCTAATGCAAATTTCGCCAAATTATATTGCGAAATCTCGAAATTATGTTACAAACAAAAAAACAAACAAAAACGTTTTATTTTCAAATTCTTTCCCCTTCGATATCTCATGAACGAATTAACCGATTTTTATTTTCCAAACGACATTCGACGTCATTTTTTGAGGTTAACAGCTGATTAGTTTTTGAAATCGATCGGTAAAGCCGTTTAAAAGTTATTAAAAAATATTTTCAAATTTCAAAATTTTTATTTTTGAGTTTTCTCAAAATCTACTCGTCCGAATCAGTTCATATTATCACCAAATCTATTCCACATTGAGATCTCAAAAAAAGCGCATCTCAATCGATCAAGAGGTTCAAAGTTATGAAAGGTTTACATACACACACACACACACACACACACACACACACACACACACACACACACACACACATACATCCATACGGACGTCCACGTAAAATTAGTCAGAATAGTTTCCTGGGATCTCAAAACGTCGAGATCTGATGAAAACTCGATTTTCGAAAATCGTGGTAAAACCAATTCCCCCTATTTTTGAAAATTTTCTATTTTCTTAGCGGGCAGTTAAAAAATATTTATTTTTAAAGTCTTGCTATAAACATATTGAGAAAATGTTCCTTGAGCAGATATTTTATGGTTAACTTTTGTGCACATATAAATGCCTATAATTTATATACAAGTTTGGTAACCCTGCTCACACATGCGTGTCTTAACTAACATGTACGAGTTCGTTGACCTCAATGCCTTCGGTCGGCCTTGTTCGATGCACTTCGCACTTGATCAAAACCGTGCCGACGAGCCGATGACGACGCTGTCGGTCCGAGTCGTAAATCACGCCCATTAACGGCCACTCGATGGCTACCACAGGAATCGGATCGTGAACTATGCGCTATGATGTAAGCCAAAACAAACGTAAACAGGTGGTATCTTTAAATTATTGTTTAGTTAAACTTTTCCCTAATAAAAGGGAAAAGGGTTCAGGAATTGTAAGTTCCAGTTTTTGCTCCAGGACTATCTATAATCTTTGTTAGTTAATTTTTAACGCGAAATGCGCTCGCAAAAGCCAATCCAGTCGGACCCGAACCTTATATCGTTGATATTTCTTGATAGGTGCACTTGTATTTATTTATTATTGCCGGGGTTACCAGCTTAAGGCTGCGTGGTTTCGTATGGTGAGTGTAGAGAACCGAACTCTTTATAATGGAAACTATTCATTCTATTTTAGTCTTTAGGGTGACAACGCACCTGAATTTTTATTCTTAATCGAGGATAAATGTAGATGTTTATCGGCTGCAGCATACACTTATCATCAGGTGGACTATGTGCTCGTTTCCAACACTTATTCCATAAAAAAACACGGTTTTTCTGGGTAATCTAATCGGACTACGACATAGGTATTATGACGTATGAATACGCAAAGAACACAATAGATATCTATCAATTTTATTTCTTTGCATGATTATTTTGAAGAGCATAGGCTGTCTACTGATGGGCGTGGGTTACTCTTACAGTAAGTAGGTACTTAAAGATATGAATTTTATTCCATACAAGCTTGGGCCCGGCGTGAACAAAGTTCAAATATGTCTTATTTTGAAGATTTAAACATTTTTGCTACTTACGTCAAAAAATTATATTTTTGCAGTACCTGGGGTTTTGTTTTTATTTTATGTTTTATGATTTATAGGCTATGTAGTAAAATCACTCGACTTTGTGATAAGTTATTTGAATAAATTGTAAAAAAATAATGCAGTTTTGTCGTTATTATTAAATATAGTGTCAACCTTTATAAATTTTTTAGTTATTTTCTGCAATTATAATTATTAAAATGTCATATAGAAAAGCAGCCAGAGGCTGTTCATTGTCTGTTGTCGTTATGTGGGCGTAACAAGCTAATGTCCTGTAATCCGAGGGTAAAGCCAAGGTTATATAATTCAATAAAATTAAAAACACGGTACAGGAAAATGAGGGATATACAGAATGGGTCCCACATATATGCAATAAATGAAACCATATACTTGTTATCGCCTTTGCTGACGATATACAAAAATAAACGTAATCGGTCTAGTAATTAGGTCAAAAAGTAGAGTTTTAATTTTAAGCAAATTTGAACACTCTATAGAATTGGGTCACTAAGTCAATGATTCAATGAACTTGAATGAATCCTTGAACATTAAAAAGCGACGTAGCCACGCAGTGCAAACTATTGGTATTGCGACATATCGACAGCGGTGTCTTTTGTCGGCGTGCCACCCGCGTGCAACGTTGTCACTCTTCCAAGGGGTCAAGGTACGTTGTCTAAACAGAGTGTTCACTTTTACTGAATTTATTTTAATATTTATTTTGTTTGAAAATTTCACTTTTTTATTTTACTAAATTTAATATTTAATTTTTCTAGACTTCTACGGACTAGTATTACTTGTGGTTTCATTTATTGCATATATGTGGGACCCATTCTGTATATAAAAAAAGCCTTCACTATCTATTTCCATAGCCAAAATACAGAAAAATATTTAATAACGTTTCGTTTTTGCAATAGTACAAGCATTAATTTTCGTTTTCTAGTTTTAAAAATGTTTTATGATTGTCCCATGTATTACAGAAATTAAAATTATTTATGATTATAACTTTTCGTTTTATTACCTACATATTTGTGTATAACTCTTACGAACTATGTGAAGCTCCAATTTGCATACATCTTCTTTGTGATGTTTTGCAACCTACATGATACTAGAAGTTACCGGGTGTAAGTGATTTATGTCTGGCATATATGAGGTGGTTTCTAACCAACCATTTATAGTTGGCCTTTAAAACACCGACGCTTAGCGGCATTTTCGTCGCTTCTCAATGATTCATACTGACGAACAACACAACAACTGATGTTTTAATATCGCTATCATAGTTTCTGAATAACTTTGCATGTAGGCGTACAACAACATCTATAATACCCACGGAGCGTTGGCTACCACGCTCCGTGGGGGATCTTCCCTCTTTCTCTGAAATGCGGGACATGGTATGATGGATATCCTATCGTCTCACGGCGACTGGATTAAGTTTGCTAATAGATTATAAATAGATAATAGAATTATGTTATTCTTACACCGCCTTGTTACTTTCAACTGTCTTGTATCAGTTATATAATAGATACTGAAGGTTATACTATTATAGTTCGTTTAAATAGTAAGCTTGTTATGTAAAAGGATTAAAGTGTTATGGCGACTTCTTTCTTCGCTACTTGTGACATAAGACATTTTTATTTGCGCTGTTGTAATATTTAAAATATAATCAAATTTATGTTTTTATAATCCCTAAAGAGGCTATATTTTCCTTATATATATATATATATATATATATATATATATATATATATATATATATATATATATATATATATATATATATATATATATATATACAGGAAGTTGAATCATTGCCTGCGTCATTGATTATTTGATTTCTATTTCTTACTATTTCGCAACGACTTCGAGGGAATCAAGATGCATTGAGGTGATGACAATACGTAGTGTACGTAGAAAACAATAATACGTAGAAGACGAAGTGTGCTCTTTTAAAACGAATTTTATTTCATCCTATTATTAATCCTTTTTTTTTGCGCCCGAAGCAATATAGGCAAACCTCTGGAAAGTGTGGGAGGGAGGCGGTGAATGCTCATAGCATACCACGCAGGCTGCGTGGTTATGTGGAGACTTTTACCCACTAAACCGCCTTTAGAGATTGGCTTACCAATCTGACGAGAGCTCTTTAAGCCGTAAACGGACTCGACCCTCCTTGGCAGAAAGGAGGGCGCAAGAGATCTTTAATCCTTGAGCCTCAACATGTTGAGCATTTAAGACCATTTAATGCCTTAGATTTAGGTTGTCTGACAAAACAGTAAGGTTAATGGGAGTTCATCGTTGATAATAAAAAAAGCCGCTCGAAGTCCATTTAATAGTGCATTTACTTTGAATTTTAAGGATATTTTAGTTTCCTCGTTCATAGTAAACTTGACAGTGTTCTGGACGCTGGGATAGAATAATTTCGTGCCGTAAATGAGTGGAAAATATACCTATACAAACTCAGATAGAAATTCTAACTATCCATTGTAATAACTGCTCGTGTAGTCCGGTCACAAAAGTTCTTTTGGGCGTAATAATAGATTGCTTGGCATGCACGTTGTAATAGATGTGAATTACATATCGCTAGAATATATACTAGCGATTCGCGCCGGCATCGCACGGCGATTTCCGGATCTCGACAACAGCGCCACCTACCGGGGCCAATCGTCAATTTAAAAATTATCGAAGTACCCACTCAAATGCACACAGTTTTTTTTAGCAAAATCGTTCAAGACGTTTTCTAGAGACTAATGTTTTTTATATATTATTTTAGAGAAAATACTAGAATTTGGAAGCTCATCTTATCAATTTTTTGATCACTCAATCACATTGTCAGTAGGCATCTTTGAATTCAATTTTATATTTCACTGGTACGAACTAATTGCGTATTGTAAATGTCTATAGTTAGAAAGAGTTCATAAATCATGTCAGTTTTTCAAAAGTAACAAATAATCTAATAGAAAAAAAACTGCTACAACCCGCGTGCTAAGTTTGGCGACTATGGCAAATATCCTCCTATGTTGGCAACCTATGGGAGAGGTCTATGACAAATAATAATCGATGACATAGAGCGCATGAATCCATGTCGTCAAAAAGAAAGAGAAATACACCGTGGGAAAAGTTCGCACGTAGTTATATCGGTTATTGAAAGATAGGAAGTAAAATACTTTGTGTATTATCTCTGTGTGATAAAGCCCGAATTGAGGTCATTCGATAACGCATCAACGTTGGTGGATTTTGGCTTTAAGCACAAGTATAATTGGAACAAATATGATAAACCAAATGTTATCTACAATTTTATTACTTTTCCTTTTTTATACAATTAGGGTTAACAAACGAGCACACCGTTCACCTGATGGTAAGCGGATGATGTGGCCCTTAGACATATCTATGATACAATCTAGGACTATGATGAAATACCCCATTTTCAGTAGAAATCTCCGATTCTCTACACTCACCATACGAAACACAGCAACACTAAGCTGTTATTTTACTCTGGTATTTTGTGAGTGCGTTGCCCTTCCACGGTCGAGCCGACCCATTCGTGCTATAGCCATAATATAGCTGTATCTTGGCTCCACCACTTTTTTATATAAGATGAGAGTAACAAACGAGCACACAGTCCACCTGATGGTAAGTGGTTGCCGTGACCCATAGAGATCTACATTCATCATCAATTAAGAATCAAAATGCAGATGCATTGTCATTCATGAGGATTACGTTTCCAGTAAAAAGGGTCTCAGGTTTCTCTACACTCACCATACGAAACACTGCAGCGTTGAGAGCTGGTCGAGCCGACCCATTCGTACTACAACTTACTGCTTACGAGTATAATATAGCTGCAGCGTGGCGCTGCCCCGTAAAAACCTATCTACTGTATATCTACCTACTCTGTAAGATTTATTGATCGCGCTGAGGTATTAATTTTTTTATGAATGTAAATTTCGGCGTCATCATCATTTATTATATCAGTATACATAAACGTGAAAAAAATGTTTATTTTTAAATTAAGTAATCGCTAGAAAAACATTCTGCAAATAATTTTGTTATTAGAGCAAAGTTAACCTACATTTTCAGTTATCTCATGGGAAATGACCGCTGTAGAGTCATAGGTACCGTTAACTATCGCTGAAGAATTAAATTACTTGGAGTGTATTATAATGTGATACTTAAATGGAAAGATAGTATTAAAATAATAATCATGAACCTTAAATGTTTTATAAAACTACTAGGTTAATGCTAGAGAAGGGTAGGCAACTACTATTACTAGTGTCTTGGTTAGGGAGGTACAAATTTATGACTTTCGAATTTCGGATCTTTTTCGCTATTCTCCGTTCTTTGAATTGTTTTTCCGATTTACTTCTTTAATCAACAATATCTCATTAACTAACAATGCGATTGTTTTGAAATTTGGTGTTAATGTTATAACTTTACTAATGAGTGTCTAAATTAGTGCAATTTTGCACTCATCACCTCTTCCCACCCTACCCCTTCATTCCGCAACCTTGTATGACCCGTCGTCGTAGCACTGAATCTTGAAATGTGAAAAATCACCGAACTGCTCGATTTCGTTAATCACTTCGTTTTCGGATTGAGCGTTGATTCGTTCTTAATTTCCGGTTCGAGTAAAAAAAATAACTAATCGGTGGACCGTCAAATGTTGCCGTTCACTCCATAAAATCCATTTTGTGTTGATTTGAAGTATGATTTCAATTTGACAAGCACTGATGAAAAACTCTGAACAAAAAATATAACTTAAGTTTTGTGTAACGATATGAGTTCCTACTTTTTTTAGTGTGCTTAGTGACGATTCCCTTGTATTTATTTTTGTATTATGTGTGAAAATCTGAGTATTTTTTGCGGCCGTTAAGTGGAGCACAAGGGAATTCGTTGAACCTATACCCTGGATATTATAAGAGAAGACTTAGGCTTGAAAGACTAAGATTAGGACTTAGAAGATCTTTCCATACATATTTTTGATCGTAACCTACGATAGACGACGGTATCGCCATCTCGTGTTTATTATCAAATTCTCCAGAGCGCTGACGGAAAGGAGTCAATGGTGCTAGACGTCCTGTGCGACCGAAAAGGCGCCTGTCAAATGTGGCGATTAATGCAAGTTGTGACAATCAGAGGGCCACACGGGCTTCATGGTTTGATAGGGAAGATAATAGTATCTCTTTGTTTTTTAGTTGTTTTTAACAACAAATTTTTTAAGGCCAATCTCTCCAAACTTGGTTCAATTAAAAATTTGTTAATAAAGTCGCAAGTACAAAAGGTTAGGCGCTAATACTCTCTCACTATTTATTAAGTAATAGCAATGCGCCCCGACTTCGCACGGGTGATTTCTGGATCTCGACAACAGCGCCATCTACGCGATCCAAATGTAAATCTAAACCATGTAGAGACTCATTCAAACACACAAAATGGAAAACGGTTCAAAAACTGCTCGACCGATTTCTATGAAATTGTTGAGTTTTAGCGAGACTAGCGGATAGCAATTGATTTTTATATAAATAGACCATAGAATACCATAATACACTACAGAATGGCTGTCAAACTTATTTTGTACGAGATTCCGCGTCGCCGGGAATGTGCTCGGCGGTGAAGGAAAACGTCGTGAGGAAACCTGCATGTCTGAGAAATAAAAAGTAAAATATTTCGAAGACATGTGGAGTTCGCCAACACGCATTGGGGCAGCGCTGCAGACACTTCCTTGCCCTAAATCCCTCTCAGAAATGAGAGGAGGCTTGTGTCCAGCAGCGGGATGTATATAGGTTGTAACTTTACTTTTACCATCATATTTTGAGTTGTCAGGAAAATTAATACATCATAACCTTCTGCTTTAATTCCCTGTGTCAGTTCTTACGATACTCACGGAATAATATGGGCTAGTGAATATTCTTACATAGCAAATAAATACACGGGCGTAGACATAAAATTGAATATACATCACATATACTATTATTTTTTTGTGACGAGTTGCTACACAACAAGCGAAGGAGTAATAACAGAATTGGCAAATATTTCGTTTAAATTTAGTCCGCGTGGAATACATGTGTCCTTGAGACCAACATTTAAAAAACCCATTAACAGTTTCCAGATTCAAGAACGAATAAATTGCTGTTTTTTATATAATATAACAATAGCAACATGTGCGCGTGGGTAAAATTAACATTACTTTTATTATGTACGTAATAGCTTTGCCTAATGTAATGGACTAGCCGTGCGGCGTACGGGCAAAGATCGTGCTTTCATTGTAATACACGCAATTTCGATTCTATGTGCACACGAATATAAGGACATAATTGACTTGATTATTTTAACTTAAATTTAGCGCTTTTTTAACCTACTTCAAAAATGGAGGGGTACTCAATTCGACTGTGTTTTTTATGTGTTATCCCAGAACTTTTTTCTAGGTGAACCAATTTTGATCATTCTTTTTTACTTGACTGATGCTTATCATGCTTATCATGTGGTCCTATTTAAGTTTGATCAAGATCTGACCTCCAGTAGTTTTTGATGCGTATTTAATTGATTTCCATTATATTGATGATGTTGTCATTTTATTTATATTGAAGTTGGTTGTACAAGATTTTTAATTTTACCACTCGTTTAATTTTGATTTGGAACTTGTTTATTTGAAGATTCCCGTTAGCTGTGGAAAGTACTGATTTCAAACTATATCGGCGATTCGTGGCTACTTGAGTCCGATTTTATGTTTTTTATGTTTAAAAAAAAAAAAGGATTTCAGTAATTCGTTCGTGCCTTCATGCGTTAATACTTAAGAGAACCTTTTACATTGATTAACAGATGATGATATCGATTCTCAATTTTTTATCAATTGTAATCTCACGTTCAACACTTATTAAGTTTTCATTAGAATTATCAGGTATTCTGTTTTTAAACGAAAACTTATTTACAGTACTATAATATAGTTGAAATGTCTTTAGCCAAATATTGAAGAATTAAAAATATTCCAATTCGCTGATGGAAGCAAGGAAGCAAAGCAACGTCATGGAGCCGAGTAAAAACAAATGCACAAAATGGTACTAAATGCATTGATCGATCGATCGATATTGGGAGAGTCTTCTTTGGCCAGCTGTGTACTTTTTATAGGATTTCGCAATAATTGATATATGCCTTTCATGTATTTAAATTTGTCTTTTGGTATACCGGCATCTAACGAAATAATAGTTTTTTATATTCCTATGATCGCAATTAAAAAAGGTCTTTTTGACTTTTCAAAGAAAATTCGAGTTGAGATGTATGTACTTATATCTTTATCTAAGGTCGGCCATTCAAACGAACTCGTATAAGTCTTACGAATAAAATCATTAATTAAAGAACTTTTCGTTTTACTAAATCGTAATTCGTAACCCAGGTAGGTATATCTATCCGAGAGTATATCGCCAAACTTCATGGAGTAAATCGGTTTTGGGAGATTATTTTAATGGAAGCCGTTACATTTTAATAGCTGTTTTCGTATGCTTTTTTGAAAAATAGGATATTTTACAGTGCGTTTATAATTTTTGTGATGATTGTAGAGATTTAAAAAAATAATGTAACGTTTACGAAATATGATTAGTTTCTGATAGTGATGAAGAATACATGACGTAATATCGTCCGGTTTTTTATTTTTATGACACCGAAATGTTTGTCCTTGAGTTCTAACGGCGAGTTTTTCTTAGATGGATAACCAATTTGGGCTTTTTTTGATTTTATTTATATATATATATATATATATATATATATACATCGCAACAAAAGTGAACGGCTCCAGCGACTGAGTAGAAGAAATATGTGCCAGCCGTAGAAAGTGACCATGGACCGAAGAGCTGTGTGCGGTTAGATCGTGACCATGCGACCGGGGAAAGTGAACAACAAGGGATAGTAGATTGTACAACTGCTCAGTTTTTATATTGTTTTTGTTTAAGTGATGTTATACTAAATTATACAACTAGCTACGATCTCGGTTTATTTTCTTAAAACTGACTAAGCGTTGTGTAAAATCTAGTGCGATAAAATCGTTCAAAGCTATTCTGTTTCCCTTTTAGTAGACAAAACCCACAGTTTCGCTTTTATCGGTTTATTTCAAAATTAAGGCCACGTTAAAATATATTAAAACATGGCGTACCTATTTCATGACATTTGCACCTATTAGCAAATAATAACTTAAAGTAAAAAAATCAATATAAGAGTTGCTTTGTCTAAGAAATTATAAAGCGAACAATGAACAGTGAATAAGGCTTTTAGGCCGCTAAGTAATGTAATATGATTGTATTAATTTATCATTCTGATCAAAGGTGATTGAAACGCGATTATTTTTTGCAAAGGGAGATTTACAACATTAAATAAAATTTACTGTAAATGCTTACTTATTTAGTAGGGATGTAACGGTACATAATTGTGCCGATACGATACCGATTATTGTTTTTTCTTTATAGAACGGGTGACAAACGAGCACACACACACAGTCCACCTGATCGTAAGTGAATACTGTGGTCCATAGACATCTACATTAATCTTCAATTAAGAATCAAAATGCAAATGCGTTTTCACCCCCGAGAACTGAGATGGAATGCCTCGTTTCCAGTAAAAAGGGTCTCCGGCTCTCTACACTCACCATACGAAACACGGCAACATTAAGGGTGCTATTTTACGCTTGTATTCTGTGAGAGCGTGGTCCTGCCCCGGTCGAGCCGACCCATTCGTGCTGCATCCACAATATAGCTGCAGCATGGCAATACAACTTAAAACATTATAATATAGTAAATACTGATACCTTTATCGGTGACTAAGTAGAAATATAAAAAAAAATAATGAATAATTTTATTTATTATGCATTAAAGTTACCTATATTTATTAGAGACTGAACCTTGAGAGGGTTGAAAACCAAAATGTCGAATCAAAATTCAAAGAAAACATTTATTTGTTAATATAAAGTTGGTTTAAGTTATTAGCGGATAATCTGTTACGCAAATCATTTTAAAAAAGACCTGCAGTTGAAAACAGACACTGAGGCAACTGAGCTGAGCAAGAATGTCACGCGCACGTTGTTCGTTTCGCGCGCTTTTCAAACTTGATATCGGTTGTATACAATCGGCGATGTCGATATATCGATCTGCCGATTATATCGGCCGATATATAGGTATCGGAATCTTTACATCCCTATTTGTCAGTATCTAAAAGTTTATTAATTTATGATTAATTATGAACTACACTTTTTTATTTTATTCGTAATGTTACGTAAATTGCAAATAAATGACGACATCACAAGTTATCAATAATCTGTTGAATGCTTCGTAGAAATGTACAAATGGAATTCACCTCGTGTAGGTTTTGATTCCATGTAAACTTCCGTCGCGCCCATATACACTTCGGCGGCGTCAGAGGCGGACCGGACGCAGTATAGCCTTTTATCGCCACGTGCCTCGCTTTTCGAACGGTTACTACGAACGGTTGCCCCCGTACGGCGCCCGCTGATTCACCTGTCCGTAGTAGTTCTTGGAATTGTAATCAACTAAAACGAGTTCGCAAAATCTAGATGGAATATCGTGTGAACTATTCTCAGGTGAAAAAATTGTGGCATTAGACAAAGGCTAGACTAGGAAAAACAAATGATCGCAAACAAACATGCGAATTATGATAATGTGTTCAGTCACGGCATGTATGCCGTGTAAGATTGTCTAATTAAATGAAAATTATGAAGGTACTAGTTTTTTTCCACACGGTCCACCTGATGGTTAGTGGATTTTGTGGCCCATAGACATCTATATAATATTATATCCTCAGGAACAAGATGGAATTCATCGTTTCCACAGTCTCCGGTTCTCAACGATCACACAATTTTTTTTAATTAATCAAAAATGATATTTAAAAGATGTTCTAATTTATATAAAATAATTGTTTTTTTTTTCGAATTTACGTTAAGACGAAGTTGTATACCTACATGAAAATGTTAACACTTAACACCACAAAGCAAACCGTATTTAATAATTTCTGGCGTGAACTGATATTGTTTTAGTAAAATATAATTTTGTTTTAATTTTATATTTCCACATTTAAGGGGATATAGTAAGTCAGCTCAAATTCTAATTTCTTCGTCGTATGCTATGTACCGACATGTTTGTAATCACTAATACTAATAAGTAGAAAGGTCGTTAGACACTTATTTCATTAGGTTTATCATATTTATGCCTGTTTCTTAACGCCAAGCCAGTCGCTTCCTATTTTTATTACGGTTATTTCCAATTTTAATTTTACGTCGTCCTGTTGCGTAATGTATATTCTGATCGTAAGCGACACAACCTCCCTCTTCAAAGGCCGAAGCGAAGTGACCGGCTGACCGGGCGGCAGGAATCACGCTTCAAGAGGCCGTTAAGCCCGGTTTACATTTTGAGAAGTGACAAGTGCGAGTGACAATGACAAGTGACAACTGACAAGTGCTTAGTGCGTGTGAACAGGCAGTGACAAGTGCGAGTGACAAGTGATAAGTGCGAAATGAAAAGTAACAAGTGAATAGCAGCTTGCTCTATTCTCTGACAAGTATCTCTGCCCCGCGCTAACCTTGCTTTCCCCTCAGTCACCCACTGCCACCATCGTTCTAGCGGCGACGTCAGAACATACACGTGTTGGTTAAAATAGTTATTTAATAAAATATTTTTGTTACATATATTGTATACACACTCGTATTTATAGTAATTTTGTTTTATTATGAAGTGGTCATTTAGCAATAATATTAAATTTGTCAAGGAATTATTGAAACACGAATGTTTATACAATATTAAATCGCTGAACTAAAAAAAAAAAATCAACACAAAATGGATTTTATGGAGTGAACGGCAACATTTGACGGTCCACCGATTAGTTATATTATTATATTTATTTAATTGATGCGAGACGCTGCTACGCCCTCAATATCTCAGGCAATAGCAATGGCCAGTTTCGGCGCAAAAGAAGTGGGTATATGCGAAGTTAAGAAGCTTTAAGTTACATATTACCAAGAAAAAAAAAGAAAATTAAAGACTCCTGTAGGTCAGGGGCTGAAGCCATATTATTTTCAGGCTAAAATTTTTCCTTGTTATAACTTTGACACATTTTTCTCACTTAAGCGTTTTTAGGAAATTGGTGTGCACCAATATCTTTGCAATAAGGCACTTCACACTTCTTTGGCATCTCATCATACAATTTTACCTTTTTTTATTAAAGTTTTAAAATTTAAAGCTATGCTAGCGCCTCTTTGACAATTACCTACCCAATTTCACACTCGCAGATTTCACATAATAGTGACATCCACTTGCCACATGTGTGAACACCAACTTGCTATTTGTCACTTGTCATTTGTCACTTGTCATTGCCGCTCGCACTTGTCACTTCTCAAAATGTAAACCGGGCTTTGGTTTAGGTAATTTCTTTTTACTGTGAAAATAATGGTATTTTAAAAAAAGTTAATCACATAAGCACTGCTTTGTAGTTAATTCAGTTAGTATGCAGTTTCATGATCTTATTTAAAGTATTTTATGAATAACAGCGGTTTATTGTTTATTTTGGAGGTAACTTTGGATTTTTTTATATCGAGAAAATTTTACGAAATCGCATTTTCGTCTAACATAATCCTCAACATTAATCCTCAACTTTACCCTATATTTATTTCAAAATTAATGCTGCAATATTTTCGGCATAACGAAGGATCTTGCTAAGCCATTTGAGATTATATTTCCCCTTAAGTAAGTTGCGCTTGCTATGCTATTCATATAATAAATTATTTAAAGAGTATAAATATGAAACACCGTCACGTTTTTTATTAGATTAGCCTTTTTCTAGATCAAATCACAACCATCTACAGAATGCGATCGAGGTGGAAGATTATTAGAAACAGCAATAAAAGACGGCCCAGGGCTGCCTGCATTTACATTTTATGGTCGGTTATTAAATGTAATTTAGTGACGTAGTCGGCTTTCCAAGGTCTATCCTCGGGGCGTTGAAGTGGAAATGGTACCGAGATGACGGGCTTTGACCCCTGTCCGAATTCGCGGTCGTTAACGTCAGTCGTTAACGCAGTATTTTTACCATTCCCTCGGAATCTTAAATTGTTTATTAAAGCTCGATTTTATGTTTAAGACGTAGTAATCGGAAACATACTTCAAAATTTATAATGAACCACCTATTCGTTAAATTTAATAATTATAATAAGTTCTACACGTGGTAGAGCCACGCTACTATTATATACTATTATTATATTATATATACTATTATAGATGCAGCACGAATGGGTCGACTCGACCGGGTTAGGACCACGCTTTCACAGAATACCAGCGTGAAATAGCAGCGTAGTGTTGCTGTTTAGTATAGTGAGTGTAGAGAACCGGACAACCTTCTTTACTGGAAACGAGGCATTTTATCTTATTCCTAAGGGATAACAACGTACATTTTGATTCCTAATCAATGCCAAATGTAGATGTCTAAGGCCACAGGCACACAGCATCCACTTACCATCTGGTGGACTGTGTGTTCGATTGTCACCCTTACTCTATAAAAAAGTCTTTATTGTAAAATCTTCTCAAAAACTTCACCAGCATCTATGTAGTTTCATGCGTCTAATCGAATTTCGAAATTTTTCTAATCCGCCTCAGATACCTTCTCGAATGCTGCTAGCGCATCTTCCAGCAATGAATACTGTATTCTTTCAGCTGATTTTTATTTTAGGGAATAAGGTGACCTAAAGCTTAACGGGTATGCTACCCAGGAAATACCACTTTTCGAGTGCTGTGTGCGTGATGAAGTGTGTCGTGATAAAGCGTGAATGAATGATGAGCCCTCAAGCATAGCTCCATGTTCGGTTGCTTGTTGCTCACAACAGTGAACACTTCTGGCAAGTATTCGGTAGTATAATATACGCCGTTCTTTGATTTTGTCAGGGATTTGACACCAGACACCCGTTCGAAGTAAAAAAACGCTAGCTATTAAAATTTCCCTGCGCTTTACTTTACTATCACTTCACTTCGATACGCATTGGTTCACTTTGAAACAGCCTAACCGTCGGCTGGTGTTCCTTTTCAGGATCGTGTTGATAAATCCAAGATTCATCACCTGTTTTAATGTCGAGAACACCTGTTTCCAATTCATAATCACTCACTCAATTGAAATCATTCTACGTGACCCTGCTTCTGATCATCGGTGAAGTTAAGCAGCAACCAACGCGAAATTCGTACGTCGCCTTTTCTCTTCAAATAAATTTTTAACTGATATCCTTCCGTAACAGCCGTCAAAGGGCGACCACATGTTTCTTCATCTCCCAAAGTTAGTCGACCGTACTAAAATTGGATGTGTGCCAGTGGTACACTGTTGCCTTTGATGGTTCCGTTATTCATAAATGTCATTTGATATCTATCAAACGATTCGTCCGGTTTTGGGCGACATTTGAAATCGTTAAAATTCATTTCGCGAAAATGTTCACGACCTAGATTAATTTTTTAATTAAACACCATATTTTAATTTAGCTATCGTAAAAAAATATAAAGGGAAATCTTAAATAGGAACACTCGGATTTTTACTTGTACATATTCCTGTTTTCCAATAAATTAAAACGACATACAAAAAACTTTTTTATGCAAAACCTTCTGCGTGTCGGAAATGTCGGATTAAATTTCCAAACGTATAACCTAATTAAATAATATTAATTAGGTACTATAACATATAAAATATGCTTGTGTTTTGTACTGCACGGTGGTCGGTTGGTTTTATTTTTATGAAAAATCGGTTGTCACCATTATTAATAAATTACTTATGACACAGTGTCATAAAATTGGTAAGTTTTACAATCTTTATATATGTAAATTACGTGTCACGTTGTTTGTCCGCGATGGACTCCTAAACTACTTAACCGACTTTAATCAAATTTGCACACCGTTACAGTTTGGTCCAACTTGAGAGATAGGATAGTTTTTTGCCTATGAGTGACCCACATTTTTTTTCGAAAATAAGGATTTTTAACAGGACATGACAAAAGGTCGTCGAAAAGGGCAGAATAACGTCTGCCTGGCAAGCTAGTTTAAATTAAATTACATTTTTTTAATGTATTATTTAAAACTTACCCAATAATGTGTTTATTTATTTGTTAAAAGAAAGTGTGATTTTATTTTCTAAAATTTGACAAAATTTAATTTTGCCTCTTGTCCCATTGCTTTAAAATGGCACGAAGAACTCATTAAGCACTTACAATGGGTGCGTTTGGCAGAAAAAAGCGCTAGCAAGCGCTTACAAGCGCTGAAATAGTTTTCGGTCAGGACACGATTGCTACTTCTGTAGCGCTGACACAATCCGCCATTTTGCTTATTTAATTTGTTTTGAAGTAGAGTTTATAAGTTGTTTTGTGCAATATTAGTTTTAAGTAATATATTGACATGAATAAACTAATACATGTTATTAAAAATTCATGATCGGTAAGTTTTAATATGAATACTTCATAAACATATATTTAAATTAGGTTAGGTTCCCCGGTTAAAACTAACATCGTGTCCTGGAGGAAAATAGCTACTTACGATTTGACAGCGCTTACCGCTTACGATCGCCATTTTGCTTACAAGCGCTTGCTAGCGCTTTTTTCTGCCAAACGCACCCAATGAGTTGCAGGTAAAATATTCATGCCTCCAAAGTCGTTCAAAGCCAATCCTAGATCGGATGTGACATAGCGAGGTGAAGCAATTTGTGTCAGGCAAAACCCACTTAAAGGCCGAGCAGATAACCACCACACAATGTGTGCTTAGTGCTTAAGTGACCTACTTCCCCCTTTGTGGTCAGAGTGCAGTTATGTAGTACCGATAAGTTATCGGCATCGCGATCGATATGACGTTAAACAAACTGCTCCAATTGTAGGAGAAAAGGCTTTGCTCGTTGTGGTTTTGCAAACTAATCACACACACACACACACAATGTACATTCGAATTTTTAAGTGGAATAACAAAATTAAGAAATTAGTGAAAAATGACTTCGACCGTGAAATCTCAATCCCATTCATTTACTGTCAGTCGAATAATGTTACTGTTGTTTGTTTTATTACCGTCTTCAAAGTTCCTCATCAATTTGACTGAACGCTTTTATTAGCTTGACTTGTATGTGTGAATGTACATATGTGTACGTATGTACTTGTATGTGTGTGTGAGTGTAATCGAACTTTATAATTAAATTTTCTTCCCCCACTTCCGGTCGTATGAGTAATCAGAAATTTTGCAGACGGAATCGACCGATGACAATACAATAATTTCATGACTATTACCTACGAGTAGTATCCTCGCTAGAATTATAACAGCTCATGATCAAAGTGTGTTGTTTGAGTTTATTTAAATTTTAATATTATTTTAATTTAATCTATGCAAGACTATTGGTTAGAGGTTAGCGAGGCAGTTTTGCTGATATTTTTAATGGAAATTTTATGGAGCCTCCTGTCAAAGATAAAAGTATATTATATAACTAAATCTGAAGATTTTATATTTAAAAAATCAATTAAAGATTCAATTACGTCGCGTTATCATTAAACTTCTCTATCTATATAGATACTTGAAAATGACAATTATTATGGGGTTCGTCATGATTTTATAAACTTAAACTATTCTTACAAAATATTCTATTCAGGAAAATAAAATTTGTCGTTTTGTTGATTTAAAATTAGCTAGTACCCGGTTGACCGAGCTTTGCTCGGTATTTTTCGCTCGATTTTTTTTAATTCGTGTGTTTTGGAAATTATATTTAGATAAAAATTACATACTGATGAAATATGAATAATATTTTTTGATCTTAGCGACATAATAGAAAAAACTGAAGTGGTTATTTGAATAAAAAATCATGAGTGCAATTAGTTTAATTAAAATTTTCGTGTTTTTAAAAAATACTAAAAAAAGGGCTCGAAAAAATAGATTTTCTCAAAAAAGAAAGGAACTTGAAAAAAATTTAAAAAAAGTTGGTCGGTCGGTCTGGGCTCGAACCGGGGTTTTACGATTCTGTGACCGCCCATTATACCAATTAAGCTATTTATAATCATTGACTTTTTTTTATGAAAATCGTTGGAGCCGTTTCCGAGATCCCGATTATATATATATATATATATATATATATATATATATATATATATATATATATATATATATATATATATATATATATATATATACAAGAATTGCTCGTTTAATAGTATATGATTTTAATCTAAACCAATCGATCAATTTTATAAAATTCTTTTTTTATTTTTCATGTCACATAAACTTATTTTCATATTTGTAGCCACATCGTCGATCGATCGATCACGATCTTAGATTTAAACTCACGGGCAGTGGGTAACTACGCTGCTAGCTGCCAGGTGTTCTTAGTAGTCGGAAGAAACACTATTTTGTCAATGCCGTTTCAAGAATAATATTCAGTTAATTACAGTCATCAAAGAGCCGTGTTACCAATGAAGTTGTTAGTTGCTATTTTAAGTGGTGATTTATCACTAGCTGGGCGGTGAAATCTACTTGTCTGAGAAATTAAATATTTCTCTGAGATAAGAAAAGACCTGTATATAGGCTGTAACTTTATTTCACTACTTTTAAATCTCACAATCAGTGTCCTAGCGAAGGAGTGTCCGACATTAAAGTTCTGGAGATAGATAAAATGTATATCTAACGTTTGGAAAAAATCTCCAACCGCCATAACTATAATAATACCAGGTTTTAAATATATGTTAACTAGAAATGTACACTGAGGGAAACATTTTTAACATCTTAAATTTTGTAAGTTTCGTTGTAAACCAAGACAACTTAAAAATACGAAAGTTTACCATAGTAACTACCTATCACAATAACAACGATGTGTGTAACAAGTTTTAAACAAAATTATACTTGGTTAACTTTGTAAACTAATTCTATCTCAAAAAGAAAATTGTTTATAACTAATTTACTACATGCTATCAAATTTTATTATATGCTATAGAAAATTGTAATTGTAAGAAATGAATTCCATTACAAAAATAGGGATGCATTTGAGAGATGGTTATTTATTTTGTATCCGTAATACCAAAAAGATAAACTTGAAACTTATCAAGCATACCAATTTGCGGGTGAAGATCATATATTAATAAACATTTGTACTGATGCAGTTCGACTGACTTCCTCGCGCCGTGCTCGACATGGCTTACGTAAGTGTCAGTGCATGGCCCCTAACCGGTTCCAGCGGCCGCTCATAATTTACATCGGTAATCTTGACCCACAGCTGTCTCCGACCGGTCCACGTCTTAAGTTTTGACCCGTGATATGAAAAGATAATTTCGGGGCGGAAGTTTGTGGGTGATTGTGGGCGCGAGCGATCACCGTGAATGTACTCCGTAGGTTTTATTGTGTAAGGCTTAATATTTTTTTATCAAGTTTGTATAAGTACCTTAAGTGCCGATTTCACCAACGACGTCGTTGTCTAAGATTAACTAACCCGAGAATAAAGATATTCCGTACTTTTACTCTCAGATAACTTACTGTACATTTCACCATGCAAAACAACAGATTAGTTAGCCTCAGATTAACTATTCTTTCGAATAACAGTTTTACTTATCTGTGGAAGACTATTTGAATGAGCAAGTGAATGATTGTATAAAGATTCCCTTTGATTTCGCCGAATTTCAAATCACCGATCGTTAATTGTGAATTATTCGTAGTATAAAACCCTAGTGTTGCCAAAAGCTGATTAATCGGAGAAATTGATTGATTCCTGTAAACCAAAACAGTTTTATTTTAGAACATTTAATTGCCGTATTATGTACCTACGAACAGTATAAATAGGTACAAATACTCACCTCTCAGATATAAATTCCAAATGATCTTCAATTTTGATCAAAAGATTATGAGCTGCTAATTTAGATAACCGAAATCTTATCCTAAAGTCTTCGTCATCATAGTCATAAAAATAATTATTCCTTTCTTTTATCCACCTTGGACGTTTTACAACATATGTTTCATCTTCGCTATCATCACTGTCACTGGTGTTAATCATTCTTCTCAAACGTTGCATTATGTATAGCTATATACTCTCAATAATGGGTGCGTTTGGCAGAAAAAAGCGATAGCAAGCGCTTGTAATCAAAATGGCGATCGTAAGCGGTAAGCGCTGTCAAATAGTTAGTAGCTATTTTCCCCTAGGACACGATGTTAGTTTTAACCGGGGAACCTAACCTAATTTAAATATATGTTTGTGAAGTATTCGTATTAAAACCTTACCAATCATGAATTTTTAATAACATGTATAGGTCTATTCATGTCATATTACTTAAAACTAATATTGCAAAAAACAACTTATAAACTCTACTTCAAAACAAATTAATTAAATAAGCAAAATGGCGGATTGTGTCAGCGCTACTGAAGTAGCAATCGTGTCCTGGCCGAAAACTATTTTAGCGCTAGTAAGCGTTTGCTGGCACTTTTTTCTGCCGAACGCACCCATGAATTAAACTAAAAATTTATTAATCAAACAGCAATTCAGGAACAAGAAACTTGGACGTACGCGACAGACTATTAAAAATGTCAAATAATTAACAGCTGACAGCCTGTCGGCCATTTTTAACCGAAGAATAACTCCGTAATCCTTCAAAATCGGGAGTATAAATCTTATCTCTTGGTTAACTATTTATTCTTGGGTTAAATTGTTGGTGAAATGTAAAATTTGATATCCTAGAATAACTTATATCATTACTCTTGGAATAAAACTTATCTGAGTTTGGTGAAATCGGCCCTAAGTAATGTAAGGGTCATTCATTCCATTAAAAACGCAACTGCAATTATTTTTTCAAAGCTTATTATAATTTTGAACAAAATAGTAGTTTAAATAATACTAGACACCATATAATGATCAAATTCAGTGAGATACTAATTTCAAGTTAATTATTCTTTATATTTTGACTACTTTTAAGTCAATTAACGTAATAGTTTTTATCAGCTTGATTATCATCCGTATATTTTTATTCCATTTACTAATTAAGAAACCAAATTCATTTTGGAATAATTACATCATAAAAGCAATTAGTTTGTTTTGTTTATTGTATAGTGGCGTAGTAGGAATATTCACTATCCCACATCATCCTGTGGGTGTCTTAAGTGGCTTTAGAGCATCTTCCAAATAATGACTAAAAATAAAAAAACTGCGGTTGCCAACCGGCTTGCCAAGCGTGGCAACTATGGCAATATATCCCACGTATGAGGCAATCAATAACAGTAATTGTTTTAATTGATAGACTCAGGCGTTACTTTGCGGAAATTCATTATAATAAACATATTAAAATTTACTTTGCAATCATCCGCTTAATTAAATACATTGATGTGTCTTACCTGGATTGAAGACCACCGTAGTCCCGGTGCTCCACCGCCCTTCCACAATTGCGTGCACTAATTCCGTCACAACTAGTCCCAGCACCACTACTCCCAACACCACTATTCCAGGAAAGACACACCATCAACGATAATACGACACGTGTTTCGCATCTACACGTGACACATGACTTAGCGGTCAGCCGCCGTAGAGTCTACATCTCCTGAGGATGCCTCGTGTAGAGGCGAAACACGTGTCGTATTGTCGTCGATGGTGTGTGTTTCCTGGAATAGTAGCGTTGGAAGTAGTGGTATTGGGAGTAGTGGTGTTGGGAGTAGTGGTGACGGAATTGTGCACGCAATTGAGGGAGGGCGGGAGGTGCTCTTCAATCCAGGTAAGACACATCATTGTTTTTAGTTAAGCGGATGGTTGCGAATTAAATTTTAATATCTTTATTATAGTAATTGTTTTGTTATTAATAAATAGTTCCTATATTATGGTTATTTATTATTTCACTACCTATATTATAATTTTAAATGAACATGAAATCTTAATTAAAATTTAATATCAATTTGTAACAACAATACTTGTTATTAATGAATTTTATTGCGACAGAGCGACGCTCAATGGAAACAATAAATGTATGAGTGAATTTATGACCACAAGCTTAATGGGGAGCGGGTTCTAGGGCGCAACCCCTATGTATTATCCTAAATATTACATATTCTTAATATTATTGCTTTTAATAATGAATAAGTTATTCTTATATATTTTTTTTCATTTAAGTTTGATTTTATAATATTGGAGAGATTAGCGAGCTACACTCATGGCAAGTAGTTCCTACAGCTTATTACTTATTACTAACTTATAGGAAACCTGAATCTAACTTCAAACAAAGAAGAGCACAGTTATCTTTCCTGGGAACTTAGACGAAATGCCTGACGACCCGTAATTATATTGTGTCTTGCCTTTTAAATGGAACTCAGCAGTGGGTGCACTATAATTTGTGAACGGAAATCGTTACAAGAGTCGCATTATTATGAATAATTATTATTTCTAAAAAAATATAAATCTGTCTAAAATATCTTAAAAGTAACATTAATAAAATACATTCATTTCACACATTAAGTAAAGTAAAGGTTTAATATTGACTTTAAAAATCATTAAATTTATTAAACCTCTGCTTAAAAGTAGTTTGACCTCCATAATTTTTAATAACAACATAATAAAATATCTCTGTAAATTTTCTACCTTTGAATGATTGAAGGCAATTCGTAGGTGGGTGAGACAAACATGATCGAAATATGCGTACACTCAACGTCAGTGACTCAAACCCTTTCTGGTGGCGAATTATTCCTATTATCTTATAAGTGCCTTTTGGCTATATCTGCCGTTGTATTGGTTGGTGGAGCATATGTGTCGACCTCATGCGGGTGGTAGCAAGGGGGAGACTGAGGAGGTGCTCAAATCTGCGGATGAAAGCGGCGCATAATGTGACCCCATTCTTTTGCGATGAGCGGTAGACTCATGAGCTCATGACACGCTAGGCGACTAGTAGCCGTGCTGATCATGCCATCGGTGGTAATGCCTACACTTACATCACGTCTGGCAAGTGGTGGCGTCACGGAGGGTTTTTTATGGCCAGTGTGCCTATTATTCCACGTGTTGCCTAAACCGTGTGACGCACATTCACTGTGGCTTGATTTGATTTCTATCGTATTTTGTATGGCGTTTACACGCATTGACATGCACGATGCTTCGGTTAATGATTGTGCTTACGCACTACCAAGGGACCAAACCTTATTTTTTTTTTTTTTTTTTATAGGATAGGGTGACAAACGAGCACACAGTCCACCTGATGGTAAGTGGTTGCTGTGGTCCACAGACATCTACATCTATCCTCGATTACGAATCAAAATGCAGATGCGTTGTCACCCGTGAGGACTAAGATGGAATGCCTCGTTTCCAGTAAAAAGGGTCTCCGGTTCTCTACACTCACCATACGAAATACAGCAGCATGAAGCTACTATTTCACGCTGGTATTCTGTGAGAGCGTGGTCCTTCCCCGGTCGAGCCGACCCATTCGTGCTACAACTATACTACTAATATAACTGCAGCATGGCTCTACCACATATAAAACTGAAAAAATTTTACTAATTCGCCAGTTATTTTGCTGTGGACTACGGTCCAGTTCCAAATTTAACGTCCGTCTTCGGGGGGATTGCGTTTGTTGGTTGGCCCTCACCGCACACGGCGTGCCTGCGCCACATTTTTGAAATATGGGAGAGCGAAGCCCTTGTATCGGGTACTTATATATAAATATTGTGAGCCTTATCCAAGCGGGAAGGGACTAATTAATAAGGAATTGATTGATGTGAACCTATTACAAGTGGAATAGGGACGATTTAATGTTCTTAACCTTGTTAAGCCCTTTCTTCGTGAACGGAGTTCTTTACAACAGCTAACAACAGCTTTCAATTGCTCCAGTGAATATTTAATCTTCCAAGAGACACCTAAAACAACCAAGTTACTAAACAAACACGGTGGAAATAAGGGTCCTAACTAAAAAGATTACCGCATTTTTTTTGAAAGTGTATACAGTTGGCCCTGCGACCTTTATCTTTAGAGCTTTGTCGAAATAGACTCGTGAGTGAGGACCCACAAGCTATTGAGTGCAACGACTCTGCCGTTCGCCTTTGCCGACTACAGTCCCGAGGCACCCCCGACTTCTACTTTTGGATTGAGGCTCCTCAAGCTAGGAGGTGGCTCCGATGAGATTCAAGGGTACCCTCTGAAGGAGGTACGAACCTCGGCTTAAACCACTATCGTAATGTGGGGCGATCACGCCGTCAATTTACTAAACAGCCTGTTACTAAACCTTTAGGAAGATCTTTGGAAAATATCAATATATATGTACCTATATTTGTTTATCCTGGTCATGTAAATTTTATACAATTAAAGACGGCCACTTTTGTATATATATAATGTAGAAGGGAGGGAGGATGGGTTACTATACCAACCCTGTATTATTTTGTATATTGAAAATATGCAACGCTTTATAATATTTCACTATAATAAAAACTCGTTTTGTCGAAAAGTTCGTAAAGATAAATGTAACCAATGAAACAACTCATTATGACTTATATTTACGCGAACACTGCACATTAAATGAAACCAATTGTACGGATTTTATCGTGTTTAATTTTGACTTATTAATTCCCGACGCGACGTTTCGGGTGCTTGACAGCAGCCATGGTTGTGAGAGGGGGGACTAAGGTGTTTGACGTCCCGATGTCATAGTTAGCCCGGTGACCGTCAGTTCAGGTCAAAATTAAACGCAATAAAAACATTGTTGACTAATGATTTTTTATATACATATATATAAGCAAAAATATTTAACACATTGAAAGTTTGTGGATTTTAGCATCGTATGCGAACGTAGGTAATACAAAATAAGTTATAAAATCACTATAAGATGCCTGAAATATGTCTATTCAAGATTGTTCTTTGATACCATTAACGTGTTCGTATGCAAATAAATCTGTTCCGGATTTTAACTAGTCTGTGCTAACAGCAACCTTGATTATAGGTGTTCAACATTTATCTTGTTTGCTTATGATCTCAACCTCTTTCCTCTTGTAAAATTAAAAGATCTTGATCGTGCTAACTATTGGTATTATTAAAAACTACTTTAAAAAGCTTGTTAGATTGCACATTTGTTTTTGAGTTTAATCATACTTACAACTGAACCGGTCGAAAAGTAAAATATATCCCAATTCAGGACGTAAACCTCTTATAGTAGAGGGTTTTTCTAAAACCACATCTAGCAGACAGAATAACGATCACAATACCTGATGTGTTTCGAGCCTTGGACGTTTCTCCATGTCACCACCAGACAAATTCACCGAATGAGATGAATGCGGTTATAGCTCGATCGCAATCATGACTGTATGATAAAATGCTATTATTAAAAAAACAATTCCAGGCGAAACATAAATTCAAACTACAAAACGTGATCTTCACGGAATTTATAATTAAGGAAATTTAATCTAAGTGTTACAACTAACTTGATTTGTATTTTGGGTTTTCCTAACGGTATTAATTTTTTGCAGTGCTGCGGACAGTGCGGACTCGCCGATACTGGAGGAGGCCGGTGAGAGTGGCTCCGAACAGAAACCAAAACCGCTTGTCAAATATGGCGAACTTGTTATACTTGGGTGAGTGAAATTTAATAATATTGTCTTCTTGATCATTTAGGCCCTCAATACATTACGATTTTTCATTGACATTGTGCTTCTAATTTAGCAATGTATTCTCCAGGAATTTTTGACTCTCTTTTCGTTATATCATACGGATTCGTCACCATTTAAAATATGGATTAAATCTTATTTCTCAGTAATGTCCAGTTAATGATTAACAATTGAATAAATTATAATATTTCCGAAAAAAAGTGGTATATGAAGAATGTCCGGTCTCATGTCAAATACCTACTTCCCTTAGATTATAGTTGCTTATGACTGTGCGTGGATTTCCCTTTAAATATGTGAGTCAACGATGGTCGGGTTTGCCAGAGCGACCCATATTCAGATAACTTAAAATTAAATATAAACTCTTATTACGCATAGTTTCTTATTCTTGTTTTATTCTATTAGTTTTTCTTTCCGTTGTTTTTGTGATTTAAAACTATTGATTTATTTAAAACAAAAATAAAGGTTAGTCTAGTGATGGCTATGAACTCCGATATTAGCTATATAATACAGAGTAAAGTAATGCTTCAGCTATACTATGGTTGTAATACAAAAGTCAGGTCGACCGGGGAAGGGCCACATTCTTACAGAATACTAACGTAAGATAGCATCATAATGCTGCTGTGTTTCGTATGATGAGTGTAGGGAACCGGAGACTTATCGATGATAATGAGATATTATACCTTAGTTCGCAGGCGTGACAACGAATCTGGATTTTGCTTTGTAATCTAATGCAGATGTAGATGTGAATGGGCCACAGCATCCCCTTACCATCAGGCGAAGCGTGTGCTCGTTCGTTGCACCGTGCCACGCTGGCAGGTGATGGACGATTGCTGTATCACACTTATTATTATTTATTTATATCTGCAATAAAAATGAGATGATTATTGATTATTCCGCCAAGCTTAAGAAGTCACAAGATCAAAGCCTATCCTAAGCCGTTTCTTACGACACCTATGAGATGGGATGCGGTTATGATTTCTCCTACGCTGCCATTTACTATCAATATTTGGCAATTTATTATTTTTTATTATCTTTTCCTTTGTTAAATTGTTCTGGAGAAGAAATGTTTTGTGCAATATCATCATAGATACTTAGTTTGGGTACTCGTCTTATCATATATTATCGGTTAAATTTCAACTTAACTGAGAGCTTTGTGAGTTCATGTGGAATGAGAGATGATGTTATGTTTGAAAATTTATTACAAAAACCTTATCAACTTTAAAACAACACATGAATCTTAATATATATAAATTACGTGCCACGTTGTTTGTCCGCGATGGACTCCTAAACTACTCAACCGATTTTAATCAAATTTGCACACCGTGTGCAATTTGACCCAACTTGAGAGATAGGATAGTTTTTTTACCAATGAGTGAACCACAATTTTTTTTGCGAATTTAAGAATATTTAATAGGACATGACAAAAGGTCGTCGAAAAAGGCAGAACAACGTCTGCCTGGCAAGCTAGTAGTTTATATAGTTATATATAAACTATGTATAGGTTTCTGAATCTCATCAACGGTCTCTTTACTATGATCGAGAGTAAACCGTTACATCTATTGCGTTTAATTTTCCACCATCCATTAATCTAAGTATCTAGCCATTAGTGTCACTGGACGAGTACAAGGTTGCAACAACCGGGTTAGCATACAAAGGCATGCGTTATTACGTCTACGTATTCCTTCTGTTCTTATGATTTTCATATTACGATCGGCGCCGTTATTATTTTTTTACAAGCGTAAAAACAAAGACCACGGTTTCTGTAGCCTTTGTATTTGTATACATAAATTTAAAAAAAAAATAATCTTGTAATTCTGTTTCTCTACTTCTTCAGTGTAATTGTTTAAAGGAAAAGCATACAAATAATAATAATAATGTCCTCCAGACCTAATTTCGGCCACGGCGGACACTGTGCCGGACAGGATTATAGCTCACGAATGTATGCGTAAGCACAGGTACACTCTATTCCCTCACTCTCATAGTCCGATGGGACGGCAACTCGACGTGACCGGAAAAGAGATCAGGTACAGGACTAAAGGCTTTACTTGTTAACGGGCTTACATGGTCGACTTCGATCCTAGAATATCAAAATCAACAGTCGTGCATACGACCGATCATCAACGATGATTAACGTAAGATATATCATCATATCTCAATTTGATTTAGATTTCAAGGTTCATACGAGCTTTAAACAAACCTAAACTTAATCCTTCCATTACATTCCATTAAAGTCCACTGCTGAATATAAGTCTCCATCATAGATTGCGTCATGGGGGGAATTTTGCCATAGTTGCCACGCTTGGCAAGCGGGTTGTTAACCGCAGTTTTTTATTATTTCAGAGATATAGTATAGTTGTAGAACGATTGGGTCGGCACGACCGGGGAAGGACCACGCTCTCACAGAATACCGGCGTCAAATAGTAGCCTAATGCTGCTGTGTTTCGTATTTCAGTGTAGAGAACCAGAGACCATTTTTACTGGAAACGACGCATTCCATCTTAGTCCTCACGGGTGACAACGCATCTGCAGATGTCTCGTTTGTGCTCATTTGTCACCCTATCCTAAAAAAAAATGCTGCTTTCCATCTCCTGTTTCACTTTCCCTGTCTTCTATCGCCTCTTACGACACCCTCAGGACGATATGGAATAGTGGATTCCTAAATTTAATAAAAAGTTTTGACTTTGACATTTAATATTATTGCTAGTACATTATCAATAAAGAATCATTGCATTGTTCTCATATAATTTTTTTTTACCACCAATTAAAATATTAACTATTGTATATGCAATTTCTTATAGTCTAGTAAAGAAAATTGCCTGCAAACTAATTTTGCTTTTAAATTTAATTAAAATTATTTATGGAAAGAAGCCTGGGTTGCAAACTATTAAATCGGATCATTTCATATCTATTGGCATGTACTATCGAGAACTTTAACACCCGTTTCCAACCGTGTATAAATTAATCTAGATCGGCGAACTGTTGGCACGTGTAAATGCATTATCAGGCCCATTGGCAATGAACGTAATAGAATTACCTGGCATTTAAATGAAATTGTTTATATGTGGTTTTGAACATAGTGTGTAGTAGTACACACTGACACATTGACATGAATCAAAGTGTCCGAAAACGGGAAATATTGCCAAATGTCATCCGACATTTTTTTAATGAATGAGAGTGACAAACGTGAATACAGTCCACCAGATAGTAAGTGGATACTGTGGACCATAGAAATTACACATCAATCCTCTATTAAGAATCGACCCTGTCACCCTTGTCTTGTGAATCAACCTTGTCACCCCTGAGGAATAAGATGGAATGCCTCGTTTCCAGCAAGAATGGCCCCCGGTTCTCTACACTTATCATACAAAGCACAGCAACATTAAGCTGCTCTCATCATCATCATCATCATCATCATAATCATTACAGCCCTTCACAAGTCCACGGCTGAACATAGGCCTCCCCTAAAGTATGCCACAAAGCACGATCCTGAGCCACCTGCATCCATCGACTTCCTGCATGTCTTACCAGGTCGTCACTCCATCTAGTGGAGGGTCGCCCTACACTACGCCTACCGGTACGAGGCTGCCACTCGAGAACCTTTTTTCCCCAACGGTTGTCGGTTCCTCGAGCTATATGGCCGGCCCGTTGCCACTTCAGCTTACCTACTAATCCGTTGGGCTATGTCGGTCACTCTGGTTCTACTGTGGATATCCTCATTTCTAAGTTTATCACGCAGAGAAACCCCGAGCATAGCCTAACAGGCAAGCAAAAAAAATATCAGCGTTGTATAGCAAGCTGCTATACAACGCTGATATTCTGGGAGAACGTGGACTCTGCTCGATCGAGCCGACCTATTGGTGCTGCAGTCATAATGTAGCTACAGCGTGGGTCTACCACGTGTTTACCCATGGGTATGAACTTAAATACTGATTAGTGCGTCATCGCGTAGTTGTCGTCCAAATCTATAAAACACCTTCATTTTGCTATTCATTCATTTTTTACAGTATATTAAAGTCTAATGAAAAACATGGCCTTTTCGGCTCATATTCAACATAGCACGCGTGGCTGACGGGTTATCAACCAAAGTTTTGGATTTCATACACCTCGAATGCGAAGCGAGAGAGATTGGACTTTACTGTCGACTTGACGAGGTCATATCAAATTCGGAATATTATTTTTATACCGCACTAATACGTGAAGAAAAGAACACGAATAAAGAAAAAACACTAATTAATAAAACTGATGCTTTTATTTAAGATTTGCATGCAATACGCATTTTATTTTCTAGTCTATTTCCATCACCTGGTTTGTCTACCTCTTATGACACCCTTGCGATGATCTTATGGGATAGTCTTAGTGGGATCATCCTATGTCGTTACTTCACGGCGAAATATTATTAAGGTTTCCATCATCCATTTCCATCCATCGGAATCAGTATATTAGTATTGTTAGAAGTTTCACTCTTAGATTGATTTATTATTTTTGTATAAATTAGAAAAATGGGAAAATTTCCAAGTGTCTCTTTTTTGCGGCGTATGAAAATCTATACCTCATTTGGTCCTGTGGTTAAAGGTCATCTAAAGAGCCTTACGATGGTTGTCACCATCCTGTGTGTTTACGCTAATCCGTTTAGGCTATATAATAAATTCGTCTTAAACCCAGGTGCAGTTG
Organism: Parnassius smintheus behrii; assembly: GCA_036936625.1. Classification (NCBI taxonomy): domain Eukaryota; kingdom Metazoa; phylum Arthropoda; class Insecta; order Lepidoptera; family Papilionidae; genus Parnassius; species Parnassius smintheus. The sequence goes on along the minus strand of JAUPFT010000012.1, from coordinate 19,700,675 downwards.
TTAGGGATACACAGTGCGTTAAAGCTCAAAGGACAGAGATTCCTTTATATATAGGCTATTTATTGACAATGGTAATGATGATGTGTCGTCTCATTTTCTTGACGCATTCGTTCATGTTTTATTACAACCATATAATTTCGAGTGCTGATTTACCATGTTTAGCTCGGCGGTGAAGGAAAACATTGAGGGAATACATAATAGTGAAAAGACCCAAGTCCCCCAACACGTATTGGGGCAGCGCGGTAAACTTTTTGCCCCAAAGATCTTTATGAAATGATAGGAGGGCTGTGTGCAGTTGTGACCCTTATATAGGCTGTTTTTGACTGCCTCGTTGGTCTATAGGTTGTAGTAGTGCGACTGTTGATCATGAGGTCATGGTTTTGAGTCCCGGGTCGGGCCAAAAATCAATTATTGAGTAGTAAGCTATTATTGAAAAAAAAATAGTTCCGCTGGGTTTCTTACCGGTTCTTCCCAGGACAGAGGTTTTTTTTTTGCGAACAAGTGGTAAATGAAAAAAGTGACTTTCAATAAGTATTGTTATAATCTACATTGAATAAAAAAGTTTCTGTTCTGTCAAGAAATTCTCAGTAGCTGTCTGGAGTTAGGATATTAGCGGTGTCTCAACCCCGTGCCTCGGAAAGCACGTAAAACCACTGCTCTTGCGCCTAATTTCTCTTCGGCCGTGTCGGTTTACCGTCCCATCGGATTGAGAGTGAGGGAATAGAGAGTGCAAATGTGCTTCCGCATACACTTGGGCACTATAATCCTGTCCTGCGCCGATGGTTAGTCTCCATTGTGGCAGGCCGCCGTGACCGAAATTCGGTCTGGAGGACATTGTTTCAATTACATTTTTGACTGTGTAGTTAATTTGTTAATTGAACAGCGTGATATTGCAATTTTATTTGAAAATCGGTGAACTATTTTGTTACGCGAAGAATTTTGCAAAACAGTTTTAACGTGTCTGTAAACGATTGTCCCACTTAACCGTATCCGTAAGCCGTAAATCTTAGTAATTATTACTAGTGGACCGTGAACCGTTATTTAACGTTTTTTTTATAGAAGAAGGGGCAAACGAGCATGCGGCTCACCTGATGTTAAGTGACTACCGCCGCCCATGATCAACCGCAACACCGGAAGAATTGCAGGTGCGTTGCCGGCCCTTTAGAAAGGAGTAAGCTCTTTTCTTGAAGGTCGCCAGGTCGTATCGGTCCGGAAAAATCGCCGGTGGTAAACTATTCCACAGAGAGGTTGTACGTGGAAGAAAACTCCTTGTGAAACGTACAGTGGTGGACCGCCAAGCATCCAGATGGTGTGGATGGTATCGGGACGTTTGCCGTGTAGTGCGTTCACGAAATTTGGCGGCTGGGATTAATCCGAACAATTCCTCAGAGCACTCCCCGTGATAGATGCGATAAAATACGCAAAGAGATGCAACATCTCTTCGCAGCGCCAGTGAATCGAGCCGATCGGAAAGCACTCGGTCGTCGACGATTCGAGCCGCTCTGCGCTGGATGCGGTCAAGTGGAAGGAGCTGGTACTGGGGAGCCAGAGCCCAGAGATGGGAACAGTATTCCATGTGCGGCCGAACCTGCGCCTTGTAAAGTTGCAGGCGGTGTGCCGGCATAAAATACTGTCCCGCTCTGCTGAGCACGCCAAGCTTTTTAGAGGCCAATTTGGCCTTCCCTTCCAAGTGACCACGAAACTGCACGTCACTCGATATGTCGACGCCGAGGATTCCGATACTGGCTGAGGCAACAAGGGGAGTGCCTTGAAACTGAGGGGATACGACAAAGGGGTTCTTTTTAGCGGTTAACGCGCAAACTTGTGTCTTCTGGGGGTTAAACTGGACTAGATTTAGTCGCCCCCAATCCGAGACTCTGTCCAACAGAGACTCGACTTCAGACACAAGTTTGTCCCGGCACTCGGAGACGTTTTCCCGAGAAATATTGGTTCGGCCGGTGTAAAGAGCATCACCAGTGCTGTCATCTGCATAGCAATGAATGTTACGGGTATGCAACATATCATTGATATGCAGAAGAAACAGCTTGGCGATAGCACGCAGCCCTGTGGAACACCAGCATTAATAGGCTTGCAATCGGAGCTTGCACCGTCTACAACGGCCTTGATGCTACGATCTGCAACAAAGCTGGTGATCCAATCGCACAATTTCTCGGGAAGCCCATAGGAAGGGAGCTTCGAAAGAAGCGCTTTGTGCCAAACCCGATCGAAGGCCTTCGCAATGTCCAAACTAACGGCCAATGCCTCCCTCTTGAACTCTACTGCCTCCGCCCATCTGTGAGTTAGGTAGACCAGAAGATCACCAGCTGACCGACCACGGCGAAAACCGTATTGGCGGTCACTAATCAGCTGGTGATCTTCAAGGTACCTCATGAGCTGGCAGTTTACAATGGACTCCATTGTTTTGGAGAACAAGGAGGTGATGGCGATTGGCCGGTAGTTGGACGGGTCTGAGCGGTCGCCTTTTTTAGGGATCGGGTGGACGAAAGCCGTCTTCCATGATTTTGGGACTACGCCTAGGGAGTAGGAGTACCGGAAAAGACGCGTTAAAACCAGTGCCAACTCTGGAGCACACGTCCTCGGCACAATTGGGGAGATTCCGTCAGACCTACTCGACTTGTGGATGTCCAGGGAGAGGAGTGCTTTGCGAACCGAGCGCTGTGTGAATTGCACTTCCACCCACACCGCGGGATGGTCGGCGGCGTACTCCCCCCGTTATCGAGAGTCGAGTTAGACGCAAAGAAAGAGCCTAGAAGATCGGCTTCCTCCTTTGCGGTATGGGCCAGTGAGTCGTCCTCCCTGTGCAGAAATGGAAGAGATGGCTGACAGACATTCCCCTGGACAGCCTTGGCGAGAGACCAGAATGCACGGGTTCCAGAAGGAAGGCGAACTAGTTTCTCGCCAATTCTGCCTATGTGCTCTGACTTTGCCTTGGCAATGACTCTTGAAGGACCTAGAGGCGGAATTATACTTCTTTTTTAGAGCGCTGGTGTTTACATCCCCGGACGCTGATGCATCAGCCCAGGCTTGGTAGCACTCCTGCTTATAGCATGATGCTATTTTATAGGAGCGACCAAACCATAGCTTAGACTTGCCTCCAATGGGCACCACAGAGGAAGGAATAAAAAGTTCCATACCCTGAAGTACCACATCAGCAACAGAATCCGCAACAACGTTGGGATTATCCAAGCAAACCCGCCCCCAAGGGTAGGATGCAAAGAAAGACCGCATCCCATCCCAATCGGCTGACCTATAGTGCCAAACACGGCGGCAGCCTGCAGAATGCAACCGCGATTTCAGCGTCAGTGGCACCACACTCCGGACCAGACAATGGTCCGAGGAGCCTAAAGGGGCGTCGACGGAAATCTGATATCCGTCCGGGTGAGAGGTCAGCAGAAGGTCCAACAGGGAAGGTGCATGATCCTCCACATCTGGAATCCGTGTAGGCGAAGTAACCAGTTGTGTCAGACCATATGCCAAGGCAAAATCATGAACAGATCTCCCCGCATGATCGGTTAAACGTGAACCAAGCCATTCGGCGTGATGGGCGTTAAAGTCGCTGAGGATCACGATCTCTGCGGAGGGGATCTGCTGTAGCAACGAATCTGCAGCCATTTGGACGTGGTCGAAGAGTCGGTCTGTTTCATGCATTACCGCTATGGGACCTATAGAGGCACCCGTAGACGCGCGGATAGTCGTCGCTGTCTACGCGTAGCCAAAGGATGGACAGGTCCGAACCTTCAAGTCTGCCGAGGCGTCGAGAGCAGATGTCCTCTCTGATGTAAACGCAAACTCCAGCCCGAGGCGCAAAGGAGTGTTCCAGTTTGTACACCGGGTAGGAGAGATACGAGACATCAGCCGGAAAGGACACCTGCGTCTCGATCAGAAAGAGCAGAGCCGGCCTCGCCGTCTCGAGATGGTAGTGGACGGCGTTTAGGTTAGAGTAAAGTCCCCTGATATTGCAGAAATTCACGGACAGCGTGGCAGGGGTCGCCTTGGTCTTGTTGCTCCGTTTGCCCCGAGCAGTTGTAGTCTTGAGCGGAATTTCGCCCCCTCCAGAATACGCGGGGCAGCCTGAGCACCCACGCTCAGAAGTGGAGAAACATGGTCGTGGATGCTCAGCGAGGGATTCTCCAGGGGTGCTGGTACTCTCCTGGGGTAGTCGATCATTATTTAATTCCACTACCATGTTGATGGGGGGGGGGGGATTTGGGCCTCCGGCCACCTGCACTCACCAGACGAAACGCGGAAGCAGAGCTTCCACTTCACGCCGGTATTCGGTCGGTCGGTAAGTATTGAGGTCGTGGTACCACCCCGGTTTGAGCCGGCCCATACGTGCAACATCAAAGCTGCCGCGTGGCTCTACCACTGTCAAACAATCGTCAATGGTAAGTATAAGCTTTTCATGTAAAAAGGTTTATTCTCTTTCTTCCTTTGCTCTTTTTCTATATAAAAAAAACGTTATTTCCTGCATTAAGGAATTTCTTCTGTGTCGAGGAAGAGTTTTGTATATTATAAATTGACATAGACAAGCATCCAGACCCAGAATAAATTAGGCCTTAGAAACAAAAAGCATTTATTTTCACTGCAGACCATACAAAAAATAAATAAAAAATGACTTTCAATAAGTATTATGCAATAATCTATATTGAATGAAAATCATTCATTTCATTTCAAATTCCGCACGGGATTTGACCTAAGGCACGTCCATTGTGCTGTTAGGCCATCATTAATAGATAGCATAATTTAATTTACTTGTTTTGCTATATAGCAAGTAGCGGCATTTTATTACTTCTTGAGTAAAAGCAACTATACCTATAACTCATTTTTTTACCCATATAACTTTTTGTGTTATATATAAACATATTTCTTTGCTAAAGTATCTGTCTAATATTTCGATGTTGGCACACACACATCAGCGTTTAATCGGTAAGAGGATTAAACCGATGACAAAGGCACTACTTTGTATACCTACTGTGCACATTTATATTATATCTAAGCCCCTTGTAATTATCTGAATTCATTGTCGCAACTGGCTAAGTGGCTACTCGTAGCTATCTATAGTATTTATTGATAGATCATTAACATAATATGTTAATAAAAAAAATCACAAAAAAGTAGGTATACGGTATTGTTTCATTTTAAATTTAATTTCGTAATTTTGTCGTACAGATTTAATACCTATTTCACTAGCAATGACAAAAAAGATATTAGTTACATTTTTACGGTTTTCAAAAAACCTACTAATTTAGGATATATTATTTTTAAGTCTGAAGTGTTGTGAAATAAATGTATTCCACCACATTTTTATCGCGTTCATGATGATGATGTTCGTGCGTCATGATGATGATTTTTAAGTCTTAAATGTTGTGAAATAAATGTATTCCACTACATTTTTATCGCGTTATCAGTAGCTTAAAATCATGATGATGATGATGATGATGATTTTTAAGTCTTAAGTGATGTGAAATAAATATATTCCGCCACATTTTTGTCGCGCGGAGTTGCTTTAGCCGAAACTAGCCGGCCCTGTCCCCCATATTTGAAAATATTTTACATATAGTTTACAAGGTAATAAGCACTTAATTTACTATAAATTACAGTCTAAAGTTGAATGCTGAACTAAGGCGCACCCCATATATTATCTCGTAGGCAAATATCCCTCATATTTGCCATAGTTACCACGCTTGGCAGGCAGGTTGGCAACCACAGATTTTCTAATCATTTGGGGTTGTTATCCTCAAGATGGCGCTGACCTCCTGTTTCATTTTCATTTCCTCTGTCGCGTCTTACGACACCCGCGGGATGTAATGGCGGTTTGGATTCTCCTACGCTAACACTACACGGCGAACAAAACAGTAATACAATTTATTTTATACCAGTGAGTGGTTCCTAATTTTCCTGTGTACTACTACTTTGAGAAACACTGGATCGTCATTTTCGTTTCCTCTGTCGCGTCTTACGACACCCGCGGGATGTAATGGCGGTTTGGATTCTCCTACGCTAACACTACACGGCGAACAAAACAGTAATACAATTTATTTTATACCAGTGAGTGGCTCCTAATTTTCCTGTGTACTACTACTTTGAGAAACACTGGATCGTCATTTTCGTTTCCTCTGTCGCGTCTTACGACACCCGCGGGATGTAATGGCGGTTTGGATTCTCCTACGCTAACACTACACGGCGAACAAAACAGTAATACAATTTATTTTATACCAGTGAGTGGTTCCTAATTTTCCTGTGTACTACTACTTTGAGAAACACTGGATCGTCATTTTCGTTTCCTCTGTCGCGTCTTACGACACCCGCGGGATGTAATGGCGGTTTGGATTCTCCTACGCTAACACTACACGGCGAACAAAACAGTAATACAATTTATTTTATACCAGTGAGTGGTTCCTAATTTTCCTGTGTACTACTACTTTGAGAAACACTGGATCGTCATTTTCGTTTCCTCTGTCGCGTCTTACGACACCCGCGGGATGTAATGACGGTTTGGACTCTCCTACGCTAACACTACACGGCGAACAAAACAGTAATACAATTTATTTTATACCAGTGAGTGGTTCCTAATTTTCCTGTGTACTACTACTTTGAGAAACACTGGATCGTCATTTTCGTTTCCTCTGTCGCGTCTTACGACACCCGCGGGATGTAATGGCGGTTTGGATTCTCCTACGCTAACATTACACGGCGAACAAAACAGTAATACAATTTATTTTATACCAGTAAGTGGTTCCTAATTTTCCTGTGTACTACTACTTTGAGAAACACCGGATCGTCATTTTCGTTTCCTCTGTCGCGTCTTACGACACCCGCGGGATGTAATGGCGGTTTGGATTCTCCTACGCTAACACTACACGGCGAACAAAACAGTAATACAATTTATTTTATACCAGTGAGTGGTTCCTAATTTTCCTGTGTACTACTACTTTGAGAAACACTGGATCGTCATTTTCGTTTCCTCTGTCGCGTCTTACGACACCCGCGGGATGTAATGGCGGTTTGGATTCTCCTACGCTAACACTACACGGCGAACAAAACAGTAATACAATTTATTTTATACCAGTGAGTGGTTCCTAATTTTCCTGTGTACTACTACTACTTTGAGAAACACTGGATCGTCATTTTCGTTTTCTCTGTCGCGTCTTACGACACCCGCGGGATGTAATGGCGGTTTGGATTCTCCTACGCTAACATTACACGGCGAACAAAACAGTAATACAATTTATTTTATACCAGTGAGTGGTTCCTAATTTTCCTGTGTACTACTACTTTGAGAAACACTGGATCATCATTTTCGTTTCCTCTGTCGCGTCTTACGACACCCGCGGGATGTAATGGCGGTTTGGATTCTCCTACGCTAACATTACACGGCGAACAAAACAGTAATACAATTTATTTTATACCAGTAAGTGGTTCCTAATTTTCCTGTGTACTACTACTTTGAGAAACACTGGATCGTCATTTTCGTTTCCTCTGTCGCGTCTTACGACACCCGCGGGATGTAATGGCGGTTTGGATTCTCCAACGCTAACATTACACGGCGAACAAAACAGTAATACAATTTATTTTATACCAGTAAGTGGTTCCTAATTTTCCTGTGTACTACTACTACTTTGAGAAACACTGCATCGTCATTCAATAACTTCAATAATTTTAATAACAAAAATTATTATTGCAGAAATACACATTGTACATGTGTAATTCGGAATTTTTGCACAGTTTTTAGTCAACAGTTGGCAAGAGCGAGTGTCCAGAATTCAGGTTAAGGATTTAGCAATTTTTATGTTTGTCTACATCTATATCTATATTTTTAATCCTCGTAAGCGCAAGTTGCGATTGTCTGTTATTTAATAACACCGGTGCGTCAGCTCTGACGACGTTTTTATGGTTTGATAAAGTGCATAAATTTATTCCGTAACCGGTCGCATAGACAACTAATGTCAGCGGAAAGGTCATGATCAAGACTTTGTTGGCTATATAAGGGCTAGTGTGAGGTTGTGAGTACCTTACTCAAAATATTAACATTAATTTAACAAATGCTGAAACTCTTTCTAAAATGACATTAGAATGACACAGGTATAGTGTTAATTAATGCTTAAAGTATGTATCTGATAACCAACAATTATAAGTCATCCTATATGCGATTATTGGAGCAGAGCTCCCATGGCGCAAGAAAACGATTCTTTGAAATCTATCACCGTTATCCGTAGGCCAATTTACATAATTTTTTCGACCATTTTTGTAACTCAACGCACACAAGGTTTGTAAACAATTTGAAAATTTGAATTTAATTTCCTTTTTCGTTTACTAATCAATTCTCTAATTTACATCTGCGTAATGTCACACCATTTGATTGAATCTTTTGTGGAAATAAAGATAGTTATGACTTGAGACTTTTACTCCGCTCCGTTTATGATGCTAGGAAAAGGTTTTACCTTTGCATTTGCATCGGCCCTAGAATTTTTAGCTTTTAAAAGACGAAGCTTATTTATCACTTCTAAACTAAAGCAGCTTTCAAATCTACTGTACGTACATATTTTAAACTGGGAATCTAATGCTATTCCCAGTTTAAAATATGTAACTAAACTCACTACTCCATAAACAACTAAACAACGATCACCACAATTTTCCATTATGTCTGTAACGTTAGTATAGAAAATGTTATGTAATATTTTATTTGTTAATTTAAATATTTTTTGCATGTACAGTGTACACATAACTCACATAAGGCTTAAGATCATTTAACCGCCAAACAAATCGCTACGGCTTCAGCAATTCCTCTTCCATTATGTGGTATTAAGGATATTTCCATCATCATATTACAGTTCATCACAAGTGCACTACTGAATGTATATGAATATGCATCAATCACCTTCCTACATCTTTAACCTACTGTCACTCGAGAATCTTTCTTTCCCATCGGTTTTCGGTTCTTCGAGCAACAAATCATAAGGACATATTAAAAATACATTGTAAGATTTCCAGCGATAATCATCTATAAGCATTACCAATTCATGAATTCCGCCTTCACGTAGTCTGGCTTAGTCCACAGGATTATTTAATAACGGAAAGGATATCGAGGCAAGGTCACCTGTTTACTATTTCATTCGCCACATAAATCATAATGTCATTGCTCTCGTACAAAGATAACTGTCAGCGCTATCCGAACGTTGGAAACGCCTAATAGATTTCTGTGATGGTTTCACACCCATGGGTGCAGCAGTTGTCTTTGCCATGAGAATTATAAATATACACTCATTTCATCTTGTTAAATCAGACACGTAAATTGGAGTTTACCGTATCGATTGGTTCCAGCATCAGATAACTCAGGCTTCTTACGGCATCCATGGTACAAAATGGGGTGAGGGATTCTTTTATATCACCAATAAAATTCCGTTGACCCATATTTTTTTTAATTACAGAAAAGATAATATTTTCTGTAATTACGGCAATGTAAGAATATCCACTATCACCCCGTGGATGCCGTAAGAGGCGACAGAGGGATACAAATCTGGAGATGGGCACCAGCGTCTTCCTAATAACAAATATCCCCCCTATGAGGCAATCTATGGGGGAGGCCTATGTTTAGCAGTAGACTTTAATAGGCTGTAACGGTAAGTCCTTTGTTTGTACAGCATATAAAAAGAAAAAAATTGCCTAAATCAATAGCGATTGGGCGTAAATTGGACAGAATAAAGTGCCAGTTTTTTTATTTGTGAAATACGGAACTCTTTTCCTTGCTTGCTTTTTGTTGACATTTATGGCAGGGTCCGAAAGATGTCGCATCGAATAGACTAGGGTGATGTAACCGTCGCATTAATATGAAATACCGTAGCATTCTATTTATCTTATTCTTTTTTTAAATTAATTCATTTCAAACTGAAGTTACCTCTATCCGCGGTTGATTATGACATTGGGACGTCAAACACCTTAGTTCTGTCGTGACCATGGGTGCCGTAAAGTACTCGAAACTAAGATAATAAAACGGAATAAAATCCGTAAAATTAGTATTAACAAAGATACAAAAACATAAAAACCAGATTTCACTCACAGGACACGCGACTTGGCGAGGTTGCTGTGTGACAATGGCATATAAGCACATTACAGTAATAACTTGACAAGCCGATAAACACTAAGAGGATTACAGTCAACTCTTATAATTGAAAGAAAAGGAAAAGACGAATGATGGGTACTTCATGGTCGTGGATTTATTTAAGTATATTATTTACAGTGGACGCATTATTTAGTATTCAGAGCACCTGGGATTGAATCCTAGTCAGGGCCTATATTTAATCCCCGACACAAACAGAGGGCTTAACTGCTGGGACATAGGCCTCTGTTGTAGGGAAGATTTATTTTAATCGTCACACTTATCAGGCAAATTGGAGATCGCACTACCAAACTGGTCACACCTTCGACGCTGCTTTAATTTAAGGATATTTACTTTGATGGAGTGTTTTTCTCGGTTTCGTATGGTTCGTATATGCGAAATGCCAAGGTTTCAAGGACTTAGAAAAGAGCGAATATACCATTTCATATGTGCCAGATGTAAAATATTGAGACCAGTGATTAGTTGGATGCGATGTTCTAGCATTGTAGTCGACAATCTACGTGCGAAAATAAAATAGTCCTTCAAGAGCAAGAACCATGCCCAGCCGTTAATCGTTTATGGACTGATAAAGGTTATAATAATAACTCTTTTATTTCAGACATAGATCCATATAAGTTGTTAGTAAAACATTGCTCACCTTAAATACTAATGTTAGTTCCTTAACTATTTGTAATCACTTATTAACAAATCGTTCCAATAATCTAGCATACGCCCATCACATCTTTCGGCGAACACGTACATTATACTGTTGCGACTGCCACGTATTCTGCTCAACATCCAATACACTCTCAAGTCATCTGATCGTGTCTCTGCAAACATCCCTGATGCGCTACAAAATCGAGGCAGCCCCAACAGAGCCCTGAAAATTTATATATAGTTGTCTCACCAATTATTTACCAAATAAATGTTGGATTGATTGATTATATAAATAATTAAAACTAAATTAGCTTATTAACACTGATTAATTGCAACGAGTCTTAATCTTTTAACCATTTTCATCGCTAAATCTCTAGTCGTACGACTATCTCGAAAGTTTTTATTTCCGTAGGTGTTATTGGTAATGCGTCGCAAAGCGCGGTAGGTCAAAATTTATAACGTCCAGTCGGTCGAAGTTTTACTGTCGGGATATCGATTTAAATTAATAAAATAACACTAAAATTTTTGATTTTTCACATATAACAGTAGATTTTTTCATTCCAAATACGCGTTATATTTGGATGTGTGTCTAAGAGCCAAGAAGAAACGTTACATCTTTTTTTAATAATTTTTACTTATAAAAACCTCAATTGAAACTAGCAATATTTTCTTCACAGCTGCATTTTACAGCTATCAACACAAAGAACAGCTGCCAGTCAGTTTGCTCACCACTATCACAATATTTAGCAGAAAAACTCCATCATAGCACTGTTTAACAGTGCATAAAATATTACCTATCTGTGAATATGCTTAGAGCTACACTTTGCTTATTTTTTAATTATTTATATTGATCTAGATGTCGCAGCCAACTAGCCTAATTAGACTTTTAGTTAAAAGCCTAGTCTTTTTACTCTACGGTGCCGTTTAACTGATACTAGGAACCGTTTTTTAAATTAAATTAATAAGGTGACCGTGCTGCGTAATCTCGCTGGCCTGTGCCTGAATATGCGCTCTATGCTTTATTACCTCAGACGAAATAAAAGTTTATTTCGTCTGAGTTTATTACACATAAATGTACGCGGCTTTAGGGTGGCCCAAGAGCCACCCCAGCCGCACCTCAACCTACTTTCAATAAGTGCAATGTTGTATTAGACGCATCGGCTGAATATCATTGAACGGCGGCGTTTAGGAAAAATCCTAGTCTGTTAACTGAAAGGCTAATTAAGGTGATTAACTGCGACATAGATAATATGTACATTAATAATTAATATTAAAAATTGCCGCGGTAGCTCAGATGGTTAACGCTCGCTGTAAATATAACAGAACGCGAGTAACCCGGGTTCGATCCCCGCCGGCATTAATGAAATTGTTAATTGCAATTTTAAGTGCTGATTTTCCACGTGCTCGGCGGTGAAGGAAAACATCGTGAGGAAACCTGCATGTCTGAGGAATAAAAAAAATATTTCGAAGATGTGAAGTTCCCCAACACGCATTGGGGCAGCGCGGCGGACACTTCCTAGCCCTGAAACCCTCTCAAAAATGAGGGGAGGCCTGTGCCCAGCTGTGGGACGTATATAGGCTGTAACTTTAATTTTACTTCACTTTAATATATTATTAATTAATCATTGATGATGGTGAAAGAGTACAATTACTTTATAGAAAAGTTTTAGCTAGGTACCTACATATGTTTTAATTAAAAAAAAGTTACGTTTATATCCTTTACTAAACAATGAAGAATAAGTTGTTTGCATGGAAAAATATTTTCTTCGTCATTGAATGAATTATTAGATTGCGCATGCACTTAATTGTTTTGTTTTCTAGTTTTATCTCAAGGCTGTTGCCCATCGATCCGATGACCTTGAAGGTTGGAAAGCAGTCAAGTTATACTATCGTTACATTTTACCTTTCTGTAAATGGTATGCAAAATACATCGATAGAGACAAAAAAGTGTTTTTATCAATAGTTAAATATCGGATACTCGGTGATTATAAGTTTGAGTAATCGGTTTTGGACACAAACAGACTTTGCGTTACGGATGCAGGGTAAAATAAATACATAAGTAATAAAATAATAAGTAAATTGTACCAATATACAATATATGCGAACGTGAGGAGGACTAATGTTTGAAGTTTTGCGTAGTTTAAACATTATATATATTATGAACCAACCATAATGAAGTCATCCACAATTTTTGGCCACCAGGGCGGGTTTCATGGAGGATTTTAAATTATTAGAATAATATAAAGTTTAATGTGTCTTTCTGTATATATTTGTTATATTTTATATGAATTAGATTAAAATCGATAAACAACACTACGGCTATTACTAAAAGTAAATAGCATTAAAAAGAAAGTCTACAATGTACAAAAATCAAATAGCAACCACACCGAGGCGTTGTTTTGTGTGTATGTGTGACCACGCTCTCACAGAATACCAGCGTAAAATATTATCTTAATGCTGCTGTGTTTTGTATGGTGAGTGTAGAGAACCGGAGATCGGTGCACATTAGATCATCTTGACGTATTTTAATTAGGCGTAGCGTATATCGAGTACTTGTATTTTTGTATGAACGTCCATTTCCACCATATTGTATTACTAGCCGTATCTTGTCAGAAAACACCTCCACACTTAACCATTTTGTATCATATCAGCATAACGTTCATAATAATAATATGTTAACGCTACAAATTTTCCTCCAATTCTCGTATCTTTGCCATGTCCAATCTTTTCAAGATCGTGTATCAGTGTGTAGTATCCCTTTTGTAGATTTGGGAAAAACGTTAATGAAAAACGTATTGAGTATCGTATCGTGATAGAGTATTATTATTTTATATTTTATTTATTATATAATACGTATACACTACCGATCACGAGGCGTGTATTCGATACGAAGTGTATCACATAATTGCGTATGATTTTGCGTCTGAACTAGCGATTATGATACGACGTGTACGCAACGCATTGGAGGGTCGATTTCAAACCATTCGTAAAAAGTGGGTTTATGAAATAACTCTTTTAATATTGTTGGAATAAACGTAATTTCTTTGTAATGCGATGCTTACATAACATCTTAATATTGTACAGTTAGGAATATTAAACTAACATGTTTAATATTCGAGATAATTAAAAAAAACTATTTATTTTTTCATTTGTGTCACCGGTCTATTCCCCGATTTTTCAACAAAACTGTAATTATGAAAAATACTACTCTGTAAAAACGTATATTTTTTTATTCTAGTTACACATTAATAACCATATACTCAAGTTACGCTAATAGTTTTAAATTAATACAAAATATAATACGATTTCTCTCTGTTTTATTTTGTGACCACTTTTTTCAATCATTAGTGTCGACTTAATAAACGTTTCGTTATAAGAACACCTGTGCATTCCTGCTATCCCCACTTTTACGCACGTGAAGAAGTACCCTAGTGGCACGAGAACGGTCGGTGGTAGCAGACGCGCACATCGTTAATTCTGGTAAGAAATCGCTTTTTTATTGAATTTCTGTGCTTAGTACGAAAACTGAATCATTCGTGTTTATAGTAGTATGATAATAAGTATTTGAACAATGGATTCTTTATCATGCACGTATATTAGCAACAAATAACCCGGATATTTTGTGGGTTCTTAATGGCGTGCTAGAATATTTCTACGATGCAATAAATTAGATTGTTTGTTGAAAATTTGATTCGTGTCACTTCATTAGTGTCATTTTTTGAGTAACACTAATGAAATACAATGCTACACGAATGAAACGGTATATTACTTGACTAGGAAAAGAAGGGTTATGATTATTTTCTTGCTTTTAGCTTATGTTTCATCAAATTTGCTTTTAAACCTTACTTTTACTTGCAAACTTTAAGAGGTTTCTCTCATGTTTTTCATGATAAGTACAATTAATTTATTTGTTAAATTTGTTCGAGCTGCAAAACGCCGACATATCCGTAAGAATATTATAAGCTCTTCGCCAGCCGGCACTTGGAAGTTTCTTAATTCCCTTGGGTTAGGTAGACAAAAGAATTACCCTGATATGGGGTCAATATCTCTCAATGATCTTAATTAGCAAATCTCCTCTGCAACTAAAGTCGATAATTCCATTACACATAGAACTATTTCTCTTATCTCATCACTTCCCAAAATCGACGCAAATTGCTTTGCTTTTTCTCCAATAACTGATGAAGATCTTCTTAAAATTATTTTTTCCGTTAAATCTAAAGCAGCTGGCTATGATGATGTGAGTAGAAATATGATTATCCCCATACTTGAAAACATTCTCCCAATCATTACCCATATCAACAATTTTTCTTTTTCTAGTGGGGTTTTTCCATCTTTTGGCGTAAAGCATTTGTCCTTCCACTTCCCAAGTTAAATAATCCCAGTTCTGTTAACCATATTTGACCAATTTCTATACTTCCCTTTCTTTCGGATTTTAGAATCAGCTGCATACAAAGAGCTATCCAGCTACATTTATAAAAATAATCTTCTTAGTCCCTTACAATCAGGTTTTCGTCCTGGACATAGTACAACCACTGCTCTACTTAAAGTTCTTGATGATGTACGAGAGGGTATGGATGAATCAAAATTAACGATTCTCGTATTAATTGACTTCTCCAATGCTTTCTGTACAGTCGATCATGACATTCTTCTTGCTTCGTCAGTTTTGGATTCGTTATCAACCTATCTACGTGGTCACCAGCAAAGAGTTTAAGTCAACCAACAGTCTTTCTCTGATTGGTCTAACCTTACCTTACCTGGCGTTCCACAACGCGGAATTTTTTCTCCTTTATTATTTTCTATTTTTATAAATCTCATAACTGTGAATTTCAAATGCTCCTACCATCTGTATGCTGACGATTTACAGCTGTACGCTCGAATTGATCCAGCAGAGGTTAACTCCGCGATCGAAATTTTAAATCAGATCTTGAGGCCATTTGTGACTGGTGCAGAAATAATTATGTTACGTAATCATGTATTTTTATATTTGTTTTGTATTGTTTTTAAAAGTCTTGATTAAAAGTTTAATAAAAGTGCTTTTGTTCTCACCTAAAAATGCTAACATACATATTTTCTTGTGCATTATTAAAAAAGACTAATATTACAGAATATATAATAGTAAGTACTACGTACCTAAAATTATAATCGTAAAGTATGCGATTTAGTTATATTATATATCATTAGTGTCATGCAGATTTCATTCGTGTTATGAGAATTTCATTCGTGTTCCCAGGTGACTCATTCGTGTTACCTTGATCTTGATTTTTTGTCACTTTTAAGTAGATACGCACCGTGATTTTACATCCTGATGTACTAACTTCATAAAAGTATACGTTATGGACCGTCAGATAACAATAAAACGGGTATTTGCACAAAGCGAAAAAAAAGTGTCAAATTAATTCGCCTTGTGAAATCGACCCTGGAGATACGATACACAAAGATGATCAAATGTGGATCCGGCATAATACTCGCGCTCCGCAGCCCTTGTAATTCAATTAATGTGTAAAGTGCACTTACCTTTACCGAAGACCACAAACATTATGATGTGAGACGTTTGAAATTTTCTTATAGATAGTGCTTTGCATAAACAAGTCCGTGATGCTCAATTAATTTATAAGGTAAGTATAGAAAAGTAGTAACCAGGTTTCATTTCTTATCAATTATCATTGTTACAGCAGCTAACGTTGCAAGTGAACTGCTCAAAATAGGTCTATCCGAAGTAATGCTGTACGAAACACGGGCTTGAGCCTGCATCCACTGACTTCAATGTGTTTGAACACTAAAACTGTTGAAACGATAAAAATACAGTTGTAGCTTTCAGATGTGAGTAATGATATCATTAATGGGATGTTGTACATATTAATTTAAAAACTTTGCTTAAAAATCCACAGCTGTTAAAAGATCTTTTCCTTCAATTTTTAAAGTTTACTTGGAATGAAATTTACGGATTTTATTGCGTTTAATTTAAACTTTTTTAATTCCCGACGTTTCGGGCTCTTTCCAGCGCCCATGGTCACGGGGCGGGGGGACTGAGGTGTTTGATGTCCCGAAGTCATATTTAACGAAGGCTACCTTCGATTTTTATTTATTCAATACTTAATATCTTTAAAAATTAGCCCTTACTCCATCTGTAATGATAAAGCGTAAAGCTTCTACACTCAAAACGGTTATGTTAGTCCCCGTTATCAGGCTGTGTAGTTCGGTTCAGATTTTGAAGCGGGTATTTTAGCACTAGTCTGTCGGCAAGGTTGACATTTTTATAGAGTAAGAGGTAAGTGGATGCAGTTTATAGACATCTACATCTATATCCGATTAAGAATCAAAATACGTGTGTGTTTTGGAAATGGAAGGATGGAAGGAAGATGGAAGTGTGATTAAGATGGAATGACCCGTTCCAAGTAAATAGGGGTCTACGCTGCACTCACCATACGAAACACAGCAGCATTAGGCTGCTTTTTTACGCAGGTGTTCTATGAGAGCGTGGTTCTTCTCCGATCAAGGTGACATACTCGTGCTACAACCATAATATATTATGTATAACATGGTCATGATGTATCTGAAGGTCTCAAGGCATATATATACAACTTGAAGTGAAATCTACTTAACACAACACACTTGGTTGTTAGTGATCACTGCTAGGGTTACCAACTCTCGAAAGGACCAACCCGTTAGAATTTAATGTAATCGAGTACAGGAGGGGGAGGGGGGATGAAAGAAAATTTCTATCATTTATTAAATTTTTTTAAATTTATATTCAATTTGCTTTCAAGCAACATTTAATATTTGCCGATTTCGCAAGGCGAGTACGAGCGATAGATGCATATAATTTTTAGAAAAACCGTAAAAATTATTGCACCCCGGGAGGTCTGAAGATTAACCATTATTACCGGCGTCTCCCGAGCAATCTGGGAAGGTTGGGAACCCTAATCACTGCTGTTATTTTTAATTCACTGTCACAAACGTATCGCATCTAGAGTCCTTTGATCGATCCATCGATACGAGTAGGCTACTCGAACACGAATACAGGAATTGAAAAATTAAGCTTGTTATTAAGGAAAAACTACTTCAAAAACTAAATGAGTTAAACAATTTCCACGTACATAATGGCTTCTTGAGATCGGTGCTAAGAAGTGTATCGTTGATTTAAAGCGCTGATTAAAAATTTCTTTTACCATCTTGAGCAAATTGAATAATATCACAAGGAGAGAGAGTAAAATAAAACGAATCATGTGTGTTATCATCTTGTTATTAAAATAAGTTAATTGAAAATAATTTTCACTTGGACGTCAGTTGGTCGGTACTCGGTATGGATATTTTTATAAGATAAGGGTGATTAACGAGCACACAGTCCACCTGATGGTAAGTGGTTACTGTGGCTCATACACACATCTATCCTCGATTACGAATTTAAATGCAAATGCGTTGTCACCCGTGAGGAGGACTAAGATGGAATGCCTCCTTTCCAGTAAAAAGGGTCTCCAGTTCTCTTTTACTCACCATACGAAACACAGCAACGTTGAATTGCTATTTTATGCTGGTATTCTGTGAGAGTGTGGTCCTTCCGCAGTCGAGCAGACCCATGCGTGCTACAACTAAGTATACTGTAAAAAATAGGTAGGTATAGGTACTTATATAGCCGCAGCATGGCTCTAACACAAGATATATAAATAATATAAAAAACAAGATAATAAAATAATATAAAAAACATAATATATATACATATCTTTCTAAAAAGCTAAAAACTGAACTTATCACTCATATTTTTTTAGTAACTGTAGATTTTAATCCTTATTTTTTTTTCAAAATACGACTAACGATTTTTTTTAAACAAAATAACTTCAATTAGACCTCAAAATACGAATTACCGGTATCCAGCTGTCAAAAAAATATTAGTGTTAATTAAACACATTAAACGAAATACGTGATTCGGTAATTAATAAAAGTAAATTGATAAGGTATTCAAAACATTACGTGAGCGTTTTCGACGTGTGCACTTTTGGATTTTCCAAAATCCAAATCCAATTTTTTTTTATACTTTTAACAAGTCGGCAAAAAATTTAATTGTACCTACACACAACCCAATGTCGATTCATTTTACTCAAACTCTTTCAAATGAACCGGCGTTTTAAAAATATAATATACTGGTATTTGTTGTATCATATTTTTCAATGGATCGGAAGCTGTTTACAAACGCAGAACAAGCTTATGCAGGTTGCAACGTGTCTGGGTATTTTCTTAATCATCTCTCAGACACCCTGCATCAGATGTTAGCAATGTTTTTCAAAAATCTTTGTAATTTACACATACTTTTAGATTTTAATGTTTAGTGATGTTGCACAACATATAAATTTTGCAGTTAAGAGTAAAATAATAAGAAAGGAAATAGCGATAGCTGTATGTTAATTGTCTAATATCTCATAGTATTAAGTTAATTAATAAGGACCATGCCATAATATCTAGTTTGTGGAGAAAGTGTTTGATTTCTTATAATCTGTGCATTACATCAGTATAATATGTAACGTAATTAACGCACTTTGAGAAAGTAGTTTCTTCAGAATCGTTTACTGATTCGATTCCTATCATTTTTAATATATATAATTTTTTATCCCAAAATAATTAAAACTACGTAAATTACGGTCACACTAAATCTGTACAGTCAAAACAAACTGAAATGGACCGTAACTTAAGGCAATAAGACTTTTACGAGTGCAGTTTTATTTGTATTATTACTAATTCTGTCATTCAATAAAAATAAAGAAAAATGAACTTTATTTCAAGCACGTTAAATTCTTTGCGTTCGTGGATTTGTACTGTGATGACAACATTCTTCCGGAATTAGTATAACTAATTTCATAAATAATCATTGCATAAAAATGTTTAACTAAAACTTCAGTATATGTATTATGATTATAACATAATATACTAATTGGGGTGTCTGAGGGTGTGCGTTAATTACGTTACATATTGTATTTACTAGTACTCCAGTTTAATGAATGATACAGCGTATCAGAGAATAATATCCTTAGAAAATAGATGTCTTTAATCTGTGCTCCGTTGTATTCGTATGATGGAAGAAGACTTTTTGTGCATTTATTGTCAGCTGAGAAGATACAACAAGAACTTTGCTTCTCCGGCACAATATTAACTGATTAAAATTATTTAAGAAAATGATATGATGAAAGATGCTTTTTTGAGATTATTTTTAACAAATCGTTCAATATAAATGATCTAAGGCGTTCTTTTTCCTACGAAAAGTCTTTAGACTTTTCTAATTATATATAAATGTAGCTCACAATTTGCAACGAATCTAATCTTTAGACATTTATTTAATTATTCACATCAAAACTCTCTATGATTCATTGAACGTTTAGCCTACCCGTGTTAGTATTTTAATTACGAGTTCTATAAATTCTTAGGTTGCACTTCACTAAAGCTTATGACATAAGTGAAGTGTAAATACGGCATTTACAAGAGCCGTAAAGTATTTTGAAGCCATTTTGGGAATTTATTATAATCGTTATAGAGCATTGAGCAGTAATTTAATAAGTTTGTTCACAGTCACCGGCTTAAGTGTAGACTGATGCGGTAATGCGGTAATGCCCGATGATAGCGGAAGGTCAGGCCTAATAGTGGTTTTATATTTCTATGTGGTGTATCGTTTACTGTCATAACCTTAGCAAATACCGTAAGAAAAATAGCCTACATTTTAAAGTGTTATCAAATTGGATTATGTTAGTGACGAGCTGACGAGATACGGTTGGTTTGAATTTAATATTAATCTTAAAACATCATAGACAACCGCTCCTTTTCATCGTTGTGAAAAGTGCCCCTGACTACGGATTAGTGAATTTACGCCATTCGTTTTACGTACTGGTCGGCCACTGAAATGTTTCGTTACGTCATCACAAGTTGACTTGCAATAGACGCGTTCGTAGTACCAAAAAGCGTTGATTCTTAAGTTGAGGTCTTAAACTGACCTGCAATGAGAGTTGCCTTTAGCCCGAGTTGCGTGTAGCCCCCCTGGTCAAATCAAATAAGCCGTATGGTTGCAGCGTACGTGGATACATCATACCCATTTTGTCTCATGTGTATCGCAAAATGCGTTTATGCAAAAAGCCAAAAACGTCCTTTGGTCCTAAACAGATGTATTATAACCATTTCCTGGAGCGCCATTAAAGGTGCCAGAAGTTTGGGATGGCGATCGCCAACAAACGTCTGCTACCTTTCCTGCCAAGCATGGCGATGTAACATTATTACCATGCTCGCATGGTCTTTCTGAGAGATTTGGGCCTCTTCAAGTTGAAATTTTCGTTTTATAAGCTTATTGATGCGTATATTAGTTAAAAGCTCCAGAGAATTTCTGGTCTAGTAGAGAGTAGTTGTTTCTTAAATGTCTTAAAGATATTATACTAAAACTTGCGACAATTGAAGTGCTGTCACCGCGTAAGCGGTCAAGACTCAAGATCGACCTTTGGGTACATGCCAAACTCATTTGCTGCTACTGTTTGCATGCTAGGCTATAATAATAGCCTTTGGCTCTGGCGCCATTTTGGCTTTCCGCGCGGTTGTGGAGATTTGACGACGTAACCAGGGATTGAATAACCGAAAAAATTATGGTACAGGCGGTAAGCGGTATGACGTCATACCTTTAAATTTCGATACCTTAAAATAAAGGTACCTTTAAATTACTATACCTTAAAGTAACTGTACCATTACTTTTTGAAGTATCTAAATTATAAAATAAAGGTATAAACAAAGAAATTGTAGGTACGCCGCCGGTTGCGCCGAGGCGTCACGCAACGTGTCGGCCGCATTGGTAAGAAAGTAGGTACTTGATCGAAAATTTACGGATATTCGTGCCTCGGCAGCTAAACAAAGTAGATTGTATTGCCATTTTGCCGCCATTCATGTTTCCGCGTCTACTTTGATTGTAAACTTAATCACAAGTGTGCTTTGTTAAAACTTTACAATTAGATTGATTAAAACCACTTTTACGGATTGTATCGCGTTTTATTCATATAAATTTTAATACCCGACGTTTCGGGTGCTTTCCAGCACCCATGGTCACGGGGTCTGAGGTGGGGCGACCATGGCTGCTGGAAAGCATCCGAAACGTCGGGTATTAAAATTAATATAAATAAAATGCGATAAAATCCGTAAAAGTAGTTTTAATCAATGTATAGTGTTCGCGTAAATATAAGAAATCATTTACAATTAGATTGTCATAAAGATGGATAAAAGTGAGTACAAACTCATTAAGCATGTCTTAACGATATTATACAACTTTGTATTTCTTTATACTTTTTTAGAGTGAGGCCGTACGAACGTAATTTTTCGAGTTGTGAGTGATGATACGATTGAATATGATTTATTTCAGAACAAGTCATCGTGTGTCAGAGTAAGCACCATCATTCCCCAGATATTTTTGTGGATTCGGAACGACCAAGGTCTCCTTCTGCTCTACGCCCTAAAGTAGAAAAACACCCGGAGAAAGAAAAACATCGCCCTGAATGTTTCCACTGCATGGCTATCCAACGAGAAGAAAAGGATCAAAGAAATGACATTTTTAGCTTAGTCCACTGCTGAACATAAGCCTCCCCCAAGGAATGCCACAAAGCACGGTCCTGAGCCATCTGCATCCATCGACTTCCTGCATGTCTTACCAGGTCATCATTGCGTCTAATGGTCCTACACTACGCCTACCGGTACGAGACTGCCACTCGAGAACCTATTTTCCCCATCAGTTATCGGTTCTTCGGGCCATATGGCCGGCCCATTGCCACTTCAGCTTACTAATACGTTAGGCTATGTCGATTACCCTGATTCTACTGCGGATATTCTCATTTCTAAGTTTATCACGCAGAGGAACCCCGAGCAAAGCAATCTCCATAGCTCGCTGAGTGACCATGATCGTCCTCATACGGCCAGCAGTTAAAGGATCGTGTCTCAGATTCGTAAGTCATCACTGTCAACATGCTCTGCTTGTACTTGTAGTTTTTAGGTTTTGAGGTATACCTTCACGAGAAGATGTGTCGTAATTTCCCGAACGCTGCCCAGTCGAGTTGAATCCGTCGATTGACCTCTCGATTTAAGTTAGACTTACCTGGTCGGACTATTTGTCCCAGGCAAACGTACTCGTCAACAACTTCGAGCTTAGTGCTCCCAACAACTACCAGCGTAGGCGTGACATGGACATTACACATGATCTTTGTTTTGTACATGTTTATCTTAAAACCTATACGTTGGGATACACTATTGAGGTCATTAAGCATATTGCTTAGATCCTCCAGCGATTCCACCATAAAGACTATATCGTCGGCAAATCGAAGGTGAGTAATGTACTCGCCATTGATGTCAATACCTTTCCACTTCAGTAGCTTGACAACATCTTCCAATGCAGCGGTGAAGAGTATGGGTGATATAACGTCAACCTGTCTTACACCTCTCTGCAGTTGAATATGATTCGTAATGACTCGAAAACAGCACTTAGCATCGTAGCCCTACTGTACAAACACTTCAGCACTTCGATATACCGACAGTCAACTTGGCACCACTGAAGGGACTGTAGCACCGCCCAAATTTCGACGGAATCAAAGGCTTTCTCATAGTCCACATACGCTAGGTAAAGTGGCAGATTGTACTCTTTGGTTTTCCGTAGAATTTGCCGCAGGGTATGTATGTGGTCCATGGTACTGAAGCCCTTTCCGAAACCGGCTTTTTCGGGAGACTGGAAATCATCGAGTCTGCTTGCGAGACGATTCGTAATGACTCTCGAAAACGGCACGTAGACGCGGCTCAGAAGGGAAATATGTCTGTAGTTCTTCAAGAGAGCAGTCGCCTTTCTTGAAAAACAAGACCACTGCACTTCTGCACCAAGCCTCCGGAGTAGTGCCACCATGAAGGACGAAATTCAAGAGATTCTGAAGGACTTTAAGTATCGGTTTCCCGCCCGCTTTCAAAAACTCCGCTGTAATTCCATCTTCACCTGGGGCCTTGCCGTTTTTAACGTGATAGAGAGCCTTCTTTTCTTGCAAAGACTGACTTCCGGGATATCATCGGAACAGTGTCGCATTAGACTTGCTCTTGGATCGCTACTCTCACTTGCGTGTGGCTCCAACGATAATGTGTTCAGCTGCTCATAGAAACTCTCAATCTCAGTCAAAATCTCAGGTGTCCCGGAAACGATACTGCCACACTTATTCTTCAGCTTTGACAATTGGCTCTCTCTGGCAAAGAATTTTGGAGCCCTGGTTCCGTTCGATCGCTTATTCAATACGAGCAGTAATAAATTTGCATAAGTCGTAGCGCATGCGTTTGGAGATCTGTCTGCTCAGTTCCCTTTATGCTATCAAATCTGTTGAAGACTGCAGTTTCATTTTCCGTCTAACTGCCATGAGATTAAGAGTGTGATCGGAGAGTTTTTGTATTCTTCTGCGGAGATTATTGCAAAACTTAGCTCCGACCGCATGGATAGTTTCCACGAGCATATAATTCATATCGTCCACTACATTGCAGTCTTTTAGGCACTGAAAATGGTTTTGTGACTCGAGCTGAAAGGTTTCGGGACTTTGGATTATAGCACGAGGGGGAGGGAGCGTTGACTTCTTTAGACCAGACCTCTCCAACTTAACGTTTAGGTTCAGTGTGCCTTTCTGTGATCGTTGCCAGTGTTCACCCTTGCGATCACTGAGACATTACTGAACAGTTGCCGTCTCGTCGTCATAATAAAGTAAATCTCATTTTTCATGACCGAGGCTTGACCAGGTTCACTTTCTGTGGAGCCGCTTCTGGAAAAAAGAGTTCATCATAAACAGTCCCTCTTTCTCCATGAAGTCGGCCAGCTGCTGGCCCCTTGTGTTCCGTTGCCCTATCCCAAATTTACCTACCTTCAGCTCACCTTTCTTCCTTTTGCCTAGTTTTGCGTTGAAGTCTCCCATTAACACCATATAGTGGGTTTTATAAGAATGCATGGCTCTAGAAATATCATAGAGAATATCTAGAAATGTTATACCTAGATGTTGGTGCGTAGACCTGTATGAATTTGGGTACCGTTTGGTGATTCTGAATATGAGGTACGCAACCTTCGTCGACACACTACCAATCCTTACAACGTTGTTAACGAGAGACTTGTGGACGATAAATCCAACACCTCCTTGGGACAGATGGTCGCCCTCCCGGTGATAGAACAAGTTGCCGGATTCGATAATCACCGTGTCCTCCCCCTCTCTTTGGACCTCGGATGATCCTATAATATTCAAGCGCAACTTGTCTATCTCTTCTTCCAGCTCCAGGATCTTCTTGGTAGTCCTCAGGGTGCGTCCGTTGTTTGTTGCCAAGTCGAATCGTCTTAGGTGGCAACCGACCTTCCACCGGAAATTCTTATCACCCCTATCCCGCCTTTACCTTGGTCGCCACCTAGACAGGAATAGCGCGGCCGCCGTGGGACTGGGGGCGTTTACTTGTGTCATTGATCATGGGGGGTATTTCCATAGTTGCCACGTTTTACGAGTAGGTTGGCAACTGCAGTTTTTTTGTTATACAATTGATGTTATCAGGAAGATGCTGCTGCCCATCTCCTGCCACTTTCCCTCCGTCGCCTTTTACGACACCCCCGGGGATTCTCAGCCGCCACTACACGGCAGTAATTTATACCTTACTTATAAAAAAGGGATGCAAAATATAAAAACTTGTATGACGTCCGTCATACAAGTTTTATATTTGAGCCCGTGTGTACTTAAAAATATTAGTATTCCTACATCCCTTGTAAGGGAAGCACTTTAAAGATGTTCCTTTAACTGATTCTGAAGAGCTAGGTTAAGAATTAGTACCCACATGTTAAACATAATATTACGTTTTTAATTAAATACTTGACTAATAATAAATAACAATACAAATATGATAAAGATGTTTTATTTTCACCGAACATGAAATACAGTAACATAGGAAATCCAAATCGAATGAAAGTCTCATAACGTTAAGCAAGGTCCGAGACACAATACATATAAATAAGCCTAAAATACTCATTTTTCGGTACCGAAATTATTTCGGTAAAGGTATTAGTAAAATATAGGTATAACGATATCGTAAAAAAATATAGGTATAATTCTTTTTTTAACGGTACCACAACCGTAATTCTCAACCGTTTTGGTTCTACCTTTAAATCGAAGCTGTATCGTAACTCTATACCGGTACCATACCCTTATACCTTTACCGCTTTCAACCCCTGGACGTAACCCTTTTATGCCATACTTTGTATTTGCTATTATTGCTTAATTTAAAATATTTAAATCCTATTTTTGGTATTTTAAATATAAAGATAATTCAAAGGCAAAGGGATTGATTTTAAATTAATCTACAGTCAAGTTCAACATCGGTTAGATTTTGTAGTAGACAACTCTCATGCAGTGGCTTAGTTAGCAATGAGTTTCAGCGTTATGGGCCGTGGCGCGGGTTCGAATCCTGCACGGAAGTATTTGTATGGCCTGCAAATAATTGTTCAGTGTCTGGATGTTTGTACTTGTGACATTTATGTATGTAAACTTACTGCACCCATGATACAGGATAAAATCCTAGTGCGGAGGTAACGTTTTTAAAAGAAAAAGAAAAGTACCACTGCACAAGTCATTTTGAACCGACTTCAAATAAAGGAGGAGGTTCTAAATTCGACTGCATTTGTGTTATCTAAGAACTTTTTTCTAGGCAAACCGATTTTGATGATTCTTTTTTATTTGAAAGCTTGCTTTTCATGTGGTCGAATTTAGTCAAAATGTAACCAGTAGTTTTTGAGTTATCCTTAATAATGCGTAATTAATTGACTTCGACTACATTGATGATGTTCGCCTTTTATTTATATTGAAGTCAGTTGTAATTTTTAATTATACCACTTATTTTAATTGCAATTTTAATTGCTGCCTAACTACTTGATATCCATTAGAGAGAAAACATTTAAGATTGCTTATCTGCACTGAAGCAGCGTAACGGTATCTTCTGGATAATTGTGGTCAGCGCGCATTAATCTGCCACCTTATACGCATAGATATATTTTTATTAGCTTTGATACACTCACAAAAATACACTACATAAAACACAAATTTAAAAAAGAATATTGACACTTGTACATTGTATGTATTTAAAGGAGATAAATGTAACTACAAAGTGTTATACCGTGTAGCGACGGTGTAAAAACATCCACTAGCCCGTATCATCCTGTGGAAGTCGTAAGACGCGCAGAGGGAAACGAATCAGGTGATGGGCACCAGCGTCTTCCTGTACGGCATTCCATATTGTTCTTAGATTTGACAATGCACCCGTAGCCTTCTTAGATTGAATTTGTTTATTTTCGAACCTCACAATTTCTTGTTTTGCGCTGGGATCTGAAAAACAACTCGCAAGTACCACAGCCAACCGCTTAGCTACTGCTGTACAAAAAGCAAAAACCTTAAACGTCAGTTAATATTATTATTGTATGTCGATATATCGCTTGAGTAAGATTTTTTGTGTAGGGCCTTACTTTTTCCGGTAAACCTTTAGGAAGGCGACCCATAGTTATCTCGAGTGGCACACTACAACGCGCTCATTACGTTTCAGATCCAAATGTTACTTTGTACGGCGACCCGAATGTTTGTGTAATTTTTTCTTAAATAGGGTTCTAGTAACCTAGCAACCAAATCGTAACAATATTTATATAAATACTTATTATATTTTGATATAATGGTGCATTTTAGTAACGCAGCGTTTAGTCTGTGACTCTTTTTTGCTTTTTATCTACGTATACTAAAACAAAAATAATTAAGCAGTCAGTGTCATAATGTATAAGGTAAGTATCGTTAAACTTAAACGGTACACAAGCTTTAATTTTTAAGTGATAGAGAGACTGTATGTGCTATGAAGTGTTTCCACAGGTGTCAACTCTTCATTAGCTTTCTTTGACTTGACTTTCTTTGAGTTGACTACAGATGCCCATGGGTTGCTTAGTCTACATACTATCAGGTGAACTGATAGTCATTCGTCACTCCAGTGTTGTAAAAGACGTAGATACTGTGTTCCACGGAAATGATATAAGCAAATCCTTTCTAACCATATCTAATTGTATTTCGTCATTTTAAAGGTTCACTGTTTTCACTACAGTTAGTTTGTTGTAAGACTTATAGTGATTAAAAATACGTATGAATTAGTATTTAACTAGTTACATAATTGATGTACTAAATATATCCGTCAGCAGTACAAAAGATCAGCACGAATAGTACTAACTCTTCAATTAGTTTTCTTCCGCGTACGACCACTGTGGAATAATTTACCACCGGCGATTTTTCCGGACCGATACGACCTGGAGACCTACAAGAAAAGAGCTTACTCCTTTCTAAAGGGCTGGCAGCGCACTTGCAATTCCTCTGGTGTTGCGGTTGTTCACGGCTCGTTTGCCCCCTCTTCTATAGAAAATTTTGTGATTTAATATCTTCAATCGTTCAAATATTAAATATAAATAGAGCATGGATCTATCGTTTCTAGAAGATATTTGTAAAAAGCTTCGGAAGAAAGTCCAAGTGAGGATAAAGTTTTAAAAAAATCAACTTTATTGTAACTATAAACTTTACAACTAAATGAACTATCTTAGAGGTATGTAATGTTTAATGCAGTTAGTTACCAGTGTTAGCAAAGCCTTTCCAACACGGGTGAAACCAAGTTATCATTTATACAGATATCATTTATTCGGATTATATGGTTTATTCGGATAACTTTATTGTATTTTAAAACTGAATAATACATGGTCAAGAGGTTAGACTAGAAATATCAGTCACAATCTGCTGTATTAGGTAAACGACAATTCCCCCCCGAACGGGTTTCCCGCCTTGTGTTGGCGGGGAAGCTTAGTAGCCGTGGTTTGGTCGCCCGTGGTAAACTTAGAGGAATCTGGCTGGTCCGACGTGTTGGGCCCGGGCCGAAGAGGCCACTCCGAGTGGGCTTGGTGTTCGTGGGCTGCGGTGAGAGAGATGCCCTCTCCCCCTCCCCCTACCGCTGCAGTCGCGGAGGAAGGGGATCGTTGGTATGGCGATGCGCCACTCGTACTATTCTCCGCGACTCTGCCGGGGCCGCACCGTTATTGATGCGGTGGTGATAGGACTGCGTAGGGAAGAGGAGTGTCGGTATTGCGAGGCGCCGCTCTCCCTACACTCCGCAGCCGAATCTTGGCCGCTGGAGTCAGGAAAGCTTGTCCTTCTGAGTGCTCATTTTTCCTGGCCCCATGGCCTTCGCGTATCGGACACGGGGGCGTCTGTTGCGCATGTAAAGTTGGAGGCTGCGGAGGAGAGCGCGCCATGTGTTCTACTGCGCGTTACCTAAGAAGGAGATGGGGGAGAAGGAGGGGTGGCCAGCGCTGTTGGGGCCGCGGCGCGGATGTGCGAAAGCGTTCCCGTAGCCCTGCCAATATGCGACGAACGTGAACACCATGAGATTTTAGTCGGTGCGAGTCTGATATAACCCGTCCTTGCCCCCGCGAGGCGGGTATGCGTGGGCATTTCCCCATTTAAAAGAAAAAAAAGGTAAACTGCAAATAAGTGTTGAGAATCCACTAGATATAAAGTTTAGGATCAAAGACATTTATTCTCATAAGAATTTACAAAAATTCACTTAAATGAGAAATACATTAAAAACAAAAAATACATAATTAGTGTTAGGTAGTAAGTGGTCACCGAGCGTGCCAGGCAAAGTACACAAATATTTTATGTTACAAGATTATATAAATAGTGCGGGTAGATATTTTACCATCATAACAGGATCGAAGATCGCCCGTGCAAACAAAAACAAACGGTGCAAGCGAAAACAGATACGTGGATTTAAAGATTCTTTGCTGAAATTGACTAGCCATCATAACGAGAATTATTGAAATATTGTTATATTATATTAATTATTAATATGAATGTTTAATGATATTTAGTAACCGTGGTGATGGTTTTTAATATTTATTCGTTTATTATATATTTATTTGTTTGATAGTTTTTTTTTTAGAAGTAGTTAGGGTGTTATTATAGTTTGTGATTTTGTAGGCTATTTTTTAACAGTCTTAAATGTTAGCATACTTTTAGCTTCCTTAGTATCGACAGGCAATTTATTATATAGTTGTGCGCTTTCATAAGTGATATTCTTTTTTCCGTAGTTGGTTCTTGGCCCTCGCAGAATTAAGTTATTAGCACTTCTTAACATTTTAGTTTGCACAGTTTTCTTTTTTGTAAAGGTTAAGTTAGTATTGTTACGCGCTCAAATCGGCGCACTAGCGCCATCTAGTCTCGAACCGAAGAACTAAACTTCTTGAAGTTTAAAACTCGAACTCTCGGTACCTTGCGCGTGTTTACTTGAACATTCTGGATATTTTGCTAATTTATATAAATAGGCGCTGCAAGATGCGATCGAAGTAGTATTGAATTGGCGACACAAGCGAAGCTTCGGAGCGGAATTAAGTGAATTAGTGTGTTTAATTATTAGTGTTTTTAACTTTAATTTGTGTAAAGTAAATTAAAGTGTTAATTCAGGTAATTTTATCGGCAATTTTTATTGTCACGAACCTCAAGCTCGTAACAGTATGTATGTTTTTATTTAAAATTTTTCGTATTAGTACGCAGGAAAAGTATTTGTATGATTGTTCTATATTAAGTATTTTAGTATCTTTGTATATTTTGGTTGTAGATGTCAGAAAATCATAATCGAAAAGAATTTTGATCAACTTGTTTTGCGCGATTTGAACAGAATTGAGATTAGTTTTGGCAGCCGATCCCCAGATTTCTACCAGATAATCGATGTGTGGCTTAGCTAGTGAGTTATAGATAGTGTAACGGACTTTTTTTGGAAGGCAGCGAACTATTCCGCGTAGTGCTCCGGATAGGGATATCAGTTTTTGTTTTATTTTTTTCAAGTGTCCTTTCCAAGTCAGTTGGTTATCTAAAGTAAGTCCCAAATACTTCTCGCTTGTTACTTTATTGATTACTATGTCATTAATTTTTAGAGGTGTGAGATCGGATATTTTTTTATTCTTTGCTGCAAAAATCATATAGTTTGTTTTGGCTACGTTTATTGTAAGTAGATTTGAGCAAAACCACTTACTAAGTATGTTAGATCATTCTTGATTAATTGATTCAATATTGTTACCGAAGTAAAATAAGCTGGTATCGTCCGCATATAGTGATAGCTCTCCTTTTAGTTCTAACGTGCTTACGTTATTTATGTAAATAAGGAAAAGCAATGGTCCTAAAATGGAGCCTTGAGGGATACCGTACGTTATTTGTTTTAGGCTGCTTTTGTGTTTTGCGAATTTTGTATGAATTAAGAAGTTCAAGAGGTTTTGCTGTTATACCTATATCTTGTAACTTATCCAAAAGTATTTTATGTGAGACTGTATCGAACGCCTTTTTTAGATAAATGAAGACGCCAAGAGCAACATTTTTTTCATCTATATTGTTTTTTATTTTGGTAACAAGGTCTACTGTCGCTGACAGTGTGCTATATTTGGGTCTGAAACCGTATTGTTTGTGATAAAGAAAATTTATAGAATTTAAATAAGTCTCAAGTCGGTTGTAAATAACTTTCTCGAAAATTTTAGAGACAACGGGAAGAACCGATATAGGCCGGTAGTTGCCGGGGTCGGTTTTGCTGCCAGATTTGAGAATAGGTGTAACTTTGGCGATTTTGAGACTACTGGGAAATGTACCTTGTTCTAGACAACTATTTAAGCATCGAGTTAGTTCTGGATCTATAAGGTTTTTTACGCATTTTATGGACTTAGTATTGACGTTATCAATGCCCGAGCTAGTATTTGGATCTAAGTTGTCTATTATTTTAATTACCTCCTCAACTGAAGCCGGTGCCATTGCCGTTAGTCTTTTATCGTTGTTAACTTTTACATTTGTAACGATTCTGTTATCATGGTACTGAAGGGGAATTTTTTGTGCTAGTTCTGCTCCAATAAATGAAAAGAAGTGGTTGAAACATTCGCAGATCTCTTTTGTATCGGTTACCGAAGTTCCTCCTATTAGTAATTTGGGTGGTATCGATATTTCTCTAAATTTGTTATTGCTGAGGTTATTTATTAATTTCCACATCTTGGCCGGATTGCATTTATAATCTGTAAATTTCTTGTAGTAGTACTCTTGTTTCATTCTTTGAATTTTATTAGCTACTAGGTTCCTTTGTTTTAGAAAGTTGTCCTTGGCGAGTTTATTATCTGGATGGCGTTTGTTTGGGTTTAGTAGGAGAAAACCACGTGTCGTGACCTACATTGAAATATTGTTTACGGTGTTATACTCTTCTTGAAAAAAAAATGTGAATGTTTGCTGGAAAAACGTTATTCACACGCGCAGCCAGACGTTACATGACGTTACACAATAACAAACAAAGCTTGCACTTGTAAAACTTCCCATGCACGATGCATCCACTTGATATTGTAAAATTTCTTGTGCATATTGTTGCCGTAATGCTCGTTTATTTCTGTGAATTGCTCGCTTGTAGTGCTTTGAACTGTATATCGTTTGTTCTCTTGTTGTAATGGATTTGTTTTGAGTGACATCACGGTCGGCACTGGTATTTGAGATGAAGAATTCCCCTTGGATTATACAAGTATATCACTAGCCCGCCGCTTGATTTTTTTTAATGTTTATTTGTTAAATAAATACACCAACGCAACCTAATGATTATCTTATTATTTTTTTGTATTAAAAACAACGAAGAAGTTCCTGAAACATTTTTATATCAAAATCGGCAGTACTATATTTTAGGTTCCGTACTTTTAAGGTTATGTTAATAAATATAAAATATCATTAGAAGGTGTTGTATGTATGTATTATAGATATTTTAATGTTAAGCTATATCTTGAAATTTACCACAAATTAAATTCAGAAATATTCAAGTTTAAATGTTTTTAATCAATTATTTAAAATTTCGAGAGCTCTAGGAACCCAAACACCTTTCCAGTTACATTTGTTTGGAGTTGCATAAAGCCTTCTTAATAGCGTTGCTTCTTCTTCTTCGAAATAGAATTCTTCTTCTTATAAATCCACTACTGGACATTGGCATCTACTGTTGCAGGATTTGCCATAATCGTCATGCAAGATGCGATAGATCGAGGATACAAGGATTATCGAAAGCCGTAGGATTTTGCGAACTTTTTTTATAGAGTCAGGGTAAAAACGAAGACATAGTAGATCTGATAGTAACTAAATGATGCGATCCATAGACCTGCCATAGACATTTGTCCTTGAGTAAGAATAAAAATGCCTAAGCGTTATCACCCTTGAAAAGATGGAACGCCTCGTTTCCATTAAAAAGGTTCTCTGGTTTGTTTTATTTAATTGGAATACTTACAGCTAAAAGCATCAAGTAATACAAAGGAAATGTTGAGAAAAAAGGCCAATTACAAGTTTCACAAATAGAATTAAAACAGTAAACATTTCTCAAGTTCATGTAAATATAATAATAACCATACGCACGTTATACGAATCAACTTAGTTAAAGAAATAATTAAAAAGCGTATTCTTTAATTTACGAACACTGATGTTGAATAAATCTATGTATAATTGTTGTGCGCCATATTATTAAAACTTTTGCATGACCTTATTCAAAATAAATATTGTCGATAGATTAGATAGTTTTATTTAAAGAGGCAACAGGGTTCTTTAAACATAACACAAAAGCATTACGCAAAAGACATTTTTTATAGGATGAGGGTGACAAACGAGCACACAGTCCACTTGATGATAATTTGTTGCTGTGGCCCATAGACATCTATCTACGTTTAACCCCAATTAAGAATTGAAATGCGGATCCATTGTCACCCTTGAGGACTAAGATGGAATGTTTCGATTCCAGTCAAACGGGTCTTCCGTTCTCTACACTCACCATACGAAACACAGCAGCATTAAGCTGCTATTTTACGCTGGTATTCTGTGGGAGCGTCCTTCCCCGGTTCGACCTTACCCGGTCGAGCCGAACCATTCATGCTACAACCATAATATAGTTGCAGCGTGGCTCTACCACGTACAAAGTACAGTACATTTCCGATAGTCATCTCTTACGACACCCACGGGTCAAAATGAGGTGCTGGATTCTATTACGCCGGCACTACACACACGTAATTGTGCACCGCTGTTAAATCCGAGACCGTGGATATCGTCAAGCCTTTTAAATTCATTATATACACATTGATTAAAACTACTTTTACGGATTTTATCGCGTTTATTTTACTTTTAATTACTTTTAACTGCAACACCTCAGGACATAGTCAGTTCATTTTGCATAGATCGCACCATAAACAATAATGAAAAAAGCTGAAGGTACTCTGGGTTTAACAATGACATCGGGACGTCAGTCATCTCAGTCCCCCGTGACAATGGGTGCTAGTAAGCGCCTGAAACGTCGGGAATTAAAAATAAAAGTAATTTAAAGTAAAATAAACGCTATAAAATCCGTAAAAGTAGTTTTATTCAATTTGTAGTGTTCGCGTAAATATAATAAATCATTTCATTATATGCAGTATAACCACAATTCTCCACGGCTGTCCTCACGGAAGTTAACCTTTCTCATAGTCTTTTGTACTATCGTAGTATGTTTTTATTAATTAAAAAAAAAGGACGCAGGCACGTTATCAGCGCATTGTATGCAAATTGCGCACGTTTGCTTGTTTTAGTTGTTTTAAATGACATGAATATTAATTGTCTAACGCCCTCTACATTTATGGCAAGAAACTATGTAGGTATACGAATATTTAATTAAAAAATTTACGCCGTAAGTATATTGGCTGCGTAAGAAAATCTACTACTCTATATCGTTCTTTGGGTGTCGTAAGAGATGACAAAGGAAACCTGAAACCGATTTTTCTTTATAGGATAAGAGTGACATACGAGCGCACAGTCCACCTGATGGTAATTGGTTGCTGTGGCCCATAGACATGTTCATCTATCCTCAATTACGAATCAAAAAGCAGATGCGTCGTCACCCGTGACTCACAATACGAAACACAGCAGCGTTAAGCTGCTGTTTTACGCTGGTATTCTGTGAGACATGGTCCTTCCCCGGTCGAGCCGACCCATTCGTGCTACAGCCATAATTTAGCTGCAGCATGGCTCTACCACGTAAGATACCGATGTCGGGCAGATGCATTTTTATGATAACAATTGACGTAGTAAAAGAACTATGGTTGGCGAGCCGCCTGCCATGGAAAATAACCCCTGGTAGACGATTTAAGCACGAGGCCTATGTTCAGCAATGGAATTCGATAGATTTTATACGTGGTAGAGCCATGCTGCAGTTATATTAGTAGTATAGTTGTAGCACGAATGGGTCGACTCGACCGGGGAAGGACTACGCTCTCACAGAATACCAGCGTAAAATAGCAGCTTAATGCTGCTGTATTTCGTATGGTGAATGTTGAAAATTGGAGACCCTTTTTGCTGGAAACGAGGCATTCCATCTTAGTCTTCACGGGTGACAACGCATCTGCATTTTGATTTGTAATCGAGGATAGATGTAGATGTCTATGGGCCGCAGCAACTACTTACCATTAGGTGGACTGTGTGCTCGTCTGTTACCCTATCTTATATAAAAAAAGGTTGTTTGTATGCCAAAATTATTATTTAAATAAAGCGTTTTTTATATATTATAGTAGAGTTTATATTTGTTATAAAGTAATATTACCTTAAGTAATATTCAACCGTGACAAAATATGTTCACATTATAATTATCTGAAGAACTATCCAATAAAGCAATAACTGCCTAATCTTTAGAACTATAAAGTTTTGACGAACCACACAAAGATTATCGAGGACGAATTAGTACGCAAAAGTGTTCTGCGCAGTCAACAGCTTCTGTTATTTACCTGTACCGGGTGGGGTCGGTGTGGCCGTAAGCTGACTGACAGACATACATTGTGGAATTTAGCTTAAACTTGAAATTCTCTCTGAATACCGGTTATGATCCGGTATAAACTTTAATTTTGATGTATAGATATACCATAGAAAATAATAAAAATATTATTCAGAGATAATCTCAAATATCAATTTATACTCCACAACGTCAAAATCTGTGTAACATAGTAATGGTCTATACTCAATTTTCTTACATTGTGGAGTTTTCATTATAATTTCTAAGTCCGTTTGTCTTATTGGGAAATAACATGTTGAATTTTCTACATAAGATATTTTTAAGCATTGAAGTAGCGTGGCAAACAAATTGCTACATAGTTACCCCTGCCAGAAATGATAGGAGTCCTGTACCCTGTGACTTACACAGGAAAAGCAAATGATTTCAACACATTTCATATTTCATAGGGTATTACTAGAAATGTTTTTAAACAATTATTAGGTTTCATAAAGTACTTTCAAGTTTCAAGTTTATTTTTTTAAATATCATCGAGCATCAAATTAGCTTGCGCAGTCGAACTTCGCCTAACGCGTGTAGATAATTGCGTCGAAATATTTAGCATTTATGACGTAGGTAGTTTGATAAAGATAACTTGTTTTTTTTTAATAATGTCTTAAAATAACATCTTGGATAAACTCCCTAAAATTGAATTCCATTATCACGTGTATGTAGGATTTAAATTTTCCGACACCGGCCTTTTGATAGTAAGTGACTAATGCAGTTTTACTTTTAACTAAGAAGGCTACAGGTGCGTTATCAAAAAGTCACTGATACATTTCTTGTTTCAATCTCTAATTAACTATTCATTCCAGGTACAACGGGTATCTACCAGCGGGCGAGCGTGGTCGTCGCCGGAGCAAATTTGTCCTGTACCGGCGACCGAACGCGAATGGAGTGCGACGCTCCAAGCATTACGTGGTGAAGACGCCGCACAGCAGCAAGGCGATCCTCGACGCGAGCCAGCACTCCATCTCGTACACGCTCAGCCGCAGCCAAGCGGTCATCGTCGAGTACACAGAGGATCCTGACACGGATATGTTTCAGGTCAGTGAATCTCTTTATCACAAGGCGGTAGTAGAGATGTTCGCGATTCAACGATTTTCTTGATTTTGGGAATATCGATTTCGCTATGCTCGGGGTTTCTCTGCGTGAATAAATTAGAAATGAGGATATCCTCAGTAGGACCAGAGTAACCGACATAGTTCAACGGATTAGTATGCTGAAGTGGCTATGAACTGGCCATATAGCTCAAAGAACCGACAACAGATGTCAGATATACATATACACATCTGCATATATGTAACCAAGCGTGTTCGTTTGTTTTACTACCTTATACCCGACTATGCCAGAAAGATATTAGTATAGATATTACTAACTATAACCCACCGCGGGTTAACCGCGCGGTAGGCAGCATGTTTGTTAGTAGTTTGAAACCTCTCATTCCATTTGCACTAAACCGTATCGGAATGTCGACTGCGGCTGTTGAGAAGAGATGGGCTGCTCGCCCCACGCCCTCCACCCATTAACCAACCACTATTCAATCTACATAATATATTACGCGTTTTTTAACCCAATTTAGATATTGAAAGACCTAGAGGTGGCACAATTCATCTACGTCAACTTATCATTGCCTATATACGGCGTGTGCGTGAACCGCCTGATAGTCAGCTATTCGAACTGCGTCACTTCATAGTAAAAAAAGAATAGTAGGATTCTCCGGCGCCCCGCGAGACTTAAATGCCTACTGTTGCAGGCTTATCACTGTCTTTTTGTTTAACAGCTACGTCACATTTAGTTTTATAAGTAGTTATAATATTTACAAACATAATACATACGAATACGTACCTATGCATCATATTTGTTAATAATTTCTTTAGTTTCCTCTCAAAGAATCGATGTTTGTCAAAAAAATTCCAGCTTTACATTACAACCAATTCCAAATAACTAAAATACGAGTAAATTAACACTGAGCATATGGTGTCTGCTCAGATTTAGTGTGTAAAATTAATTTGATGTGATGTGGTATGATAACTACTAATGTACTCATGAGGTATGCATCTATGTATAAGTATAGTACCTATTAAATAATTTCTAAAATTTCCTTAAACAAACGCATATATTAATTTATTTTACCAAAAGAGAAAATAAAACGAAAAAAAGTCTGCTAGCAAAATTTTGTTAAAGGTCAACAAAGTCTCAAACAAAGCGCTGCGGTGGGCGTTCCCTACTCGGCGCGATCTTCCCGACTTATCAAGCGCCGTAGCCGTACTGCACGTGCCAGGCACGCACACATATTAGCGATGTTCGGTACATTTCTTATGCTTCGGCCGCACCTGCGTGTATATCGTCCCGAAGTAATGCGTGCCGAAGTTTCGAACGTTTTGACACTAAAAAGTTATCGCATTAAAAGCTGTGGTCATATTAGCTACGATATTTTGCATGAATTCGTGCAATAATCCAAGATGGTCGAAATCATTTTCAAACCTCATTTCAAACGTTTAACTATGGACGAAGCATTTCTTTACTTCTACCATGTGTGCTAACAATTACATAATGCATTTATTAAAATCTAAAAAGAAGGAACGTAAAATCTAAAAAAAGGAATTCCAGTACCATTTCATCACTTCCACTCCATTTTTACGCAGCCACCTGCATGCGTCTGTACTAATCGAAAACAACGGCCGGAATGTTCGCGACGATAGCCGATAGTAGCCGGTCACATCTGCGTGTATCGTGTCGCTTTGTGGCGATAGACGCAGATGCGACCCTAGCATTAGAATAAGGCCTACTATTCTGTTTTTACTATGGTCAAGCAGCTAGCCCCTACCAAGTACCCCTCCGGCTACTAGCTGCTAGTGAGTATGCGACGTATTGTTTATTTCGTCCTTATCACTGAAGCCTTTTAAGAATTTAACAGTGGTAGAGCCATGCGGCAGCTTTGCTGTTGCACGTATGGGCCGGCTCAAACCGGGGTGGTACCACGACCTCACAGAATACCGGCGTGAAGTGGAAGTTCTGCTTCCGCGTTTCGTCTGGTGAGTGCAGGTGGCCGGAGGCCCAAATCTCCCCCCCCCCCCCCCATCAACATGGTAGCGGAATTAAATAAAGATAGACTACCCCAGGAGGGTACCAGCACCCCTGGAGAATCCCTCGCTGAGCATCCACGACCATGTTTCTCCACTTCTGAGCGTGGGTGCTCAGGCTGCCCTGCGTATTCTGGGGGGGGCGAAATTCCGCTCAAGACTACAACTGCTCGGGGCAAACGGAGCAACAAGACCAAGGCGACCCCTGCCACGCTGTCCGTGAATTTCTGCAATATCAGGGGACTTCACTCTAACCTAAACGCCGTCCACTACCATCTCGAGACGGCGAGGCCGGCTCTGCTCTTTCTGACCGAGACGCAGGTGTCCTCTCCGGCTGATGTTTCGTATCTCTCCTACCCGGGGTACAAACTGGAACACTCCTTTGTGCCTCGGGCTGGAGTTTGCGTTTACGTCAGAGAGGACATCTGTTCTCGACGCCTCGGCAGACTTGAAGGTTCGGACCTGTCCATCCTTTGGCTACGCGTAGACAGCGACGACCATCCGCGCGTCTACGGGTGCCTCTATAGGTCCCACAGCGGTAATGCCGAAACAGACCGACTCTTCGACCACGTCCAAATGGCTGCGGATTCGTTGCTACAGCAGATCCCCTCCGCAGAGATCGTGATCCTCGGCGACTTTAACGCCCATCACGCCGAATGGCTCGGTTCACGTTTAACCGATCATGCGGGGAGATCTGTTCATGATTTTGCCTTGGCATATGGTCTGACACAACTGGTTACTTCGCCTACGCGGATTCCAGATGTGGAGGATCATGCACCTTCCCTGTTGTACCTTCTGCTGACCTCTCACCCGGACGGATATCAGATTTCCGTCGACGCCCCTTTAGGCTCCTCGGACCATTGTCTGGTCCGGAGTGTTGTGCCACTCACGCTGAAATCGCGGTTGCATTCTGCAGGCTGCCGCCGTGTTTGGCACTATAGGTCAGCCGATTGGGATGGGATGCGGTCTTTCTTTGCATCCTACCCTTGGGGGCGGGTTTGCTTCTCTCCGGATGATCCCAACGTTGTTGCGGATTCTGTTACTGATGTGGTACTTCAGGGTATGGAACTTTTTATTCCTTCCTCTGTGGTGCCCATTGGAGGCAAATCTCAGCCATGGTTTGGTCGCTCCTGTAAAATAGCATCATGCTATAAGCAGGAGTGCTACCAAGCCTGGGTTGATGCATCAGCGTCCCGGGATGTAAACACCAGCGCTCTAAAAAAGAAGTATAATTCCGCCTCTAGGTCCTTCAAAAGAGTCATTGCCAAGGCAAAGTCAGAGCACATAGGCAGAATTGGCGAGAAACTAGTTCGCCTTCCTTCTGGAACCCGTGCATTCTGGTCTCTCGCCAAGGCTGTCCAGGGGAATTTCTGTCAGCCATCTCTTCCATCTCTGCACAGGGAGGACGACTCACTGGCCCATACTGCAAAGGAGAAAGCCGATCTTCTAGGCTCCTTCTTTGCGTCTAACTCGACTCTCGATGACGGGGGGAGTACGCCGCCGA
This sequence comes from Parnassius smintheus behrii, assembly GCA_036936625.1. Classification (NCBI taxonomy): domain Eukaryota; kingdom Metazoa; phylum Arthropoda; class Insecta; order Lepidoptera; family Papilionidae; genus Parnassius; species Parnassius smintheus. The sequence continues at coordinate 19,660,417 of JAUPFT010000012.1, read as the reverse complement.
CCATCCCGCGGTGTGAGTGCTCCATGCCGGAAGTGCAGTTCACACAGCGCTCGGTTCGCAAAGCACTCCTCTCCCTGGACATCCACAAGTCGAGTGGGCCTGACGGAATCCCCCCAATTGTGCTGAGGACGTGTGCTCCAGAGTTGGCACCGGTTTTAACGCGTCTTTTCCGGTACTCCTACTCCCTAGGCGTAGTCCCAAAATCATGGAAGACGGCTTTCGTCCACCCGATCCCTAAAAAAGGCGACCGCTCAGACCCGTCCAACTACCGGCCAATCGCCATCACCTCCTTGTTCTCCAAAACAATGGAGTCCATTGTAAACTGCCAGCTCATGAGGTACCTTGAGGATCACCAGCTGATTAGTGACCGCCAATACGGTTTTCGCCGTGGTCGGTCAGCTGGTGATCTTCTGGTCTACCTCACTCACAGATGGGCGGAGGCAGTAGAGTTCAAGGGGGAGGCATTGGCCGTTAGTTTGGACATTGCGAAGGCCTTCGATCGGGTTTGGCACAAAGCGCTTCTTTCGAAGCTCCCTTCCTATGGGCTTCCCGAGAAATTGTGCGATTGGATCACCAGCTTTCTTGCAGATCGGAGCATCAAGGTCGTTGTAGACGGTGCAAGCTCCGATTGCAAGCCTATTAATGCTGGTGTTCCACAGGGCTGCGTGCTATCGCCAACGCTGTTTCTTCTGCATATCAATGATATGTTGCATACCCGTAGCATTCATTGCTATGCAGATGACATCACTGGTGATGCTCTTTACACCAGCCGAGCCAATATTTCTCGGGAAAACGTCTCCGAGTGCCGGGACAAACTTGTGTCTTAAGTCGAGTCTTTGCTGAACAGAGTCTCGGATTGGGGACGACTAAATCTAGTCCAGTTTAACCCCCAGAAGACACAAGTTTGCGCGTTAACCGCTAAAAAGAACCCCTTTGTCGTATCCCCTCAGTTTCAAGGCACTCCCCTTGTTGCCTCAGCCAGTATCGGAATCCTCGGCGTCGACATATCGAGTGACGTGCAGTTTCGTGGTCACTTGGAAGGGAAGGCCAAATTGGCCTCTAAAAAGCTTGGCGTGCTCAGCAGAGCGGGACAGTATTTCATGCCGGCACACCGCCTGCAACTTTACAAGGCGCAGGTTCGACCGCACATGGAATACTGTTCCCATCTCTGGGCTGGGGCTCCCCAGTACCAGCTCCTTCCACTTGACCGCATCCAGCGCAGAGCGGCTCGAATCTTCGACGACCGAGTGCTTTCCGATCGGCTCGATTCACTGGCGTTGCGAAGAGATGTTGCATCTCTTTGCGTATTTTATCGCATCTATCACGGGGAGTGCTCTGAGGAATTGTTCGGACTAATCCCAGCCGCCAAATTTCGTGAACGCACGACACGGCAAACGTCCCGATACCATCCACACCATCTGGATGCTTGGCGGTCCACCACTGTACGTTTCACAAGGAGTTTTCTTCCACGTACAACCTCTCTGTGGAATAGTTTATCACCGGCGATTTTTCCGGACCGATACGACCTGGGGACCTTCAAGAAAAGAGCTTACTCCTTTCTAAAGGGCCGGCAACGCACCCGCAATTCTCCTGGTGTTGCGGTTGATCATGGGCGGCGGTAGTCACTTAACATCAGGTGAGCCGCATGCTCGTTTGCCCCCTCTTCTATAAAAAAAAAAAAGCCTTAACATAAGTACGCTACCATAGGACACCTGCGCGAAGATCAAATAAACTGACGAACGTGTTATTTTATTACTTAATCATTGATGTCTATAGTTAAATTATTTTATTTTGTTTGAGACCGTAAATTACTTAAGGTATTTTAGTCTCAGTGTTTTTCCTCTTGAAATTTATGTATATTTAAACTGCCTTTAAGATACAAGATAAAACCTAGTGTGGGGCTAAGCTTTAGAAAAATATATTTAGCGAACCCAATTAATTTGATTTATAATTCACTAATTTGTCTGATTATTATCTTAATAATGTTTAATCAGTACAATCCATCCATGCTCTCACTCAAATTCCATTCACATCCGTTTGACGAATAGCAGAATTGCAGTTCGTTCTTTGATGTCAACGGGCACAGAATGATGAGTAAATAAAACTTAAATACCCAAAGGTAATGGTTAGTCTTTTGTTTAGTATGAATGCTTGTAAAAATAAAGTTTAAATAATTTGCCAATTGTTAAAGCTTTTAAACTAGGTCAATGTATCTAATTAAACTGAACGGTTTCTGAGTCTTGTATACGGAGATTTATTGACTTTTTAATGTAATTACTTATTCATTAATCTATCTTTATGGCATAATTTAAATACAACATTGTTTACCAAGGAAGCGAAATGAAACAATTCGACAGAGTATAAACACTATTCTCATAAACCAGTTTTGTAGTCGTTGTAAAATGCCTTAGCATCGTAGTCGCCTAAATTGGACCCGTTGTTGATGTGATTTTAATGCTAATTGTGAAAAGGATTATATGTACTCAATATCGTATTAAAACAACGACCACTTTAGAACTTTGAAATGAAATAGCGGCTTAAAGGAATTGATCGCGGCATTTCATGCCGTGGGTATCGTAAGAGGCAATGGTACAAAAGGCAGGTCAAAGAAGGGTCTCTGATAGATGACGGGCTTAGGCTTAGCACGCACTGAGATTAAACGTACGCGTTTAACCGCACATCTGAAACCGCAAAAAGATGTAACACATAGCTTTCTATACAAGCGCACGCATTAGCGACTTTTTTCAGTGATTGATTTTAAAAACGTAACATGCTACATTTCGATCGCGGTTTGTAAACGCGCGATTTTTATGTGACCCATAGTAATAGTATGGCGGCGCACGCACTGCGGTTAACCGCGTTCGGTTTTTCATTCGGTCTCGATATCGCCATGCAGTGTCTTCATGTTGTAGATAACTGGCCCACAGCTTGTAATAATTTATCAAAGTACCAATCGACATTCTTTAGTAATTAAAAAAACTTATCGGGATTTTGTCGTTGTACATTTTCCAAAAGTATCCTTTCAGATGTCTTTGATATGTTAGTGGATGTACCCAGTACTTATAGCAGCGCCGTTGTTTACGTTTTTTATTTTTTAATTTAAAAACCAAAGCCACGACACATGCTACTGGCCCGAAATTCATGGTGGTACTGAAATAAAATTAAGCAAAACTCCAGCCGCAGTGCGTAGTTGTGTTTTCAGCTATTCCTAAACCACTCGCGTTTAATCGCAGTGTGTGCTAAGCCTTACTGTCTCATATAATTTGACTGCAATACCGATAGCAAAGGTCTATGTCCACTGTGCAATAATGGACATTTACAGGCTGATGAAGACGGAAAGTAAGAAGTGAAGATGATGTTTTAATTACACTGTGGCATTGACGAATGTACTCGTATTTAATAATAGTGTAGAGTATCCAACCTACATTGTTCGGATTTTCCTAGCTTAGCGTAATTAGCACTTCCTGCTTTAATAAGCGAGGCCCGCAGCTCTGTAGACCATTGTAAACTGTACAGTTTTAATGTACACCGGCAATAGCCTTCGCGCTGTAATGGCTTTCCGCATTATTTTATTTCAACTATTATACCTTTGTAACGAGATAACAGACAATGTACGCAAGACTTGCTTGGCGCCGGATTTAAATAACCGATTTGTTATGACTGACTTGACTACAACGGATAATTAATGCGGCATAGTTTTATGTGAACATTTTTTATTGTTGCAATGTAGAAGGTATTTTTGTACGTGGTACACGTTGTAGCACGAATGGGTTGGCTCGACCGGGGAAGGCATTTTGATTCGTAATGGAGTATAGATGTAGATGTCTATGGGCCGCGGTAACTACTTACCATCAGGTGAACTGTGTGCTCGTTTGTCACCCTATCCTATAAAAAAATATTAAAGGACTACGCCCTCACATAATACCAGCGTAAAATAGCAGCTTAAAGCTGCTGTGTTTCGTATGGTGACTGTAGAGAACCGGAGACCTTTTTTACTGGAAACGAGGCATTTCATATTAGTCCTCACGGACGACAAAGCATTTCAGTCAGACAGGGCTGTGTAGCTTCCCCGTGGCTGTTCAACCTATTTATGGACAGTTGTTTGCAAACTTTTAAAGGTGAAGAATGTGGGTTAAGAATGAGTGATGAATGAATGAGAAGAAGCACGAAAGTAGAATAAATGCTGTGGAAATGCGGTCTTTAATGAGTGTGCTATGGCTGAATCTGAATGAGAGGGTGAGAAATTGCGTGGTAAGGAAACATGTGGTGTGCAAGATGATGTTGTTACCAGGATTAAGATAGGAAGGCTTCAGTGGTTTGGTCATGTAGAAAGAATGAACAAGGAAAGAGTAACATAGCAAATTTATAGTGCATATGTGAACGGCAGAGACGGGATGGGAATGATGGGAAGAAGGTTCATTGACCAAATTGGTGGAGTACCCTTAACCGACGAGCATGTATGCGTAGAAATATGCAAGTAATAGGCAAGTGGAAGTCTGTAGTCTCTGCCTACTCCTCAGGGTGACAGGCGTAAGTGTTTATGATGACTACTTTTTATGAAAAGTATCGGCATTTTGATTCGTAATGGAGAATAGAAGTATTTTTTTTTTTCATTTCATTCGGGATCTTCGCTTTAGTGGAATTTTTCTTCACAAAGACGACAGCTCAACTCCTCAACATTCAGCCAAACTCACAAAGCGCCTAAGCGATTTAAATAACTTGAGGTTTATGTCAACGTCGAAGCACCTGTCCTTGTTTTCTCTAATAGTTCACATGCGCAGACATTTAATAGTTAAATTCGTTTTACGTGTCAAAATCCACTCAAACCATTATTTAAACGATAAAATAGGAGAAACAATCCGTCGAAGGTCAAGTTCCCGCCAAAACTCCAGGATAGAAGTAGATGTCTATAGGCCACAGCAACCACTTACCATCAGGTGGACTGTGTGCTCGTTTGTCACCCTTATACTCTAAAAGAATATCCTATAAAAACATGTTTTTAACCATAGAATACTATAATACAAACATAATAGAACGGAGGAGTGGGCGGAACCCGTGTAGCCACTAAAATGCCACTAACACGTCAATTCACACGTCTAAATGTCATGGGTTTGTAGTAGTGATTAACTGATAATACGACGTAATTACTTGTATGTGTGCTCCCGGCGATGCCTATCCTCGTACAAAATTAGGTTAACACCCATTCTATTGTGTATTATAGTATTCTATGTTTTCAACATTGGCGTGCCGGGGACTTGTCATCGATTTTAGCCTGAGGGTAAGCCTCCGTGGGGAGTTCTTACAGGCTGTAATGCCTGTACCATTATGTAGTATTCTAGACTGTACGCTAATAGATTTGAGCGTGAAGCGTTTGGCGGGACGTGTATCTTAGCGGCGCGTGCGGCTTAATATATTTTGATTGGTATCTGGAGCCTTGTTTGAAGTTGCCTTAATCACCACCCATGTTCTGCTATTCTGCTATCTATGGGAAGCCAGAACCCACTGGACAAAATGAGGTGATAAATTTTCTGACACTGTTATTCGAGAGCTGTCTATGTCTATCATGCACGTCTAACGCTCCGCGCTCACTGCACTATAATTACTCTATCGGTTATCAGTTATCACACATACCAATCTGTACACACTTGACAGATTATTTATGTACGTTCTTTATTCGAAAGGTAATATTTTTTGTATAATTAATGTAGTCAACATTTATTTTTTTCGAAATACTTTTACAGTTTTACATCTGTTGATTTTATATTTATATTTTATTTGTAAATATTTAAAGACGTAGCAGGCGTTACTAGTTTTTGTACCGTTGGCTAAATGTTTCGCTGTTAAAATAGCGCAAAACAAAACGTAATAACGCATTAATTCAATCGACACATCTTTGCTAGTAAAATATTTTTATATCATTATCATCATCATCACTAAACACTGGCTGATATTAAACAACCCTTTACAAGTCCACTGCTGAAAATAGACTTTTCCCAGGTTATGCCACAATGAACGGTCCTGAGCCACCTGCATTCATCGACTTCCAGCACTCTTACCAAGTAGTCACTCCATCTACAGGTGAGCCGTCTCACTCTCTGCTTGCCGGTGGCCGTAACGAGGCTGCCACTAGAAACTTTTTCTTCTCTATCAGTTATCGGTTCGTCTTATAACATGTTATATCATATTATAATATATGTGCGTCACACAATATTTGAATTTTTTCGTGTAAATACACGCCAGCCGCAAGATACCTGGCACCCTACCAATCTAAATATGTTATGTACGATAACAAACAAAACTTTGACGTTAATGAACAACGTTATATTAAAGGCCGACCTTTATCGATTCTTAACCGACCTAGAAACTTAAAATTCCATTTTTGTCAATCAGAGGTGGCAGATCGAAAATTGACGAAGTAATAAGGGAAGGCGGGAACGGTACAACAAATCAAAAATTAAAGGTGAAGAGGCATTGACAAGAAAAGGAAAAAAAGAAACTATGTCTATTATCTAGTGAGAGAAATCGTAGAGAGAAATTTTGGGGTCATATTGAGGTCACATGTATCTCGAGGAAAATTGCTACGTAGATTATTATGCTAGAGGGACATTCAATAAAGTGCTGGCAATAATAAATCAACTTTTAAAAGCTACTCCACGGATTCTTGCGTTTAAATTAAGGAGAAAACATTTTACCTTAATAGTATGTTAAAAGCAGAAAGAGCTGCGGAATATAGACGGTAAATAATTTACGTTTTACGAGTATTCTTTGCTTATGACTGCCCAGTTTAGGTTTCTGACGTATCCAAAAATGTTTAAGAAATTGATTCTTGCTAGAAAATTCCAGCTTTCTTTCAATATAGGTTCAATAACTTAGTAGATGTACAAAACCTTGTTGTGTAGACAGTGCGAAGTGTTGGACTGATGCTAAGTTTGAACTTGAAGCTATTGAACAAAAGCGATTGACCTAACGTGTATCAAGTTGGTATCAATTGTCATTATCTACCGTTGTATTGTTTGTCATTATATGGCTCAGTATGTAAACAATTAATGTTAATAACACGTGTCGCCCGATAAGTGATCCCAAGGCGCCGGTATTCCCACATCCAGGGAGTGCAAGTTATTTCGAAACAAGGATGTGTAAACAGCACTGTGATAAAGAAAACATTTCACAAGCGCACGTGTGCTTTGTATAACAAGTGCTGTTATCACAAAGCCTCTATGAAAATATTTTAGACATGAGATATATAAATATGTATAGTTATAGTTAGTGCTTGGCGTATTTGATTTAGAATTTATCAATTTTTGTCAAGTTATGTTAATATTTCATTTTCATCTTTTTATCATAATCAATATTGCAATTAAATTACAGCTAAATATTTTTTTGATTTACAAATTAACCATTTTCGTCCACTACCCCCAACTCCTAGTCAATTAAGCTCTGTAGTAGTCCTTCCACGCGAAATTTTAATTTCGTGGGTACCACTAAGTACCAGTACTTATAATTTTTTTTATAGAACACGAACACACAGTCCACCTGTGGATAAGTGGATGCTGTGGCCCTTAGACATCTACGGTTATCCTCGGTTAAGAATCAAAATGAGGATGCGTCTTCAACCCTGAGGATGGCCAAAGATGGCATGCCTCGTTTCCAGTAAAATGGTCTGCTGTTCTCTACACTCGCCATACTGATCGATCATACGAAGCTGCTATTTTACGCGGTATTCTGTGAGAGTGTGGTCTTTTACTGGTCGGCCCATTCGCGCTAAAAACTGTAATATAGCAGCAGCGTGGTTCTACCACGTAAAGTAATTAATATGTATTGTGGCGTTCCCTGCCTATACAATACAATACCTATGTTCAGCAGTGGATTTGTGATGACTAGTAATAATGATCATGATAATGTCTTAATTTAATTAAAACGCACACAGATCGTCTCCCAATCATGCAATTTACGTTACGCCACGGTTGGCGAGAAGTCGTGTTTACGCTGGATGCTGGTATCTAATCGGCGCACATGGGTTAGTGCCCCCCGGAGCGAGGGCAATGCGTTGGTCCCTTCGTATCGGCGCGGCGCGACAACGACCTTATCAATTACATCTCACTTTGTTGTCGTTTCATTGTTTGTTTATTTCCTTTTTCTTATCTTTTTTCCAAGGTTTTTTTTTAGATACTAATAATTGGTTAAAAAATATGTTTCTTGTAACCTTAAAGTAGTTTCGAATTATAAATTCTATAATCTTAAAGATTTAACTTACACACTTTCACAAATCTCCGAAAGTTCTTTACCGATTGTTTCGAGACTGACACAATGTTGCATTCGAATATGTTCGTGTATTTATTTACTTTTTGAAATCAAATCAAATTCATTTATTTGCATAATACAGGTATAAAAGTTGTTAAAGAGAAATAAAATAGGTACATACATATAATACATATAATCACGCCTCTTTCCCGTAGGGGTAGGCAGAGACCACTTCTTTCCACTTGCTACGATCCTTACATACTTGTTTCGCTTCGTCCACTTTCATTATTCCCTTCATACATGCTCTACGGTTTAGGGTACTCGCATAAAATAGGTACACTGTATTATTACTAATTATATAGTGGAGCGTTTAAATCAAAAGAAAAATAATAAGAAAACGAAAAATATTGTCAATAGTTGAGTATTGTCTAAAGTCTATACTTAATTGACACTATTATAGTTGTTGTCATACTAAATACCTTGAAGTTATATAAAGTCAAAATTAAGTTAAGTGTTTCCTCGTTACGTCTAAACGGCTTTTACTAGAAAGTGTTCAGATCTTTTTATTACAAAGTTATTCCCAGAATTTTAATAGTGGCAAAGGGACTAACTCGGTATTTCCCTGTGACAATAGCTAAAGTCAATGTCGTTTTGAGTTTTGTCTGCACGAAAGATTAAAAAAAATATAGGTACCCAAAAGATTTTGCGGCATCCAGTGGATATAACAATTTTATATTTATACTCAGACCAGCGAAAATATTAGACAATGCTTTCGTTAATCAAGCATGGAGATTAAAAAAATCGTAATTCCTTATATTCAAATGACGGTAACCACGAGTATATCGAATTGAGTAAAAAATCAGTAAAGTATAACATTATACAAGTATCCGTTACTTGGTTCTCAATTGGCGGTAAGGCAAGGCAGCGGCCGCTGCGGTCGTCGCACCGCTTCACATCCTGTCAGGCGTTCCATTGTTGTCAATTGTCATCCACATAAGAATTGAAGTGCTAATAATTGTGGAACAAAAGTAGGATTTTAAGTCTTAATTAAGTAAATTTTTAATTCTAAAACGGTGATGGCCGCCTTACTTAAAGTAGATAATATGAGCCCACATATTTACTTTACATTTATTTTTTGTTTTATAAAATACCAGTGCTTACGATATAATGACACTAAATATTATGTACAAGTATGTGTTATGTACAATAAATAGTTAAAAGTCACAAGAATTTTTCAATTATTTTTATTAAATTCAAATCTTTTACGAATTTAATAGTAAATCACGATTGCAAGTATCTCCAATTAAAATTTCATACAGTATTACGATAAATTTCATATCTTTACACACTGTAATTTCTAGTAAGCTAAATAAAATATTTTTGTAGCGATTCGTCGTCAGAAATTGTAACGTTCCATTTTTTTTGCGCCCGAAGCAAATATGGGCAACCCTTCGGAAAGCGGGAGAGGGAGGCGGTGAATGCTCATAGCATACCACGCAGCCGGCTGCGTGGTTATGTGGAGACTTTTATCCACTAAACACCGCCTTTATGGATTGGCTTACCGTTCTGACAGAGATCTCTAAGCCACACAACACAACAGCACACGAACGCGACCCTCCTTGGCAGAAAGGAGGACGCAAGCGGCGAAAAGCCGCTTAGAAGTGTGCCTAACTAAGGCAGATTAAGTGATGTGTTATATAGGTTCGGCCTGAGCCGCCAGGAGGCAGTTCAGGTCAGCCGAAAGCTTGTTGGGGGGGGGGGTCCGAGAGAGAGTTTCTCGGTCTGCGCACACTATAGCGAGTGTGGATAGGGGTTGCATACTGCAGCTGTCTCACGAATGAGATGATTTGGGTGGGACTTTGAGGCTTTGAAAAATCTCTCAGAGAGTGATTTAAGGAACTGCTGGATTGTTGGGAGCTCTAAGTCTCGGTGTAGGTCGGCATTACGGACATACTAATAGGGCGAGTTAGTGGCCCTACGACAGAATAGATTTTGAACTATTTGAAGTTCGTTTGTAACTTTGGGTTTAGCATGTGCGAAAATGCGAAAATGGGGGCTGCGTAGGTCATAACAGGTCGTATACCGACCTTATATAGGGTTCGCTTGTTGGTTCGCTTGTTGCGGAGAGACATTTTACTGTGTCTGCCCAACATGCTGTTGAGCCTACCCATGTAAAATCGCGCAGTGCGAGTTACCTTCTTGATATGGGGCTTGAAAGTGAGCCTTGCATCAAGGGTGACGCCTAAGTATTTGGCTTTTGTTTGCCATGGGACAGGGGTTCCTAGCATCCTGATTGGCGGAGTGGCGGTGAGACTGCGTCGTTTATATTCGAAGCAAACGGCGGAGCTCTTCTCCAAGTTTACGTCGATACGCCATTTTTTGAACCAAGCTCCTAAGTCGTTAACTGACTTTTGGATCTTGTTCCGAATCTGTGGCAGTGAGTTGCCTTTAGAGTAAAGGGCTGTGTCATCTGCGAAGAGGACTAGTTTAACACCATTCGACGGGATAGGGATGTCGTTGGTGAATAGTATATATAGGAGGGGGGCAAGCACAGAGCCTTGAGGGATACCGGCTTTGATTTGACGAGTAGAGGATAGCGTGCCCTCGTGTCTAAAACGAAAGGTACGATCCTTCAAATAGGAGGCTACAAGGCGGACGAGGCGGCCAGGGAGGCCTAAGTCGTACAATTTGTAGATAAGGCCCTCATGCCAGACTGTCGAACGCCTTGACAATGTCGAAAAGACCGCGATGGTCTTTTGACGACGAGGATAAAAACCGCTGAGGAAATATTCCACTATGCGGTGAACTTGCTGGGGGCACGAGTGTTTGGCACGAAACCCGAATTGTTGAGGGATAACAAGAGGGTCGTCGTCTGTGGGAAACAAATGGCGCCTTATGCGCACGAGAATTACTCGTTCGAACGCTGATGGGGCGGTGATTGGAGGGGAGGTGGTGAGGTTTGCCTGGCTTGGTAACGTTCCATGAACTTAGCTATATTTTAGCAACTGTTATGGAGCTTAGATCCCTTTAAATGTTATCTTTTCATCAGCGAAGCAACATCCCCGAATAACGTTGGCTTTACCGAACTTGATCCCTTTTTAACACAGAAATCTAATGCTTTTCAACATATATGTTTTTTTAAATATATTTTGGGGCCAATGTTAAGGTGAATTAGGATTTAGGGGGTTTTTCTAATTTTAAGTTTTCTTAATTTGTATGCATTTGGTTTAACTAACTGTAACAAATCATTGTTTATTAAATAATATTTTGTTACAATAACAAAATAATGACGATAGCAAGTAATAATCCCCGATCAGCCCCGAGGACTATGTTGCCTGTTTGTAATACGAGTATTACACTACAAGTTAGCCAGCACCTGCATCTAATACTCCTAAACTAATAAGTCATAGGTTTGAATTCATTATGCGACTACTACATTTGCCTATCTCAAGTATTTTAAATTCAAAAAGTGGTTAAAGAGAGTATAAGTCGCGTTAATGGCATTGCAAATACAGTCCGTACGGATATAGAATGGGATTAGAAATGGCGGCTCATCGAGCCCGTACCGTCAACATGCACAGTCCAATAGCGAAAACCCGCTAGTAACGGTATATCATTATAACGTTATGTTCGGTTAATTGGAAAATTTCTTTTAATATATATACATACATAACTCTCACGCCTGTCACCCAGAGGGGTAGGCAGAAACTACAGACTTCCATTTGGCACGATTCTGACACACCTCTCTAGCCTCTTCCACATCCATATACCTACGCATACATGCTCGTCGGTTAAGGGTACTCTTAATTTGGCCCCATTTTCAATAGATCGCCAATTTGGTCGACAAACTTTCGCCTAGGGCGTCCCTTACCGACTCTGCCGTTCACTTTTGTAACATAAATTTGCTTTGTCACTATTTCCTCATTCACTCTTTCTACATGACCAAAGACTGAAACATCCTTTTCTTAATCATCGTCACAACTTCATCTTTCATACCACACTCTTCTCTTATTACACAAATGTCTCACCCAGTCACTCAGATTCAGCCCTAACATACTCCTATTGTATACTCTAGTACATTAATTTTAAAATAACATTTATAACTAGGTAACTGGGTGGGATCTATTGATGTGGCGTTATTTAGACTTAAGATAATCATTATGTAAACACCATTTATTTTATCTTATATAATTTCAATAAATACTAAATTTTTCGAATAAATTTTGGTCTAGATCACTTGTGGTATTTCTCTCTTATTTGTTCGTGAAGTTTTGTTGCGATCGGTACAGCATTCCTCAGATTAGCTCGGACAGCACGTGGCGTGTAAATATTTTATATAAAAATATTAACAAACAAAATCAACAATAATAATTATGAGAAATCTCTCAGAACACTTCGTAGCTCTTAAATTAGCGAAGCCGGACTGATTTTTTTTTTGGAGTGTGTGGCATTTTGTTATCATTGATTCCAATGACAAGGTGGACTGAAATTATAGGACGTACAAAAAACGTACATCGCAAGGTATTTTTTTGCAGTCTACCCGCGGGTGTGAGTATAGATAGCGACAGTATGCGAGCGAGAGGATTAGAGAATAGATGAATAGAGGCGACGCCATTTTCAATCTCATTCTTTAACCGCACGAGTAGTAGAAAGGAAAAACTACAATGTCAAAATAGAAAGCTAAAAATGACATAAATTTAAGGGGGGATTAAACCACAGGTGGTCTTTCCTCGCAACTCTCATATATAGCATAAAGGTATGAAATCACAGTGCCCATAAAGTCTACAATATAGCTGTTTTTTACGGCTTGATCGCGGGAAACAACAGCTGTTGCGTTCCACGAGAGGTTTATTCCAGGTAATTACGATTCGTCAGTCGAAATGCTTCCGTATTTATAATAAATATTTTTATGTTGGCAATCGATTGTTAGAAATGCCTTTTGTGAGATGTGTAAGGGATGTACTATCTCTTTGTGAATGCATTGTCACCCCTGAGGACTAAGATGGAATGCCTCTAAGAAAGACAGCAGCTTTATGCTGCTATTTTACGCTGGTATTCTTTTAGAGCGTGGTCCTACGTTGGTCGAGTCGACCCATTCGTGCTACAATCATAACATAGATGCACCATGGCTCTACCACGATATGTAGTTCAGTTTAATGGTCTCCTTTGATAAGTCCTCAGTGAAATCTTGTCTGTTAAAGTTAGCGAAGCAATTTTATAAAATTTGACACAAAACGTTTATTCTATATCGTGAAAATGTTTGATATACATAAATTTCACGTGGATATTGTACGTAAAGGCTTGTCATGAACTCGAATGAGAACAGTGCGCCGTGTGGCGCGTGCACTGACGTGACTTTACACATGTAGTTGTATTCATTAAGTAAGGCCAATACGCTGGATTTCTGAGAAGTTCGGCGGATTTTGTATGCGGTACTTTTGTACGTCATTTGCGTTATAGTTATACTATATTCTGCGTTCTGTTTTCTCGGATAATAACAACATCGCGGACTATACAACATCTGTTCAGCATTCATAAATTGACGTTGTGACCTATATACCTCTACCTCTATTCTCTCTCTCTAGAACTTCGATGTGATGCTATATTACGCTTCGATACCAGTAAAAGGGTCACCGGTTCTCATCCCTGATTCTATCCTACCATCTAGTAAGCCACCACCCTTTGAGACCCTTTTTAATGGAAAAGAGGCATTCCATCTTAGTCCTCACGATGCATATGCATTGTCACCCGTGAGGACCCGTGATTCGTAATCGAGGATAGATGCAGATGTCTATGGGTCACAGCAACCACTTACCATCAGGTGTACTGTGTGCTCGTTAGTCACCCTGTCCTATAAAAAAATAGGCTTGTGATAGATACATTTTAATTTTAAAAGACATCTGTGTCATCTATGAAAGCTAGTATACATTATCCACAGTGTTAGAGCCGTGGTAGTTCTGGGGATAAGCACATGCTCTTTCACAATACACGAACCACAAGAGTTCGATTTCTGCCGACACCAATTAAATTTTAATTGCAACTAAAACTGACTTATTACGTGCTTGGCGTTGAAGAAAAACATCGTGAGTAATCCCACGTGTCTAAGCATTTACTAGTAACTTTACATCACTGGCGCTGCGAAGACAAGTTGCACCTCTTTACGTCCTCTATTGCATCTACCACGGGGAGTGCTCGGAAGAATAGCTCGGACTAATTCCAGCCACTTGATTTCACTATCACAGATCGCGACAAAACTCGTGATACCATCCATACCATCTGGATGATTGGCGATTCACTGCTGGGTGATTTACAAGGAATTTTCTTCCTCGCACAACTTTCTTGTGGAATTGACTACCAAAAACGATTTTTGCGGACCGATACGACTTAGGGACTTACAAGAAAAGAGCCTACTCTCTGCAGCCTACACCTACAATTCTCCTGGTGTTGTTCATAAGCGGCGGTAGTGACTTACCATCAGGTTTCACGTTTGCCCATTCTTATGTTAAAAAAATATTTATTATATTTTTGCCTTGCCACGATCGACTGGACTAACATCTGCGATCGACCGGTTGGGCCACCTCTGGTATATAGGCTGTAACATTACTCTACTTTATTCGATTAAACTTCTAATCGATGGGATTGTCTATGATAAATTGTTGGATAAGAACGTTATATGTTATTTTTATTCAGATAATTAATTATTTTAATCTTGTTAGTAATGTGATAATGAACATAGCAAGTATTTAGCAATGCAATAATAAAGACAACGATATTCTTTATTTTAGCATCAATAACGTATTAATTTTACATAACTCATGTCTTACCCTTAAATAAAGTCGTTTATCGTACCAGATAGGAGCGAAAAAGACTTTGAAAGCAACAGGTGATCTTATAAAGAAAATAAAACGCGGAATACAAGTTGACCGACTTTTATCTACGATAAGAGTTGACCGATTATAAGTCCTCTATGCGGGCTTTGCAGTAAACAACTAATCTACAAGTAAGTTAGTATGTATTGCTCTGTCGAGCTCCGAGAGTTTGGGAATATTTTTCGATTTGTCTTGATGAGATTGCGTGTCCGTTTCTGCAATTTTTCTATTGTTAAAAATCATTGCCTATTCAGTCTACAAAGTTATTAAAACTATTAAACTAGTTAATACGTATTATGTAAAGTAAAAGTAATAAACAAATAAGACTTGTAAAAACTACGAAGTAAATGAAATGCGTCTTATGTAAGTTGTAATGAGGTACTTTAACCCTGAAAGCAATCTCAACCAAGCGACCCGACGACAGAAACTAAGTAACTTAAAATAAGTATGGAGGTTGGTGTACATTAAAAATAAATAAAATAAAAATATGTTCAATTACATTTTACCCGTTTTTACATAATATTTTAAATAAATACCTATACAATATACCTACCAATACTATATTATTATATAATACCTACCATATAATAATATAGTATAAAGTTGAAAAAATTACGGACTATATATTGGGCACAGGCATTGCCTCATTTCTGAGAGGGTTTTAGGGCCAGGAAAGGTTCGCCGCGCTGCCTCAAAACGTGTCGGCGAACTTCACATGTCTTCGAATTTTACAGTGAGCCCTTAGCCCCTGAGCTAACATGCCTCAATAATAATAATTTAATACATATCCATACACAATATACAGACACATACAAAATTATTAATTTTAATAAATAAAAAAGTAGAATACAAAATACGGACGTAGATGCCATGACAGATGGTGTTCAGTAACAAAGGATTTAAATATTTACACATTTTTGACATGGATGTTGAGAACAGGAAGAACGTTCCTTTTAGTTGTCCGCCTCGTAAAAGTTTTACCGTAAGTTAATTGTGGATATCATCATCCTTAGCTGATGAATTTCACAGGATCACAAACAATACAACAAGGTTTTGAAATGTGAAGAAGCATAAAACAGGCAAAACAGGGATAAATTTGGGATGAAAGTAAAAAAGATGCTATAAAAGAGAAAAAGTTATGGCGAAGGTAAGGCACTTGAACTTAATGCGACATTGGGAAACGTGATATTTGCGTAGACAGATATGAAACTGATAGAAAAATTTTGAAGCCACTCGACCTCGCAATGAATTTACATACATCGTACTCTAGGATATATGGTACAGGCCTTCACTTATTACCATGAAGGCTTTATATCAATATTTTTTCTAAATAATCGTTAGGAATTTGATAATAAATTAATAATAAACCCATCACCACCCATTTTGATAAGCTCTAGCGCAAATAATTGCTTTTTGGCTGCAGGTAGCCAGGAAGTACCAAACTTTAAATGCTAAATGAAAATTTATTATGTTGACTTCTTTTTTATATGGCCATCACACCTTCATTTAAATATATTATGTAAATCTCAGATTTAAAGTTAAGCATGTAAAATTTTTCCCAAAATTTATTTATATATTATTTATAGTTCTTATAAGTATTTATCCAGTAATAAAAGGCCAAGGGCTTCTTAAAATATTCACTTAATTATAGGTTTTTTTAAGTGTGTGTGTGTTTTTTCTTGGTTGTTCATAGTTTGCCGTTTTATTGAAGTGACGTCACAGACGACCGGGTCCACATATCAACTAGGGTGCCGTGTAACGTCACAAGCTCACAAGTCGTCGGGGTAACACATACTAGAACATGGATAAAATGTTATAGTCGATTTCGTGAGATGTAATTACTATATACATAATAATATAACCGTTTATCTTTTTGTAACAAATTGAATTGTTTTAATAAAGGCGAGAAACATATGTACATATTAAATTATGTCAGCGATTAAGAATCAAAATACAGATGCGTTATCCTCCGTAGAAATATGGGATTTATCAGTAGTATGGGACATAATTTAGCCGCAGCCACAATACATATGCAGCGGACCTCTACCAGCGACCAAGTTAATTTGTTTTAGAACCTATGTGTTTTTTACTCGTTTAGAAGAAATAAATGCATGTACTTTAAAATAAAAAATACAAGTGCTGTATAATCTTTAACTTTACAACGTTATCATAATTAAGTGTTTTTGCTGTTCTCTTTATATCGGTTTAACAACATAATATTCCAAGTTGGCAATACGTGTCTGCTCCAGGTCACTTATCAGAAAGCGATGAAACATCACCTGACCTGTTTTTTTTTAAACAGTTTATATATAAAAATTACGTGTCACATTGTTTGTCCGCGATAAACTAAACTACTGAACTGATTTTAATGAAATTTTCTAAATGTGTATTGCTTGCTCAAACTTGAAAGAGGACGGTTTTTATTCCGATAAGTGGTACTCAATATTTTTTATTACGAAATTAAGCAATTTTTATAGGACAAAGGGTCATCGAAAAGGGCAGAACAACGTCTGTCTGGCCAGGTAGTATGATATAACATTTTTATAATATGAAATACCTGCGGTCCAATGGGTGATGGAAGTGGAAGTGGTTACTGAAGCTCTTGGACAACTGCAAACAATTTTAAAAAATAAGACCAAAGATGCGTTACATCTTATTAAGGTTACGATGTAATGCCTCACGGCTTAATAAATCCTATACTATTAAACGAGCAATGCTTGTATATAAATATAAATATAATCAGGATCTCGGAAACGGCTCCAACGATTTTCATAAAATTTAGTGTCCAGGGAGTTTCGGGGATAATAAATCGATCTAGCTAGGATTTATTTTTAGAAAATGTCTTTTTGTCCGTGTTTTTAGGCAATGAAAAACTGCTACAATATCGTTAGAATAAGAAGGTAAATTTTGACGGATTATTAGTGATTATAAATAGCTTAATTGATATAATGGTCGGTCACAGAAACTTAAAACCCCGGTTCGAGCCGAGCCCAGACCGACCGACCGACTTTTTTTATTTTTTTTTTCATGTTCTTTTCTTTTTTGAGAAAATCTATTTTTTTTCGAGACCTTTTTTTAGTATTTTTTAAAAACACGAAAATTTAAATTAAAATAATTGCCCTCATGATTTTTTATTCAAATAACCAGTTCCGTTTTTTCTGTTATGTCGCTAAGATCAAAAAATATTATTTATATTTCATCAGTATGTAATTTGTATCTAAATATAATTTCCAAAACACATGAATTAAAAAAATCGAGCGAAAAATACCGAGCAAAGCTACTATTGAAATAATACGATTTAATGGACATCTAATTCCTGCATTCGTTCTGCCGCGTGATATCGTTAACAATTCTCGAGGAAGTGTGAAACACATTTGCGATCTGAATGATATTCTAAATGTAATATAGTGCACTAGTAAGTTTAAGATAATCATTAATATTAGAATACATCATAATATAATAACAATATTGCTAACTAACAACGTCTTGATTTGAAATTAAGTAATTTAAATTCTTTTATTAGATTTTTCAAATGGTAATCGTTTCTCGTTACATTTGTAAATTGAAAATTTGCTTCTAATCTTTCAAATCGAAACAGCTGTGTGTGTACTGCTGCTCAATAAGGGTAGAAGAAGGTAAGGCAAGTGTTACCAACGCAACCGACTGCCTTGAGCCATGCGTATTAGGTTGTAAAATTGGAATCAATTTAAGCTCAAAATCAGTTGTGAATTTTAAGTTTGTGTAATGCATTCTGCATAAGTTGCACTAGTTAGTCACTTATGCATTGTTTTATCTCAGCATGTTGATAGCAGAGCACGAATTACGGAATATTTTATTTCTAACGTATGGGTTACCATATCGATGAGAGTTTGAAATACTAGACTGTGATCGGGCCAAGGACGTCGCCTGGCCGACCGTCGCGTAACACCACCATACAATCGATACGTTTAGTGTTCTATCTGCATTCGAGTCTGAAACAACCGCTTAACGTTGTTTAAAGATAAACGTTTAAGTACTCTAAAGCCTCAATAGCTTATTTTTCCTTTAGAGAGGGGTCTGCGAATTTAAACATCATCGAAATACAACTGTCCTATAGTTGAGATAATTCAATGCATATTGCGCGACAGGAAGATTAGTGACAATTTTATAGATTTCCTCGCTTAAACTTACGGCTGGCTGATAACATAAACGTAGTCGTTTGCCGCGTACACGAAATGTACACATGTGCCAAGCTATCACTTTGTTTCAGTGTTTAATTTGACTATATATTCTCATCTATTCACTTTTTTTAATGGAATGTGAAAGTGTGACATACATATATCCTCGATTAAGAATTAAAAAGCGGATGCGTTGTTACCCTTGAGGACTAAGATGGAATGTCTCGTTTTCAGTAAAAGAAGGTCTCCGGATCTCTACACTCACCATACGAAACAGCAGTATTAAGCTGCTGTTTCACGCTGGTATTCTGTGAGAGCGTGGTCCTTCCCCGGTCGAGCCGACCCATTCGTGCTACAACTATGCTATAGCTGCAGCGTGGTTTTACGACGTATACAATCTCTATATCAGATATTCTTTAAAAATTTTGATCTAATGTCAATGAAAATAGCTAATATTTTACGTTCGACCACTGCTTATTACCACTCACTATATGATCTTCAAAATTTCCAACATAGAACGCAGCAACTAACAACGTATAGCGATCATTACGGTTATTACTGGCAATCATGTTCCACCATTACATTTTTATGGAAAACGGATTATATTGAGTCTGTTATTGCTACGAGTTATATAATTTTATTAATATGGACCCAACTATAACGTAATACGTGTAGTTTTTATTGCGTTAGACAAAATAACCTGAAATATCTTTAAAGGTTGTACAATTTTTTTTAATATTAAAAAGGATGTATTACTTCTGTATTTTAACTTAATATAAATAATACAAAATGTCCAAGTTTAGATTATTATTGATTATTTTACTTTTTTACTTATAATATGTTTTTGTAAATATGTACATATTATGTCTAACTACGAGTTTACTCGTACTATAAATTGAATTATGACTCAACATAAATTTGTATATTAATTTTTTAATTACGACAGCAGAGACTGGGTATAGTCATTGATTTATATATGGGTAGTCCTTTGTATTTTTTACTATTATATAGTTATTAAATTATCTTTTGTTTTTGTTTAAGCGAACATAACCTTTTATGTATTTACTAGTTGGATTTAAAAGTAGTCTGGGTGTGTACCACCTTACCTATATCTGTCGCCAAGTAGTAGTGAAAAGGACTATTAGTTGACTTCTTTGTTCCGGTCTGAAAATTATAGACATTCAGTATAATTACAGGCTAGAAGGCTTTCCATCACAGTCCTCGAAGGTTACAACGCATCTGTATTCTTTTTTGTTTAAAGTTGGCCACAGGTGCCCGTGGACGACAGTAACCAGAGGCCCAAATCCCCCCCCCCCCCATCAACATGGTAGCGGAATTAAATAAAGATAGACTACCCCAGGAGGGTACCAGCACCCCTGGAGAATCCCTCGCTGAGCATCCACGATCATGTTTCTCCACTTCTGAGCGTGGGTGCTCAGGCTGCCCCGCGTATTCTGGGGGGGGCGAAATTCCGCTCAAGACTACAACTGCTCGGGGCAAACGGAGCAACAAGACCAAGGCGACCCCTGCCACGCTGTCCGTGAATTTCTGCAATATCAGGGGACTTCACTCTAACCTAAACGCCGTCCACTACCATCTCGAGACGGCGAGGCCGGCTCTGCTCTTTCTGACCGAGACGCAGGTGTCCTCTCCGGCTGATGTCTCGTATCTCTCCTACCCGGGGTACAAACTGGAACACTCCTTTGTGCCTCGGGCTGGAGTTTGCGTTTACGTCAGAGAGGACATCTGTTCTCGACGCCTCGGCAGACTTGAAGGTTCGGACCTGTCCATCCTTTGGCTACGCGTAGACAGCGACGACCATCCGCGCGTCTACGGGTGCCTCTATAGGTCCCATAGCGGTAATGCCGAAACAGACCGACTCTTCGACCACGTCCAAATGGCTGCAGACTCGTTGCTACAGCAGATCCCCTCCGCAGAGATCGTGATCCTCGGCGACTTTAACGCCCATCACGCCGAATGGCTTGGTTCACGTTTAACCGATCATGCGGGGAGATCTGTTCATGATTTTGCCTTGTCATATGGTCTGACACAACTGGTTACTTCGCCTACGCGGATTCCAGATGTGGAGGATCATGCACCTTCCCTGTTGGACCTTCTGCTGACCACTCACCCGGACGGATATCAAATTTCCGTCGACGCCCCTTTAGGCTCCTCGGACCATTGTCTGGTCCGGAGTGTTGTGCCACTCACGCTGAAATCGCGGTTGCATTCTGCAGGCTGCCGCCGTGTTTGGCACTATAGGTCAGCCGATTGGGATGGGATGCGGTCTTTCTTTGCATCCTACACTTGGGGGCGGGTTTGCTTCTCGCCGGATGATCCCAACGTTGTTGCGGACTCTGTTACTGATGTGGTACTTCAGGGTATGGAACTTTTTATTCCTTCCTCTGTGGTGCCCATTGGAGGCAAATCTCAGCCATGGTTTGGTCGCTCCTGTAAAATAGCATCATGCTATAAGCAGGAGTGCTATCAAGCCTGGGTTGATGCATCAGCGTCCCGGAATGTAAACACCAGCGCTCTAAAAAAGAAGTATAATTCCGCCTCTAGGTCCTTCAAAAGAGTCATTGCCAAGGCAAAGTCAGAGCACATAGGCAGAATTGGCGAGAAACTAGTTCGCCTTCCTTCTGGAACCCGTGCATTCTGGTCTCTCGCCAAGGCTGTCCAGGGGAATTTCTGTCAGCCATCTCTTCCATCTCTGCACAGGGAGGACGACTCACTGGCCCATACTGCAAAGGAGAAAGCCGATCTTCTAGGCTCCTTCTTTGCGTCTAACTCGACTCTCGATGACGGGGGGAGTACGCCGCCGACCATCCCGCGGTGTGAGTGCTCCATGCCGAAAGTGCAGTTCACACAGCGCTCGGTTCGCAAAGCACTCCTCTCCCTGGACATCCACAAGTCGAGTGGGCCTGACGGAATCCCCCCAATTGTGCTGAGGACGTGTGCTCCAGAGTTGGCACCGGTTTTAACGCGTCTTTTCCGGTACTCCTACTCCCTAGGCGTAGTCCCAAAATCATGGAAGACGGCTTTCGTCTACCCGATCCCTAAAAAAGGCGACCGCTCAGACCCGTCCAACTACCGGCCAATCGCCATCACCTCCTTGTTCTCCAAAACAATGGAGTCCATTGTAAACTGCCAGCTCATGAGGTACGTTGAGGATCACCAGCTGATTAGTGACCGCCAATACGGTTTTCGCCGTGGTCGGTCAGCTGGTGATCTTCTGGTCTACCTCACTCACAGATGGGCGGAGGCAGTAGAGTTCAAGGGGGAGGCATTGGCCGTTAGTTTGGACATTGCGAAGGCCTTCGATCGGGTTTGGCACAAAGCGCTTCTTTCGAAGCTCCCTTCCTATGGGCTTCCCGAGAAATTGTGCGATTGGATCACCAGCTTTCTTGCAGATCGAAGCATCAAGGTCGTTGTAGACGGTGCAAGCTCCGATTGCAAGCCTATTAAGGCTGGTGTTCCACAGGGCTGCGTGCTATCGCCAACGCTGTTTCTTCTGCATATCAATGATATGTTGCATACCCGTAACATTCATTGCTATGCAGATGACAGCACTGGTGATGCTCTTTACACCGGCCGAGCCAATATTTCTCGGGAAAACGTCTCCGAGTGCCGGGACAAACTTGTGTCTGAAGTCGAGTCTTTGCTGAACAGAGTCTCGGATTGGGGACGACTAAATCTAGTCCAGTTTAACCCCCAGAAGACACAAGTTTGCGCGTTAACCGCTAAAAAGAACCCCTTTGTCGTATCCCCTCAGTTTCAAGGCACTCCCCTTGTTGCCTCAGCCAGTATCGGAATCCTCGGCGTCGACTCGATTTGAGTGACGTGCAGTTTCGTGGTCACTTGGAAGGGAAGGCCAAATTGGCCTCTAAAAAGCTTGGCGTGCTCAGCAGAGCGGGACAGTATTTCATGCCGGCACACCGCCTGCAACTTTACAAGGCGCAGGTTCGGCCGCACATGGAATACTGTTCCCATCTCTGGGCTGGGGCTCCCCAGTACCAGCTCCTTCCACTTGACCGCATCCAGCGCAGAGCGGCTCGAATCGTCGACGACCGAGTGCTTTCCGATCGGCTCGATTCACTGGCGTTGCGAAGAGATGTTGCATCTCTTTGCGTATTTTATCGTATCTATCACGGGGAGTGCTCTGAGGAATTGTTCGGATTAATCCCAGCCGCCAAATTTCGTGAACGCACGACACGGCAAACGTCCCGATACCATCCACACCATCTGGATGCTTGGCGGTCCACCACTGTACGTTTCACAAGGAGTTTTCTTCCACGTACAACCTCTCTGTGGAATAGTTTATCACCGGCGATTTTTCCGGACCGATACGACCTGGGGACCTTCAAGAAAAGAGCTTACTCCTTTCTAAAGGGCCGGCAACGCACCCGCAATTCTCCTGGTGTTGCGGTTGATCATGGGCGGCGGTAGTCACTTAACATCAGGTGAGCCGCATGCTCGTTTGCCCCCTCTTCTATAAAAAAAAAAAAAAAAAAAAAACCAGCCCTTACTATCGCGTGAACTTCTAGTTCGTTTGTTCAGTTTCATTAAAATAAAAAATATTCAATATCAGAAATAAAGGCCAAATAGTAAAGCGAAAATATGTAATGGTGAACACGTGTTGTTTTGTTAACCGTACGAGTATTTATTTGTTATTCAAATATATAAACAAACAACAAAGTTTTTTTTTGAAAAGACACCTTTGAATGGCTGTGTGTAAGTGGGGCAATGATAACCTTTTGGGAAAAGCCTTTTTTTACTGATAACGATTAAATTCCTTATTGGTCTTCTAGTCACATCGACAACACTTTAGCATTTTGATTCCTAATCGGTGATAAATGGGTGTATGTACCACATGCTCTTGCTATATCAGGTGGATAATGTGATCGTTCGTCACCCTACTTTCAAAAAAAGTAACTGTAACACGAATGCAAAACAAAACAAAATAACAACGGTTATCTTATCATGAAATATCTTTTATTTAACACTTATTCTATAATTATCTACGTATTTTTCAACACAAATAGTTAGACAGGCGACACGATCAGTGGTTTAAATATTTACTTTCGATTTCAATTTCGTTACGAATAAACCAAAAAATGTATTAATAGTATCTAAAACTATCTCAACATAACAAGAGATTATGCTATTGGCTCTGATCCAGTCTGAAACCAGTGAAAGTAATTTAAGCTCGAATGTTAAACAAGTTTGCGGGGCTTCACAACTATTACCTTTGCCATTAAACAAAGTTGACGCGCTTTGAAATAGAATAGTTGTTAGAAACTTAATTTGACGAAGCTAGGTTTCGCCTTTGTATTGTAAGTTTGGTTACTTGTCATTAAGCGCAAGGGTTTTAGCATCTTTGACTTTGAATTAATATTTACTACGTCTTTGATTTGATTGTTGCAATCTTAAAGGTTTTAAGGCCGGTTAGGAAAGGAATTTTTTTTAATTCGGCGTTAATTAGGCACATTATATTATTACCTTGTTAACACATCGACTTTAAAAAAAAGATCGAAGTAAGAAATGAATACCATTACTTGTGCAACTAACGAACTTTTATACAGCACATTTTAACATTTAACCATTTTAAAAATGTTTTTGACGAATTCGTTTAAATGATGAATCGGTTTATTAATATAAAATATATATGCGTCTTCAACAATGGAACGAATTTTAAAGACGCTTGTTAATTATATTCTATTCGAATTTTTACAAAGTATTTTTGCTAGTTATTTCGATATACTTCGGATTTTTCATAAAGTGTGTTAATTAAAAAAGAATGAATCATAAAATGAATCATATATATATATATATATATATATATATATATATATATATATATATATAGTACCCGGTTGACCGAGCTTTGCTCGGTATTTTTCGCTCGATTTTTTTAATTCGTGTGTTTTGGAAATTATATTTAGATACAAATTACATACTGATGAATTATAAATAATATTTTTTGATCTTAGCGACATAACAGAAAAAACTAAACTGGTTATTTGAATAAAAAATCATGAGTGCAATTATTTTTATTTAAATTTTCGTGTTTTTAAAAAATACTAAAAAAAAGGGCTCGAAAAAAATATATTTTCTCAAAAAAGAAAGAAACTTGAAAAAAAAAATAAAAAAGTCGGTCGGTCGGTCTGGGCTCGAACCGGGGTTTTACGATTTTGTGACCGCCCATTATACCAATAAGCTATTTATAATCATTACCAAACTGTCAAAATTTACCTTCTTATTCTAACTATATTGTAGCAGTTTTTAATTGCCTAAAAACACGGACAAAAAGACATTTTCTAAAAATAAATCTTAGCTAGATCGATTTATTATCCCCGAAACTCCCTGGACACTAAATTTTATGAAAATCGTTGGAGCCGTTTCCGAGATCCCGATTATATATATATATACATATATACAAGAATTGCTCGTTTAATAGTATAGGATATATATATATATATATATTTATATATTTATATATATATATATATATATATATATATATTTATATTTATATATATATATATATATATATATATATATATATATATATATATATATATATATATATATATATATTTATATATATATATATATATATATATATATGTATATATATTTACAATTACTATTCATTTTAAGTAGATGTTGATTTATTAACACGTGAAGGGATATCTTAGTACCTCTTTTTAAGCATATTGCACGCAGCGAGGATAGGTTTTGCATATTTAAAAATTTATATAGAGTTGAAGTGCAGGAAGCTAAAATTTATATAAAATATGTAGAAGAAATACGTTAAATTAAATTAAATAAAAAAAATATTGTTTACGTTTATACTGCCAATTTCAAACACTTAATTGTCGCTCATGCCGTTTGTTGACGTTCATAACGCCAATGTCTCAGACACAGAAATCTACATAATAAGGCATTATTTCGATGTTATTATTCTAAGGCCAAAGTCAAACGCTTTAATAGTCTGTTGTCAAACAGTCGCGCATAGTAGATTGTCACCACAAATTTTGTAAATGTTGAGAACAAATAATTACTGATAGATGGATTGAATTAGCTGTTAAGCTTATGTGGTTTCAAATGTTCCTTTTTCTATAGTGTGTGGCATGTATGTCAGGACAAAAACCATTTATTTAATATTTTGTATGAAGGATACCTGTGTTTTTAATATAAATATATAAATATGCAGTTAAGAGTGAAATACAGCTTATTTAATATACAAAGCCAAAGATTTTGTACGTGGTAGAGCCATGCTGCAGTTATATTAGTAGTATAGTTGTTGCACGAATGGGTCGGCTCGACCGGGGAAGGACCACGCTCTCACAGAATACCAGCGTGAAATAGTAGATTAATGCTGCTGTATTTCGTGTGGTGAGTGTAGAGAACCGGAGACCCTTTTTACTGGAAACGAGGCATTCCATCTTAGTCCTCACGGGTGACAACGCATCTGCATTTTGATCTTTAATGGAGGGTAGATGTAGATGTCTATGGGCCGCAGCAACCACTTCCCATCAGGTGGAAAAAAAAAAGATTTAATGATTTGTTGTCGTATTTCAACCACAAGGCGACCAATACCGTTAACGATACAGCCTACTACTAGCCAGTCCTCTGCTGAACATAGGGTTCCCTCTTATTTTGTCTCGTAGGGGGGATTATTTGCCATGTTTTATTTTTATTTTTACCTAGTCGTTATTAAGAAGACGCTGCTGCCCATGTCCTGATTTGTTTTTGGTATGGGGTAGTAGATATTCTTAAACCGCCACTACACGGTGCAAAAATATATGTATACCACTAATGTATGCATATATTTTTTGTGATAAACTTATAAAAAAGACACGAAGGACTGCGCCAGTACAATTTCGTAAGGCAGGCGATTCTTAAGATGTTATTTAAGATTTTGTTTACTACTCAGGAATTTCATTTTAATTTGTGCGTGAGTTGATCATAATATGTTGGAATCGACATGAGGAGGATAAGCGTGGGGCGTGACGAGACGATTCAGTTCATCGGACCTTCGCAGTTTCGCACCGCGAGGGAGATACTTTATCGAGCTTGTTATTTACGTCTAGACAGATGATAGCGCCGCTAAGCGCCGAACGCAAAGATCGTCTCTTCGGGCTGCTTGCCGTTTATTGTTTTACTGAATATATTATTGTCTTGCGTAACATTCTTGTTTTAGCGGAATGTAACTTTAAATATTAAATAACCATTTTGTTAACAGCAGCTAACACAATCCTTCAGTGTTTTTTTGCTCTTGTTAAAAGTTAAACACTGACAAAATTAATACGGGTAGCCAACGATACCCTAACGGTCTTATTCCAAAAAAATGTTTTGGTCCTGGTTTAAACCAAGACTAACAGATCCAGGTTTGTTACGGTATTAACTTTAGCACCAGTATCAAAATGTATTCTTATTCCAAAACGCAGACTATCTGTGGACTAGTTAGTACCAAAATTCGTCGTGGTTTAAATATCATCCACAGATAAGAAACAAGAAATTACATTCTTTCATTCGTTCCTACAGGTTTCATTCAATGCAACGTTCTGTTTCGTTAAATATTAATATTATTTTCACACTTAATTATGCTTAAATAATTATCCATCAATACAAAAACATATTGTTATTTCTTTAGGTAAAAATCTATTGAACAATCACGACTTATACTTTTATTAAAGTGCTTTTTATAATCGTTTTCGTTTTAACGATTCTACCGTGAAATGGAGTAAATTACATAGGTACCGCGAGCGCGTGAAAAAACGTTCAAAATTTTTATGTTGCGTTGCGTCCTTATGTATAATAAGTAAATGCTCTTATTTTAATACATTGCATTGATCTCAGTATTGTGGTATTGCAGATAGTAAGGTTTTATTTGGATTATTTGGATCTATATTTATAATAATGGAACAAAAGAAAAAAAGGGGTGAAAATTGGAGTTCAGAAGAAAAAGTTAGTGAAACATTGTATTTTATTTGTTAGTGCGTAGCAACGCTCTTATCCTCCTATCATCCTTATTTCGACTAAAAAGAATGTTCTTATTATTATAGGAAATATTACGTACTTTTATTGCTCAATCAGCACCTATTTTAGAAGATAAGTCGACGAAAACGTGCGTAAACATGAAAAAAATAAAAGAGTGGAAGAATATAACTAATAAGTAAGTACTTATTGCATTTGTTGTGTACAAGTAGGCACGGTATTGTTTACAAGATTTATTCTTTTATTTTAGATTTAATGAGATAACAGGTAAATGCCGATCAGATGGGGAATTGAAGTTAGCTTGGAAGAGGATGAAGTTGTCGGCTAAATCAAACCTATCTACATATAGGAGGGAACAATCAAAAACAGGGGGTGGTGAAAAACCACTATCACCTACTCCTGAGGACTTACAAATTATGGCAATTGCTCCTCACGACTTTGTCATTGAAGTTAACGATTATGATAGTGATGCAGTGGTAATTAAAATTACTTATGTCTTACACATTTAATTAAAATGAAATAACTTTATTTTGTATACTAAATATATTTACTAAATTGTATAAATAATCTGCCATTTAGGCATACAATTTACAATACAAAATTATTTTTCAAATATTCAAAACTTAATATACATATGTAATAATTTCTTTTCAATTAATTCATTCTTATTCAAAATTGAAATGTCATAAATTCATACATAGTGGTATATATATAGGTAATGACAGGAAGACATGATAATAAGTGTTTTAGTAATTTATTTTAGAATCCAGTGACTGTAGCTACAACTACAAAAGAAATATTTGCTGACCCTAAGCCTTGCCTTAGTTTTAATAAAAATGACACACCAGTAGTTACAAACATAGAATATCCAGAACTCAATGTCGAGGTGCAAGGTAAATAATAATTATTGATTATTTATTGAAAAGCAAAATATATTATTATTATAGTTACAATCATATTATGTAATACACAAAATTGTCTCAATATTAAACATGTTTCATTTACTATAACCTTTATTTATATTAATTTTTAGAGATATCAAACGATCCAACTACGGACAAAGAAATGAAAATAACCAACAATGAAGCTGCTAATACAAGGGGCATTACAAAAACAAAAGACAGGAAAAAGGGCTTGCAAAATAGGTATGTTGAAATAATTACTTTAATACATCTCATACTTTTTAACATTTGAAAATTAGTATTTAATTAAACACTAAAAATGTTTCATATTTTCAAATATTAAAAAGCAAAGTTAATATTAATTGATTGAAAAATAACTATAAATATATTTCTTTTGCCTACAAGGTTAACTTCCATTCTAGTACATACTTTTATTACTTCATAATACTTAGTACATAAAAAAACTTACATTAAGTATTCTATTTCATTTTACAGAAGAGAAGATATACAGCAAACAATCATAAAAAGCAATACAGATTTTTAAAAAAGACAACTAGAAATGATGGAAGAGGAACATAAATACAACATTAAAATAGCCAAATTAAAAATTAAAAAATTAGAATTACAAATATCTTTGTTAGAAAGTCAAAAAAATACAAGTTAAATAGCAGCTTAATGCTACTGTGTTTCATATGGTGAGTGTATAGAACCAGAATAGAATGATTTTTATTCATCACTGGTTTTAAAAATACCTCTGTCCTGGGAAGAACCAGCAAGAAACCCAACGGGACTTTTCTTTTATACATGTTTCACTTTACAAATTTTGGTTTACAATTTTTAAATTAATTTTAATAGAAACAGCAAAGCAGCGATCACCTCATTTGCAGGGGTTATTTTCATTTATGTATTCTTTGATATTATAATAACCCTTTTTATATAATTTTTCTTTAGTAAAACATTTATGTCCAAATACTTTAACACTACTCACTTTTAAGATGCAGTTAAGTCTCATGCTATCTCTATCACAAAGTCAAAGTGAATGTGACACCACAAGACTTAACAACATCTTAAAATTGAGAAGCTTTCGAGTATTTGGCCATTAAACTTTTATTGACAAATTTTGTATGAGAGACCCCTTTTACTGGAAACAAGGAATTCCATTTTAGCCCTCACAGGTGACAACGCATCTTCATTTTGATTCATAGTCGAGGATAGATGTAGATGTCTATGTGCCAGCAACTACTTACCATCAGGTGAACTGTGTGCTCGTTTGTCACCATCATCCTATTAAAAAAAAAATTCAAGACTGTATCAGATACATGTTTGTAAATATTCTGATATATGAAATTATTCTTTTCAGGTACTTATTGCTGCAAATATCTGTACATATTTCAATAATAATTAAAATAAATAATTATAAACAATATTTATTTTATTAACATAACATTGGCATAATAAACTAAACCTAATTACTTAATTATCACACAGCCTCTGGAAAGAAAATCCAGCTGTGAATGTAGCAGAGCGACAATATTCATTAAAAAATCTAAACAGATCTCTACAGCACTTTAAAGTCTATATAACATAGCTTCATATTGATGTGGAATATGCTGTACCCCACATCTTTCCCTGAAACACAATCATTATGGCTTAAATAAAAGCATTTTGCTCAATAAATTAAATATTATCACAGTACTTCCCGTGATTTATTCCATATTGGTGAAAATTGTAATATATAGTTGTTATTATTTGACAGCTGACAACGGCTCAGCGGAAAGATTTTACTTTATAAATGAGTATTATGTCTGAAATCAAAATATAATAATTATTATAAATGTCATATATTTATTGACCTCTTTATTACATTATTTGTATTCAATGAAACTTGACCCCTAAATTACAAAATAAAATAAATTAAATGTACATATAGCCTTTGACAATTGAAAAATTGTAATAATTTTATAAATTTAATAATAAATTTTAATTATGAATTGTTATATAAAAATTGTAAAAAAAATGTTTACCTACTGAAAATGATTTTCAATAAACTGTCTTCTCCTAATATTTCCCCTTATTGATGGTGGAATATATCTTTGCACTATAGGTTCAGATGAATATTTTTCAGTGCTATCTACCTCACCAGAAAATACATCTTCTCTCATGTCTATGGCAATATTGTGTAGTACAGCACATGCAACAATTGTTTTTTTTGCTGTTTCAATGTCCCCAAACATACCTCTTAACGGGCAACGAAACCGTTGCTTCCATAAACCAAAACATCTTTCCACCGTGTTCCTGGTACGGATATGACTCCTATTATATCTTTCTTCTTGTGGTGTTGTTGGGTTCAGCAGTGGTGTAAATAGGTATGGAGTACAAGGATAGCCACTGTCAACAAGTAATATTCCAGAGAATGCACCAGCCTCAAACCTCTGTTTTAGTCTACATTCTCGGAATATTCTAGTCATGTACGCTGCCACGCCACCTAGTAACAATGTCCATGATTTTCAGGTTAGCATCACAAACCACCTGAAAAGTGAGAGCTCATTAGTCCTTTGTTTTACTGATATAGATTGGTTATATTTTATTGTGCACCAAAATTGTAACAGATCATATTACTATTTTAATCTACATTTTTTGCCATAAGATAGTCAAACAAATTATTTTCTATTTTGGTAAAGTAAATTAATTTAGAGACAATCACAGCTTATTTAAAATATTTGTACATTACCTGTACATTAATTGAAGAAAATACTTTTCTATTAATATATAACTGACCCCCATTAGCATTTACTTTCTTTATTCTTATGTGAGTACAGTCAATTGCGCCAATTACTGTAGGAAAATTAGCAATACTGCGGAATTTCCTAATGGTTTCCTGTTATTAATTTAAAGAGGTAGGCATTTTAATAAATTCTCGGGACATTCGTGACAAAATTTCCACTACTTTTTTACATGTCCTACTGACTATTGGTTGAGACAAACCATGTAAATCACCTGTATCGTCTTGAATCTACAAATAAAACAATAATATGTATTTTTTGGATTTTTATCTAGCGTTATGTTGGATACATTGACCAAGATTAACAAATAGCACTTACTTCATGGCGAGCCCAGTTGCGTAATGCACAAACTACTTGAATTTCAGGACTCAGTGGGCATCCTCGAGAACCGTGCACTAAATCCTCACGTAAAAGATCCACAATTTGTCTGTCAGGTCGCCGAGTGGTCTCTAGCATGTCCAAATCTTCTAAATCCATCAAGTCAATCATGTTTATATCCATTTTAAACACGAAATGAAAATAACGTCAAATAAAGAAAAGAAGTGCTGAATTTGAGGTTGGTACCATAGTTAAACTAGGGGTCTCGGAAGTTTAACTTTAGTACCATAGATAGTCCTAGAACCAGAGATAATCTTCGTTTTGGAATAACGTTTTATTTAGTAATGGTTTAAACCTGGTACTAACTCCAGTACCATATTTAGTCCGCGTTTTGGAATAAGGCGGTAAAAGTTCTACCACCAATTAATTATTTTTACTATATTCTTAAAGTAAAAAAAAAAATATTTTATTACTATAACTGTACTAAGCAACCATATAGAGTTGCGGCTCGGTAACTCAGTGGCTAAGCGTTTGTCTGCGGTGTTTGTCTGGTACAAATTATTCCGAGTGAGGATGTTTTTTCACTTGCTATTTTTGTAATTTTTGTTATTTACTTACATTTGAACACACGAAAAACATACAGGAAAAATCTTAGTGTGGGTGAGGGTGTTAAGATTTTTTAAAAGTAAACGCTATTTATCCTTCGTAGTTCTATGCTATGCATATATCCCTTATATAACTTACCTACATTGTTGTTGACGAAAACAACCAGCGCTTTTTATTGTGTGTGTGTGTGATGAATTTTTCGGTCAGAACTAAAAATGTTTTTAATTTTTTTCCATGATTTGTGATTGTACAAGAATTTTACAAAAATATTTTAAGCTTTGCTTTCAAATGTTAATTTTAAATAATTTTTATGAAAATATATATTTTTAAATAACAAAACACTGCTGTGCCTTTTTATTGTAGGCATTCCATCTAAGTGTTCGAGAGTGATCACATATCTGAATTTCGATTGTTAATCCATAATTGATGTACGAGTAGGAGTATTCGACGTGCGTCGCAGCATATACTTACCATAACATGGTCTGCGCTGTGCTTAACAGCCTTGCTTCTATATAAGAAATATACTATGGTTGTATAACATTTCAAACTAAAATTGCATGTAGAATAGTGTTATATTTTCGACAGAATCATTTATTTCTTTCCTGCGCATTCAGAAAACATAGGAAGCAATATTAACTTGTTATGCGCATATTTTTGTGAGAGGGTCTGCAGTCATTTAACGCCCAAATCGATTCATCTAGGGGTTTAATTGTCTGACATTTAGCATGCGAGTGTTGTAATGTGGGCGAGAGTTTTCTATTTGACTCCTTAGGTCAGTGTGTTTTTACTTATGGAAAATGATATTGTAAACATGAAACTTTATGCGTCATATCTCATAAATATGTAAATGTGGGAGCCCGTGGTAAACATAACAATTGTGTTTGCTTTTTAATTAATTGCGTAGTTTTTAGGAACGATGATTCCTGTAGAATACTACAATGATATTATGAATCAGCTTTAAATTACGTATTGTTTATTAGCCTACAAAGTGTAACTGGTAGGTCGGCTATTGAATATTAAATTTAGTAGACTCAGGAGGTCAAATGCATTGATCTAACGGTTCAACTATTACGGACACACCACGTGAATACATCGTTATGTGCATCCGACCTTTGTTTTTAATCGTCTAACAATAAATCACGTTTGAAGTACTTGCGAAAATAATTTTTGTTTTCTTTACCACAGCAAATATTAAAACTATGTCTCGATGTTTTGGACTTGTGGATAGATATAGTAGTTTCTGAGTAATTGTTCAGATTAATCCCAGCCACCAAATTACGTGAACGCACTACGCGGCTAACGTCCCGATACCATCCACACCATCTGGATGCTTGGCGATCCACCACTGTACGTTTTAAGAGTTTTCTTCCGCGTACAACCTCTCTGTGGGATAGTTTACCAACGGCGATTTTTCCGGACCGATACGACCTGAGGACCATCAAGAAAAGAGCTTACTCCTTTCTAAAGGGCCGGCAACGCACCTGCAATTCTCCTGGTGTTGCGGTTGATCATGGGCGGCGGTAGTCATTTAACATCAGGTGAGCTGCATGCTCGTTTGCCCCCTCTTCTATAAAAAAAAAGTTTCGAAATACAAAGTAGCACGAACAAAGTAGTTTTGTACCAATTAATCCGTGTGGACTACTTACGTCAGGACTGGTTGTTTTACCGCGTGGTGAACGTATAAGAGAATCCTCCATCTTCTCATTTCTGAGACCTCATGGTTTCTAATGGATGGCGGTGTAATCATCTTGTGTACGCACTCTACTACCTAAGTAATGGGCACTGGGTTCAAATGAAAGAAATAACTTGACGCGACATTTTTACTAGAATACAAATGATTTTCGAGTATACGTACCTATATTCACATTGTTTCGTGTTTTTTTTTCACCTTTCACTTCCGAGGACTAAGTTGTCATGCGTTACAGGTTACAGCCTATAATTATACGGATTCTCTACAACAGGATACAACAGTTCAAGCACTGCTATTAGGCGGCAGTAATAGAGGGGTGGTACATACCCAGATAGACCCCTCGTCTGAAAAGGAATCTAAAATCTGTCCATCTAGTGAAAGGCTGTTCTACACTTCGTTTACCGATACGCGGCTGCCACTTTAGAATTTTTTTCCCAAATTATAATTCGCTCTTCGAACTATAAAACCAATTTCTTCGCATACATGCAAACATAGACTATATATAGAAACTATTCATAATTTCTCTGCAATCAAATCGAATGAAAATTTCATTTATCGCTTTTGTGTTGTTACATCAATTCCCCCCTTTCCTGGAAGCTTTAATATTGTGCGCTTGAACGATCAACACTTTTATAAAACGTTTTATAAATCAACAGGGATATTAAACACATCCATGTTAAATGGTTTCGATGCTGTGTCGCCTCCAGACATCGATGCTCGGTAATGTCTTATTAACCCTCTACAAAAACGGAGGGGTGTTATAAGTTTAACGTGTGTATCTGTGCGTCTGCCTGTGGCATCGTAGCGCCAAAAAAAAATTATTTTAATAAACTGATAGTCGATTCGAATAATTTATTTTCACTTTATATATGTGTCGGACAAACTTTGGATAGGTAGGTACGTTGGTATCTAATTATTCTTTAGGTTGAAATACTAATCAAGATATAGGTGTGCTTCGTAGTTAATAATACCCTACGTGATTTGAAGAGCCGTGGTTCTGGTTTTAAACCACAGCTGGCACATTTGTGCAAAAACACCACTCTCGGGCTTGGTAGCATTATGAATGTGCCTTTCACAATGCTACCAAATTCTTTTTGGAATTAAATGTTAAAAATCTTTTTAGCCTTTTATCTTAGTCTGCTTCCTATTTTATTGCATAAGCGTTACATTGGGCACAGCAAGGTTTGCATGAGAGAGTTTTTCGGTATTAGCACGTATTTCTGTGGCACAATATCATTGACATTAATTAAA
The DNA here is from genome assembly GCA_036936625.1 of Parnassius smintheus behrii. Lineage (NCBI taxonomy): Eukaryota > Metazoa > Arthropoda > Insecta > Lepidoptera > Papilionidae > Parnassius > Parnassius smintheus. The sequence continues at coordinate 19,624,594 of JAUPFT010000012.1, read as the reverse complement.
AACGATACTATCATAGCAATATTTACCACCATCATAGGCCTTACGATAACTGTGGGCTTCTTTTTGCCTATGGGTCCGTTGAGGTCGTCGACTGTTGCTTTAAGTTTATGGAGAACCAGTGTTACTAGCGTAGTCTTCTCTGTTTAAAATTGTTAGATAACACTTGGAGGTGTACATTGACTGTGGTAGGGGAGACTGGGGCTGGTTGTGACATTTTTTTATAAAGTGTCACAATTTTTTGTTTGTTTGATTGTTTTACCGGAATGTAGGTGTGTTTGAATAAGTAATTATTCGGGTTATTAATTTTAAAACAATTTTAGATACCAGACTATTAGAAGTGACGTAAATGAATTAATTCTAGGAAAAGAGGCGTGTAACATTTAGGCCCGCGCTAGGGGCTGGTTGTTCACTATAAGGGGCAAAATGTTACAACAAAAACCAAATGTAATATAAGACTTTTTATTGAGAGTAATGACAGTTTATAACAATTATTATGTATACAATGTCAAACTATATTTTCTATATAACAGTCTTTTGCCTCATTAAAATAAAAACATAGTAACTTCGTTGAACAAAATTATAATCTTATTTTTTAGGCTTACGCCTTATGAAAATAAAATTTAGGTAACTTCCAAACGGCAGAAAATTATAAATTTCTTTATTTTAATAATTCATACTAAGCTTTTGTTTACAAAAGCTTAGTATAAATTGAAGATGAACAAAAAATAAAAAATAAAATTACATTAGCAAAAAATAAATAAGTCAAATATATCAGTCGGCAAGCAGCACTACGGGGTAGGTAGTAACAAGTAACAACCTGCCCCGAGCAAATGTCACTTTTAGCCCCAACGTCAAAACTGACCTTTTAAGGTTAAGTAGTAAAAACACAAATAAGTGTAACTGTATAAACGTAAATTCGTTGCAATAAGAAAGGATTAGGGCACACATGTCACCTTTAAAGGAAAAGAGGTTTTGGACCAATATTACGAAAATAGGAAAATGTTACTAACATGCGGTTTTGACGGCAACATGTACGTGCTCCTCTCACAAAAGCCCTGGCGCCACAGGCCCACAGGGTCGCGCGGCGTGCTAGCTGATGGTCGCGTGATCATTTGTATCTTTCTCACGACAATACAGCGTTCCCAGTTTAGCCACCGTTGCCGCTGTAACTACCTACCCCTGTCACTACCAGCCCCAGTCTCCCCTAACCACTTTCCCACCAGTTCAGCTCATTTCTCACTTTAATATTAATACCTACTTGCATTTTACACTAAATATTTAATGTAATAATAACTCATCAATAATTAATAGAAATGAGAGTAGATTAGTTAATTAACTAGTTCTGCTATTGTACAAAAAACATATCATCATCATAGTCATGCAGCCGTTCAAGGTCCATTGCTGAACATAAAGATATTCGGCAACGTTGCCACCTTGGCAAGCGGGTAGACGCACATTTTTATACCTTTTTTATACGGATACGCGGATTTTTATTTCCTTGTACTTGTAGAATACTTAACGGCTTTAGTATTGTATATTCCTTTTGAATAACATCGATTATGTAAAGACCTGTGGTTTAATTTTCCGAATTTTATTTATTTATTGCTAACCCTGATGTTTAGAACAGTATTTTTTTAAACTTTCAAATATGGTAACCCTACAGTCGGTTTGTGTCCTCAATCTTGGACGCTAGCTTTGTTCAACAGACAATGATGGCCACGGGAACTGGGATAGGCCTTTAAGTTTTTCATTTGCTAGACAAAGAATCTATCCATTTGTGAACAATTGACCATTCACCGCCTACGGCCGGTGCGTGCAAAGACTAAGTTTTTAATGACGTGACCTTACTAATGTAAGACCTTTTTGCAATACACCAATTGCGCTTTATTGCAGTTTAATTTTTAGCTGCTGCTCATGTGAATTACAGAATGAAAAGGAGCATTATAGAATGTTCACAATACGGAAATTTTCACATAATTAATAAAGTCTTCCAGACCAAATTTCGGTCACGGCGGCCAGTCTCAACACAGACATAGCGCCCGAACGTATGCGCGAATACGTGTGCACTTCCTATCCTCTCACTCTTATAATCTGACATGTCCGGAGAGAGGTCGGGCGCAAGACCGACGACTCGACCGAGGCACGGGGTTGAAACACCGCCGACTTCCTGATTATGGGCAGGTCCAGAGCCAACAAGACTGATGTTTTATTTTATTTGCTTGAAAAACTTGCAATTTACGATTATTTTACACTATTTATTCACGTACATAATTGTAAAAAATGGAAGGCCATTTCAAATTTTTCACATATAAAAATATGACACTGAAAATTTAGTAACAGAACACCCCCAATTTTTTGATTTATGTTTCTGTGCAGAAATCATAAAGCCCAAACCACACTCGCGACTTGCAATGCAATCTACTTTTATTCGATTTTTTTTAATAAGTGTGACAAAAGAGCACACAGGCCACCCGATGGTAGGTAAGTGGATGCTAGACACTAGGCCACTAAACACATCCATTTTCACTATGTAATTGTCTTAGTAGTAAATTCTTTAACGATTTTCATCATTTTGATTGATTTTTAATTTGGATAGGCGTTTAGTTTGGATACACTTAACGCTGCTAGGCGCGCTTTAAATATTTTATATATGACTACAACGATCCAGTGTGGTAAGTATGGGCACATCTTCCAAAAATTGCAAGCCTATTGGCGCGTTCTGCCTAAGTCCCAGCTGTGGACTTAAAACACTCGATGTGTTATATATTATTAAAAGCGTTTTTTTTTCATTTTTTTATTCCATATTGCTAAATATTATCCGTGTCAGGGTAATGACCTCATTCAGGTATTTGTTTCACTTTTGTATTAGCATTAGCACCTCACCTCAAGTTAACCTTGCAAAAAAACTCGTTTAGTAAACACAAACATCAAAATATGTGACTGGTATGTTTGTTATCACTGCCAAAATTTCCACCGTTACATTTATATCTCGATAATCGTATTTTATTTTTAAATGAGTACAGCAATTTTATGTACGATTATGTATATAACTATCAAGTGCGAATGGTGATGTAATTGTAAGGTTGTGAAAATATTTTACGAATTGTTATTACAGCGCAAGGTTTGCATGAGAGAGTTTTTCGGTATTGGCCCGTATTTCTGTGGCACAATATCATTGACATTAGTTAAAAACGATACTATCATAGCAATATTTACCACCATCATAGGCCTTACGACAACTGTGGGCTTCTTTTTGCCTATGGGTCCGCGTTGGGGTCGTCGACTGTTGTGTTCCAGCTTTAAGTTTATGGAGAACCAGTGTACTTAGTCGAAAGCTGCGAGACATTCTATCTTAGTCTTAAAGGTGGATCACTAGTATCATGACTGGCAGCCGGCGCGGTGCTGCCACAGAAGAATAATTGAGAAAATATCGTTTTAAAGTTAGGAAGAGTTATATTGGGTGCGTTTAGTAGAAAAAAGCGCTAGCAAGCGCTTACAAGCGCTGAAATAGTTTTCGGCCAGGACATGATTGCTACTTCAGTAGCGCTGAGACAATCCGCCATTTTGCTTATTTAATTTGTTTGTTTTGAAGAGAGAGTAGAGTTTACAAGTTGTTTTGAGCAATATTAGTTTTAAGTAATATAATGACATGAATAAACATACATGTTACTAAAAATTCGTAATTGGTAAGTTTTTAATATGAATATTTTACAAACATAAGTTTTAACCGGGGAACCTAACCTAATTATATTCTATTTAAATTAGGTTAGGTTCCCCGGTTAAAACTAACTTCGTGTCCTAGAGGAAAATAGCTACTTACGATTTGACAGCGCTTACCGCTTACGATCGCCATTTTGCTTACAAGCGCTTGCTAGCGCTTTTTTCTGCCAAACGCACCCATTGTTTAATCTGGAATGATAATACATTTATTGAAGTTTAATGATACATAACTTTCAAATAAATTCAATGGTACGATACGCGCGCCACCTACTGTAAATTTCACTGTACTATGCCTATAACCTTCGCGCAAGTGGCAGAAACTTTAATTTTCATTGGATATATTTCTTAATGTTGTTCAAAAAGTGGCTTGTCCAGAACCTTGGTTTCTAACAGTTTATTGTGAATATAAAGTACATATATTTAAAAAAAACTTCATCACATCACTTAATTCAATTATGTACCTACAAGTGCCTACACATACAAAATTAACGTTCAAACTTATCTTTTAAATGACAATATTTCTACAAAATTGTTTTCAAACATTTGTTTCGCTACGTAAAATATTTTAAAATATTATTTGTTTAAATAAAGTGTCAAACGTCAAACCTATCATCATGTTCTTTGACTATGCTTTCAGTTTCAGTTTATACAAAGGTACTCTGTAAAATATGCAAACGTTTTTCTGTACATTGTCAGAAAACAGTGTTAAAAACATAGAATACTATAATACATACATAATGGAACGGAGGAGTGGGCGGAACCCGTGTAGCCATTAAAATGCCACTAACACGTCAATTCACACGTATAAATGTCAACACGAAATGTGTTTTGACGTTACAATCGTTTGTAAATTTCATATAAAAATTATTTAGCAAATGCCAAATTGCACGCTATTTACAAATAAATATGTATTAAAATCCGTCTGTCAACACAGCGAATCGGGTTTGTAGTAGTGATTAACTGATAATGCTTGTACGTGTGCTCCCGGCGACGCCTATCCTCGTACAAAATACGGTTGACAGCCATTCTATTGTGTATTAAAACATGTTTTATTGTGAAAATCTCGTCAGTGCAAACAAGCTAACGGTACTGTGGATAATATTAGATCACCAAACTTCGATTGCGATTGGGGCGAATCTGTCCTGCAATTGGATAGGCTTCCGAGTATGTCGAAAAGTAGACAGATGCGGATCCATAAAAAAAATTCGTTCATAATTTTTTTAACTTATATTTCCATAGTATTTTGAGTATAGAGATAAAAGCTAAAAAAGTAATTGTTGCTTTCTGAAAATAATTTATATTTACAACAAATTTTTGTATCAGATTGATATCTAGATGTGTTTGGTAGCCAGCCAAATAGTCTGACTTTCTTAAAATGTAAGTATGTAAAGCTAGCAATGCGCAAATATATATTAACATGTAATTTCGTGTAAAATTAACATGTGTTTCGTAATATTACCAACTAATTCACAAAGGGTCAACAAATTACTAAGTAATGATTTCGATTTAAAAAAAGAATGGAGGGTATTGACTTTTAGATGCGACATTTAGATCAGTACGCTAATCGCTGATAGGAAGTTAAGAATCCATGAAGTAAGCGTCTTAACATCAATTACCTCCATGTCGTCTCGAACCGCCGAGGTACGAGTAGGAGTCGTTGCGGTGACGACGCGGCGGCGCTGCCTTCTCCCCGGCCGCAAATTGCTGCTCATATGTGCTTTCTATTAGAAACGCTAGGATTTTCGACACCTGACGGCAAAATTTAATGTAACTTAATGTATAATCGGCCAGTCTCAACGCAGTCATTTCATTGTCGATCCCATTTACCACGGGGAGTGCTCTGAGGAATTGTTCGGATTAATTTCAGCCGCTAAATTTCATCAACGCACATCTCGAGAAAACTCACGTTACCATTCACATCTATCGGATATTTGGCGATCCACCACTGTGAGATTTACTAGTGCGAGTTTTCTTCCTCTCACGACTTCTTCGAGGAATCGTTTACCACCGGTGATTTTTCCGGACTGATACGACTTAGAGACCTTCGAAACGACCTTACTCCTTTTTAAAAGGCCGGCAATTCACCTGTTATTCCTCTATAGTCAACCAAATCTAAGAAATACATTTTGACAGCTGTCAGACCTATTGCACCAAGCATGCCAACCAAAAAATGGGAACGTACAATATTCGATTCTTAAAAAAATCGATATCGGTTAATTAGAGTTGGTAATCATTTAGTTTGGTTTGAATAATATCAGAATAACATTGATTAAAACTACTTTTACGGATTTTATCGCGTTTTATTTATATTAATTTTAATACCCGACGTTTCGGGTGCTTTCCAGCACCCATGGTCACGGGGGACTGAGGTGACTGACGTCCCGATGTCAAAGTTAACCCGGAGTACCTTCAGCTTTTTAATTATTGTCTTTTTAATTATTTGGTCCGATCTCCGCAGAATGAACTAACTGTATTTTGAAGTGTTGCAGTGGTATGCTTGGGTTTAGTTTTAATTTTATTGATTATAGGATCCCAAGCAGGTGGTAGTACCCAGCCTCCTTCTCTATTGAAATTAGGATGTTTTTTAATTTCAATAGCCTCACGTATCATCCTTGGTAGGAATCGATGTTCTTTCGCGAGGATTTGTGGTCTATCAAATCTGATGTAATGGTTGGGGCCATCTAGGATACGATCGCAAACTGCAGACTTCCCGGAACGTTGATGCTTCACATCAGCTATGTGTTCTTTTACGCAGGTTCTAATTGCTTTTGTTTGCCCTATATCAAGAAATCAATTATACGTGTTACAGTTAACAACACAAAACAAATTAGAAATAGCTTGGTAGCGATCACCCTTCCCAGGAAGGGTGATCGCTAATATATATTGGTTATTATCATCCGTAAATTCCTTAATATTAAAATAACCCTTTTTATACAAAGTTAATAATAAAGTTTTTAAACTTTGTATACTTACGTCAAATTTTTATATTTTCTTTTAGGGTTTTTTAGGATTTCGTTGTAAAAGCGTATACATCGCCCCAAGAATGAATTACTCACTCTGTAGAGTCGAGTAGGTAACTGGTACCGAAATGGCGGGTTATTGAAATTAACTTGTTTTATTCATGATTCGTTAAGTATTTAAGGAATTTTGAAAATAAAAATTAAATTTAACAAATAATACATAAAGAAAATTAAGTTCGTGGGCAGCGGTCGGCACTTTCCATCAGGTGAACCGGGTGATCGTTTTCCCCGCCTTCTACTTCCTTCCCCCTTCTACTTACTTTATTAAAGTTATTAGCATTACACCTACTTTATTAGTGTTAAATTACCTAAAAGTTTCCAGTATTTGGAGATTTTATTTGATATGAGTTCAGGAGAAAAAAAAGAAAAAAATGAGAAATGTAAAGCCTATAAAAGTCCTTTGAGACGATCATTTCTGAGAGAGATATGGAATAATCTGCAGTAGTTGCTCTAGTTCATACCTTTTGGCTTACATGTGCCTATGATATAGGTATAAACTCAGTCCGATTGTTTAATAATTTAATTGCACGTCCAGTTTGTTAGTCAAACATCTAATATGTCTTATTTGTCCAACTAAATGCCTAGCCTCCAAATAACATAACGCTTATAATATACTACGTTATAATGTTCGAATTGATTCAAAGCCAGTGTTTTTGATAGGACTGAAGAAAAGAGCCGGCTAGATGTTCAAGAATTTCTTGCTACTGTCGCCAACTCTTTAACCTATCCATGCACTGTCAAATATACTGGTTGCGAAACAATATATTAGAGTTTATTTTTTATAATTCTATTTTCAACAATTTAAAAAATTGTATTGTTATCGTGTCTTAATACGTCTGCAAAATTTCAGATTATTCCAACTTGAGGAAGTATGTGAAAACTGATTTACAAACACATTCATTCATACACACGTAGATACATAAAGGTCAAGCTTATATTATTAGGCGTGAATAAAAATAGTAGGGTTAGACAGGGTATATGTAAACAGTATAGGAAAATAAAACCTTACGAGCTGTTATCAATTCCCATAAAAATATAGCAAATATATTTGTGACTGAAAATGTACCTTAAATTAGTTGAATATATTTCTAATTGTATACAGTAGTAATAGTTACATAGTACACTAGGTAGTGTAAACATTTTTAAAACTGTGAAATTTTTGTGACTGTTTACAATTGCCCCATTGATGTTCAATTTTTTACGTTACTTTGGACTGACTGTTTGCTGTAAAGAATTTATACTATATTTCTATGTAGCACTAAAGGTGTAAAATTGAATCGGTTTGCGATCTTTTCGTAACGCTTCATATATGAATGTATTTGATACAGTCTATGTAACTCACACATCAATTCATCAAACGTAACACTTCTACACACGCACGCTTCCACTTCCGGTACGTTTGACAGTATTCGCTTACCACTGACATCACCGTAACTTTATTAGCAATGAACAGCGCCGTGGGTGCGCTTTAGTATTCGTAGAAATACTAAATCTTTTAAAATTAAATAATTAATTCCCCGATTCTTATATTCCGTCTGTAGGATACGCTGAGTTTTCCTTTACTAACTTTTTTATTGGGTTGTATATACTCATCCCATGAATGTTGTGTTTTATTATTTACGTAACCGATCACATTTTTACTATAAATTTCTTACGTAATATGAAATCCTTTAAACGACAGATTATTTTCTTTATTCGACGGCAGATTTCTTCTAAGCATACGACTCACTACTGCGGGCCTGGGGGCGAGGAAGAACGCGCGGCTGCAAATGGTCAAGTTGCGTTGTTATGGCTATCGTTAGGGTTGCTCTTCTTAATAAAGGAAAATATTCGTTATCGATAAAATGGATTTTATCATTATGAAAAATACTCAATTAAAATCATATAAATAATATTTAATCAAAATCAATCAGTTACAACTAAAACATGTATTTATTATATTATTGATATTTAAAATGAATAATTTTTAATATTTATTTCGAATTAAAGTTTAAGGGTCCTGATTGTTCTTTGTAAAAAAATATAAACACGCGTCTATAAATTTGTAAATTATGCATCTTGCTAATTCAATTAAATGATTTGTTGATTCTATTTCATATTGATGAAAATGAATATCCGGGAATCAATAATACCTAATCAGAAATTTTAAAACCGTTCTCATAAAATAATTGGTATTATATTTCGAAGACAGCACTTTTGAACCACTCTCATTAATCGCCCTCTTATTAAAAATTTTACAACGACGACAAATATCTATTACTGTAAAGACAAGTTATTGTGCGGATCCATCAGCACAATAACTTGTCTTTAGTGTCCTTTTGAAATTGTAAGCCGTTCTGATTTGAAACACCATTCTAACTAATTTAACTAGGTAACTATAAACTTTAACTGAGAAAAAATACCGACAAACTGAGAACCACTTCTTTTTTCTGAAGACGGTTAAAAGTAGATCAGTATTTTTTCACAGTGTGTGAATTGAATAATCTTTTTATTAATTTTAATTTTATTATTTTCGATATCGACTTTTAGCTATGGTTTTTATAAAGGTAACAGTAAGTACTAATGTTTACGATAAACATACAAAGGGAAAGAAAGGGATAGAAGCATTTGAATTGTCTAGTAATAGAACGAGACTTTTCCAAAAGACATCAACGCGCGACTCAACCATGTCGTATTTAACCGGCCACCGTTTTAGATAGACCCCTGCGGTGGCTCATAATCTGAATTAATCAACAATAATTTTCGTATTTTTTACTTAGCAATGAAAAGTTTCTCCATTATTTTTGGACATCTGTCCTGGAATGTTTCCCACACCACTTCACCGCGCATGAAGGCATTTTGATGTATTATAATTGCATAAAAGTTACAAAAATTTGCATTAGTTTAGAGTGCACACAGGTCTAACACTTGGACAATACTAAAATGATTAATAGTACCATAGCCGATGCATAGGCGACAAAATACTAATAGTTTTCGAGCGTCGGGGCACTGTATGCGCAGTCAAGTGGTTATATAGTCTTTGGTATACACACACACACACACACACACACACACACACACACACACACACACACACACACACACACACACACGCACACACACGCACACAACACGCACACTCACACCCACACACACCCACACACACCCACACACACCCACACACCCCCACACACACCCACACCCCCCACACACACACGCACGCACGCACGAACGCACGCACGCACGCACGCACACATTTATATATATATATATATATATATATATATATATATATATATATATATATATATATATATATATATATATATATATATATATATATATATAGTACCTGGTTGACCGAGCTTTGCTCGCTATTCGCTCGATTTTTTTAATTCATGTGTTTTGGAAATTATATTTAGATACAAATTACATACTGATGAAATATAAATAATATTTTTTGATCTTAGCGACATAACATAAAAAACGGAACTGGTTATTTGAATAAAAAATCATGAGTGCAATTATTTTAATTTAAATTTTCGTGTTTTTAAAAAATACTAAAAAAAGGGCTCGAAAAATAGATTTTCTCAAAAAAGTAAAGAACATGAAAAAAAAATTAAAAAAAGTCGGTCGGTCGGTCTGGGCTCGAACCGGGGTTTTAAGATTCCGTGACCGACCATTATACCAATTAAGCTATTTATAATCACCAACAACCCGTCAAAATTTACCTTCTTATTCTAACGATATTGTAGCAGTTTTTAATTGCCTAAAAACACGGACAAAAAGACATTTTCTAAAAATAAATCCTAGCTAGATCGATTTATTATCCCCGAAACTCCCTGGACACTAAACTTTATGAAAATCGTTGGAGCCGTTTAGATAGCCGGATATATATATATATATATATATATATATATATATATATATATATATATATATATATATATATATATATATATCTCGGAAACGGCTCCAACGATTTTCATAAAATTTAGTGTCCAGGGGGTTTCGGGGGCAATAAATCGATCTAGCTAGGATTCATTTTTTCATTTTTAGGAAATGTCGTTTTATCCGTGTTTACAGGCAATGAAAAACTGCTACAATGTCATTAGTAAAAGAAGGTAAATTTTGGCACTGCGTTAATCTATTATTTTTATTATATATATATATATATATATATATATATATATATATATATATATATATATATATATATATATATATTATACTAGCACAAATGCGATATTGTGCGGTCGCGAAGTCGTAAAACCCTGGTTTCGGGTCCTGTCTTCGGCCCGTCTTTTTTCCTTTTTTTTTTTCAAGTTCCCTTTTTTGTGAGTAAATTTATTATTTCGAGCCCTTTTTTAGTATTTTTTAAAAAAACACGAAAATTTAAATTAAACTAATTGCACTGATGATTTTTTATTCAAATAACCAGTTCAGTTTTTTCTATCATGTCGGTAAGATCAAAAAATATTATTCATATTTCATCAGTATGTAATTTGTACCTCTATATAATTTCCATAAAATACGATTTCCAAAAAAAAAACCGAGCAAAGCTCGGTCATCCAGGTGAAACGGTACGAAACTGAAATGTGTTTAACGAAAATGCTGTCCTGAGTCAATACTATTTTCATCTCGACATGGCACGTCGACCTTAAGTACCTGTGTGCTTTTCGTCTGGTACTATGTTCTCAAACTCTGCTACCAAACGTGATGGTCACGTATAATACACAGGGATTAAATCCATCTTAAGATTATTTACACTTTGTTGGAAAGAATAAAATATACTATGTAACATTTCTTAAGTTCAATTTTAAAAGAGATATGAAACACAATCGTTAACGAAAGCATCATAAAGATTGCAAAAATTCCGAACGGTGACTATACATTTCTACTCCACGCGACTACACTTTTTTACGTGGTAGAGCCATGCTGCAGTTATATTAATAGTATAGTTGTAGCACGAATGGGTCGGCTCGACCGGGGAGGGACCACGCTCTCACAGAATACCAGCGTGAAATAGTAGCTTAATGCTGCTGTATTTCGTATGGTGAGTGTAGAGAACCGGAGACCCTTTTTGCTGGAAACGAGGCATTCCATCTTAGTCCTCACGGGTGACAACGCATCTGCATTTTGATTCGTAATCGAGGATAGATGTAGATGTCTATGGGCCACAGCAACCACTTACCATCAGGTGGACTGTGTGCTCGTTTGTCACCCTATCCTATAAAAAAAAAAAAAAAAACGCGACCAAAATCACGTACACATTCGCAGTATACTTTGACCAACGATTTTAACTGATTATATTGTCACTGCCACAGAGATACGTCAATATCAAGGGTGGCATTGTTTTTTAAAAAGGCTTCAAAATAGTCCTGTGTCGATCGCGATTGATCGAACCTTTTTTATTCGGTTGCAACCTGTACACGAGTGATCGAATCATGGATCTCTAAAAGATTTGATCTTATTTGACCCAATTTCAAGGTGACAAGACAAACCAAATTCTACTTTTTTTGCATTGTTTACATACATATAATCGGTAGAATCGTGCAATAAATCACACAACGGCGTAATAAACGAAATGTCTTCTGTCTCCTTCGTTTACATAGAATTCAATCAATAAACAAATCGTAGTATTATTACTATTATAGCACCTGTTCAGCATTCTTCATTCAGTCATACAAAATATACAAACGAGCTGCGACCCAAATGATCGAAACAATTGAATCTATTTAACCCGATCAACATATTACGAGTGGGTTATGATCGACCCAGGTCACGAGAAATGAGCGATCGACACAGGTCTACTTCAAAAGCTATTTTTTTTAATATAAGCAAGCGTGACACGACCACAGCCCAGTCACCTGTAACTAGAGCCATGTTAGCTTGAGGGTTATGCTCTCGGGCATTAAATTTCTAAGTACGCGTGTGTGCAACTGAGTCCCGTTGCTAGATGTCCTGTGCTAGATGTTGCTTGCATAACGTTCGTACCGAATAATTGATTACGTCATATTTTTCTTTCATCATTGCCGTTATATTATAATGATCTAAACTTTACAATCTTGAAATGTTTATTATTTTTCTTATGAAGTAATTATATTTCATTATATTAAAAAACTAATAAATTTAAATATCCATGGTAAGCGCCCCCTGTAAATTTCACAGTACGCTTACAATCCGGGTTCGATCCCCGCCGGCACCAATGAAATTGTTAATTAAAATTTTAAGCGCTGTTTTACCACGTACTCGGCGGTGAAGCAAAACGTCGTGAGGAACTCTGCATGTCAGAGAAATAGGAAAAAAATATTTTCGGAGACGTGAAGTTCGCCAACACGAATTGGGTAGCGTGGAGGACATTTCCTTGCCCTGGAAACCCTCCAGAAATGAGAGGAGGCTTGTGCATAGCAATGGGACGTATATAGGCTGTATTTATAAACTTAAATTAGGGTTTATTAGTGTATCAAAATTAGACCCAGCGACCGAATATGCTCACGTAAGTCGAATGTATCAATGATGCCGGACATTTAATTCTTCACCATTAGGACTAGAGATTTTATGCTAATCTATCTAAAAACCCTCATACATATAAATATTTGAGCCTTTGTAATTTTACGGATTTCATTGAGCTTAATATTAACTTTTTTAAATTGTTTTGAGTGTCAGGCAGTGACTCTTCCCGTTACAATAGGTTTTTTTTCTGTTCTTTCTTTTATTTTTTAAAACGTGGAGGTATCCACACTAGAATTTTCTCTTGTATCGTGGGGGCAGTTTACAAACATAAATTTCACAAGGATAAACATTCAAAGGTTAATTTATATTAATATAGAAAAGAATCGTAAAAGATCTACAGAGTAACGTTATGAACTCAATTACACCCTCTGAAACAAAAAGCTATTTATTTCTTATACCTTTATTTAAACATTAAACTTGCAACTGACCCATCAGTTCGACTGATGGTAAATGGTAGTTTACTAGGTGGTATGTGATCTTTTTTGCCTAACAGTCCATCTGGTCGGTACCACATTAGCGCTTTCGGAGCTGTGCTCCAGTAATAAGGGTAGAGTGCCAATATAATTACAAGCTTTGAGACATTCTTCATCTTATTCTTCAGAGGTGACAACGCATCTAAGATTTCTTCGTTTGAAGTGGCTTGTAGCGGTCCGTGAATTTTTTTTTATAGGATAGGGTGATAACCGAGCACACAGTCGCACCTGATGGTAAGTGGTCGCTGCGGCCCATAGACATCTGCATCTATCCTCGATTACAAATCAAAATGCAGATACGTTGTCACCCGTGAGGACTAAGATGGAATTCCTCGTTTCCAGTAAAAAGGGTCTCCGGTTCTCTACACTCACCATACACGACCTACATACCACGAAATACAGCAGCATTAAGCTAATATTTTACGCTTGTATTCTGTGAGAGCGTGGTCCTCCCCCGGTCGAGGCGACCCATTGGTGCTACAACTATACTACTAATATAACTGCAGCATGGCTCTGACGCATGCATGGCGGAAATGCTGTAACCTAAATCCTTTATTAAGAATTAGATGCAGATAAGTTGCACCTCCTGCGGACTAAAATGGAATACAGGGGTTCAGTGAAAATATCATTTAATTTACAATCAATGGATGTACAAACAGGTATACCATATCCATATACATACACCCACATTTACGTTAGTCAGTCAGAAATATGTTTCGTTCGGAAAGGTTTTTTGTAAGTACTCTTTTTTTCCATTGGTAATCAAAATATCTTTATAAATAAATTGTATAAGCATGTTCTTCATTATTATTAATCATTCAAGTTCCGTGTCGTGTCGTTTCGTTGGTGCAGGCCGCGCCTTAAATTATTACAAATGAAACATTATAAGAATATACTTTGTAATGGTTGTTATTATGTAATACATTCGTGTTTTCTGATAATTTTGGCTAAAGATTTTACATCAGTTTCGTGCAACTACAGATCAGAAGGAAGGATGTCCCATTTAACAATGCTCGGTTGCGTGGGTCAAATGCATTGTGTATTGCACGCGAACTGCATCAGTGCATTTCCGTATGCGCAATATTTGTAACTATTGTCTTCTTCGTTCTTATTTTAACACATTTACAGCAATCAACTAGATTTTAATAGACTATGTTCCTAGTAGATGTGAATTTAATATATAGACTATGTTTTTGTTATTATGTAGGTGTATCTAGGTTGTTAATGAATATAAGCAAAACATTTTTAAGGCATAAACTATGGGCGTACACTAAAAAACAAAATATTTAATATGCAAACATTTGGATTATTTTAAGCTTCCGCCGGTTCCTAATTTATTTGCTACAAAAGATTGTTGTACAAATTTTCTTTTTAAGAATTGGTCAAATGCTACGCACTTTGTATCTAACTAGCGATCCGTCTCGGCTTCGCACGGGTGATTCTAGATCCAGAATCTAGACAACAGCGCCACCTACCGGGTCCAAATGTGTATATAAACCATCTGGGGACCTGTTTAAACACACATGGAAAATTTCAAAAAAATCCGTTGGGTAGTAAAGATACCTATTAATAGTTATGTTGCAACCTTCCGCTAACTAAATACAATGATGTGTCTTACCTGGATTGAAGAGCACCTCCCGCCCTCCCTCAATTGCGAGCACTAATCCCGTCGCCACTACTCCCAACACCACTACTCCCAATACCACTACTCTAGGAAAAACATACCATCGACGATAATACGACACGTATTTCGCCTCTACACGAGGCATCTTCAGGTGATGTAGACTCTACGGCGGGTGACTGCTTTAGGTGGTGCTCTTCAATCTAAGTAAGACACATCATTGTATTTAGTTAGCGAATGGTTGCAAATTAATTAATATCTTTATTATAATGGATTTCCACAAAGTAACGCCTGATTCTATCAATTACCGTTGGATAGTTTCAAAGTCTATAATAACGAACATGGGTAGAAACATTTTGTGTTTTATATACTTGGATAGATAGAAAGCATTTAACGATGAGATAATGTTCACGTTAGCATGCCAAAAGTCTATTACCATAAATAATGTATGTGTACAAAACCATATTGATCTGGGAAAACTGATGTAAGCTAAGAATCTGTTCGCACTAAAATAACATTGCAAATTGCTTTGTACGAGTTCGTAGAAATTCAACGACAAGATAATGGAATCTCTCGGTCACTGAAGTTGGCACTTGTGTCGCAAGTGCCGCAAGTGCGACCACAGGCGGATTAACATTTGGGATATTCCGGAAAGATAATTGGTGCAAAAATATGCTAAACGACTCTTAACCAACTTTCAACTATTCACTCTGTCTGTTACGTTGGCTAATGATATTTAATGTTGATAAAAATACCTTTTATAAAACGGTTTTATGAAAGAAGCCGAGGGATATATAGAGATTTGTGTGATAAAACTGAGAAATAAATATGAATCTTGTGCTGCGTCAATAAAGTTAATCTCTTCAATTTTCTCGCAGCCATTCGAATCCACATTGAAATACTCCCCAGGGAAAGATATTGACAATCCGTTAACACTGACGACACCGACACCTTCGTACAATAGCCCTTTATTTTGCTGTTACATTTATTAGCATCTAAATAGTTTTACATTTTTAATTTAGTTTAATTTTATTGTAATTTACATGCGGTTTTTTTTTGTTGTTGACAAAAATACTTTAAGTTATTTAAAGTATATTTAAAAAAATATCTACTTCGAAATTTAAAATGAATTTGAAGAAAAATTTAATAATTCAACTGTTGCCAAGAATTTGTACAGGCCTAATCATGACAATGAGACGCCTACAGAACAGAGGTCGATGTCGCTTAAGTTTCAGATAAAACATAAGTATAGCAAAAGATTACAAATCTGTCGGTCATTGTGTTTATCAGAAATTTAGATAAGTCGAACATTTTATGCTTAGGGTTTCCCCCAATTGTAAAAACCATAGTAGCTCAGAGGATAAATGTTCGCTAAATTTCCGAACTTAAATTATTGTCGCTGTCACTATTGAAATTGTTAATTGTAATTCGAAATCCTGATTTTATTTGTACTCAACGGTGAAAAAAGGAAAATAAACTCTGATTGCCAAATAAGTAAAACCCTTTTTGTAGAGTATAGGAAGTTTACCAATATGCACTATGGCAGACCGGCACGGCGGACTCCTTTCTTTTAAAACTTTCGATCATTGTTGATCGAAGTTTAAAACCTTTTAAAGAATGAGGGCAGGCTTGTAACCCAGCTGTGGGACGTGTATAGACTGTTATTTCACTTTTTTATATACGACATGTAAACATTTATATATAAAAACTTGACATAATGACTTGGTGTGTTTTTAATGTTAATTATTATTACTATTTTAATATGTACCTCCTTGTATTTTTTGTGCTTAGCTTGTTTATCTGTTATGTTATATTTTCAAAACAACTTCGGTCGTATAAAATACGTCAAACATTGCTCTGCCCTGACACCAACAAGTTTTCGTTTAACCTTAAAAGATTCCAGATTTTAATAAAATTAAAAATCTTCACGCTTTTCTTTCATAGGTATCATAGCTTTAATAAATATATATAAATTTATAATATAAGGCATATAATATATAGTTCTTATGATTAGTGAAATTTATTACAAATGAACAAAACCGCGGGCAAGGATTGCGAAATTAAATTTGGAACACTAATGTGTTCGTGGAGACAGTTTAATAACTGTCTCCACTATTAGATCGCCCACAGTCCACCCACTGCGGGAAGAAGCCTATCAACGATTAAACTCCGTGTATTGAGATGTAAATGCTAAAGGAATTGTTTCGATGTCGTTCATTAGCGCACGCCGGTCGCCGCACGTGGATTGGTAGATGGCAATGGAACCTACACACTAAGTACTACACATAAGTACATTGTTTAAGTGGTAGAGACACTTTGCAATATATTAGTTATAGGACGAATGAGTTGGCTCAACCGGGGCGGGACCATGCTCGCACAGAATACCAGCGTAAAATAGCAGCTTAATACTGCTGTGTTTCGTATGGTGAGTGTAGAGAGACCCTTATTTCCTGAAAACGAGGCATTCCATCTTAGTCCTCAGGGGTGAAGACGCATCTGCATTTTGATCCTTAATCAAGGATAAATGTAGATGTCTACGGGTCACAGCTTCCACTTAACATAAGGTGAACTGTGTACTCGTTTGTCACCTTTATTCTATATAAAAAAAAAACACAAGTAGTGGTATACACGTGTTATAACTTCTGACCGCAATTTTTAGTGTTTTTTTTTGCAATTATGCGTTGTGAAGATTTAACGGCGAATTCTCCCAAATTGAAATACCAACATAGCATCTCTGAGAAACTATTGCAGCAGCGAAACCTATGTATAGATCATTGATATATATATATCAATGGTATAGATACGTCTTTTTCGGAGTTCCTTTTTTGTACATTGATACTTCAAACGTTTTATATTATAATGTATGTGATCTGATTACGTTCTTTTAATGGATGGAGAGCTCTGATGTGTACTCAAGCATATATTATAATTTATAACTACAAGCTACGCATACTTTATACTTAGCCTTAATTATGAGTGTATACAACCTACGTATACCTATGTAGAATGAAAAGTCTGTGCTTATTATGAGTTACGTATTTTCGGAAAGACCGACGTAAATTATAAACATCTAATCTTACGTTAACTGAGGGTTGAATAAAGACTTTATTTTATACAAAACTTATTATTAAATAAATCTGGATCTCTTTAAAGTTCATATTTTAATTCAGCTACGTTGTTAGGTACTTACTACTATTAGTTTTTCCATCTACTCTGTTCCCTGTAGCGTACATTTATTATTGAAACATTGAGAGTGTAAAGGTAACAGTAATGAAGCACTCCGGTGTGACAATACCCTTGTTAAATTAGCTAACAGCATTATGAATTATTCCTTTATAAAATCAGGGCAACGGTAAGGACGTTAGGTACGAAACGCCATGCAATAAAATATGTAAGTTCAAAATAGATACAGTGCTATCGTCGAAAATTATGTGCATTTGTTATTCGTATTAAACATTTTTTTCTCTTTTATTAAAAACCAAGGTTTCTTTTAATGCTTCGTTATTTTGACTAAACAATTCATTATTCCTTCTACTGACACAATTTTGTTTATAATAAATAACTAAAGCTGTTGACGAAGTAGAAACACCCATTATAATAGGAAATGGTTTAATAATACTGAGTTTTAGCTACTATGTAGCGTGCCGATTAGACGGGACGCGTTATGTTGATTGATATCCTGATGTCACGATGTTAATCATGGAACGACTGACAGCATATACAGATATAATATATATTTATACTATATATATATATATATATATATATATATATATATATATATATAAATTCGGTACAACATATCATATATTTGATTGAGTTCCAAAATTGGGAACATATTACAAATATGAAAAAAAGATAAAGACAGAAGAGCCGTGGTAGTTTAGAGGTTAACCACATAGTACGAGAACGACCCGAGCTTGAGTACCCCTAGCGCCACCGAATAATTGTTGATTTTAATTTTATTTGCGGATTTACTATGTGCGGTAGTGAAGAAAAACTTCGTGAGGCGATCGGCATAATTAGTAAAAAATTATGAACTATTTCGGGCACATGTAAGACCGCCAACGTGCGCTTAGAAATAACAAATTCATTGGTGCAGTCGCGGATTGAACTAGGTTATCTCGTGTACTATTAAATTATACTGATCGCTTAGCTTAGCTAAGCTAAGCTCCTCAGCTTCCTCGGCTCTAAAACACAATGGCTTACCATACAAATATAGACTTCTAAGCAACACGGTTGTTTTAGATAACGCTGTTGATGTTAACCTTTTTTTGTTGTAAAATGGAACAATTTTTTATGGATTTATAGCGATTCGCGTAGGTATGTTGCCGTAAGAAATCATTTTTTTTTTTTGGTATTTAAAAGAAATCTTCATTTTTAATTCGACTGCATTCGTTATTGTTATATTGAGATACGTTTCATTGTGTTTAAACTTTTTTTTTCAAGTTTATACGGTACAACTTTATCAAACAAAAGGCAATGCTAGTACTAATACAAGTAGTAGTAATACAAAAACATGAAAGTAACAAAGAGCACGGTCCGTGCGCTTCTATGTCTATTACCCTGCTTATTTTTTTATATACAAATAACGGCTGAAAGCTGATCTCGCTATATGTTACGAGGCGTCGCTCGCGTGCCTACGAACAAAGGAATGCGAAGACCGAAGCAGCTGCTATACAAATGGTCAACGCTACCAAGAAAGCGGCACCGTTATACGTTGTACAGAAAATTTTTGTAGATTCAGTCATTCGAACAGCGAAACGGTTTGTACTGAGTTTTTTTAAGTTACGAGAAAAAGGAAACAGATGAGTGACATAAGGTTACCAGACTGAATGAAACTGACGCATATTTTATATCCCCTAAGTGATTAGTCGTCTTGCTAAAAACAAATCTTCATTACAATTTTCATTTTAGTCATTATATTAAATTTCAATAGTCATTTTTATTAAGGGTAAGGTCTTATGATACAGAAATCATTAAATAATGAAATATACCTACTTGATAATAGGGGCAATAAAATAAAAAATATAACACGTAAACATAAAAAACATAAACACTCACGCCTGTCGCCCAGAGGGGTAGGCAGAGACTACAGACTTCCATTTGGCACGATCCTGACACACCTCTCTTGCTTCCTTCACATCCATACACCTACGCATACATGCTCGTCGGTTAAGGGTACTCCTAATTTGGCCCGTTTTCAATAAATCGCCAATTTGGTCGATAAATTTTCGCCTAGGACGTCCCTTTCCGACTCTGCCATTCACTTCTGCACCATAAATTTTCTTTGTCACTCTTTCCTCATTCATTCTTTCCACATGACCAAACCACCGAAGCATTCCTTTCTTAATCCTGGTCACCACATCATCTTGCAAAACACACTCTTCTCTTATTACACAATTTCTTACCCTGTCATTCAGATTCAGCCCTAACATACTCCTTAACGACCGCATTTCTACTGCGTTTATTCTACTCTCGTGCTTCTTCTGCCACACCCAACTTTCACTACCATACGTTAAAGTAGGGATCAACACAGCATTGTGAATTGCCATACGTGCCTTTTTCGACACATTTTGACTCTTCACAATAGAGTGCAAGGCCCCATTTACTCTATTTCCCGCATTCACTCGTCGTTCTATATCCTTATCATATCTCCCATCCCTGCTAAATACGCAGCCCAAATATACAAACTCATCTACTTGCTCGATCAACTCCTTTTCTATTCTTATTTAACAAATCGTTTTACTTTCTTCTCTTTCAAAAACCATAACCTTCGTCTTACTTGCGTTCACTTTCATACCCCTTTCTTTTAATGATCCGTTCATTAATGTAACCATCATTTGCAACTCGGCCACCGACGACGCAAGAATAACTTGATCATCGGCGTACAAAAGGCATTTGACGGTTAACTCACCCATTCTTAATCCGCATTCTTCAACTTTCAAATTTTGCAAACAACTGTCCATAAATAGGTTGAACAGCCACGGGGAAGCCACACAGCCCTGTCTGACACCTTTATGGATGTCAAACCAGTCCGAGTAGACCCCTTTGATCCTTACACAAGCACTAGAGTCCCTATAAAGAGACTCCAATGCCTGTATCAAACCAGCGCTCTACCCAAATGAGTTCAGTGTTTGCCATAGCAAATCCCTATCCACTCTGTCATAGGCCTTTTCCAAGTCCATGAATGCACAAAAAACCTTTTGTTTTTTGGCCAGAAACTTCTCCGCGATCATGCGCATGGAAAAGACTTGATCTGTACATCCCATTCCCTTTCTAAATCCCGCTTGCACATCCCATATTTTTCCATCAGTTTCTTTCATGACCCTTTCAATCAGTACCTTAGCATACAGTTTACGTGGTAGAGCCATGCTGCAGTTATATATACGTGGTAGAGCCATGCTGCAGTTATATATACGTGGTAGAGCCATGCTGCAGTTATATATACGTGGTAGAGCCATGCTGCAGTTATATTATGCGTGGTAGAGCCATGCTGCAGTTATATTAGTAGTATAGTTGTAGCACGAATGGGTCGGCTCGACCGGGGAAGGACCACGCTCTCACAGAATACCAGCGTGAAATAATAGCTTAATGCTGCTGTGTTTTGTATGGTGAGTGTAGAGAACCGGAGACCCTTTTTACTGGAAACGAGGCATTCCATCTTAGTCCTCACGGGTGACAACGCATCTGCATTTTGATTCGTAATCGAGGATAGATGTAGATGTCTATGGACCACAGCAACCACTTACCATCAGGTGGACTGTGTGCTCGTTTGTCACCCTATCCTATAAAAAAAAAAAAAAAGTTTTTCCACAATGCTAAGAAGGCTGATACCACGGTAGTTTTTACAGTCCTGCTGCGACCCCCTTCCTTTATATACTGGGACTATCACGGCTTTGCACCAGTCTACCGGTACCCGCTTCAGTTCCCAGCATAAATTAAACAAGGTGTGCAGCAGGCCTGCCACCACTTCCTCTTCAGCCCTTAGCATTTCGAGTGAAACTCTATCATATCCGGCAGCCTTACCTGCTTTCATGCTTTTCATTGCTTTCATTATTTCATCTATACTTATCTCGCTACCTCTTTCCTCTTCTTTCAGTGTTTCTACTTCACTTAGTACACACGTTGTCTCCTCACTCATAAACACGCTTTCAAAATATTCCTTCCATCTCTTTAAACTCAAAACTTCATCATTCAGAATATAGCCATTCTCGTCTCTTATAGCATTCATCATAGGCTGTTTTGAATGTCCCCTGGCAGTTCTTACAAGTTTCCAGAACATTTTAATATTTGCCTGGAAGTTATCCGATATTCTTCTATCATTCTTATCCGTTCTTTCTTGCTTTTTTCTTTCAACTACTTCTTTTACTCTCTTATTAAGATGTCTAAAGACTGCCTTTTTTCTTTCAATATCATCATTCGTACCGCTAGAATTACCAGCCTTTGTTGCTAGTAAATCTAGCCATGCTCTCTTCTTTGCTTCAACTTCCATACGTATCTCATCATCCCACCATAACGTATTATTTTTCCTTTCATTCTTTCTCTTACTAACACCACATACTTCGGTAGCTGCATCCACTAAACCTTTCTTTACATTTTTCCATACATTCTCCAAGTCTAACTCCTTCATACATAATTCATCCAAACCACTTATATTTTTAAATATAACACACACACACAGATATTATACGTGGTAGAGCCATGCTGCAGTTATGTTGGTAGTACAGTTGTGGCACGAATGGGTCGGCTCGACCGGGGAAGGACCACGCTCTCACAGAATACCAGCGTAAAATAGTATTTTAATGCTTCTGTGTTCCGTATGGTGAGTGTAGAGAACCGGAGACCATTTTTACTGGAAGCGAGGCATTCCATCTTAGTCCTCACGGGTGACAACGCATATGCATTTTGATTCGTAATCGAGGATAGATGTAGATATCTATGGGCCACAGCAACCACTTACCATCAGGTGGACTGTGTGCTCGTTTGTCACCCTATC
The DNA here is from genome assembly GCA_036936625.1 of Parnassius smintheus behrii. NCBI lineage: Eukaryota > Metazoa > Arthropoda > Insecta > Lepidoptera > Papilionidae > Parnassius > Parnassius smintheus. The sequence continues at coordinate 19,601,266 of JAUPFT010000012.1, read as the reverse complement.
CTATATAAAAAAACAGATACATGCAATATTGCGGCAGCTTGAATATGAGATTGAAAAGAGTGGGCTCATTCTTCCATTAGGCTGCCAGCGAGGTATATGCAGCTGGTTATTTAGCTGGTTATTAGACTACGAGTTTATATATATATATATAGAGAGAGAGAGAGAGAGAGAGAGAGAGAGAATGGAGTTCACCCGTGCTATGCACTTGTACACTATAGTCCTACGCAAATTGCTTATCTCCGTTGAGACGTAGTAGAAATACGGCCCTTTCGCATTCGATGCTATGTTTAGATTTTTAAACCGAAATTTAATTTTCATAAAAATAAGAAATGATCAACTATTTTTGTGGTATTACAAAGAGTCGATGTTCTATTTTTAAACAAAATGTCCGTTCTATTTTTAAACAAAAGAGCCTTGGAAGCTCAGGGGCTAAACGCTCGCTGCAAATTTCACAGTACGCAATCCGGGTTCGATCCCCGCCAGCACCTATGACATTATTCATTGCAATTTTAAATGCTGATTTTGTACGTGCTCGGCGGTGCAGGAAAACATCGTGAAGAAACATGCCTGAGAAACTAAAAAAATATTACGAAGACATCTGAAGTTCGCCAACACGCATTGGGGCAGCGCGACGGACATTTCCTTACCCTAAATCCCTCTAAGAAATGAGAGACCAAGCCTCAGCTGAGCTTCAGGTCCAGCTGTGGGGCGTATAAGCAGTGGGACATATATGGGCTGTAACTTTTATAAATAATTGTCCTCACGAATGCAATATTGACACCCAAAGCGTGCCCCGGACGGTCCTTCGATCATGTCTACTTAAGAAAATTTAATTCTTATCTTTCTCTATCCAGCTCCGTTATTATTATATAATTACTTGGTAGAGCCACGTTGCAGCTATATTATGTTTGTAGCACGAATGGCTCGGCTCGACCGGGGAAGGATCACGCTCTCAGAATACCAGCGTAAAATAGCAGCTTAATACTGCAATGTTTCGTATGGTGAGTGTAGAGATCCGGAGACCCTTTGTACTGGAAACGACACATTCCATCTTAATCCTCGGGGGTGACAACGATTTTGATTCTTAATCGAGGATAAATGTAGATGTCAATGGGCCACAGCATCCACTTACCATCAGAGAAACTATGTGCTCGTTTGTCACCCTTATTCTATAAAAAAATACTTTATGAGAATTTAAATTTTGAAAGTGATGAATTCTCAGAGGTTTACAATAACAAAGTTTTTGTAGTCACGTCTTTGTACATTTGCCTCTGTATATTTTTGTCTTTTTATTTGTAATTGTAGTAAACTGTTTCAGATTTTACGTTATTGCTTATAATATTTCTTTAGCTTATAATTGCAAAAGTTATGAACGTTTAAATTGACTCCGCCCGCTGGCATAAGCGTCTTACCTTTCTGCGGTCGGTCCGTATCAGTTTCAAAGAGTTCATTATACGCCAGTGGAACCATCTACAGTTACGTGAGACTATTATACTTATTCTACTGGTTTTCTTTTCCTCGTTGTTCGATGAATCGTAATAGAATACTGCAATTTTATATACAGTACTCTCCCGCTAATCCGCCGCTTGTTTTTCCGACAAGTACTATAATCCGCCGTATTTTGGACAGGAGATTGGTCTTGATTAAACTCTGTAATCCGCCGACACTGAAAGTCTTCGATTCGACAATCCGCCGTCTTACCTCTCTTTCATGCGTAAGACGAACAGAATTCTATACTCGCCGCACGGTGCTAAGCAACCGCTCTTTAGTCCGCCCGGACTAAAGAGTGTTAGTTAGCCGGACAATTCATCAGAAACAGAAACAGAAACTTTTTTATTCAATGTAGATTATAACAATACTTATTGAAAGTAACTTTTAAATCGACATCAGACGAAGAAGTCATGTTTCCTGTTCTTAGCACTGTCAAATCTGAAGATTGCCCTGATTAGCGTAAATATTTTTATTAAATGGGCCCAAGAAAATGGAGTCATGCGATATGGTTGCAAATTTACGTAAAATGCGCGATGAAGTTATCAAGAAGATATATTTTGGTAAAAAACAATTATTTTTTAAAATAAAGTCAATTCCTTTTTTCGCAAATTACTTCGTCAGAAAAATAAATATATTGCCAGAAAAAACACATATGACATGTAAATGCTTACATTTTTATCGTTTCAAAAGTTAGATAAATGTTAGCGGTTAAAATATTTCAATTTCAATAACGTTTGTTATTTTTTTCTTAACACATTCTTTTTACAGCCATAATACGCTGCAGTGTAACTTTACTACATCGACACCCTCCCAGGAGTGCATATTTAGTAATCCTTACAGTACTTGGGCATTATCACATTTCCAATAAATCTTGGAATTCATATAGGGCTGATGTCCAGTATTTCCAGTTCAGATTAACGTTTGCTTTTTTTCTTTTAACAGAGATATGAAATATGAACTAGATAAAAACTTATGAAAACATTAGTGAAAAAAATGTATTACAACATTCCTTTCGTTGAAAAAGAACTTTTGTTTTCGACAATCACTTGTTTTTATATTAAAACTGTATTTATATTAGACGTGGTAGAACCTGCTGCAGCTATACTATAAAATAGCAGCTTAACACCACTGTGTTTCGTATGGTGATTGTATAGAAACGGAGACCCTTTTTACTGGAAAATATGCATTCCATCTTAGTCCTCACGGGTGACTATGAATTTTGATTCGTAATCGAGGATAGATGAGAGTTTTATATGGGCCACAGCAACCACTTACCATCAGGTGGACTGTGTGATCGTTTGTCACCCTTATCCTATAAAAAATACTTGGGATTTCACTCTTTAATTCATTTAAATTAATTCTGAATTCACTGATATAGGTTTAGCGTTCATTTTAAAATGTAGTTGTTTTGAACCTTGATTGAAATTACGCTTACTCAGCATTAATAAATGCACAAAGCATTAAATTTAACACATGAGCGTCAATAGTTTGTTATTAAATTGTAGAAAAGACCAACAAAGAAAGAAATGTGAAACGCTGCATGCATTTACGTGACTAAAAACCAAACCAAAACCTAGCAGACTTTACGAACTGGTAAAGAATGAAAGAAGAAGATGTGTGAGTGTGTGTTAACAAGTTGAGCATGGTTTCAGCATATCTAGAAATTAACTCAACCATCCGTCTTTGTTATTCTAAACCTGGTAGATAATTTATAAAACATCAGCCTTTTGAACTCTTAAAAGCATACCTAATTAAAAATTCTTAATGAACTTAATATTTAATTTAATTTTGCTAGCTACCAAAGGAATAAATAATTTTCTTTGCCACCCACGTCGCTAGAACCTTTTATATGCCGCTAATTAAAGTGATATAAAAGTTTAAATATTAGTATAAAATCTCTTAATTTTTGCCCGATGAATAAATAAAAGATAGTCACTGGAATATAGTTTATATTTCGTGCGTTTGTATTACAAACATCTTTGGATTCAATATCGTACAACTAGTGAGTAAATCGTTGTTGCCACTGGGGCTTCTGATAAATCAATTGACCGTGTCCGCGGACGACCTGTTTACTTTGAACTTGTTGATGCACTTATTCTGGTTAACCCGATGAAGTCACGCTTGCGTCGCGATGTAGACATTGCATTTTTATACAGGAAAATCAATCTTACTTAATAATCAACTTATATATTTTATATAATCGTGTATAACATAAACACTCACGCCTGTCACCCAGACGGGTAGGCAGAGACTTCGGACTTCTATTTGACACGATCTTAGCGGTTAAATATCAAAATATCGTTTTAAATTTGGAAAAGTTAAATTGTTTAATTAGGAATGATAATGCATTCATTGAAATTGAATAATTTATATATCTTTCAAATAAATTTGTCAGTATAATATACGATGTCGGTAGATATGCGCACCACATTCTGTAAGTTAATTGTCTAAGTTTCTAAGTTGTCAATTGTATTATGTCTATAATAATACCTTCCCGGCAAGTGCAAGCAATAAGTCGACAAAGTTTTACCGCAATTTGATGAACGCTATGACAGCGCATAAAATACCATTGACTTATAGAAAAATATATAAATCAATCTAAAATACGAACAAACCAACATTCATTTTTATATATTAGGTGAATAATGTAGACTGTTTGACACAATAGTATTATGGTTTGTTTACTCAAACACACTATTGCAAAATAACTTTTATTAAATAAGCGATTTTCTGAACATGTTGATATGGCTTCTTATAAAGGTCGTACGTCGATGTATTATCAACAACCAACAACGACACGGCAGCGTGACGCAAGCAACCCGGTGCGGTGCCTCGTTATAAAACATCAGCAATGCGGCCTGGATCACGCTACGTGCATATAACTGGGTTAATTTAACCACCCTTTAAATGTATATAAATATAAAATATGACGTCAATAATCATAATTTAATAATTGTCTACAGAGAAACGTTTTTTTACAATTTATATTTTTCTTATTTGTTATCGCTAGGCAAAAAGCAACTTGCTATAAGTAGTAAAATAAGTATCTGTTATTGCGATGCAACATTTACGTAATAGAGCCACGATGCAGCGATATTATATGACTGCGGCACAAATGGATATGCTCACCGGGGTAGGGCCAAGCACTCACAGAATATTGGCGTGAAACTTGAATAGTGCTTTCCTAGCATCTCACACATAATGTCACTTTATTTATTAAAAAAATAATTCAGAGAAAGTGGTCTACGAATAAGTAGGTTAGTGAAAAAACGGGATATTTGGCGTCCCGATCTAGGGTGAATCGGGACGTGTCATCAAACCCCTGATAATTGAGACGTCCTGCACAAATCGGGATACTTTGCAACACTAGCCTGCGCCCAGCAGAATGGACTTATTTAGGTAACGTTACATTTAGTATATTTTACATAATACTATCGATCTGCCCCGAGTTTGCATGGGTGATATCTGGATCCTGCAACAGCACCGCCTACCGGTTACAACTGTGCCTGTAACCTTCGTGAAAGTGCAAGCAATATGTTGACAAAGTTTTGCAGCAGACTGATTATTATATTATATTCATTTCTATATTTTTTTATAGGATAGGGTGACTAACGAGCACACAGTCTACCTGATAGTAAGTAGTTGCTGCGGCCCATAGACATCTATCGACATCCATACTCGATTACGAATCAAAATGCAGATGCGTTGTCACCTGTGAGGACCAAGATGGAATGCCTCGTTTCCAGTAAAAAGGGTATCTGCTGTCTTTACACTCACCATACGAAACAGCAGCGTTAAGGTACTATTTCACGCTGGTATTCTGTGAGAGCGTGGTCCTTCCCCGGTCGAGCCGACCCATTCGTGCTAAAACTATACTACTAATACAACTGCAGCATGGCTTTACCACGTATGAAACTATATATATTAGATCAGAATTTTAAATGAGCATCTTATTTTTCACAATACTACTTGTATTATACAATAACAGTATAATAAATAATTGTAATCGAAGAGTGTTTTACGAACCCATTACTTGATATTAGTTTGAATGTAATTTGGCAACGCTGGTGAGCGCGCTCGTGCGAGGAAGCGGCGATAAGAACGGCCTTCGAGGCGGCTGAGTTGAAGCGTTGCGAATTGCAAAGGTGCGCTCGAGGTGAAACGCCTCGTGATTGTTAGCAAGTTAGCTACGTTTACCCTTTTTTTAATATTAAAAATGCTACAAACATTACTAATATTCCCCTTAACCACTCGTAGTAAGCTTAAATAGCTTGTGTTACGAGTGGTTCACGCCAGTAGTAGAATGGTGGATTCGAAACCACGACCTTTTTGAGTTCGTGGTCCAAAAAGTTCGTGGGTTTGGAGATTGTCTTAAGTTAGCAGTAAAAACGCGTTTAATGTAACAATTTAGAGGATGGTATAGTAGTCAGCCTTGCATATTCCTTGCCGGCAATCAGAGCGGCGCGGGCGGCGTGCGGAACCGATGACGTCATGTTACCTTCACAGCCGCTGACCGGGCGGTTCACAGCGGTGCTCATCAGAGACAATTTATGTAACAGGATTGAAGCGACGAACAAACTTACACTCGGTCCGATGGTAAGCGGCTACTGCAGCCCATTACCATTTAAAATACATTGGTTTAACGCCAACAGTTTGCTTTTAAACGGCAACAAAATACCAACCAATGTGCTCTTAAATGGGGAGGAGTTGAGACTTGTGGATTTAAATGTTTTCATTGGTTTCTTTTGACGCAAAGCTCTCTCTCCACAATAGAGCTTTGTGTCCATAATATAGTATCTAAAACCCCTTCCCTATCTACAGTCCCGCACGGAACAAGTGTTTGTATGGCCTGCAAGTAATTGTTCTGGGTCTGGATGTTTGTCCTTGTGAAATTTGTGTTTGTAAACTGCCCCCTACGATACAGGAGAAAATCCTAGTGTGGAGGTAACGTTTAAAAAAAAGAAATTGATTGATTGATAATCGATTTAACAAGCAGACTTAGTTATGTAGCTTATGCTGTAAAAATAGAAGACTCACTAATGTTGAGACACCTAGATTAGTTTACTATTTATTAGTTATTTTCATAGCGTGATGTGTTATGGAATCCTGTAATGGCGAAACGCGACTGACATTAGAACTATTATTTATTTTGCAAAGAGGGCTGTAAGTACAATTTATAGCTTAAATTAGAGTTCCTTAGAGAAAAACTTGAACTTTGGAAAAAGTATATGATTTTACTTATTACAAAATCCCATATGGCATCAACAGGTTTCAAAATTTCATTCAACTAATCCTATATATATATATATATATATATATATATATATATATATATATATATATATATATATATATATATATATATATATAATCGGAATCTCAGAAACGTCTCCAACGATTTTCATAAAATTTTGTGTCCAGGGTTTTCGGGGTTAATAAATCGATATAGCTAGGAGTTTTTTTTAGAAAATGTCGTTTTGTCCGTGTTTTCAGGCAATGAAAAACTGCTACAATATAAGAAGGTAAATTTTAACGCTTTGTTAATGATCGTAATAGCTTAAGTGGATATCGAACCGTCGTGAAACCGTAGTGCCCTGGTTCGCGTTTTGTCTTCCGTCTGACTTTTTTTGCCTTTTTTTCAAGTTCCCTTCTTTTTTGAGAAAATCTATTATTTAGAGGCCTTTTTTTAGTATTTTTTTAAAAATACGAAAATTTAAATTAAACGAATTGCACTCATGATTTTTTATTCAAATAACCAGTTCAGTTTTTTCTATTATGTCAATAAGAATAAAAAAAATTATTCATGTTTCATCAGTCGGTAATTTGTATCTAAATATGATTTCCAAAACACACGATTTCCAAAAAAAAAATATCGAGCAAAGCTCGGTCATCCAGGTACTCTCTTTATAATATATAAAAATACCACTCAACCGATTTTAATCGAATTTTGTAAGTATGTGTTTTTGTGCATGTTCTCACTTGAGAGATAGGATTGTATCCCCATAAGTGACATATTATATAATAATACAATATTTTGTATTGCAAATTTAAGGATTTTATAAAGGACAAACAGTCGTCCAAAAGGGCGGAACAAAGTCTGCCTGGCCAGCTAGTAATGTATAAAAAGAGGTATTATAGTTAATTCTATAATGAATCAAAATAATCCCGGGAATGAGTTGATTGCTATTGTATGTAGTGGTCTACGTAATAAAAATATTATATTCTATTTTATTCATGGCCGTCTGCAAACCTACTACGTATAAATAAGGTTAAAGTTGCGTTGCCGCCTCTGAAGACTAAGATGAAATGCCACACAACCTGTAATTATACTGGCTCCTTGTTTCGTTTAGACCGGAACAGTGCGCTCTGATGCGTGGAGGTAGTAAAATGAGAAGATGGTACCTATCGAGACCAACACAGTGGCAGAAAAGGAATACTGAATAACATCCAAAACCTAAACGTAGTTAATGGTTCAAACATTCTCATATGTTAGCGCCACGCTGCAGCTATATTATGGTTGTGGCACGAATGGGTCTGCGCGACCGGGGTAGGACCACGCTCTCACGGAATACCAGCGTGAAATAACAGCTTAATGTTTCTATTTCGTCTGGTGATTGTAGAGAACTGCTTTTAGTGGAAACGAAGCATTCCATCTCAGTACTCTGAGGTGATAACGCATCTGCATTTTGATACTTAATCGAGGGTAGATGTAGATATCTATGGCCCACTTATCACTTACCTTATCGGATGTGCTCGTATACCACCCTTATTTTATGTTAAAAAAACAACGTTTGCCAAAATGCATCTCCTTTATCATTACCCAATAATAAATTGTCCATAGCTGTACGTGAGTCTTTGATTGTATAACGTGGGTCTTTCCGAAAGAAGTTTTTGTGGCGATCGTTTTGCTTAGCAGGTGGATTAATGATCGAATTACCTCACGTCTCGCATCTTTAGCGGTCTGTGTACAAGATTAGTGGACATGTAATCAATCGTCTATCGGATACCATAAAATCCACCTAGTATTTTCTAAGGTCGATTCCTTCGACCATAAATGATGCTGACTTTTTACATACCTATTGATTTTTAACATTTTTCTTCCCGAGTAAAATATATTTAAAAAAGAAAGAAGACTTAATTTTTAAATAATATATTTTTACATAATATGACCAAAAAGCACACAGCTAGTTTGTCCACTTATCACCCTTTTAAGCACACAGACTACCTGATGGTAAGTAGATGCTAGACCCATCGGTGCCCATATGCGCGCGCTATCAATGAATCAAAATGCAGACCCGTTGTCACTTGTTACCCCTACATGCTAAGATGGGATACCTCTCACTAATAAATGAAAATGGGTCCTCGGTTCTCTACAATCACCATAGGAACGGTAGTAATTAATAATTATGCCGTTGCTGCTATTTTATGCTGGTATTCTGAGCATTGTGCTTTCCCAATCGAGTCGATCCATTCATTTTGTAAGCATAACGGTGTCTTACGTATATATGATATTACAGTTACAGTTGTTCATATAAAATTAAGTCTCATTTCATTACTGATTATCCCTGGTGTGGCGACCGGCCTATGCATATTTTTCTGGCTATTGATTTTTCGTGAATGTAATTTACAATACCTTCAGAATTTATTTTAAAGTTGATAAGAACTTAAAATAAACTAAGCAAGTAAAAGATAATTATAATTATTTATAATAGCTGCTGTGACAGTAATGTTGCTATCGTGCATTTCCATGTACTTTCATTTCAAAACAATAGTAAATATTTCATTTATCTTTTGTGTTTACTTGTGTAGCTACAATTTAAATGAAACCATTCAAATGAACGGACGATAAGGAAATTAAAAACAAAAGTTTCCTATCGTTGTTATTGTTTACTATTCATAAACGTACGATAAGAGGAATAGAGACGCTTGTCGGTTGTGATATTGTGATAGAATTTTATTTAGATAGACTATTGCAGTAATAATAATGACATGCATTTAGACCATCAATATAGGTACTCTTTGTATGCCACAACTCTGTATGCCGAAACGTTCTGGAATAAGTTTTCTCTTGAACGAATTAGGTTTTACGTACATAACCCCGTAGGCTTTGGATTACATTTCAACGGAAAGTTTAGGTAATGTACTTAAGGTTATTGTTGATTTTACCGGGGTAGATGAATATGAAATAAAATTAATGATATAGCCTTATTTTCCAACGTAAGAGATTACAAATTCGTCTTCAGACGTTGTATTTTTAAATCTACGACCACAGTATCAAAATGAGGTTTGAAATTATCTCTGATTGGAAATTATCAAGTGTCAAAAATTCAACACGTATCCTCTTCATTAAAGCTATTGATGCAATAAATTGTAGACTAACGATATTATTTGATGTAACTAAAAGTTAGATAAGTAAAAGTTTAGTCACACTAAGTTAATCAATGAGCCGTGGTAGCTCAGATGGTTAACGCTCGCTGTAAATATAACAGAACGCGAGTAACCCGGGTTCGATCCCCGCCGGCACCAATGAAATTGTTAATTGCAATTTTGAGTGCTGATTTACCACGTGCTCGGCGGTGAAGGAAAACATCGTGAAGAAACCTGCATGTCTGAGGAATAACAAAAAAAATATTTCGAAGACATGTAAAGTTCGCCAACACGCATTAGGGCAGCTCGGCGGACACTTCCTTGCCCTAAAACCCTCTCAGAAATGAGGGGAGGCCTGTGCCCAGCAGTGGGACGTACATAGGCTGTAATTTTACTAACTTAATCCTTAGAAAAATAATAGGTTTAAGTGAAAGCTGGTGAATGCAGCGAAAACCCAAGCAGACCAGAATCATAATAGCAAATATTCTGTAGAAGTCGTTCTCTTTCATTATCGTTATGGTTCCAAAGCGATCTGGTACTATGATACGTTTTTTAGTATCTTAAGCGCGACTAATATAATGATTTCCTTGGACACTTAATTATCATCTATGTCCGAGCGCAATGGACAGGTTTTCAATGCAATGTATCAAAAAATATATAAAAACTTTTAATTAATGATAGGGTTATATTAATGATAATGTTCTCCAGACTCAATTTCGATCACAGCAGCCAGTCTCAACGGAGTCTAGCCATCTGAACAGGCCTAACGGTACGTTTACACCAAAACCGATTTTGTCGGCCGATGGCGGACAGAACTCCCCGGACAAGTAACTCGGATGTGTATGTGCTTACAGTGCAACAGTGTACCACTTGTGCCGACATTGGACGTTGCCGGTATTCTTTTCTATTTTTCTATTTTCATTATCCATAGTCGTTTAGGTATATAACAACAGTGACAGAAACAAGAGAATAAAGACAAAGTGATTAAATTAAACTATAAATACACTCTATTTGCACTATAGACGCCGGCAGTCAGGCGAGAAATCCCAACAGGTTCGGACTCGACGGTTGATCGGCCGTTTTCGTGCGTTATCGGACGATAACGGTCGTGTTGGTGTACGCGCTCTCTTTGTTTTACAAGTGTTTGATTCGATTGTCCGTGTACGGCCGTCATCGCCCGAGCAAACTTCGGCAGATGACGGATTAGGTGTACGCGAAGCGTTAGAGTACGAGTGTGTGCGCACACACTCGTACTCTAACGCTTCGCGTACCCTTACTAAGCCCTGTTCACACAGGAACTTTCACTCTTTATTCTAATTACTCTTATAGTGCAGAGAGACGACAAACCAACACCTTCTTACTCCGGGTGCCCACATTCCTTTGTTTTTAATTTTTTTTTGTATATATGACTTGTTGTCAACAGATTGGCAGATCGTCGGAGTCTCCGATCGACTTTGTAGTGATGGACACGGTGGCCGGCGACAAGAGCGGCGACACGAAGGTGCTTCAGAGCACGATATCGCGGTTCGCGTGCCGCATAATCGCGGACCGCAACGACGTCAACAATTGCCGCATCTATGCAGCAGGCTTCGACTCCTCGAGGAACATATTTCTCGGCGTAAGTTCAACTCGCAATAACTTAATGTCCTCGGTCTTGTTTCTAATTGATAATAGAACTATAAATAATAAATTGGTAGTACGAGAGTAAGAATATCCACTAGCCCATATTGTCCCGTGGGTGTCGTAAGAGGCGACAGAAAGAAATTCAAACTGATGATGAACAGCAGCATCTTCAAGATAACAACTCAAGTAATAAAAAAACAGCATTTGCCAATTCGCCTGCCAATCGTAGTAACTATTGGAAAATTTATACGTAGTAGAGCTACCCTGCTTGAGTGGGCTCTCTCTTACAGAATACCGGCGTAGCATCTTAATACCGCTGTGTTTCGTATGGTGAGAGTAGAGATCCTGAGACCCTTTTTTACTGGAAACGAGGTATTCCATCTTAGTCCGCAGGGGTGACAACGCATCTGCGTTTTTATTCTTAATCGAGGATAAATGTAGATGTCTATGGCTCACAGCATCCACTAACCATCAGGTGGACTGTCTACTCGTTTGTCACACTTATTCTGTAAAAATATTTTTATTTTGTTACACTTACAAAGTGTAGTGACACAAGTCAAATCGAAAGCTGGGGAGTTTATTAGGATTATAAAATTTCACACTTATTCTATAAAAAAAATCAGCAGGATCAATCAAAAAAGCAGGATCAGCAGGACAATCACAAGGATATGAAGTCTGCAGTTTGTGTTCATATCCTAGACGGCCCCAACCATTACATCAGATTTGATAGACCACAAATCCTCGCGAAAGAACACCGATTCCTACCAAGGATGATACGTGAGGCTATTGAAATTAAAAAACATCCTAATTTCAATAGAGAAGGAGGCTGGGTACTACCACCTGCTTGGGATCCTATAATCGATAAAATTAAAACTAAACCCAAGCATACCACTCCAAGACCTCAGGACATAATCAGTTCATTTTGCATAGATCGGACCATAAAAAACAATTACAAAAGCTGAAGGTACTCCGGGTTTAACAATGACATCGGGACGTCAGTCATCTCAGTCCCCCGTGACCATGGGTGCTGGAAAGCGCCCGAAACGTCGGAAATTAAAAATAAAAGTAAATAAAAAGTAAAAATAAACGCGATAAAATCCGTAAAAGTAGTTTTAATCAAAAAAATATATTCCTATGAGACAATCTATGAAAGAGGCCCGTGTTCAGCTGTGAACTTTTATAGGCTGTAGTGAAACTGATGGATGGATAGACTTTATTATTGGTAATAATTTAGATGTTGAGTATGGTTTCGGCATCACTTGAAAAGAACGTTTTGTCTTTCTTTGTTGCTCCATACAAGTAGGGTAAGGATTAATTTTGCCATCGACTGATAAAAATTATCGAATTTTTGTCAGTCGATGTTCGAATTAACTAATACTTGTTTCTATGAATAAATTTCAACTGAGGATTGATAAACTGATCCTTAAAATATTAAGAAATAAAATATTACTCCTATTAAGCACGCACTATTGGTAGATATTTCACTTATCTTCGTAAGTTTTTCATTCATGTTATGTTATTATTGACTGCCTCGTTGATCTACTGGTTGTAGTAGTGCGATTGCTGATCAGGAGGTCCTGGGTTCGAATCCCGGGTCGGACCAAAAAATCAACTATTGAGTTTTTCCGTCGAGAAATTCTCAGTAGCTGCCCGGAATCAGGATGTTGACGGTGTCTCAACCCCGTGCCTCGGAAAGCACGTAAAGCCGTTGGTCCTGCGCCTGATCTCTTTCTGGTCCCATCGGATAATGAGAGTGAGGGAATAGAGAGTGCACTTGTGCTTGCGCATGCACTTGGGCACTACAATCTTGTCTTGCGCTGATGGCTAGTCTCTGTTGAGACTGGCCGCCGTGACCGAAATTCGGTCTGGAGGACATTAATATTATTGAATATTTGAGAGCATTTGCGATCGCAGCACTAGTGGACAAAATAATAGAATAATTTTTATTCTTTATAGATTATAAATAATTCTTATTTAAAGAAATTTTTTACTTTGAACACTTGTTTTTTGTTTGAACACTTTGGTGTTGCAGCTGTTCCTGGGCGTCGGTAATCACTAATCACTTACCATCAGATGAGCCGTATGCTCGTTTGCCGCCTTTCCTATAAAAAAATACTTTTTTGGCAAAACACTTCTGACTTCAGGACAGAACCAGCAAGAAACCCATCGAAATAATTTCATTCCATTTTTTTTTACTCTACGCTTTATACTACGTAGGCTGTGCGTGAGTGAAATCGCGAGTTATGTATATATTTTATTAGGCCTTAGACCTAGTAAAGCTGTCAAACGATAATTATTGTTATAATTGGGGAGATGATATAATTCCTAATAAATTACAACAGAATGAACGAGTGTATGTAAACTGCAGACAAGCGTCTCGTAACGCACGCACACAGGCGCGGGGTTCACATACGGTAGCAGACAGATAAAAAATGCGATATTTAATACTGTCTGTTATTTATTCTGTGGTACTGCCAATCCCGGTACTACGTTATTTTCTCTGGCTGCTACTGTAGATGATCACAATAGATCTTCTTGGTCGCAGTGATACTAGTCTCTTTCCCTAGACCTGCATAGCTGCTCGCACATAATAAAAAAAATACTCTAGGTGAACTCCGCGCTTGTGTGTGCGCTTTGCGAAACGCTTGCATAATACTTCGGTTTCGGACACATGCAGAAAGACAGTATTGTAGAGAACATATGCGAAAAAATTATATCGAGGAATTATAACCAGTTCCCTTAGGACTGGTGTACTGTGTAGAAAAGGGGTCACCACATTCAAGAGGGTAAAAGTGTAAAATATAAATTAAGAGCAGAGTTAACCGTTATTCTCGTTCAATCTACCATTAACTGATATTTATGTGTCTCAAAACATGTACGTATTTTTTGTTTTAAGTAGTTTTAGTTGCCATTACATTTTTTTTAATTATACACGAGATAATAATAATAATAATAATATTCCACAACTATCACGCAACGCCATCTAGTCCCAAGCTAAGCAGAGCTTGTGTTATGGGTACTAGACTACTGATAAACATACTTATATATTTCTAAATACATAAATATTATAGATAAATTACGCCCAGACACAGAACAAATGATCGTGCTCATCACACAAACATTTGTCCTGGGTGGGAATCGAACCCACGACCTCCGGCTTAGCAGTCAGGGTCACTAACCACTAGACCAACAGGCCTGTCAAAATGAGATGAATCGTTCATTACTGCCCATAAAATGTCCACTGTTGAACATAGGCTTCCCCTTCAGATTTCCTCATAAAAGAGAGTTAGCCATTATTGGCACGCTTGGCAGGCAGTTTGGCAAACAGTTTTTCTATTTTCAGTGGTTACCAGGAAGATGCTGCCGCCCATGCAGATTTTCTTTGTCGCCTTTTACGGCATCCACGAGACGATAATTCGTGGTAGTAAATTCACTTACGCCTGAACTATACGGCGAGCTGTCGTTTACTTATGTTCCAATACAATTTATATTGAAGGTTTCATTTTAATAACTTAATATTTTAACTGAAAAAGTTTCTACTGCTACTTACTGTTAAGCAAAAAAAAAAATGAATCTCTATAAAATTATGTAATTAATTACAGGAAAAAGCGACGAAATGGACGGAGAATCACGAAATTGACGGACTGACGACAAACGGCGTGTTGATAATGCATCCACGCGGTGACTTCTGCGGCGGCAACGCCACCTGTGGCCCGTGGCGCGAAACCTCAGTTGGCGGTGCGGTCTTCTCTCTTAGGGAGAGTCGGTCAGCTCAACAGAAGGTAACAAACAATAAATACATGTACTCGTACATCGCGAAATCATGATCAGTAGAGCTTTAATCATTATTATTAGAATATTATTTTGGGTGGGATTGTGTAGCGAGGTAGGATTTGAGAAATAACGCAGGTATGTTCTAGTTGTATCACGAATAACGCAGCGCGATGGGTGGGGGGGGGGGGGGGGAAGACGCAAAATACAGCAAATAAAAAAAGTAAATAATAGCACATTTAATGCTGCCGTGTTTCATATGGAGAGTAGAGAACCGTAGACCCTTTTCTTTCTTACGAAGGTATTTTATACTAGGTGGTAGATGTAGCCTAATTTATCCTGATTTTGGTCTGATCTAGTGGATGGTTCACTCCACCTGAATGCTTGGCGGTCTACCATTACTGTGCGATTTACTATAAGTTTTCTTCAACGTAAGATTTCTTTGTGGAATTATCTACCACCCGCGACTTTTCCGAACCCGGGAAAGCTCCTGCATTTTTTTGATGTTGTAATTGTTGATGGGCGATAATCGATATTTATTACCAGGAAAATTTAATTTAATGTGGGCAGAACCGACTATAAAGCTAGTAAAATATAAAATCTAGTAAATATGTTCGTGGGCTGGGCTGACAACGGGATACGGGATATATATACGGGATACGGGATATATATATACAATATGTAACGTAATTAACGCACAACCTCAGACACCACAATTAGTATATTATGTTATAATCATTATACATACACTGAATTTTTAGTTAAACATTTTTATGAACTGACTATTTACATAACATAACATAAACATTCACGCCTGTCACCCAGAGGGGTAGGCAGAGACTACGGACTTCCATTTGGCACGATCCTGACATACCTCTTTCGCCTCTTTTACATCCATATATCTACGCAAACATGCTCATCGGTTAAGGGTACTTCTAACGTGGCCCATTTTCAAAATATCGCCAATTTGGTCGATAAACTTTTTCCTAGGGCGTCCCTTCCCGACTCGGCCGTTCACATCTGCCATATAAATTTGCTTTGTCACTCTTTCCTCATTCATTCTTTCCACATGACCAAACCACCGAAGCATTCCTTTTTTAATCCTGGTCGCAACATCATCTTGCATACTTACCACATTTATCTCTTATCACGCAATTTCTCACCCTGTCATTCAGATTCAACCCTAGCATATTCCTTAAAGACCGCATTTCTACAGCATTTATTCTACTTTCGTGCTTCTTCTGCCACACCCAGCTTTCACTACCATACATTAAAGTAGGGACTAACACAGCATTATGAATTACCATACGTGCCTGTTTTGACACATTCTGGTTCTTCATAATAGATTGTAGTGCCCCATTCACTCTATTCCCTGCATTTACTCGTCGTTCTATATCCCTATCATATCTACCATCCCTGCTAAATACACATCCCAAATACACAAACTCATCCACTTGCTCAATTAACTCTCCTTCTATTCTTATTTCACATACCGTTTTGCTTTCTTCTCTTTCAAAAACCATCACTTTCGTCTTACATGCGTTCACTTTCATTCCCCTTTCTTTTAATTCCCAGTTCATTAATGTAACCATCATTTGCAACTCAGCCGCCGATGACGCAAATATGACTTGATCATCGGCATACAAAAGGCATTTGACGGTTAACTCGCCCATTCTTAACCCACATTCTTCATCTTTCAAAGTTTGCAAACACCGGTCCATAAATAGGTTGAACAGCCAGAGGAAGGGGGGCTACACAGCCCTGTCTGACACCTTTTTGGATGCCAAACCAGTCCGAGTAGACCCCATTGATCCTGACACAAGCACTAGAGTCCCTATAAAGAGACCCTAATGCCCGTATCAAACCATCGCTCAACCCATATGAGTTCAGTGTTTGCCATAACACATTCCTGTCCACTCTGTCATAAGCCTTTTCCAAGTCCATGAATGCACAAAAATCTTTCTGGTTTTTGGCCAAAAACTTCTCCGCAATCATGCGCATGGAAAAGACTTGATCTGTACACCCCATTCCCTTTCTAAAACCCGCTTGCACATCCCAAATTTTTCCATCAGTTTCTTTCATAACTCTTTCAATTAACACCTTAGCATACAGTTTACCCACAATACTAAGCAAGCTGATACCGCGGTAGTTTTTGCAGTCCTGCTGTGACCCTTTTCCTTTATATATTGGTACTATAACTGCTTTACACCAGTCATCCGGTACCCGTTTTAATTCCCAACATAAATTAAACAAGGTGTACAGCAGGCCTGCCACCACTCCCTCTCCAGCCCTTAGCATCTCGAGTGATACTCTATCATATCCAGCTTCCTTACCTGCTTTCATGCTTTTCATTGCTTTCATTATTTCATCTACACATATCTCCATACCCCTTTCCACTTCTTTCGGAATTTCTAGTTCATTTAATTCAGACGACTCCTCACTCATAAATACGCTTTCAAAGTATTCCTTCCATCTGTTTAAATTCGAAACTTCATCATTCAGAATACATCCATTCTCGTCTCTTATAGCATTCATTATAGGCTGTTTTGTATTTCCCCTGGCAGTTCGTACGACTTTCCAGAACATTTTTATGTTAGCCTGGAAATTATCAGATATCTTTCTATCATTCTTATCCGTTCTTTCTTTCTTTCTTTTTCCTTTCAACAACTTCTTTTACTCTCTTATTTATACGTCTAAATTCTGCCTTTTTTCTTTCAATCTCATCATTCATACCAGAAGAATTACCAGCTTTGCTTGCTAGTAAATCTAATCATGCTTTCTTCTTTGATTCAACTTCCACCCGTACCTCATCATCCCACCATAACGTATTACTTTTCCTTTCATTTCTTCTCTTACTTACACCACATACTTCGGTGGCGGTATCCACCAAACCTTTCTTAATATTATCCCACACAGTATTCAAGTCTAAATCATTCATACACAACTCATTCAAACATCTAATATTTTCTCTCAGTCTACATTTATACTTCTCTTTCACATCTTCATCTTGTAACTTCTCCATTCTTACTACAGATGTCCGATGCCGCCAACGCTTGAAAGGACCATTAATTCGACATAAGACCAAGTAATGATCCGTCCCTACGTTGGACCCCCGGTAAACCCTTGTATCTACGACTGCGCTCCTCATTCTTTCATCCACAATTACGAAATCTATCATGCTTCTATCATCACCTCTTTCCCATGTATACATGTGAATCTTCTTATGACGAAAAAAGTATTCGTCACAAAAAGATTCTTTTCCGCACATACGGTGAGGAGGTCTTCACCATTCTCATTTATACTTTCATCACCAAACGTTCCCAATATCCTTTCATAACCAGACCTCTTCACCCCAACCCTTCCATTAAAGTCTCCTAACATAATAATATTTTCATTTTCCTTACATTTTGTCAACACCATCCTTACCATGTCCCAAAACTGCTCTCGGATGTAAGTGGACTTAGACATGTCTGGGGCGTACACCCCTAGCAGGAACAGCTTCTTTAAGCCCACTTTCATTCGTAACCATAGCAGTCTCGGGCTTACACATTCATACTCTTTCACACATCGTCCCATTCTTTCTGAAAGGATGAAACCGACTCCCTGGCATGCCCGTTCGGTCTCGCCTACACCAGACCAATACGCGGTATACGTGCCATGTGCAGTGGCATCCTTTCCCTTTCATTTCGTCTCATTCACACATAACACATCTATTCCTCTGTCATTCATCATTTCGCATACTTCATCCATCCTATCGTTCATTCCTCCACATACATTCAGCGTAGCCGGACGGGTTTCCGCAATCCACTTTTCGCCCCTCCGGGAGACAGAACGTGACGGGTGGCGAACCTCGTCGCCGGTTTTTCTCCCGGAGATTCTTCGCACCCCTGCCCCATTTAAGGGGCGCCGGGAACTCGGGGCCATTTCTTTTATTTGGTGAGTCATGGTGCGAACAAGGGGTGGTGGTAGATTTTACGCCGCTACCATACGGCGAGGAGCCGAGTCTATTTTTTCGGCTTTGTCGCTCGTTTAGCACCACCCGGGGGACACGTGTAGGGTGGGCCTAAGGTTAGGTGGTCGAAACCTACGGACGCGAGCGACTCATCCCCCAACTGATTATTTATCAAATTAGTTATTCTGATTCCGGAAGAATGTTGTGGTCACAGTACAAATCCACAAACGCAAAGACTTTAACGTGCTTGAAATAATTTAAATTTTTTTTTATTGAATGACAGAATTATTAATAATACAAATACTGCACTCTTAAAAGTCTTATTGCCTTAAGTTACGGTCCATTTCAGTTTGTTTTGACTGTACAGATTTAGTGTTACTGTAATTTACGTAGTTTTAATTATTTTTGGGATAAAAAATTACCTATATTAAAAATGATAGGAATCGATTCAGTAAACGATTCTGAACAAACTACTTTCAGAACAAACTCTCAAAGTGCGTTAATTATGTTCCATGTTGTATATATATATACAAAGAGTCTGTCTGTTTTTATATGAATTTCACAGTAGCTAACGAAAGTAAAATATTAATTTACAGGGTGTGCCATGCCAAGCTGAAACAAATGTGCTGAGAGATGGAACTATGATCGACTTGTGTGGAGCCACTTTGCTATGGAGAAGCGCCGAAGGACTTAAAAATTCTCCCGTATGTATTTAAAAAAAAACTCATTTAATCATGTTTACTTTATTAGGTGAACCGAGTGCTCATTTATCATCTTTACTTGTACAAAAGTGTTCACCCTATAAAAGTGATTACTACAGCTTTTGGAGACCAGCCGATAAAATCAGAAAATACACACATTTGCCATTTCTCTGGTGTTGCAGACAATTCAATGGTATCGGTGGTCATTTACCACCGATGGCCTGTTTAGTTATACAAGTCAGGGAAACACGAGCACATGGTCCACTTGATGGTATGTGATGGTTGTATCTCATAGTCATATGCACTTATCTTCAAATGAGATGACCATTAAAATAAGGCTTATAATCAAGGTGCGTAGCAACTCTTGTGGGCTAAAATGAAATGCCTTATTACCAATTAAAATACTGGTATTCGTCATTCGCTATGCGAAGCACAGCCGCTTTATGCTACTATTTTATGCTAGTTTTCTGTGTAAGCGTGATCTTATTCTTGTTAAGCCATCTGCCGTGACGCACGTGTGAGAAATGATGGCTTGACTATATTAAGATTTTTTGTCCGTGACTGTGCCGATATTTTTTTGTTGCGTCCCGTATGTTTGTCATCTCTGATTTTTGTTTCATTTTTTTATGTAACGAGGGTGACAAACGAACACAGTTCATCCTAATCTAAGCCTTACCCTATAATATATATACTAAACCTATATCTATTCGCGATTAAAAATCGAAGTGTAGGTAGCATTGTCACTCTTGAGGACTAAGAATGTCTCGTTACCAGTAAAAAGTTTTTCCTGTTTTTTACGCTCACTATACAAAAGCAGCAGCATAAAGCTGGTACTGTATAAGAGCGTGGCTTATCCTCGATCGGGCCGAGCCATTTTTCTGCAACCATAATATCAGCGTGGCCTCCTTAAAAAAGACTACATGGATATTTTCCATCGTGTGACTTGATGTTATATTTGCCTCATCTGATGCGTGCTGAATGTTTGTAACCCCTGACTTTCGCTTAAATCGAGATTTGTCGATAGTTTTCTGCCGCGTGCCAAATGTTTGTATTCCCTACTTTTGTCTAAATCGAGATGTGTCGATATTTTTCTGCCGCATGTCAAATGTTTGTCACCCATAACTTCTGCTGAATTGAGAATGTGCCGACATTTTTCTGTCGCTGCCAAATGTTTGTCACCCCTGAATTTTGAATTAATCGGGGCCGTGACGATATTTTTCCGTCGCGCGCTGTACGTTTCTTACCGCTGACTTGCGTGGTTGTGCGCAGACGAAGCGCACACTGGAGGCGCTGGTGGACGAGTTGAACGCGGGGCGGCCGCAGTGCCCGGTGGGGCTTAACACGCTCGTCATTCCCCGCAAGCTGTCCGCCGCGCACCAGGACCTCAACCAGCCCTACGTCTACCTCAACTGCGGACACGTGCAAGGTACGCGATCTACATCGGCAACAGACTGACGGACTTGAAGTTTTTAAAGAATTTAATACTAACATATTATTATAACAGGCTCTTATGGTGGACATTTGCCATAGTTGCAACTTTTGTCAGGCGGTTTGACAAACGTAGTTCCTATATTATTATTGCGAAGTGAAATTTTCGGAATATACTGCTGCCCATTTGATTCAGGTTCACTCGGTCGCCTTTTACGACACCCACATAATGATATAGGTAGCAGATTTCCTCACGTCGACATAATATAAAGACACTGGTCATATAACTTATCATCAGAGAGGGGAGCGGGGGATATAAGTTGGTTTTTAAAATATGAGATCTATGATTGCCTCATATTTTAAAATGGGATCAATGAATTTATAAGCATCGTAAGCATCAAAATTAAAATATGCAAACTGGTGACGGGACGAAGTGTCAACGGTGCTGGAAGGCTACTTATGGCAGTGGCTTTTATTGCACGATTGTGTAAGTAGCCACAGATGCCGTCTCTTTTCCTTCAGTTTCGTAGTGCAACGGTTCCGCGTTCTTCGTGGAGCACGGGAGTAAAACACCGTATACTTCTTGATTCCGGGCTGTTACTGAGAATTTCTTGACAGAAAAACTCACTAACTGATTTCTCAGAACTGTTTGAAATCTATATATTTATGTGAAGAGATAACGTTGTACGCCTTTTTAAGCACATTACGCGCATGGAGGAGTGTGAGATTTGGCATAGCTAAGGTTTATATGGGGAAGGAGTGCAAAAACATCAATTTATATGTGTGTGTGTGTTACAAATATTTACATACATTATAGTCTGTTCGCTTAGATACGATCGCCTTTGTATCGCGCCGTCTTGGCAAGTGTCGCATATTGTCAAAGGCGTCGCCGTCACATCAAAGGTCGTCGCGCGCAGCATACAACCGCAGGAAAATTTGGCATTTAAAATGAAGCGGCTAAAGCACCGAATATTCGTTAAAGTGGTAGATACTCAAAGTATCCACTGTATGGAAATGTACGAATTGAGTAATGCCATGTTTTTTATAATTTTGGTGTTGAAAGTATTATTTATGGGTTAAATCTACTTGTATAGCTATTTATGATCAATTTACTAAATTCAAAGTTTTAAATCCGGCTTGAGATGCAATTCTTAATATAAATATGCGACCATTATAAGTTTAACGATGTTAAGGCCGCGGCATACGTACGTGTTGAAAGTATTATTTATGGGTTAAATCTACTTGTATAGTATTATGTTTTTGAGGCACTGTAGATTTATTTCCAATTATAGCAAATAGAAAGCCTGATAAAATTTTGTTTGAAATCAAACAAAGAAACATTACATTACAGTAGTCAGTTTCTCTAAAATATGTCCAAATAGTACATCTCCTGCCACTCATTTTAGTCATATACTTACCAATTTTCAATAAGAATAACAAAACGAAATACCTTTTTTCTCACAAAAATAATCAAAACAGAAGCATGTGCCGGCAATTTGCTCAGTACTAGATGATGCAATAACATGTCAGGTGTGGCGGAGGATCGTAGGGCAAGGTCAGGTGCTAATCCGCGCCCTTTACGGTAACAAGTTTCGACATACATTGGTTAGGTACCGAGGTAATCCTGCCGAAAAATATTCGGTCGAATATTCGGTTTGGTAAAAATTTTATCGAACTTTCGGCCGAATATTCGTATTCGGTGAAATCCATATTCGGCCCATCCTGGTACAGAGGTGGTGCAACAATAATAAATATAGAAGGGTTTAAAAATAATAAACCCTTTCTATTATATATATATATATATATATATATATATATATCATCTATGTCAGAACAAAAAATGCAATAGCAAAATAATGATTGCGCCTTCGGGTGTACCGACACTATCTTAGCGAACATACTATAAATTATATAAAATTAAACACTGCGTTTTCGTTCATAATGTCAATGTCTAACACTTAATTTATGTCCTTGAATAAAGTATCATCCTGCATACTTAGACAAATTATTTTGTTTGTTAACGTTCATATTGTCAGTGTGGCAGAGTAGATAAGAATTCTTGCATGACTTATCAGGTCGTCACTCTCTTATATGGGGGGCTGCCCCTCGCTTCGCCTACTGGTACGAGACTGCCACTCGTGTACCTTTTTTCGGCATCGGTTGTCAGTTATGCGAGCTATACGGCCGGACCATTGCCACTGCCGCTTACTAATCCTAGCTCGTGTAGTGATAGATAAACATTTGGGTGCACAGGCGAGCACTCGTGGGGCGCGGAGGGCAGCGAGGCGGGCGTGCGGCGCTGCCCAATGTGCCTGACTGCGGGCGCTGTGGTGCGCGTGTGCATGGGCATCGAGCCCGCCTTCTACGTGGACGCGGGCCCGCCCACCTACGCCTTCAACCCCTGCGGACACATGGCCTCCGAGCGCACCGTCAAGTGAGTCCACTCCATATATCACACCAACATCAACACCAACAACATCATCATTAGTACGTAGTGGTGCGCTTGTGCATGGGCATCGAGCCCGCCTTCTACGTGGACGCGGGCCCGCCCACCTACGCCTTCAACCCCTGCGGACACATGGCCTCCGAGCGCACCGTCAAGTGAGTCCACTCCATATATCACACCAACATCAACACCAACAACATCATCATTAGTACGTAGTGGTGCGCTTGTGCATGGGCATCGAGCCCGCCTTCTACGTGGACGCGGGCCCGCCCACCTACGCCTTCAACCCCTGCGGACACATGGCCTCCGAGCGCACCGTCAAGTGAGTCCACTCCATATATCACACCAACATCAACACCAACAACATCATCATTAGTACGTAGTGGTGCGCTTGTGCATGGGCATCGAGCCCGCCTTCTACGTGGACGCGGGCCCGCCCACCTACGCCTTCAACCCCTGCGGACACATGGCCTCCGAGCGCACCGTCAAGTGAGTCCACTCCATATATCACACCAACATCAACACCAACAACATCATCATTAGTACGTAGTGGTGCGCTTGTGCATGGGCATCGAGCCCGCCTTCTACGTGGACGCGGGCCCGCCCACCTACGCCTTCAACCCCTGCGGACACATGGCCTCCGAGCGCACCGTCAAGTGAGTCCACTCCATATATCACACCAACATCAACACCAACAACATCATCATTAGTACGTAGTGGTGCGCTTGTGCATGGGCATCGAGCCCGCCTTCTACGTGGACGCGTAGCCTGCGCCCACATGTTTATCTCTGCTGAGGCTTATGGTTGAGTGGCAGAGAATGGCTTAAGGCATTCAGTCCGCCATATTTACTATATTTTGTGCAAAAATTTCGGTCACAATACATGTCTGTCTCAACGGAGACTAGTCATATGCGCGGGACCGTATTATAGTGCCCAAATGTATGCGCAGGAACAGATACTCTCTCTCTATTGCCTCATCTGTCATAGACCGATGGGGCAACCATTCGACACGACCTGAGAAAGATCAGGCGCAGGACGTGCTGTACGTGCTTGCGAAGCACGTGAGTGCACACTTGACTTCGTGCTGCTTATGAGAATTTCTTGACAGAAAAACGAATTCAAGAACCTCATAATCAACAACCGCGTCCAACAAGCCCAACGACTGGCTACCTTGGTTCACAATTTTATATGTCTCATATGAAGTTTCATTATATTGATACATTGGACGTATGTCGGCAGATATTGGGCGAGTGTGGACATCCCGCACGGCACCAACGGGTTCCACGCTATCTGTCCGTTCTGCGCCGCGCCGCTGCAGGGCACCCCCGGGTACGTCCGCCTCATCTTCCAGGATAACCTCGACTGAATCTCAACGCCGCAGGTAACTATATATCTTGTGTTTACACTTCTATTTATATTTAAGAAATTATCTGTACATCAATAAAATTGAAGTGCCTGTATGTATTATCGACATAAGTACCATAGATTGAGCTGAGGGGGCTATTTGCAAGACATCAATAAACATTTTTTAAAATACGCCATTAGCCTATATCTCTTATTTTGAACCTTCTCTGTAAATTTGGCCGGTTATTCAAAAATAACCCGGTATAATTGAATAATAAAATAACAAACGAGCACACAGTCCAGGTTGTAAGTGGATGCTGTGTACCACGTGGTAGACCCACGCTACAGCTATAATATAGTTGTAACACAATTGGATCGGCTCGACCGAGGAAGGACCACGCTCTCACAGAATTGCCAACGTAAAATAGCAGCTTAATATCATCATCCTATTATTCAATTATACAGGGTTATTTTTCAATAACTGGCCAAATTTGCAGAGAAGGTTCAGAATAAGTAATGTAGGCAAATGGTGAAGAAAAATTAATTAAAATGGTCTTAATCAATCTGTCATTTTTATCCTTTAAATTCAAAATGCCACGCATTTAATGCATTATTTTAACTGATTTTACTGCACACGCACACATTCGTAAGGATCGATCGGTATCGGCATAAACGTTGTTGATCATAAATCACAATCAATTTGGGATAATTTCAAATAAAAGTAGAAGCCTTATTTACTCGTATTTTCAAAAACTGCAATAGAGGTATGTAATTATTTATATATTTGAACTTAAGTTTAAAATTTGACTACTCAATTAAAAATAAATCTGTATTTTAAAAAAATGCGCTTCACGTAAATCGAATTTAAAAGTGCAGCTATATTAATAGTGGTGAGGAGTATAGGGAGGATCAAGCTCTGCCTGTTCGTATACCATAAAATTTGAAAATGAGCGTGTAATTGATTTGTAATTCACCTTTCTTAATTTTTACATCAATGACTAATGAAATTTAATGAATTTTCTTATGCTGCCATATATTTATACGATCGCTATAAAATATATTGTCTCATATCTCAAGATGTCCCGGCCCTAAACGAGGTTCTCTGAGGCTTGAACGCAGTAATTGGCACAAATAATGTGTCTTTGAGAGATGACTACATTTTTGTGCCATTTACTGTTTAAGTTTGTATTAATCAAATAAATATATGTCATTTCGTCGAATCCACGTGCGGTAAGGTCTCTAAAAGAAATGAGTACGCCCGCCACTAGTCGTAGTCTCTGGTGACGAAGGGGCGCCTATTTCCTTGCTCAAAAGTTAAATATAAGCCATTCAACATGGAAATGGAAGCAACGTTCTAGACATTGTAAGGACAAGAGTAATAGTGCTATATTATGATGCATTTTATTTTTGATTATAGCTGTAAATATTGTACATTACTTTCACAATATAAAAATTAATGTTTTTATGTAATCAATTTTGATGGAAATATTTAATATACATTTTTACGATAATTTTTTTTATCTGTCTCATGTATGTTAAAATATAAAATTTTATTCACAGATTTGCGTTCAAAACTGTACGCAGAACAGTGCATCGCGGTGAAAGTGTCTACAAAGAGTGATTCTTGCGGCAACATCAGCGATCACTTTTGATGTATGGACAATTGATTTAGCTTCTCGCTAGTCGTTAAGCGTGTGTAAAATTACGTTCGTACGACACGTCGGCAATTATATTCTTGAGCCTTCAAGTGCACTCACTAAGGCATGCACCGAACACATTTGTATAGACGGAATCTCACTAGAAAGTGTGGCGTCTATCTGGTTAGTAGTCGTGCGTATATTAAATAAAATTATGTATGTTATTTACTGTTGATAAAGTTGGTTTTGTCGAACAAAAGATCTCGACAAAATCTTACATTGCAATACAATAAGGAAAACAAAACCCGTTGTTACATTTAAATCGCTAAATAGAATGTAATTGTTTGGTTTTAATGCACTATTATCAACTTCAGTATAAACAGACCTCTATTCACTCATATTTAAGGTAATTAAATTTTAAACTCTACTGTATATTATAAGAAGATTTAATTTGGTTTTGGTTACGTTATATAAGTTTGTAGTACCAATTTTAACTATATTTATTTATGCAATCGCAGTGGGTACAATATCGTACGACTACAGTTCAGACGTTTGCGTAATGTGATACAATAGATATGTTTAGTTTAAATTAATGAATTGTTATTATGTGTATCATTTTATTTTAATGATAGAAACTACACTAAATTCAACCCATTCCGTGTGTAGTCACCCACATATGGTTCATTGCTATTGTCTCACTATTGTGTCTGAAAATCGAACAATGAAGGTGTTATCATTGGCACTGACAACTTTCCTATTGTCTATTACAATTCATTCACCATTACAGCATATCAAAAGTCCACTGCCAAACATATGACTGCCTCATAAGGCGGTTATAGTTGCCAGGCAAGGTTGGCAATCTGGCAAAATTTCGGTTGTTATCAGGAAGATGCCTCTAACGACGTATCGAATGATAAGGGGTAGTAGTCTAGTGGTTGTTCTTATCTCACCACTACACAGTAAAGTAGTAGCTATTATCTATTGAAAACCATATAATCTGTGGAATTTAAGTGATACAATTATTTAATATGGCAACACAGATATTGTAAACGGTAATACTATCTGACCATTTAGCTTTCACAGCCATTATCGAGCTGTCAGTGCAACAAATATATCAGTCTCTCTCTCTCTCTCTCTCGATGTGTAAAAATTAAAGCTTTAAGTATCGTAATGACTCATATTACACAATATAAGCACGTCGAAAATAAAACCTACACATTGTGGTTGTGATAACAATTGGGTTATTAAAAATATCCTTACTTAACCCTATGTAATTTCTAGCTGTATTTCGTTATATTATACAGAAACGTTTGACTTTTAAGTGAAATTAGATTTTGTTGATTTATGTTAAAAATAACGTTTTTGCTTGATTACAAGAAATTATAATGTCATTTCGTGCTATTCTCATAATTGCTATAGATAAATAAATTTAAATTTATAGGCATGTGTTTTTTCTATGTTCATCGGTAATGGTACATTATTTTTGAACCTTACCTCACTTTACTTATTCTATTCTTAATTTAATAAAGCAAACAAATAATGTATTAGTGTAGTTCCAGTCATTAAAATAATGAATTTGTAACTGTGTTGAGAAAATTATTTTATGTGGCATTATTTAAGTTAAAGGCTAGATTCATGTCCAGAAACGATGGTAATCCCCAACGATACTCGTTATTGACGCATATTAAAAATTGTAATTTATGAGATGCAAATATTTATAATGTTGAGAGGGCATTTTGCCCCTTACATTAATAATTGCTGTTAGTGCATATTTTATAGAGTTTGGATAATGAACTATTTATTTGTTAAAGTAAGTATGTAAAAATAAAATGACCCGTGGAATATAAAACAAGGAAAAATATTTCATAGCTTTGTACATTGCAATGTTTGTTTTGAATGGGTTTGTCGTGAACGAGCGAATGATTTTAAATGTAAATGAAACGATAACTTAAAAGACAACGTAGGGTTGACTTAAAACTTTGCTGGAGTACGCAGTTGCAAAGAAAATTTATAATTATCGATTATTTTCAGTTAGGAGAGGAGAATCTTAGTGTTGGCAGTGTTCATATTTTAAATCAACTGAGATAGCTTTTAGTTGTTTTAATATAAAAACAAAGACAACAAGCACCAAATAATAAAGAAAATCCGTTGACAAAACCTATCAAGCCATGCAGTTGAAAGGTAGGAAAAATTCACAAGAGTAATGAAGCAACACTTTTTTTTAACTTTACTTTTGCTCAAATTACAGGCAAACGTTAAACTTATAATATAATTTTCACATATGTTTGCAATGTAGCAATGAAATCAATAATTATTTCTAAATACTTCAACATTAAACTATTTAATTAGCAATCTCAATTACAGACATATTATAAAACAATAATCGAGACAATTCTAAGGGTGTGATGGGACATTTATTTTTTTACATTTATATTTAAGGACAGCCCGTTATGATGTAAGTCATTCATTGAATACGTGTAATCTACAAATAAGTAAAGTAGCATTTGCATCTATTTGAATTGTAAGGTTTCATTTCTAAGGAGTTATAAGTTACTGTCTCTATTATCTATGGTCTGTTAGCTTTGTATTGTTTAATTGCAAAAATATTATTCAAACCACTTACCACACGTATATCGCAGCATCACACGATTATAATACTTATCTTATTTCAACTAAACTCAGAATAAATATGATAGAGGAGCATTTTTCAATTGAAAAATCGAGACAATTTTTTTAAAGCTTTTCATTAACTCGACAGCTCTCTGTTGTTATTCGTGCACTTCTAAATGACACGTCATAAGTTGAACGTATGAAATATATGAGTAAAATGTAAATATTTCATTTCAAGCTCTTGTTAATTAATTTATGTTGTGTTAATTACCTTGTAACGTGTGAAATGCTTCCTAGTTGTAAGTGAGCCTTTTAGTGGTAGTGTAAGCCAACTAGGATACAATGTGGTTCAGATTGTTGGCGTTGGATATAAAATAATATAATTAATACAGAGTCAATATGTTTGTATAATTTTTGTGCATCTGCCTGTGAACGAAATGTTTAGAATTATATTGTTATTTTACATAGCCTGTGTACCGAAATAGAACCCAGTATACTGGCGAATGCAAATGACGTCAATAATTGACGACATATTTTACTGGCGTGCTGCCGTCATATTGTGTCGGATATCCCGCCATATTAAAACAATTTTTAATTGTGTGTACGCTGAATTAAGCATGCCAGAATTTGTTTTTATTTATTTAAATACAAAAAAAAAATGGCAGAGTCGTAATAGTTAAATCTGTACGATGAAGATAATAGAGAAATCATACTCATTCTTTGTTACTAAGGAAAAGTGGTTGAGAGCATGTATGATGTCATATACTGGCCAATGTTTTGAAACGAATCACCAGTATGGCGTCCATTTATGACGTCATTTGCATTGGGTTTTATTTGTTAACACAGGCATTGTTAACGCGGAGACCTGTGCTATGATGTCCGCAACAAGCGTTTGTGGCGGAAGAGGTGAAGGCAATAACTTTATTGTATTGACAATGAATTAACTAAAATTTCGCATTTTAAACATGAACACAATTGCGAAACTGAAAGAATTACTGTTGGGAGGTTTTTTCACCATAGTTAGAACATGTGATTGTGATCAATAATAAGATGTCATTGAAAGGTTATTAATAGGTTCTAATCGAATATTGTCACTCGACGTGATACAATATGCCATTCATATATTAGTAAATAATTGTAGTAATCAGATAATTTCAACTGTCCCATTTTTATTTTTAAACGTAGTGCTCAGTTTGAGAAACGTAAGTATGTTGCTGTAGGGATAAAAATTGCTAGTAGATAAATTGTTTTTCCCATTCGACAGAGGTATGTAGCTCTATAGGAGAGATTTTATGCAGTTTGATAATAATTTAAAATCTTCGACAGCGCTTTACTACTTAATCAATAATGATAATCGTAAATGCACCCCAGGAACGGGGAGTTGTAAAAATTATGTAAGTTACATCTAAAGGTAGCGACGTTAGCTTACAAAATTGAGAGATTTAGTTTTTGTACAATTCGAAACCACTAGTTAGTGATTACACATTATTGCCTTTTTAACGTCAGACTTAAGGATATATTAATGCATTTGTTATCGTAGTACAGTTCATAATGATTACTGCGAGAAGTAAATTGCAATATTATTTTAAAATTTATATAGACATTTTGTGAAGATACTTCAGTCAAATGAAGAATGAAATATTTAAATGAGATAAATTATAGAAAGAATAACTATAAAGATGACACTTTTTCCTTATATGTTGTGATCATAACATATTGTGGCTGAAATTGATTTTTGTAATACCCCATATAGCTTTTAATAAAATGATAAATTTTTGTCTGTATTCACTTTCAGCTTCAATATCTGTGTTGTAAAGATTTATGTTGCATTAATTCGTGTTTTGATATAATTAGCATTATTTTCATTAGGGTGAGACTATAAGGTTCGGAATGAATTAAACACACTGTATTTCGTTCACGCGTAATATCACAATGATAAATTTAACTTTTCTACTTTGCTAGACGTTTATCCAGCTGATATTGGATTGAGAATTGGAATACACGTAAGTCATGCTTTATACGCTATAATTATAATCAGTTTGCCTAAAACACGCTTAAAACTGATTCCATAGTAATAATATTTAATTCAAATATCGTGTGTTTAATTTATATCCAGGGTTTAAAATTTATGGCGCAATGGAAGTCGAGTTAAGAGAAGTATTAGACTTCCGTGAGACTTCGGCGTGTTGTAACATTAGTCTAAATAAGAACTGAATGCTAGCCTTAATTTTATTTATAATAAATGCTAGGGTAATAAAACCGCTCTTTTGAGTTAGAAATTTGATTTGTTGTTTTATTTCATAATTAGATTATTTACAAAAAAATATTCAGTGTTACTGCAAATGCGAATGAAAAAAGTATTTTTAGTAAATCCAGAACCAATACGTAATTTTTCAATCATATACGAAAATAGATAATGAAACAGAATGTGTTTTATACATAATTTATAGATTATTTTCAGTTTTACAAATCAGAACTATTTATTTGACACTTGCTCGCTGCTTCTGCTGGACGCGCGTTTGCGTACTCTCTGCTGTCAGGAGCCTTCTTTCAATTTACCGTTTTCGTTGACCTTCGTAATACGTTCCATCACTTCGTGGTTGTATGTCGAATGCAACATGAGGCCCAACACGCCCGCTCTAAAAAAGGAACACTTATTAGAGAGCATTATTGAAAATAGATTAGAAGTGACCGCAGACCGTGTAGTGGTGGCGTACGAATATCCACTAACTCATATCGTCCCGTGGGTGTCGTGAAACGCGACAGAAGGAAACAAACCAGGAAAAAATGCGGTCGTCAAGCGTGGCAGGTATGGCAGATGTCCCCACTATTGGGCAATCTATGCAGGACTACGCTCAGCTGTAAACTGTTAGGCTTTACCGAATGAATATATGAATTACATTATTGATTTGAAACAATCTTTAACCTTTCTTATAGTCGCACCTTATGACTCCCACAGAAAAAAATGAGGTGCTGCATACTTTTATTCATATACCAGGTGACTTTTTACCGTGATAAAAATATAAGGTTTATTAAGTAAAACAAATATAAAAGTCTCTCATAAGATAATCATCTGCTATGTGTGCGCCTTAATGCGCGATATTTAGTACTGCCGACACGAACACTACGTTATTTTCTGTTTACTAATTGTATGTGACCGCTTCTATGAAAATATCGGACTCGTCCTGCTCTGACACTATTCGATTTGAATTAGCATTAGAATACCTGATGATATTTAGATTTTCATATAAAGTATTTCTATAAAATCAATCAAAGCCTTGTAACAACCATTTTGTAATACTTTTTCAATGTTCTTTGCCGTGTAGTGGCGGTTAAGAATATCCACTACCCCATATCTTCCCGTGGGTGTCGTAAAGGGCGACAGAGGGACACAGGCAGGAAATCGGCAGCAGCATCTTCCTGATAACAGCAACTGTACGACAAAATAAAACTGCGGTTGCCAACCCGCTCGCCAAGCGTGGCAACTATGGCAATATACCCCCCATGAACAATTACACAAATAGACTGCCCCCAGTCCCCGGCGGCCCCGCTATTCCTGGCTACGGTGGCGACCATGGTAACGGTGGTGCAGGGGGTGCTAAGAATCTCAGGTAGAGGTTCGGTTGACCTACGACGACTCGACCTGGCAACATTTACCGCACGCACTGAGGACTGACGAGAAGATCCTGGAGCTGGAAGAAGAGATAGACAAGTTGCGCTGGAATATTATAGGATTATCCGAGGTCCGAAGAGAGGGGAAGGACACGGTGATTCTCGAATCCGGCAACTTGTTCATCACCGGGAGGGCGACCATCTGTCCCAAGGAGGTGTTGGATTTATCGTTTACAAGTCTCTCGTTAACAACATTGTAAAGATTGGGAGTGTATGGACGAGGGTAGCGTACCTTATACTCAGAATCACCAAACGGTATTTGCTGAAGGTCATACAGGTTTACGCGCCAACGTCGGAATATCCCGATGAGGAGGTGGAGGAAATGTATGAGGATATTTCTAGAGCCATGCATTCCTCCAAAACTCACTATACGGTGTTAATGGCAGACTTCAACGCAAAACTGGGCACAAAAAAGAACGGTGAGCTGAAGGTAGGGAAATTTGGGATAAGGCAACGGAACCCAAGGGGCCAGCAGCTGGCCGACTTCATAGAGAAAGAGGGACTTTTTATGATGATCTCTTTCTTCCAGAAGCGGCCCCACAGAAAGTGGACCTGGTCGAGCCCCGACGGTTCGACAAAAAACCGTCCGACTTCATTATGACGACCAGACGCCAACTGTTCAGTGATGTCTCAGTGATCGTAAGGGTGAAAACTGGCAGCGATCACCGAATGGTTAGAGGCACACTGAACCTAAACGTTAAGTTGGAGAGGTCTCGTCTAATGAAGTCAACGCTCCGTCCCCCTCGTGCTCTAATCCAGAATCCCGAAACCTTTCAGCTCGAGTTACGTAACCGCTTTCAGTGCCAAGAAGATTGCAATGCAGTGGACGATATGAATGACAAGCTCGTGGAAACTGTCCATGCGGTCGGAGCTAAGTTCTGCAAGACCCGCCGCAGAAGAACACAAAAACTCTCTGTCACACTCTTAATCTCATGGCTGTTAGACGGGAGATGAGGCTGCAATCGTTAACAGATTTGACAGCATACAGGCAACTGAATAGACAGATATCCGAATGCATGCGGCGAGACTTACGCAACTTTAATACTGCTCGTATTAAAGAAGCGATCGAGCGGAACCGGGGCTCCAAAGTCTTTGCCAGAGATATGTCCGCCAGAAAGAGCCAACTGTCAAAGCTGAAGACTGAGTGGCAGCATCGTTTCCAGGACACCTGAGATTTTGAGTGAGATAGGTAGATAGGATTGATAGGTTCTATGGACAGCTGTACACATCAAAGTTGGAGCCACACGCAAGTGTGAGTAACGATCCAAGAGCAAGTCTTATCCGACACTATTCCGATGATATCTCAGACGTCAGTCTGAGCGAGATTAGAATGGCTCTCCAGCACCTTAAAAACGGTAGGGCCCCAGGTGAGGATGGAATTACAGCGGAGCTTCTGAAAGCGGGTGGAACACCGGTACTTGAAGTCCTTCAGAAGCTCTTCAATTCCGTCCTCCATGGTGGCACTACTCCGGAGGCGTGGAGAAGAAGTACGGTGGTCTTGTTCTTCAAGAAAGGTGACAACGCCCTCTTGAAGAATTAGAGACCGATATCCCTTCTGAGCCGCGTCTATGTACTGTTTTCGAGAGTCATTACGAATCGTCTCGGACGCAGACTCGACGGCTTTCAGACTCCCAAACAAGCCGGTTTCCGAAAAGGCTTTCGTACCATAGACTACATACATACTTTTCGACAAATTGTACGGAAGTCCGAAGAGTACAATCTGCCACTTTGCCTGGCGTATGTGGACTATGAGAAAGCCTTTGATTCCGTCGAAATTTGGGCGGTGCTACAGTCCCTCCAACGGTGCCAAGTTGACTGTCGGTATATCGAAGTGCTGAAGTGTTTGTACAGTAGGGCTACGATGGCTATCCGAGTACAGAACCAGAATTCAAAACCTATCCAACTGCAGAGAGGTGTAAGACAGGGTGACGTTATATCCCCGAAACTCTTCACCGCTGCATTGTAAGAAGTTTTCAAGCTACTGGACTGAAAAAGATACGGTATTAACATCAATGGCGAGTACATCACTCACCTTATTCCTTATGGCAGAATCGCTGGAGGACCTAAGCACTCTGCTCAATGACCCCAATGGTGTCTCCCAACGGATAGGTCTTAAGATGAACATAGACAAAACAAAGATCATGTTTAATGTCCATGTCACACCTATGCCGGTAGTTGTTGGGAGCACTATGCTCGAAGTTGTTGACGAGTACGTTTACCTGGGACAAATAGTCGACTAGGTAAGTCCAACTTCGGCCGAGAGGTCAATCGACGGATTGAACTTGGCTGGGCATCGTTTGGGAAATTACGACACATCTTCTCGTCAGGTATACCTCAATCTCTGAAAAAGATTGTACAACCAGTGCGTGTTGCCAGTGATGACTTACGGATCTGAGACGTGATCCTTCACTGCTGGCCGTATGAGGCCGCTCAAGGTCGCTCAGCGAGCTATGGAGAGGGCTATGCTCGGAGTTTCTCCGCGTGATAGACTCAGAAATGAGGATATCCGCAGTAAAACCAGAGTGACTGACATAGCCCAACGGATTAGTAAGCTGAAGTGGCAATCGGCCGGCCAATGACTACACAGCCCGAATAGACGCCTCATGCAAGGCAAACACTTTCTGTCAACACATTAGACAAATACGTCTTACTTCAGAAAACGATCACACGATCTACTTTAGTAGCGACCTCTTCACTGACCCGTAAACATCTTGCATGTGATTCGTGAATTTTCGACAAAATAAAATACAACAGACGCGCAACATGGTTAACTGTACAATAAAATAGTGTGAAAATAGTAGCCAAATGAGTGATTCCAAAAAAAATGGCATTACTTTTCAGAGATAAGTGAATTTTAATTTCCAAATTCATTAATTAAAATTAAATCAGTGCTCAACCTATATTTGTCACAAGCAACTTGCGTTGATTTATTCGGACATCTTCGGATATTTTCGAACAATGCATCCCTTTCTTTTCAATTCAGTTGCTATACTTTTCTTTA
Source organism: Parnassius smintheus behrii (assembly GCA_036936625.1). NCBI lineage: Eukaryota > Metazoa > Arthropoda > Insecta > Lepidoptera > Papilionidae > Parnassius > Parnassius smintheus. The sequence goes on along the minus strand of JAUPFT010000012.1, from coordinate 19,565,223 downwards.
ATTACCGGCACGTGTAACTAGTGCTGTAGCAGTTAAACTATAATATTGGTACAAGTAAATATTATGCATGTTACCGTGAATGTTTTACAGACGTATACTATAAGCGACATAGATGTAAGCTGAATTTTTTTAGTGAATGTTAAATTGATATAATTTTTAATAGACGGCACTCCGCTCTCTTTACTGCTACGACGCCATGTCAAGACAAGTAGGAAACGGAAGTGAACTTGACAGTTTAAATAACTGTTGCTATTTTATTTTTAATAGTATTCTATTATTATTTCAATATTGTAAAGAAAGCTTGTTTTAATAAAAAATATTCTTTAAAACAAAAAATTATAGGTATAAATAAAACTTCTTTTGTTTTTTATTTTGTACTAATTTAAAGTAGAATGTAATTCTGGCACTGATTAAGTGGACTTCGTACCAAAGGGGACAATCATTTTTGGGCCCACTAGAAATATTAACGACGTTTAATGGTATTTACACCAAAAAAAAGACACCAAATTATAATAGTAAATGGTCTATAGATTTTTCGAAAATGTAAACGGAAACAAGAAATCTGAAAAAAAATTAGTTGTTTTGACATTCGTGTTCTGATCATTGGCTAAGGTAATGTAATATTTATAAAATTATTGTCTTAGAGATGTCCCGTGATAACTCGGAAAAAATCGACTCGAGTTGAAATTCATCGAGCTCGATTTTGAGCTCGAGTTAAACAATTCAAATTAGATGAATGAAGCTGTGTCAATATTTCACAAATTATTTTTATAATTGTTCTTCCATACAACACAATTATTATTACTACGCTTAGTAGGTAGTTATATATTATTTTTGGTATGCGTATCGACATCTTCATAAAATAATATCACTCTAACGTTATGACGTAAGTTTTAATGTTATTAATAATTTGACTATCCAAAGTATATATAATCAATTTATATCATATATAACATATATAACATAAATTGATACAACATTATATACATATTACCTAATATCAATTTATTTATTACATAATATATCAATAAATTGCTCGAATTAGTAAGTCGATTTCATCACTAAATTGTAGACAAACACTGCATTGGCCGTAAGATAAAGATGCGATTCGAGTAGAGTTTTGTGACTCGAGCCACTCGGGTTAATTTACGAGTATGTACGAGTATGTATGTATGTCATTCTAGTTGTACACTAGTTTTTGAGTAAATCAACTATTTACAGAAAAGTTTATCACTAGAGTTGAGATCAGCGATTACTTTAGTTAAACCATTTTTAAATATGTACCTTTATAAATAAGTAATATGTGGCAACATGAAATTAAACCTATAAATCAATATCATAAATAAAACTAAGTTCAGGTTTGTTTACAACATGCCAGATGCAAGTTTGAATTTGGATGCAACTTGTGATGTCATCCGCAGCGACTTATAATATATACAAGTAAATTAATATCTATATAGCACCCTCTGAATCTATACATTGCGCCGAGTTAACTCGGTAACTCGGTAAAATTTATTTTCTATCGATTATCGAGTTGGACAAATTCACTCGATTCACTCGAGTGACATAAAACATAGTTGGAGTCGCATCATTATGGTAAGAACAAAATGGAGTTTTTTATTTACAAGCATTATTAAACTAATGTTTAAGAAAATATGGATATTATCAATTATCAGAAAGGTTAGCCAAATATTAATTGACACAAGTACGTATGTTTTTCTCTTTTTTGTTTTTGTGGTAAAATTCGCAAATAGAATATAAGAGTTTATTAATTTACAATATAATAGAATAGCTAGGTTGTGAAAATCTATTATTAAGTTTGTATATTTTACCTCAAACAAATACAAATAATAAACAGGTCTTAGAACCTTATTAGTTTGTTATAAGTGACCAAGTATTAAGTTTATTTTATTAGTAAAATCTAAATTAAATAATAAATAGAATAAATGCACAAAAGAAGTTATTATAATGTTAAAAGAAAATTAGAATCTTTGGGCCGAGGGACTTAAAGAGGGTTTTGAAGAGCAATTCATATAACTGCATTTGTGTACAAATAGGTACCTTATGTATTCAGCAAGTTGCTTAATACTAAATGGCTTTTTTGTTAAGCCAGACACAGATCCTGGATTTATACCAGCCACAGTACAGTACACAGTACCAGGCAATATAAATGTTACATATATTTATGTGTAAAAAATGTAGTAATTATTTGTACTAGAAGCAAATATAAAGTTTAATAATAATAGTTTGCATAAAAAAAGTGTAATGGTTGTTTCTATTATGCTTAGACAGCTGCGTTGTTCACTGTGCAGAAAGGAATATTATTTTGTCATCTAGAATCAGATATACTTAATATAACAATAATATCTTTGTCTACTATGTAAGTACATGAAACCGGTAAAAATAAAATGTGAGACAACTTTTACATGGTTGAATATCATTGATGTTAATCAATAATTACTGCTTCTGTATTTGATCAGCTGGAGCTGATTAATGCTGTATAATTTATAATAATTTCTTTATTATTTAACATATGAAAAGGCAGATATAAGAAAATGCTCACAGAAATATGTAAATACTGTTTATTGACATTGAAGGCATAGTCTTATCTCATATCTCTTATTATTAAAAATGTCCTTTTAATTCCTATATAATATAGAAAAAAATAATATATTGATAAGAATTATTATTTAGTTAAGACACCTTTACAATTGTCATTAACTTCTTTTCAGGTGGATCGCTTAGAACAAATCTGTATGCCGTGCAGGCTTGCAGAAAAAAAAAGTGTATGGATATTGAAGACAACAGTCTTATATCATATATCTTATAATTGAAAATTCCTTCTGATTGCTTACAATATCATAAATGTACATGTTACCATCAAGTTATTTTCAAAAAACCTTCAGAAATATATCTAACACTAAAATGTTTCTACCTATGTCCGTTATAGACAAAACATAAGAAACCTTCCAACCAATTTAAATGAAAATGTTTGTGTGTGTTTGGATGGATCCCTAGATGGTTTATATTTACATTTGGACTCGGTAGATGGCACTGTTGTCGAGATCCATTAATCACCAGTGCACAGCTGAGGCGCATCGCTAGTAATAAATACATTTAAATTAAGCCTGTGTTTTTGTAATCCTTACACAAACAGTTTAAAACATCTTACTTCCTCACTATTTATCATTGTGTAATAACATAGATAAGGCATGTTAATTCCTAGTCATTGTATTATGATGTATACTACTTACTAATCAACCAAAACATTTTAAAATAATGTCTTGACCCCGCTGCTGTCTATATATGTCAGTCAATCATCAAAGTTCAAAAAATGTATTAAATTAAGTTTGTATAAAAGGGGTTATTATAGTATAAAGGAATTTATGGCTGACAATAACCCGTGGGTAAGGTGATCGCTACCAAGCTATTTCTAATTTGTTCTGTGTTGTTAATTATGACATACATGATTGTAAGCTGGCTTTTTTTTTAAAAGACCCACTGGGTATTTTGCTGGTTCTCTTCAAGTCAGAGGTTTTTTTCTGAACCAGTGGTAAATTAAAAAAGTGACTTTCAATAAGTATTATTTATAATCTAAATTGAATAAAAGGTTTCTGTTTCTGTACCTACTACTGTTAATAGAATACTTAAATAAATTATGATTTACAATAATAAATAGAATTACCTACATTATATTTTCTTTTTTGTAATACAATCAGTTTAAAACGTATTTTACTGTGTGTTGGTAATATCATAAATATAAATAGACATTATCCCTTAGCCATCTTGGTATTTAGAATTACACTCACAACCAATCAATACATGTCAAAGTTAGAATCCATACGACATTTGTGCATAGACAGGCACTATGTTTTGCCCGAACTAGTGAAAGGTTTTACATCGATTATAAAATATTTATAAATGCTGAATATACCTACAGCTTAGTTTTATATGTACTATTATTCAAGACATTATCCCTTAGCCATCTTGGTATTTAGAATTACACTCACAACCAATCAATACATGTCAAAGTTAGAATCGATACGACATTTGTGCATAGACAGGCACTATGTTTTGCCCGAACTAGTGAAAGGTTTTACATCGATTTTAAAATATTTATAAATGCTGAATATACCTACAGCTTAGTTTTATATGTACTATTATTCAAGTGTATTTTAACTTATAATACCGATGAATACTACTAGAAAATCGCTTTCAGTTTGTTTTTAGGTTATTGTTAGATTCATATTTTATTTGTTAATTTCTTAGGACTCCGTTTAGATGCAGTAAAACTAATAATTTTATCGTAATCTATGGATTATAAGGAATAAATCGACTTGCATTTCATTGATAATCTTTAAAATTTGTAGTGGGCCCATTCTCCATAGAAAAATTGATTGTCTCCTTTATTAGTTAAAGTTCCCATCACTATTTGCTTATTAGCAAGTGTCGCAACCTTGATTTTAACCAATTAGCGTGCATTTCAGCCCGCATCCCCCGTACCGCTTACCTCAGACTTTTGACAGACAAGTTTGGATGCAGAAGTACATACATTAGGCGTCTATTCGGGATGTGTAGTCGTTGAGGCCGGCCATATAGCTCGAAGAACTGATAACCGATGGGGAAGAAAGGTTCTCGAGTGGCAGCCTCGTACCGGTAGGCGTAGTGTAAGGCGACCCCCCACTAGATGGAGTGACGACCTGGTACGACATGCAGGAAGTCGATGGATGCAGGTGGCTCAGGACCGTGCTTTGTGGCATTACTTGGGGGAGGCCTATGTTCAGCAGTGGACTTGTGAAGGGCTGTAATGATGATGATGATTTTCATTGTTCTTAATTGCATTTAGCAGCACAACTAAAAACAGATCAAGGACATCAACTATAAAATACAACTCAATTTACAATTGTATGGAAAATTGTATGTCACTACTGTCATATATGAAAAAGAGACGTGAAGGTGCTTTTTTAATTCTGGGGAAGAAATTCAAAATAACTCTAGGAATGGCTTTCATTTCGAAGATATGTGAAGTCCACGTGCAGCGTGGCAGACTTCCCTTCCTTAAAACCCTCTCAGAAATGAGAGAAGGCCTGTGCCCAGCATACATGCAAACATATATACTGAAATCGAGGCCTTCATTATCCTATACACTATGTTTGAGCACTGACTTTAGTACTTAAGCGAAATTATTCTATTCTTTTTAGTTCTCTAGTCTGCTTTTACTTTTTTTACTAAGTTTTTATATATACCTGGACGCCATTGCCAGTCTGATATTTCTCTCCTGTTCAACAAGCTCATCCAGCCTCAGCCATTGCCTGACCCGTTCCATATCGATCTCCGCTCTCCGTAGTTTCTCCCATTGGTAATGCTTTAAGCACGACTTCTTCGGAGCCCTACAGAACTCTCCCGTTGGTTCAAAAACATTACGAACTAATGGACATCCACATACATCTGTGTCACTCACTTTAGGGTCTTTGAAATGTTCTGGACACATTACCTGAAATGGTATTTTTTGGTATTTATGTTTTATATATTTATAACATAAAGTATAATAAGAAACTTGTTTCCTTTATAAGTTAAATTCTTAGACAATAAAAAAATGAGTTTAACGTGAGTATATTTTCACATACCATTACCTGAAATGGTATTTTTTGGTATTTATGGTTTTATATATTTATAACATAAAGTATAATAAGAAACTTGTGTCCTTTATAAGTTAAATTCTTAGACAATAAAAAAAATGAGTTTAACGTAAGTATATTTTCACATACCCGCAATCTCTTACAGTATGTCCCGTTAACGGGATTGTAGTAGTCGCAGAACATGCTTTGGCCGTCAATACGCGTGCGATGTCGACTGCCGAAGGAAGCCTGCGCTTCGTACTTGATGAAGCACTTCTCCATATGCTTGACTGCAGTTCGCGAGTGGATTTCGTGGCCGCATGTTATGCAGTACATTGACGTTTCGTCGTCCGCTTCCTAAAATTTATTAAGGAAATGTTTCTTTATTATTTTATAATCTAATTAAAACATTAAGCTTTTGTTAGCATTTCACATGATTGTAATAACCCTTCCTTGGCAGTTGGGTAAAAAAGGATGTTGCAACGATAATTGGTTTCACTGATCTATATTAATAATAATAATTGTTTATTTCCAATCACAATGGTCCATAAAACAAGAACATGCTTAGATTATTGTCTTAATTCTATGAAATAATTACTGCAAGATTGACCATTGTGAGAGAGCAGAACCTGTACTAGGATGATATCCTGTGTTACAGTGTTCCGACACCCACACTCGGACTTGATTCATACTGGGTCCTTACATATGAAATTAGTGTTTTGTCGTACTGACTACGTTGATCTGATATATCTCCTCTTTGGTTAAGAATTCCAAATTCAAACTTATAAATTAATTTAGCTGGTACATTTGAGTTTTGAAAACAGTCATTCATTTGTTTTTTCCTCATTATTTATTTCTTTGGCGTCGCTTTAATAAGATATTTCATGTTTTTCATTGTGCGGATTACCGCACAATGGAAAACCAGTGCTGCAGAAACAGCACGAAGGATCAATGATGTGTACGGAGCTGGTGTCGCAAAAGAAAGCATGGTATGTTTTTAGTTTCAACGTTTTCGTTCTGGAAATTTCGATCTTCAGAACCAACCCCGTGGACGGCTGGAGACCAAAGTGGGAAATGAAGAATTAAAGGCCATTGTGGAAGCGGATCGATTACAAAGCACCTCAGAGACAGCTGCGGGATTCGGGGTAAGTGATAAAATTGTATTAATCCACTTGAAGCAAATCGGGAAAGTAAAAAAACTTGAACAATGGGTACTTCATGAATTGAGTGAATCGAACTTGCAAACACGCGTCGACTGCTGTGTTACTTTGCTCAACCGATACAAAAATGAAATAATTTTAAATCGAATCATTACTTGTGATGAAAAGTGGATACTGTACGATAATCGGAAGAGCTAGTCGCAATGGCTGAACCCTGGAGACCCAGCCAAATCCTGCCCTAAACGAAAATTGACTCAGAAAAAGTTACTTGTGAGTGTTTGGAGGACTAGCGCCGTTGTCGTTTACTACAACTTTCTAAAATCTGGCCAAATGATTACGGCAGATATCTATTGTCATCAACTGCAAACCATGAAGGAAGAACTAGCTGCTAAACAACCGAGATTGGTCAATCGCTTTAGGCCACTGCTGCTTCACGGCAACGCAAGACCACACACTGCACAACAAACAACCACTAAGTCAGATGAGCTACAATTGGAATGTCTGCGACATCCACCGTACTCCCCGGACCTTGCTCCAACAGATTACTATTTTGTCCGGAATTTGGACAACTTCTTACAAGGAAAAAAATTCAATAACCGATGCGGCAGTCCAAACCGCCTTCAAAGAGTTTATTGATTCTCACGCCCATTGTTTTATTAGTAAAGGTATCAATGAACTACCTATGAAATGGCAAAAGTGATAACAACGGCGCATACTTTGATTAATTAAATATATTTTAGAAAAAATGACTTTATATTCCTCCCATACAATACACCAACTTTATAGCAATATAATAGGTCCTTACAAATATGTAAGGACCTATATAATAGGTCCTTACAAAAATGTAAGGACCTATTATATTGCTAGTACCATAACTGTTAATATGATTGATAGACGTTCTTTATCTGCTATAATTATGTATGTATTGTGTGTGCGTGCGTGTGTGTGTGTGTGTGTGTGTGTGTGTGCGTGCGCGTGCGCGTGCGCGTGTGCGTGTGCGTGTGCGTGTGCGTGTGTGTGTGTGTGCGTGTGTGATACAATAAAGGTCCCAGAAAGTCATGTTGTCGTTTGCAAACGGTAATATCTCTTTAGGAATCCCGAATATTACATCTTTACGTCGTTTATTAATGTGAATAACGTGATCAAAGGTAGTTTTAGCATGATTGTGTAAATTTGATTTTAAGATATACAGTTGTCGAACTGACAGGACTCCCGTATTTGGGTAAATCAGAGAAGTGGAATAGAAGTGGAGCTATAGGGTTTAAAAAGAATTACTTTCGATACTGCTCTTTGTACCCTTTCAACTTGCAGGATACAATTATTAAACATTCCTCCCCATGACGTAATGCAGTATGCAATTATTGATTGGCATAATGCGAGATATGTTACTAGTCGTCTGAAAACAAATATTAATTTACGGATCCTTTTGGTGAGTGTTTCAAAGTAAGTTTAGTAATATTAGATACAAACTAATTGAATCGAACATCTACTCGATAGGACATGGACAAAGTAAGAGATATTTATTTGTCACGTGTAAACAGTTAACAGGTAGAAAACACAATAACAAAAAGAAATCATGAAGGGTATTTAAAAAAAATCTCAACACAGTTAACCCTGTTGGTAAGTAGATGCTGAGGCTCAGAGACATCTACATGTATTCTCGATTAAGAATCAAGATAAAGATGCGTTGTCGCCCCTGAGGACTAAGATGGAATGCCTCGTTTCCAGTAAAAAAAAGGTCGTCAGTTTTCTACACTCAGCCTACGAAACACTGCAGTATTAAGCAGCTATACGCAAGTTTCCCGAGACAAAAATAACGTGTGCCGTACCTTTTCATCGCTGTGCACGATGGTAGCGTTCTTGGCGCGCGCCACGAGCGCATCCAGGTCGTGGTGCTGTGCGTCGAGCGCGCGCAGCGCAGCCTGCGCGCGGGCCAGCGCGCCTCGCACCCCCTCCAGCGCCTTGCGGTTGTGCTGCTCTGCCACGCACGCCGACAGCGACCACTCTTGGATCCGCTGCGGTAGGACCTGCAACTCAATACACATACACAACTTTTATTTATTTACTACGCGATTTTACCCGAGTACGTCACACACTCTCCTTCTCTCTCTCTCACACACACACACACACACTCTCTCTCTCTCTCATACTCACGCACACACATTAACACTTTGACAGCCAAGAATTTTATAACGCGCATTCCCCTGTACGCCGGCCATTTACGGTATTTTTGTAAGTTTTATATAACTAAAAAAGTAATACATTTAATTCTTTTTGTATATGCTAGAATAACTAATTTATTTTTACAATAAAAAATAAAACAAAGTATATTAAATTTATTTTGTTTTTCTACAAAAAAAACTCTTACATAAATATAAGTCCGCGATTACGTGCTTTTCTTTAGTCCTACACCGTGAAATCTTTCTTAGTATGATACTTTTCAAAGCAAGGATAGTGACAGAGTGGAACATTACATTCTGAACAGTAAAACGAAGTTTCCTTCCTTCCCCGTTTGCCTGTCTGTTTTTTTATAGCGTCCGCGCAAACCTTGCAGACTCGTGTGACTTTTGTGTTTGTCGCAGTTGACGGTATTCGTCTATGTAAGTGTCTACCCACCAACCTAGTACACTTTGCAGTGGGATGTGGACCATGAGATGGTCTAGCAGCACTATCAGCTCCAGCAGACCGTACATTCTTCAGGAGAGCGTCGCCGCAGGTGTTTAGAAACTGAGAAAATTTCGGCTCCGTGCCTGCGTTCTTGATTTATTATAAATTATGTACGCGTTCACCGTTGCTCTAGCCACTAAATGGAAAAACATCTTCTTCCACCATTTCATGGACTTCCTGTGCAGGGATATGACACATACTGGTTATTTAGGTCAACCCCGATTATGTGGACATTGTAATCCAAAACACAGCCTTTACTGTGACCTCCGTCCAAGAGGCGGCGCAAGTGGACATCCCGCTTGTCTTTCCACTTACAGGCTGTTAAATTTCCGCGGTGACAGAAAGCCATATCGTGCGTCTCTAAAGGCTGCTGACGCCATTGCTGCGGCAAGCCACGTCGATTTGACATCACAGTGCCTACGATGCATGTGTTTCTAAGCCAAAACAATCGGCTACAGTAGGGCTGGTGAAGTATCTGTCCATGTAAACAGTGTGCCATTTGTCGAAGTAAGGCTCGGTGAGTTCTGTGACTATTTGAGTCACCAACGTAAGGTATCATTCTCAAAATATAGCCAGTCTCAGCGTCGCACAACATGTAGATCTTCATGCCGTACTTGTCGGGCTTGTCTTTGTTGAAAACTCGGAAATGAATTCTTCCTCTGAAACCACAAGTTCCCTCGTCGACAGTCAATTCTTCCCCGGGGTAGAAGCTCTCCTTATACAATTTACTGAGCTCATCGAAGTATGGTCGCAGCTTGAAGCAGGCGTCGTAGTTTGGTTGACCCCGTGCGGTGCGCTTAGAATTATCGTTTAGATGTAAACAGCTATAAATAGCCCTAAACCGAGCCCTTGTCATTATTTTGCTAGCATAGGGTGTATGAATAATTTCTCTAGTTGACCAGTACGAATCTAAAGTTTCTTTCTGAACTAAAGTCATGTGAATAATTATGCACAAAACTTTTTCATTTCTGAAATTGTGACCGGTTTCCAGCTGTGCAACATGGTACCCGGTTTTAGCAGACCTTGTCTAGCCTGCTTTTGTTTCCGTTTTTAGTAGCTTCCAAAACGACTCGGGGGAAAAAATGAAAAAAAACAATCCAATTCGGATGAATTCTCGTTGATATTGGGGGCTAAAACATTTTTAACCTGTTCGAAAACGGGGTTTTCAGGAGGCTGTCCTCTTGGTGTATACGTCCACCAGGCTTCATCCATTTCTTTTAGGTTAGTTGTCGAACGCGACGATCGTTCTAGAGTAGATGAAAGTGCGGTCCGCCCCCGCCGATTTTGTCGACCTCGAACTGCCCTCCGTGCACGTTCCGGAATACGGGTTTGTTCAGGTTCGAGTCTAGGGACATTCATCGGCATATTTTCAACATCCTTCTCCTCTTCTTGGATATCAAAAACCGTAATCGCTAAAAAAAGCAAACAATAAATAATCAATCAAATAAACTGTATTCAAAATTCAAAGTTTTGTCGCAGTCATTTACAAAAACAACTAGTACTTATATATAACTGAATATAAAAAAAATTACCTTCAATTTCCTCCTCCACGCATGACTCCACATCCGAGTCTTCATCGTCGCACAGAGCTTCAACAATACCATTCGATGTAAGTCGATAGTCGCGTCGTGACGAAGTCATTTGGCGCCAAAAATTACGTAAATAAACACACCGAACGTAACCACCGCGTGTTTGTGATTGCACGCCGCCGGGCGGCTCGACGCATTCCTCGCAATCTCTCCCCTTGCACCCCTCCGCACCTTCTTACGTAAATGAATCCTATGTGTGTGTAACTAAACAATGTAGCTACACAATGCAACAAACGCCGAGCCCGTTATTTCCTTGTATTTTTAGAATAAATTCAAGGAATTCCGATGACGCGCTGGGGTCGTGATCGGCGCACAGAGCAAAACTAAGCGTCACGACCCAAGGTCGTGATCGGCTGTCAAAGTGTTAAGATTTGTTTTTTCTTCATTCCTTTATCCAGTTTTAGAAAAGTCATATGGAAGAACGGGACCTCCTGGCACAAATACAAATAATACTTTAAACCTTTGGCCCCATCTTTTGAATGTAATAAAACAACTGTCATTGTTATAAAAATAAACATTTTTTGACATCACGCATCCGAACCGCGCAACACGACCCGCTTAAAGGGGCGTTTACCGCTGATTTCTCGCAACTCATCGGGCGTTGTTCGCACGTCGAGCCCAATATTACATTCTTTTAATTTTTTATTCTCTTAAACCATGAGTTCAAATAACATGCTATGAGGAACAAAGTTTATCTTCGTAAAACTGTATTGATGATGGAAGTAACTTTCGTTGTAATAATAACTCTTATTAATCACTTTTTATTTTCAATAATTTTTTGAGAACTGAGTGGCAGTCGGCAAGGGGCTGAAGTTAAACAACCAAATTGGTAATATATTCAAAATTATTTATTCTTTTTTGTACACCTCAATACAGAAACTTCAAGTACAGTTAAAACCAAATTAAAGTACATACAATAGGCGGTCTTATCACTCTGAAAGTGATTTCTTCCAGACAATCTTTGCGTAGAGGAATGATGCAAACAAAAGTTAAAATAGAGGGAGGCATACAAAATAATAATAAAAAATATTATAACACATACAAATAAAGATAAGTGAAAATTATATATAAAATATCATATAATAGATTAAATGAAAAGAGTACGAGAAAGGTAAAATAATTTATCTAATAGCGTTCTAAATAATACGATTTAACAAGACTTTTGAAAGAGTGAAGAGATTTAGCACGACGAATATGGAGAGGTAAGGAGTTCCACAATCGCACAGCGGTTACGGTGAAGGATTTCTTGAAAAAGGAAGAAGAGTGCAAAGGTGTAGAGAGAGTAAGATTGACGGAGGATCGAAGGAACCGATTATGGGTAAGAGAAAGATACTGGAAACGGTTTTTTAAATAAAGAGGAGTGGACAAGATAGTGTCAAATGTCACTTATAAATCTACCAAAATCTAATAAACCTTACCTGATATATTCTAGCGGTGGCAAGCCGCATGCCACACTCTGTAGAGCAATATTTAGAGCCGTATTGCGCCGCTTTCGTGCATTGCGGCCCGTAGCACTGCCGGGGCTCGGACGTCTGCAGGTGCGATATAGATTCCTCCGGCTCATACATATCGCGTTCGTGATGTTTCTTCTTTACCCTGTTACTACTGTATAATTTAAGAGGGCTATTAATAAGAAATGAATAAAAATAACTTTACGGCTTTTATCGCGTTTAATACAACTTAGTTTTTCTTAATGAATTGTGCTTTTAGTAAGGTTGAAAAGTGCTTTCTTTACACTCTGTGAACATTTTCAAGATCGTCCGAGCCATCACATCAGAAAAATAAGTCAAAATATAGACATTGAAATTCCGAAAATTTTTGTCTTCAGTCATATTACTGCAGGAAGTCAAGAACTAAATATATTCCAGTATGAACAAAATTCACATCAGATTAGGCTGTATTATATAAGACCTTTGCCTGCCTTCATTTTCGAATCATTACAACAACAACAATTAGTCAAGTTAGTTTTCAATTATACTTAGAGTACTTACTAGCATAAAGGGAATCCTAAAATATGAACAAAATTCCTGTAGTTAAACTCTGTATGCTTATGAAGTTTTTTCGTGGTATAAAATAAGAAAGACTAAAAAGTAAAATTCTCGGCATCAAGCAGAATCGTAGACCAGTCAGAGAAAAATGTCGACGTATAGGCAGATAATCAGAATCCTTAGGCAAGCATTAGTCACAATGGGAACGGAAAAACTCAGAGTGAATAACCAAAAGCAATAAAAAAAAGTAGAAAATTACGAAAAATCGATGGAATACCCAAATCAATTAATACTTTGACAACAACTGACTACAATGAATACATAATTTATCGAGAAGCACGCTCAAATAACGACCAGCAGATAGCTTTTTTTTGTTGTAAAGTTACAGCCTATATACGTCCCACTGCTGAGCACAGGCCTCCCCTCATTTCTGAGAGGGTTTTAGGGCTAGGAAGTGTCCGCCGCGCTGCCCCAATGCGTGTTGGGGAACTTCACACGTCTTCGAAATATTTTTTTCTTATCTCTCAGACATGCAGGTTTCCTCACGATGTTTCCCCTCAACGCCGAGCACGTGGTAAAATCAGCACTTAAAATTGCAATTAACAATTTCATTGGTGCCGGCGGGGATCGAACCCGGGTTACTCGCATTCTGTTATATTTACAGCGAGCGTTAACCATCTGAGCTACCAAGGCTCTTTTTTGTTGGCGATAGCAAAAACTCTTTGTATTCTTAGCACAAACATAATTATTCTTAGTTTCACATTTAAACTGATATAGAAATATATTTCCCAAGTATATTATCCTCTCAACCCCTTAGCGGTTTCATGAGACCGTGGCCATATTCCGTCAAATCCCTAGCGGTCTCATGAGGTCGCACCCACCCACAGCACTTTAACACATAAAAACTTATTTATAGACTACTTTGGCATTATATGATCAATATGAAATACTAATATACGTTTTAATGGTTCCCGCCCGGGATTCGCCCGGCGCATGCAACTGCGAGGGGTTTTTTTTTGGCGCTTGAAGGGTTATTGCAATATGTAAAGCAAAGCATTTTATGTACGTTAGGCTGGATTTTTTACTGTTATGTAACTTAGTAATTTCATGGTGATAGCCACAAAAATTTACATTTTATCATCAGTAAACTAATCAATTTAGGGTGATTTTAAGAAACAGTAGTTTTGGTGTTTCTGGTGAACTGCTGCTTTACCATATAAATAATGTTTTACCGTTTTATGTGAATTTTGATACATAAAAGTTGAGCGATTTTGTCTATTAAATGTCTTCGCAAGTGAAACATCAATTTAAATGATGAACAAGTGCTTTGAGTGATATAAATTGTGAGTTTTCCTATCCGTTCCTTGGAATATTATCGTCATTAGCTGACCATTGGGTTAAGCTGCTTGCCTTAATTGGCAAATCGTAACAAACAACTAGTCAATTTAGTTTTAAATTATGTATTACTTTTATATAGACATGTTTTATATAGCTTGATTAATTAAAATAGTATTCATTGATATCTATAATTCTGACATAAGTTATATATATATATATATATATATATATATATATATATATATATATATATATATATATATATATATATATATATGTACAGTTTCACAGAGTATTGCTATAATATAAATAGGATGGCAATAAAACTCACCTGGACTGCCGTGATGCCTTCTTATCCTTGATACACAAGCGCTGTCTGCATTTCAATTTCAGTTTGTTATTTCCAACATATTTGAACATGTCCTCACATGCTTCACAACTGAAAATTATAATCAAGTTAACAGTTAACAAATATTTATTTCAAACTAACATAACAGTAGAAAACAGAAGCATCTTCCTAATAAGAGCTGACAAATAAAAAACTCAGTGGCCAACTATCCCACCAAGTGAGGCAACTATGGTAAGTACCCCATATATAACTTCAAAGAGTGGATTGCTAAGGTAATTATGGGAATTAAAATTCTTCCAAAAGAAGGCCAATGTTCAGCAGAGTCCTGAACATTGGCCTTCTTTTTAAAGAGTGATGAATGAATGTGATGGGATCCTAGGACTGGTACTCTTTACCCCATTGTGTCGGATTTGTATTTGACATATTGGAATGGATTTTCTGCCATCAGTTGGTCTCTAATGGCCTCAACAGTTGGCAGGGTGTATCACACTTACAAAATGGTCCAACCACTGTGCAGCTATATTATTTTTGAAGCACAAATGGGCTGGCTTGACCAGGGAATGACAATGCTCTCACAGAGTACCCTTTTTACTGCATTTAGATTTTTAAATGAGGATAGATTTAGATGTCTATCTATGGGCCACATAATCCATCCTTACCATCAGGTGGCCTGTGGGCAGTATGCTTGTTTGCTTATATAAAGAAATATAAAGCAAATAGGCTATAGAGATATAGATAGGATATAGAGAAGCAGAAAAGAGAGAAGCAGAGAGAGAGAGAAAGCAGAATAAATAGCAGATTCATGCTGCTGTAATTTGTATGGTGAGTGTAGAGAATAAGAATCTCATTTGATCCATAGTGGAGGAGAGATGTAGGTGTACATGGGTTACAGCATCCACTCCAAATGGATTGTGTGCCCAATTCTCACACTTATTCACATATCATTATCATTATCATTACAGCCTTTCACAAGTCCACTGCTGGCCATAGGCCTCCCCCAAGGAACGCCACAAAGCACGGTCCTGAGCCACCTGCATTCATCAACTTCCTACATGTCTTACCAGGTCGTCACTTCATCTGGTGTAGGGTCGCCCTACACTTCGCCTACCGGTA
The DNA here is from genome assembly GCA_036936625.1 of Parnassius smintheus behrii. Classification (NCBI taxonomy): domain Eukaryota; kingdom Metazoa; phylum Arthropoda; class Insecta; order Lepidoptera; family Papilionidae; genus Parnassius; species Parnassius smintheus. The sequence continues at coordinate 19,549,401 of JAUPFT010000012.1, read as the reverse complement.
CAAAGCTGCCACTCGAGAACCTTTTCCCCCTACAGTTGTTGGTTTTTCGAGCTATATGGCAGTAATTATTTACATTATTATAACAGTAATGGATATAGAATTATTTTACAGTAATGGAGGCAACCTATGGGTAAGGCCTATGTTCAGCTGTGGAATTTGAAAGGCTGTAATGAATGATGAATGAAAACGACTAGAATGTTACTACTTTTAGTGATTGGATGGCAGCTAGGCAGTAGACCTGGAAATTTTTAGACATAACTTGGGTTGGTTATAGATATACAGTACTTGATTTTAATTATATTTTCAGTTTAGGAGGCTTGTCAGGGTTAAGCTTTTACGCTGTTTTAGGATGTCGTAGGATGAAGTGCGTTTAGAATTAATTACGACAAAAACAAATTTCACCAAAAATTGCTTATAAGCTTATAACGAAACGCAAATATGTCAATTTGTTCTCGTATTATGAAGTAGACGTCCGGTACTTGATTTTTTAATTTTGTTTCCAATTTAGGAGGTTTGTCAGGGTTAGGTTTGAACCTTTTACACTGTTTTCGGATTTCGGAAATGCCTTTTGGATTAATTACATATAATGATAAAAATCGCATATAACAAAACGCAAATATATCTATTTGTTTTTTTTTTAACACAGATACACTCATAAAAAAGTTAATCACTCGGCCCCAGATAATCCATTTATGGCTGAATACGGGACTCATATACAACAAATTGAGTCGCAGTGGAGAGCAGTCAGGAGGTTTTTCAGAAAACAAAATTATATCAATTCACATTACATTATTTCATGTACCACCACTATAATAGCAGAGTTTAGGACAACCTCACTTTATAGATACAATTGGTCGAATCGGTTCTAAAACCGAATTAGCACGCCCGGCTTCACGTAGTCTTGTCTACCTACCCCTAGAGTGTTTTTGCATAGCCGTAGCCGCGGAGGGAGAGCAACCCCGGCCCACTGTAGCAAATCGCAGGCCCCTGAGTGAGCTGTAGCGGCTGAGGCTGGTCGCCAAGGGCAACCAATAAGCCGAAGCTGTGAAGGCGAGTATGGGTGCCTGTGATTTGCTACGCAAGGGCGGAAGGTCTGCACTTCCCGCAGTGCTTAAGCCGTTGCAGAAGTAACTTTGTGTCAATATTCATGTGTAAAAAAGTGAGGTTATGATTGTACAAAAAAAATATTACTCGTACATTTCCGCAAATGGGGAAGGTAAGGGGGCTTCCCATGAACCCTCCCCCGCCCCCTCCCACTCCCACCACTGTACACGAGTACTGGAAATCTACGGTTTAAACTTAACTTTCTACTTTCCAATGTTTCTGAATTTCTTAGCTGCATAAGTGATAATATGGTAGTTAGTGTTAATAATATTAATTTAATTAATGAAACTTAATAACGTTGATAATATGGAAGTTAGTCATGTAACTGGCTTTTTTAAATCAATATTTGGGATGTACACACAATATTACTGGATTATTTAAAATTTGATAAAATACATACTGTCCACAATCATGTTCCTGCAAACAACCAGAGCAATCTCCGCAGCCATCTTTTATGCTAGATCTTTTTGATGACTTGTTTTCTGAATGATCTTTCTCTTTACGTTTTTTCTTTCTGTCGTCCCGGCCTATCATGAAACATGTTATAGTTAATAAAATTGATAATGGAATGGCCTAAAATGGTTTAAAAGCGAAACTTTTTAGCTGCGTATTTTATACATGGTAGTCACGTTTTTTCAAAATACCAGCGTAAATTAGCAGCTTAATGCTGCTGTGTTTCGTATAGTGAGTGTAGAGAACCAAAGACCTGTTTTACTGGGAACAAGGCATTCCATTTTAGTCCTCAGGGGTGACTACACCTCTGCATTTTGATTCTTAATCAAGGATAAATGTAGATATCTATGGGCCACAGCATCCACTTACGATCAGGTGGACTGCATGCTCGTTTATCACACTTCTATAAAAAAATACTTTGTTACACTAACAAATTGTAGCTTTCATTTATTAGGAATAAAAAATTTGATAATCTTGCATTTATTCGTTTTTACTACCTTTACTTTCTATCTGCTATTATTATAAGAATTAAATGCTTTATGTGCTTTGGGATAAAATGATTTAAGGTTATGACGAAAAGTGAAACTGTTTTATGAAACCACAGGTACTTCTTTTAAAGTAAAGCACGACTCACCCCTTTATTGGTTTAAATATTATTCATGCCACCTAATTTCATGAAGGAATTTTAATAATTTTTCGTATTACTTTTGGAAGTACTGCAATAGCAAATTAAGTGCTGACTTATCATATGCTCAGCGCTTGAAGAAATATTGTGAGGAAAGGTAAATATCTGTGAAATTAAAATAAAATATTTCAAAGACATGACATACTTGCCCTAAAATACTCTCAGAATTGAGGAGGCCAATCGACTTTGCAGATCCTGCTTTAAATTCCCAATTCCAATCCACAAAAAATTTGTAAAAAAACCCTAAAAATTTTGGTTTTTAGTTATGGTTGAGTTGTGATTTACGTCATGTCACTGCATCCTTAGCTATCAAAGCAGCATTACATACGTATTATATGAATATGTTGGAGTACCGGGTAGGACCACATTCTCACAGAATATGAGCATAAAACAGCAGCTCAATGCTGCTGTGTTTCATATGGTGAGTGAAGAGAACCAGAAACCCATTTTACTGGAAATTAAGCATTCCATCTTAGTCCTCAGGGGTGACATCTGCATTTCAATTCCTAATCGAATATAGACGTAGTCTCTATGGGCCACAGTATCCACCTACCATCAGGTGGTCTGGTGTGTTCGTTTGACACCCTTAAAAAAAGACTAGTGATTGCTTAGAGGCTAAGAACTCTTTAAATTACAAAGTACATGAGCAACTGGTGTTCAATTCCTATTAGCATCAGCAAGCCTACATGTGGGAGAGGTCTACATTCAACAGTAGACTTTTAATGGTCTCTAATGAATGTATAAATAAATGAGTAGTCAGTATGGATAAAGAATGGGATTATAAAAGGTGGCTCATTGAGCCCGTACCTGCAATGTGCACAGTACCAATAGCGAAGACCTACTAATAACAGTATATAGTTATAACTTATAATGTTATACTATTTGGTCAATTTGAAATTTTCTATTAATGGGAAAATATTTGAGATGAATATCCAAGTATGTATATTAATTTTTAAAACAACATTTATAAGTAGGGACCAGCTATTTTTTCTCCTGGGATCCATTAATGTGGCATTATTTGGACTTAAGATAATCACTAAAGACCATTTATTATCTTATCAATATTCCTATTTCAATAAAATCTCAATTTTTTTCAGATCAGGGGGCACGGCGGTGCCCCCGCCAAGTAGAGCAAAAAAGCGGCACTGCTGTACCATCCTTTTCTCGAAGCAGTTTAGGCCATTTTCGATCCCCCTATATCTTCATTGTGGATATATCTACAAGCTTAAATTTTTATGCATATTTTAAATTTCATTCAATTGGAACCAGTAGTTTAAGAATTATAACTAGTCAAAGTTCTTAATTTTGTCACTCACTGCCTGACCGATCATCAAAACTCTAAGGCACTTCTAGCAGACATAAAAACTTCAAATTTAGAATGCAATTAGTGTTTAGTGTACAAATTACGGAAAAACTAAAATATTTGGAAATTTTGCAAATACACTAAACAAATCTAATTTAATATAATAAGTATTACTTGTGAGATACATTGTTTACATGCGATGACCCAAGTCAATCTATATATTTAAAACATAAGATTTTTAACATTGGTATGGTCACAAGAAGATGTTATTAGGCCAGTCAATTATGTAATAATTTAAGACAGAAGGACCCTTAAGTAGAGACTGCATAAATTAATCAACTTGGTGTTACATAGATTTCACAACTTTTTACAGTATAACGGAGTTGCGAGTCTTGGGTTTTTTACAAGTTATGTTTTTGATGACATTAGTCTAAATCACTCCTCGTTTTACTTTCTATTTATTCATGAAGATTTATTATAATCTGTTCAGCCATGTCGAAGATTAACTCGGATAGTCAGACAAACATAAACTTTAATAATGTTTACTCATGTCTTAATGGCATGTAAATATTTTATACAATAATATTAACAAACAAAATCAACAATAATTATGAAGAAAACTCTCAGAATGCATCATAGGTCACAAATTACCAAAATGTGACTGATTTTTTTTGCAGTTTGTTGAAATTTGTTAATTGATTCCAATGACAAGTTGGGCTGAAGTTAATGTATCGAAAATACATATAGCTAAATATTTTTTTTTGCAGTCTTTACCAGCGAGTGTGAGTACAGATCCCTTTCTTTAACCACACAGGTATTAGATTAAAAAAACGTTTTCGATAGGTGAACTTCATTTTCTTGAAGTCGGTTAAAATAGGCTACACCCAAGGAGCGATAGGAAATGAATATACTACCTCACAACAAATAAATGTATGTATAGGTAGTTAAAAAGGTAATTGATTACAAACCTGAGTCTGCTTCATTTTCTCTTTTCTGTGGTCGGAATCTTGTCTTCAAGCTGGGATCCTCTTCACGACAACGCTCACAAAAATAATTTTTTATGTATTTTGCTTCTCTCTCAGATATATTGATACAATCACCATGGTACCACTCTTCACAAGCATCACATGCTCTGCACAAAAAAAAATGGACTTTTTAAATTTTTGATAATTATATTGATGAATTTGCTATTTGTATAAGTAAGGTGCGTTGGGGCAATACCGGACGGATTTTCGACTAGTTAAAAGAGTCTGGCAAAAATTTTATTTTCTCGACATCCATATACGTCAGATTTCTAAAACATGGCGGAAATCGTTAATGGTTACATGTAATTTAGCTATAAGAAGCTACATAGCTTTTCAAAACTCAACAATTTCTGCTTAAAACATGTGCGAAGACAAGGCATAATTTTTTATATGCATGATGAAGAATTGGCCATCAAGGGAAAAGACCGGACGTTGCTAAAAATCGCAAATAAAAGTGATAGGGAAAGACCAGACAGACGAAAAAACTTCTAAAATTACCTTGTTTTATAAAATACTGCGCAGCACACGCCCTACTTTTCGGAGCGACTGGCTGAAACTTGGGGTCGGGGCAGAATAAAATGGAGTCTTGTACCATATTGCTAGCTTTCAAAAATATAGCATAATTCACCGGAAATTTGAATTTTACGGTCTTACCCCATCACCAATCTTACGCCAATGCACTATATATATTTTTTATAAGTTTATAGATGTATTGCAAGAATATATAATTTCCTTTATTCCTGTTGAATTGTTCTGCTAGTAGTAATAAGTGAATTTAAAGGTAAAAAAATATTCAATTTTCACATTACATATTTTTGGTATATTTACCAAGAAGCCAAGAACATAAGTTGAAATATCTCAAAAAGAATTGAAATACAATCTCACATCATAAACCGTGAACTATCCGATGATCTGCATATGCAATAAGCTTGACCAGCTTGATTGAGCAGCGATGTGATCTTTGACTGTCGTTCAGGCAAATCAAACTGCTTGGCAATATCTGCTTTCTGTAAAAATAAACAATATTTTATTGAATGATGTTTAGAAATTTTAATTAAAACAAATAAACGTAAACAATACTTACACTTTGTTTATACTTTTTATCACTCATCGTAATTGGAAATAACCAAAATCGTTTATACTGTAGTGAAAACAATAGTTAAATTTATGAGTAGTTATCTAACCTATAACTAACAAACCTTTAAACCTACGTATTATTAGTTATATAAGTAATTAATCATCATCAATTTAATGACTTTTTTGTGAGTAATTCTAATTTATGAGGAAATAATAATAGAATCCTGAATGGTCTTTATCGCATATCATATACATATCACAGAATATGTTTACCCCCTACATATTTATTTATCTATGGTTTACCTTTACCCTGACGGGATAGGTAGGTACATTTTTATGTAGATGTATTCATTATCAGTGTTGCCACTTGCCACCTTGCAGAAAACTTTTTCACTGGTTTTGGTCTGAAATTTCACCAGATTTAACGATATTTTTAACTAAAAAAATCCGCAGAATTCACTAAATCATTTAGAATTAAATCACAAGGTAAATAAAAAAATAATATTTTAATTGTGAATACAATGAATGAAAATAAACATGACAATACTAAAAATCAACTTCAAATACTTCTGATGGTAATTCTTCTTCATCTTGACCGATTATTATTGCAGGTGTAGACGGCTGAGATGGAACATCAGTTTTGTCAGATTTTTTTGATTTAATTGCTTCCAATAGCAGTAATTACATCAGCCGGGAGCTCGTAACTGTAACCGTTCTTCTTCATTATTTTTAACTGATTTCTTATAAAAAGAATGCTATTAAGGGTGTTTACAGCCATTTTGTTTCTTAATTTGTTTTTCACGATGTTCATAGCACTAAATGCCCTTTTCACTTCAGCATTTGAGTGAGGAAGTGACAATGCAGATATAGCAAGATCAGATAACTCTTGAAAGGTATTTATTCCAGCAGCATTCGTATATTTTCGCACTTCAGCTTAGAAATCGATAACGTTATGTGTAGCATTCCATTTAACATAATTTATACCATGCCACTGCTGCAACAGTTTGTCTATTGCTTCATCATCGAATCCGAGTTCCGCGGCAAGGTCTGCTATTTTGCTGTCTTTGCCCTGGCGAAGAGTATTTTCCACACTCAGTTTACACATTTTCTCCAAAATAATGTACTTAGAAGGAAGTCTTTGCCGAATCTGTTTTCCTAAATTGACTGCAAAATCAATACAACGTTTCCTGACTGCATTAATGATATCATTGGGTAAAGTGGTCTTTTGTACTTGTGATTCAAAAAGATATTCTAAATACAGTACCGGATTCAAGTGGACTTCTATTTGAATGGACAAATAATCTTTGTCAGTCATTGCAGCCGTCAGCATCAGCACTCTATTGCAAATCATCATCATCATCATCATTACAGCCCTTGACAAGTCCACTGCTGAACATAGGCCTCCCCCAAGCAACGCCACAAAGCACGGTCCTGAGCCACCTGCATCCATCGACTTCCTGCATGTCTTAGCAGGTCGTCACTCCATCTAGTGGGGGGTCGCCCTACACTACGCCTACCGGTGCGAGGTTGCCACTCGAGAACCTTTCTTCCCCATCGGTTATCGGTTCTTCGAGCTATATAGCCGGCCCATTGCCACTTCAGCTTACTAATCCGTTGGGCTATGTCGGTCACTCTGGTTTTACTGCGGATATCCTCATTTCTGAGTCTATCACGAAGAGAAACTCCGAGCATAGCCCTCTCCATAGCTCGCTGAGCGACCTTGAGCGTCCTCATACGGCCAGCAGTGAAGGACCACGTCTCTGATCCGTAAGTCATCACTGGCAACACGCACTGGTTGTACAATCCTTTTTGAGAGATTGAGGTATACCTGACGAGAAGATGTGTCGTAATTTCCCGAAAGCTGCCCAGCCGAGTTGAATCCGTCGATTGACCTCTCATTCGAAGTTGGACTTAGTCGGACTATTTGTCCCAGGTAAACGTACTCGTCAACAACTTCGAGCATAGTGCTCCCAACATTTACCGGCATAGGTGTGACATGGACATTGAACATGATCTTTGTTTCGTCCATGTTCATCTTAAGACCTATCCGTTGGCAGACACCATTGAGGTCGTTGAGCATAGTGCTAAGGTCCTCCAGCGATTCTACCATAAGGACTATATCGTCGGCAAATCGAAGGTGAGTGATGTACTCGCCATTGATGTTAATACCGTATCCTTTCCAGTCCAGTAGCTTGAAAACGTCTTCCAACGCAGCGGTGAAGAGTTTCGGGCATATAACGTCACCCTGTCTTACACCTCTCTGCAGTTGGATAGGTTTCGAACTCTGGTTCTGTACTCGGATAGCCATCGTAGCCCTACTGTACAAACACTTCAGCACTTCGATATACCGACAGTCAACTTGGCACCGCTGAAGGGACTGTAGCACCGCCCAAATTTCGACGGAATCAAAGGCTTTCTGTTAGTCCACATACGCCAGGCAAAGTGGCAGATTGTACTCTTCGGTCTTCTGTACAATCTGCCGCAGGGTATGTATGTGGTCTATGGTACTGAAGCCTTTTCGGAAACCGGCTTGTTCGGGAGGCTGGAAGTCGTCGTCTGCGTGCGATACGATTCGTAATGACTCTCGAAAACAGCACGTAGACGCGGCTCAGAAGAGAAATCGGTCTGTAGTTCTTCAAGAGAGCGTTGTCGCCTTTCTTAAAGAACAAGACCACCGCACTTCTGCTCCACGCCGCCGGAGTAGTGCCACCATGGAGGACGGAATTGAAGAGCTTCTGAAGGACTTCAAGTACTGGTGTTCCACCCGCTTTCAGAAGCTCCGCTGTAATTCCATCCTCGCCTGGGCCTATTGCAAATAGAGCGAAGCAATGTCATTAACGTGTTCAGTAGGGCAACTGGATTTGAGTCTTCACTTTCAAAACTCTTTACTCCAATTTGGACATCATTCAAGATACTCCTTAAAAACACATATAAAGGCGATTTCTCTAATCGTCATACATCGAATGAAGCAATTGTGCTGTGTAGTAATTATCTTTGTTCAAAGAGAAATGCAATTTGAGTCCTTCCCATTGAGACAATATTCTGGTGACAGTTTCTTCAATGGACAGCCAACGAGTATCACAAGACCGCAATATTTTTAAAGGCTGATCGCCACAATTTATTGTCTCATATATATCTTTGTACTCATCACAGCGTTTGGGTGAATGTGAGAACCAATTATAGGTTTCTCTAATGAGAAACTCTATATTTCGCGGTAACGTTTGCTCTGATGCATGTGACACCGCCAATTGCAATGAGTGGCAAACACATCTGACTAGAATTAAATTAGGTACACCATATTCCGTTTTTAAAATATTATGCACGCCATAATTGACTCCAGTCACGACAGAGGCATTATCCACTCCAATTCCATTTAAGTTTTTTAATAGAATACCATGTGCTTGTAAACAGTTTACCAAGGCAACAAATAATTCCACGAGCATCCGCGCTCCTCAGTGGTTCTAATGCTAGAAATGCAGATACAACTTTATTTTGCGTGCAACTAAAATATCTAATTACTATCCCCAATAATTTCGATACACTGAGGTCAGTGGATTCATCTAATAGTGCACTATACTTTTGTGATCCAATATCATCCAATAGCATTTGTTTGAAGTGAGGAGCTAACACATTCTTTATTACTGCACAGGATTTCGTTCTGTGCATTTTCATGTCCATAACACTATTTGAACCAGTAATACATTTTTTTAAAGCTTCAGTTAAGTGGTCAATTTGCTGTATCGATGTGTGTTGTAAAATGAACAGGGACAATGTTCTTTCAACTTTTAACGTGTTTGTATTATTTTTAGAAGCAGGCAGAAATTCAATTTGTCGGTTTTTAGAAACTAAGTCGGATTTATCTATATGTTTTTTTGTTGCTCTGTGTTTCTTAATGTCGCCAATTCTTGCAAACATTTCAAAAATGACAAAAAGTGCAAAAGGCTTTTGTAGGATCGTTTGCTAAAGGCCGTAACCAAATCTTGAACTATTCGTGGGTTTCCCATTCTTTCCGATATTTTTGAGAATAAAAAGTCTTTTTTTGCAGTGGCACGTCCATGACCATGCGAAATAAATACTACACAAAAACCCACACAAAAACTTTAGATCTTGACTTGAATGATTTTGATAAGAATTGTCTCCTACTTTCACGAACGAAAACTAGCAAATAACTAAATACAAGCAATAGTATGCAGCGCTCACTCATATAAACTTAACATAAGTGTTAGGTTTGATTTATTAGTTGGGGAATCTCTAAGCATAACCGAACAAAGACGTCTAAAGCTACGTTCCGAAACAGGTATGTTTTACTCGGCAAAGTGTACCCTGGATCCAAAGCACAACATTCAATAAATATCACTAAAAGTCATCAAATAATTTTTCAGTGATATTTTTTCAGATTATCACTGTCTAATCCCTAAAATTCACTAGATCTAGTGACCAAATCACTAAAGTGGCAACACCGTTAATGAATCATGATTTTCCGTATAAACACTCTTATCTATATATGCTCATGATGTACTCTATGTTTATCGCTATGCTTTATCTTTTTTTATTTCACTGGCTTTACTGACTCTGGGTTTTATCCCTACTGAGCCTTTCATTTCTTTCAGAATCTTCTTTTTATAAATTTTTTCTTCACAATACTGATGCTTCACATTGCGAAGTTTTTAGGAGATTTTGATGACAGCTCAACCCAGCGGACTGCCGATGACGACAGCCACTCAATTTCATAAGGCGCCCACGCGATCAAACTAACGAGATTGGTATCAACATCAAAGCACTTGTTTCGGCGTTTTCTCTAATAGTCACAATCATTTTTACGAATTAAAATCCACTTCAAACCATTGTTCAAGCGACAAAGCAGGAGCGACAATCCCTCGACGACCAAGTTCCCGCCAAAACTCCGCTATGCTTTATCGGCTTACAAGTATCATAGATAAATAGAATAAGCACAGAGTACATTATATATATACGTGGAAACATGAAGGTTAGAGAACAGTAGAACGATCGCCGTAGAAAATAGTGTTCCAGAAATATGAACACCATAAGTGAGGCGCTGCGATCACTCAGTTCAGTCAATAAAAGTCATTTTCAGTCTATTTTTCGCATCCGATGCTAAACCACTTGCACATTCACGTACAATAAAATATTTCTCTATTTTTTAATGTTTCTTTTTGTCAAAAATTACAAAATTACGGAGCATGAAAATTTTCTCACCAATGCCGAGAAATGAAGAAATGCGGAGAAAATTTGTACATTATTCAGCTAAATTCATCTACTTGTACTCAGAAACAGCAAACTTCGCAGTCACTACTCACCGACGTCAGCGCCGCTATAAATTCTACAATTTTCAAGGACAGGCACGCTATGTTTTAGTACGTAGTGATCGTTCTCCTGTTCTCTAACCTTCAACGCCTGGATTTTTTTTATTATTAACTGGCTTTACAGCTCTGGGTTGTAACCTTTCTGAGCCTATCGTTTCTTTCGGAATCTTCATTTTTATATTCTTTTTCTTCACAATATGCTGATGCGTCACATTGTGAAGCCCTTGGGAGATTTTGACGACAGCTGAATCCAGCGGATAGTTGATGACGACAGCCACTCAAGTTCATGAGGCGCCCAAGCGATCAAAATAACTTGAGGTTTATATCGAAATGAAAGCACTTGTTTCGTCGTTTTCTTTAATAGTTCACATGCGCGGACACTTAATTCACAAAATCGCATCACTTTTGCGAATAAAAATCCACTTCAGGCCACACACACAAAACGGGAGCGACAATCCGTCTACGGCCAAGTTCCCGCCAAAACTCCCTCATGCCTGGAAATAAGTATCAAACCATGGAGTATAGAGGTAAGGAGGACAATTTCACTTATGAGAATAGTTGAAAATCTGTAAGCAGTAAATAATAGTTCAAAAACTCTCCACAACAGTGCTCGAGTAGCTACAGGGTGTAAAAAATCGCCGTAAAATACATTGAGAGTGATTTTGAAAATAAAAATTTTGAAAGAAATAAAATAATTATTGTAAAAGGAATTATGATGAAAGTCTGTGCAATAAAAATATTATAAAAAGTTCTTTAAAATTTAGACTGTCGCTGCAATGGCGCCATCCCTATTTATTGCTTTTCTACGGACACTTTTTTATACAGTTTGTTCTCCTTATATTTAAACTCCATAGTTCAGACCGTGGAGGTTAGAAAACTGGAGAACGATCTTTGTAGAAAATAGTGTCCTAGAAATATGGACAAAATAAGTGAGACGCTGCGATCGCTAAGTTGTCTCAATAAAAACGGGCTGTTGTGCGCTAGTTTGAAATAATTATTATCATTCAAAGAAAAAAAAGAAAATTATTGTTATTTATTATAATTATTTATTAATAAATAAATTATAAAATATGTTTTTTATAATTTTAATTACTATAAATGTTATAAATTATTACAGATATAAATTATTAACTATTACTGATTTATTATTATTTTTTATAATATTTTACCATTTTGTAGTTTCTTTTTGTCAATAATTAAAAAATTACTTCGCAGATACTAGGTACTTACCGACGGTAGTGTGGCTATAAATTCTGTAAATTTTTAGGGACAGGCGAGCTATGCTTTAGCACGGCTTTAGCACGTAGCGATCGTTCTCCTGTTCTCTAGCCTCCATTCAGACTTCAGATTTTTTTATTTAACTGGCTTTACGGCTCTGGGTTCTAGCCTTTCTTAGCCTAAAATTCAGATTTCAGATAAGAACACAACATAAATACTCTGTGGTTGCCATAGCAACTTGGATGTTTTGTCAATATAGGTTATGTTATTATTAAGAGAATTGCGCTTGTTTTTAATTGCTAAAAACAATGGAAAACCAGGATACACCACAAATTATAACTCATATTGAACACAATTCAAATCATTCTTTATTTGATTGTAAGTGGATACCATGCTCTGCAAAATTTGTTGTGATTGGATCTCTTCCTAAAGGTAGTGGGACAATAGAAATATTTGAGATTACATCAGGAGAAATAAAAAAAGTAAAAGATATTGAGCGACCTAACTCATTTAAGTGCGCTACTTTTGGTGCAAGTAACGATGTGGAGCGAAGATTAGCTACAGGAGATTTTAAAGGGACATTAGAAATATGGTATGTATGTAGAAATATAAATAATGCTTCAATTACCAAAATAACTTGCCCTAATTGCAATTTTTTATTCGTTCGGATTTCTTCAATAATATAATAATAATAGATCTTTCATTTAATTTTAGGGATTTAGAAAAAAGTTGTCAAGTTTATATTACTAAAGAGCACTTAGATATAATAAATTCCATAGATGGAATGGGAGGGAATACTTTAAATTGTGGTGCACCTGAGATTGTCACTGGAAGCAGAGATGGTAAGGGGTCTATATTTATATCATATTGCACAGATTATTAAGTAAACAGTTGTTACTGCAGTTCGAAGACTGTTTCAAATAAAGAACTTCACATATTTACATTTTCACTTACAAGGTTAAAAATGAAATTAGCACACTGTCCGCCTTAGGGTAAGTAGAAGCTGTGGTCCGTAGACATCTACATTTATCCTCAATAAAGAATCAAAATGCAGATGTATTGTCACCCCTGAGGACTAAGATGGAATGCTTCATTTCCAGTAAAAAAGGGAATCTGGTTCCCTACACTCACCATACAAAATACAACAGCCTTAAGCTGCTATTTTATGCTGGTGTTCAGCAATTACAATTACTATGTATGTGTGTTATAAGTGGTAGAGCCATGCTGCAGTTACATTAGTAGTATATTTGTAGCACAAATGGGTCGGCTCGACCAGGGAAGGATCACACTCTCACATAATATCAGCATGAAATAGTAGCTTAATGCTGCTGTGTTTTGTATGGTGAGTAAGGTTAATAATTTAAAAAATAAACAGTTAAATAATTGGTATAGGGAGGTGTTGGCAGTGCAGGCATATTCTGTTTACAAGCTTCACATGCACTTAAAATATTTATCTTTATGTACTTATTTTCATTCTTTCCGGATTTTATTCAGTTGTTTTTGTAAGTCTTCTGCTGGACATATGCATTTCCAACAATGTTTCTTTTGGCTTACATGGTTGTACCCTCACAAAATTTATATTCCTTTCCAACACCTATCTTAGAAATGTAGAAGATGCTATTGCTTGTCAGTTTATCAGCTCGACATCAGCTCCTTTGAGGAAGGACAATGAGCTCTGTCTTATTATATAATGCACTGATCCATAGGACCTGTGAAATTTATCACTTATATCCTCATTTGGGTGTTATTTTTTTTTCATATTTATACAGTTTTTGGCATTCAATAAAGTAAAAAAATAGAATAGAATATTTTTATTCAGTATAGATCATGTAATTCTTATTGAAAAGCATTTTTTGCTTTACCACTGTTTTAGAAAAAAACCTCTGTCCTGGGAAGAACCAGCAAAAAACCCAGTGGGACCATTGATATATTAAAAGGGGAAGATAGGTCACTAAATCAAAGCGCCCGGTCCTACATAACTACGGGATTGCCCGTACTTGGCTCGTTTGTAAGAGCGAGAAAACATGCGTGAGAGACACGATACGCACGTGATGCCCGATTTCGCGATGACGCGATTTCGCTCGCACAACTACGACGTTTCCTATTTCTGTCCTTGTCTATCGTTAAATATAATTTTGCGTTTATGATAACAGATGTGTAAATTTTGGTGCTTGTAGTCGTGCGCCGAGCCCAGGTTTAGTGATTGCGATATTAGCGTGTAACGTATCTTCCCTTTTAATATATCAATGAGTGGGACTTTCTTTTTTAAATGAATTTTCACAATATGAATGGTTACAAACTATTTAAAAAAATATAGAAACAGCTTGGAAGTGACCACCTCATTCCCAGGGGTTATTATCAGCCATGTATTAATTTATATTATAGAAACCCTTTTTATACAGTTTTTGTTTAATTAAATATTTACACTTGGTGATAGTAGCATATACATTGTTATCTAGCATTTTTTTATAGAATAGGGTGACAAATGAGCACACAATCCACCAGATGGTAAGTGGATGCTGTAGCCCATAGACATCCACATATATCCTCGATTATGAATCAAAATGCAAATGTGTTGTCACCCGTAAGGACTAAGATGGACTGCCTGCCTCGTTTCCAGTAAAAAGGATCTCCGGTTCTCTACAGTTACCATACGAAACACAGCAGTGTTAAGCTACTATTTGGCGCTGGTATTCTGTGAGAGCGTGGTATTTCCCCGGTCGAGCCGACTCATTCGTGCTACAACTATACTAATATAACTGCAGCATGGCTCTGCCACGTACCACAAAGCGTGATGATTACCAAAATTATTATGAAAACCTCCTTCACGAATAACAAATAACCTGATATCACATAATAAATCATAGTTACAAAAACAGAAGGATCTCTCTCTGATAGCAAACTTGCGAGCTTAAACCTAGTTAGAACATTGCTAATGTTCGCAATACTTTGCACCTCTCGGAAGCGTGAAATTGACCTACCGATTAAAGCGTCGAAAAAAAGTTAATGCGGCGCGCGTATTAAATCAAAATGCACTTTACGTCCGCGTGCCAGTGTCTGCTTAGACCGTTACGCGCCTTTATTAAGGCCGGTCCTACTGTAGGTTTACTTTACTTTTTTTTTAAAATTGAAGCCTTTGATATTGGTTGTAGAATACACCGAGTGATTATTTTTTATGCAACGTCCTAGTATTTTAAGAAAATGATAATAAGAACATTAGTGTTTAATGAAAAATTAAAAAAATTAAGATTATTACAACGTTTTCATGTTTACATTTTTTTTTGCTTTTTACAAACATGCGACACGTGACGGCATTATTAATGAAAGAGTGACAATACGAAGTGCTACTCTTTTCAATCTCTTTATTTTATCGACCAAATGTTTAACCAATAACCAGTATATATGCTGATCTTGCATTAGTACGCCGTAACTGGACGTCTACTTACACTGAACGTTTTAAGGTCATTGACATTATACGCGGAAAAACCGAAACCTGCGAAGCTTTGGCCACAGAATAATAATGTACTACGTACAGAAGTTACATTTTTTTGATGTTATTGCTTGCCGGCTTTTAATAACCTACATAATTATTATTAATAAGATAAATCGCGCACGCAAGCTAAATAAAACTTTATCGCTGCGCGCGAGTGTCCATATTACTTTGCATCTTGTTCCCTTCCTAAGTCACAGCGGTCTTTCCGTGGTTACTAAGGGATGTCAATAATAAGTAAAAAAATGCATTGCGAATTGTTAATTAAGTTACGTAGGTGAAGTATCTAATTTAACTATGATATTTTCGCACTTATGTGAGTTCTGCGATGTCCAACACATGCAACTTGCAAGGCCATTCGTCGGGAATCGCGATGCTTGGCTCGGAAGAAACAATAAACAAACTTCAAATATGATTTCTAACATTCGTATTTAACCTTGTTAAAAATCTTGTTAGTAGATAGTTTTATTGTCAGTATATTGTGTAACTATAACTTAAAATATTTTAATAACAAAAGGCAAGTATAGGTTTGTAAGTAGATACTTGGATAGTGAAGTAAATTTCAACTAAGTTTTGTAATGAAATACGTAGGTATGACTTCGTAGATAAATTATTACTTAAATCTTTTTTGCTATAAGTAAATACCTGAAATGTAATAAATTCACCTTTCATAACTTCCGACTAAAATCCTTCGGTAACTCAAAGAATGATATATCTGACACCTTTTGTTGGTCATTTAGCATCTATCCGCGCAACAATTATGGTAGGAACGACGTTTTGCCATTAAAATTTATTAAATACATGGGTAATATACATAATATATAGAATTTTTTAACAGCGTAAAAAAACTTTAACATTAAATCGCCTAGAACGTGCTAGCCCCGACTGCGTATTTCACCCTAGGTGAGTCGCGATTTTAGGTAACGATTTCACGCAGGTCGATGGAGTGACAGAGGCCTGCTGTGGTTGGGTCGCTAGTCAGATAATTATCTAGACATACCTATAAATAATAATGTCTTAACTTTCGGTATCCTTTATGAACAGCAAAGAATGAATAGTCGAAATTCCTATTGTTATTTAAGCACACGTATGTTATGCAGTACTTTTTGAGTGGCCATATTTGAATAAAAACTCAAAAATAAATATCAAAAGTGCTTAAATACATATAACTTATATATATACTTTATTGTCAACGTAAGGCGCGCGTCAGCTCCCCCGCGTGAGTGATAACCTCACCACAGAATAAATAGTACTACGTACAGAAGTTGCACTCCTTTGATGTCAACTGCTTGCCGAAGTTTAATAGCCTAAATAATTATTATTAATCAGATAAATCGCGCACGCAAGCTAAATAACACTTTATCGCTGCGCGAGAGTGTCCGTATTACTGTGTGGACTTTACGTTGTTATGAAGGGATGTCAATAAAGAGTAACAAAATACATTGCGAAATATTAATTAGGTTACTTAGGTGAAATACCTATTCTGACTATGATCGGCAGACTATATTTTCGCACCTACGTGAGTTCTGCGATGCCTAACGCATGCAGCTTGCAGGGCCATTCGTCGGAAATCGCGACGCTTGGCTCGGAAGGAAAAGGTAGATAGTGTGAACAACAAATAAACTTGAAATACGATTCCTAACAGAAATGTAATCGTATTCTACTTAAAAATTTTGTTGGTAAACAAAGTTTGGATTTCAGTGTTTTAATACAAAATTAACATAATAATACAAAAGGCAAGTATATGTACGTAAGTAGATACTTGGATAGTGAAGTAAATTTCCACTAAATTTTGTAATAAAGTTCCTAGATATTAAATAAATTATTACTTAATTCTTTTTTGCTATAAGTACCTATCTAACAATAAAAATTAAATAAATTCACGTTTCATAACTTCCTACTAATATACTTTGGTAATAAAGAATGATGAAAAACTATTTCAAAAATATTTACAAAAAGTTATATACGTTGACAGCGTTAAAAACCTTTAAAATTCAATCGCCTCCAACGCGCTAGCCCTGACTGCGTTATTTCGCCCGGGCGCGTTGCGATTTTAGGTAATTATTTCACGTAGGTAGCAAGAACGTTAATTGTCTTCTTCACGTGCCTTAAGGCACATGGAGGTCTCGGGCCTCGGGGTAAGCCCCCATTACCCGTGCTATCCTCGCGGTCCACCACTATGGACCGGTCCTGGGAGCCTTCTATTGGCATTGTCGGTATCAAATTCGGATTAGTCCGTAATCGGTAAATTTTTTTCGTAGTCGGTTAAGACTACGAAAAAGGGAGGTTATACAATAAAGTCAGAGTTGGCCTATCAGCGGCATTGAGGGTTGTTACTCGACTCTCTAATCGATATAGAGAGGAGTTCTCTTGGATAGGGTCGCCCGTCCGGAGGGCGCGCATGTAGCGGCGCAAAGTTGTTAAGGTGTATGTGTGGCCCGTTGTCTGCACGGTCGAACAATCCGCGCGCCAACCGGGCCACAAATTCCTGTATGGTGTCTATCTTCAGGTTGGCCGCTATAATGTCATTCCGGACGTAGCGACCCGCACCGACGATGGTTCTTAACGCCATATTTTGCTGGGCCTGCAGTCGCCGCCTCAGAGGCTCGCTCAGAAGCGCGTACCAGGCCGGAGCAGCATAGGTGATGATTGATCTGATGTAAGTTTTGTATACACGCACATTGGTATTAAGTGGTAACTTGGATGCCAGGACCGGACGTAGCATCGCCCGCGCCTATCGTGCTCTGCGGACGACGAGGTCGACGTGCGCAGTCATGCGCAGCGCCTGGTCGATCCGGCACCCAAGGTAGGTCACGGCCTTCTCGTACGCGATCTGCTGGCCATTGAGGGTTAATTGAGGTGGTAGGTTCCTGAGGCGGCGAGTGAGCAGAGCGGTCGTCTTACCTACGTTGACGACCATCCTCCACTCATCTAGCCATGGTGGCAGCAGGTCCAGGAGACGTTGCATCCTGGCAGTGGCAATGTGGGCTCTTCTGGACAAGGTGAAATAAGCGCTATCGTCCGCGTATAACGCCAATTCCACGTCATCCTCCCACTCTTGCAGCCTTCCTGCCAGGGTAGGGATGTCGTTGGTATAAGCCGCGTACAGGACTGGAGACAAACAGCTGCCCTGAGGAACGCCGGCTCTGATGGTTCTGGTTGCGGACTCGGCGCCCTCTACGCAGACGTAGAACTTCCTGTCTGCCAGGAAAGACGCCACTAGCCGCAACATAGCAGGAGGGACACTGGTCTGTTCTTCTAGTTTATAAAGTAGTCCAGAATGCCACACCATGTCGAACGCCTTCTCGATATCGAGAAAGACGCCCAACGTAGTGCGGCCACGGTTGTAATCGGCCGCAAGCAGGTGCAGCACTCTGGTCAGCTGTGTTGCTGTAGAGTGACCCCTTCTGAATCCGTGCTGCTCCGCCCGAAGTTGGATGCACGGGCGGAGGCGTCTTAGCAACAATCTTTCAAGCAGTTTAGCTATGTGTGGTAGCAGCGTGATCGGCCTGTAGCTGGCAGCTCTACGCCTGTCCTTCCCGGGTTTCGGCAAGACGATTATTTTGCCTTTTTTCCAGTCCTCCGGGAAGTGGGATGTCCGCAGTATCCCATTGTAGAGTCGACCAAGCTCTACTAGGACTCTATGGGGCAGCTGTCGGAGTGCAGCGTTGGTAATCCCGTCGTGCCCCGGCGCCTTCCTCGGTTGCAGGCGGGTTGCTGTCCACCGCAGTTCAGCGGGGGAGATGAACCACTCTCCTGCAGGAGGCGGCGCGGGCGACGACAGGAACTCCTGTACGCGACTCTCCTTTTGGGCATGAAGCTCCAAGAACTCCGCACTTGCTGGGTTCGGCATAAATTGCTCCTCGAAGTGCTCGACTAGGATATCCGCTCTACCCTTGGCATCGTAACGACGTTCGCCCGCGTTGTTGGTCAGCGGGCAAACGGGAGGTTTGGCTTTAGTTAACTGTCGGTTCAGTTTATAAAGCGACGCTTCATACTCTTCCGCCTTCCATATGCGCCGCTCCCAGGCATCTCCTCTATGTGCCTGGACTGCAACCGACAGTTCCTCCGATAAGGTGTTCAATTTCGTCTTGATTCTCGGGCAGCGAGTACGCGCCCAGAGTCTTCTTAAGGCCCTTTTTCTCTTGATCTGCACGCTAATGTGTCGCGGCAGATCATCCCTTCTGGTAGACGTCGGGACGATCGTAGAGGCAGCGTTGAGGGCCTCTTGAATTGCCTTTGTCATGTTTGTGGCAGCGGCCTCTACGTCGTCCGCTGTGTTTAAGGGGTGGTGTGCTGGAGGTCTCTCCTGCAGGTGTTTGTGGAAGAGCCTCCAGTCGACACGTGTCTTTACTGTTCTGGGCGGCGTAGTCACCGCCTTTAGGCCAAGGGTAATCAAGATCGGGAGGTGCTGTGAGTCCAGGTCGTACAGCACCTCTACCACTATCGGGTAGTTGATGTTCCTAGCGAGCACGATCTCCAATACATCCGGACGACTTCGTGGATCCGTCGGTACATGAGTGGGTTCTTCGGGACCTAAAACGTCATAGCCGTGTCTTTCGGCGTCTTCAAATAGTGCATGACCCGGCGGGTTGATCAGTCTAGATCCCCACGCCGGGTGTTTGGCGTTTATGTCCCCGGCGATGATGGTCGGTGTTTCGCCTTCCATTATCGTCCGGACGTCTGAGGAGCAAAATGGAGTCCCTGGCGGGCGGTATGCTGCGTAGATCCTAAGTTCCTCGCCCGCCGCCTCCATTTTTATGCCGATAGAACGCATAGTTTGGTATTCCGGTAGATCTAGTTCTTGATGGACGATTTCCCTTCTCACTAGGACCGCTGTCCCTCTGTAGGCGGCCTCTTGAGAAGTGACCTCGTCCCTCCTATACAGATGGTAATTAGGCAGCTATATGCGTGTGCTCGGATTAAGTTTCGTCTCTCCCAGCAAGATGACCTGTACGTCTTGTTGTTGGGCGACGGTGCGGAGTTCTTGCAGCTTCTGCTGGATTCCACCTGGGTTCCAGTAGAGGAGGCGCAGGTTGGATTCCTCCATAGTGCCGAGCCAGGAGGTTCGCCAGCGCCTTCATGACTGCTGTAATAGGATCGGTCCCGGCTCTGATGTCTGCCAGGACCTGGCTGCCGACCTCGATTGCGATGCCAACCAGACGTTGGATGGCGTCGGCAGTCTCGAAGCCGGCTGTTGGTGTTCTAGGTGCAGGAGTTGGCGCTGGTCTCGCGTGTTGGTGTACTTTTCTCTGTATGGATAGAGGGCGCTCTCTGTGTTGAGCGGGCTCTATTTTCTGATAGGGCCCTTTCTGGCCCTCTACCCATTCTGGCTTTCTTGACCTCCTTGGTAACCTGCGCCTGGGCTATCGTTACCGCTGGGGTTGGGGTAGAGGTTGCTGCCTGAGGAGGAGGCTGCACCTTCTTCTTCTTCCTCCTCCCCCGCTTACTCCACTGAGTGGTTTAGCGCTCTGTGGCGTCGTTAGCGGGGGGCTGAAGGGTCGTCCCGGTGGTTGCCTTCGGAATGGTAGTGGTCGGCACCACCGTTTCTGTGGGTGCCGTGACGGGTGGAGGGGGGGCAGGTTGCCTTCCCTTTCCTCTGATTGTGGTCCACCCGTCTTCCTGGACCACGGCCCTGGGACGACTTTGGGGGACTCTCTTGGGCTCCTCTGGGAGTAGTCCCGGTAGAGTAATCCCCTGCTTCCTTGCAATCCTCCTCAGGACTGGGCAGCGGCGATCATTGGCGGTGTGGTTCTTAGCGCAGTTCGCGCATCGCGGTTCCTCATCTCTACCCCTTGGGCAGTTACTGGCGATGTGGTCTCCAGCACAGCGAACACACTTCACTGGCCTGAAGCAGTTGGTGGATGCATGTCCAAAGGCCTGGCAGCGGTGGCATTGTGAAGGGCCCGCTCTTCCTTGCCAGGCCTATATGACGACTCCTCTTATGAAGAGGAGCTCGTCGACTTGGTAAAGCTCGTTGAGGCGCTCCAGGCTCAGGTGGTCCAGCTGCGCGAAGTAGAGGCACCCAGGTCTGCCTCTACGGGGGGGGGATCCCTTTGACGTATCTTATCGGGAACCCCTTGGCCCTGATAGCCCCCTCTATCGCGGTTGGATCCGTGCCCACTGGTAGTCCCCGTATACCCACTTCTGTGGGCCTGTCCTCTACGGAGGTGTAGCAGTACCAGGACATAGCTGATACTTTCTCGGTAATCTCCATTAGGTACTTTTGTATCGTCCGGAATTCTTCCGGACTCTGGGGGGTAAATCGGACCCCCTTACCGAACGGACGAGCATTCGGTGGGTGGCCCAACTTCTTATTGAGCACTTCGAAATGCTTCGTCCAGTCCGGCAAGCACTCAGCTACTATAGGTGGGTACCTCTTAGCAGATTCTTCCGGCGGCTTTGGCGTTTCGGCTGTCTTAGTCCTTGGTACTGCCGGTGCAGCTACCAGTTGGGCGTAGCTGGTCGAAGGCCTCTGACCATCGTCCGATGGCCGGCCTGACGGATTGGTGGTAGGCGCGGACGGTGAATGTCCGGCAGATGTACTCGGCGCTAGGGTCGCATACGTGGTGGCACTCCACCCGTATGACCCCTCTCCTCCCTGTTCCAGATCAGCAGCATCCATACTGGTGTGTTGTTCCGGTGTTCTGGGGGGGGGGTGGATTTAGTCGGCGATGGCGATTGGGGTGGTGATCTCCTAATCGGCTTTTCCGGTTGGTGTTCTGATTCCCCCTCGGATGACGAATAATCCGAGGAGTCGGAGGAACCGAAGCATCGCCTCTTTTCCTGGAGGGATGCTGCTGTCTCTGGAGGTGTATGTCTCCTCAACGTCTTCTTGGCCCGCTGGGGTTGTGGGAACGGTTCCCGCCCAGTCGTACCTTCAGGTACGATGGGCGAGAGCGCGGTCCTCGGTGCGGGCTCCTTGCCCGGTGAGGAGGGTTTCCGTGTCGGGATCTGTGAGTAGGAGGACACTACTCTAGTCCTTTCCGGATAGAAGATATCGCGGTACGCAATCGGACGATCTAGTACGCCAGGACGGTCGGGTGGTCTTCTTGGCTTCGGTTTAGGTGGAGGTTCCCCTTTGTCCTTATCGGACATACTGATAACCTACCTAAAGTCAGTCAGGTAATCTATTTAGTGGCCCTGTCTAAATACGAGCCGTTCGGCACGATGCGCGACGCGGATGGTTAGGTGTAAAATATGTTGGCGTAATCTCATGGGGCACTGCCTACCCCTTTTACAACAAAAGGGTTGAGGGAAGTGCTGTGGTGGCACTTTATGACGCGACTAGGCACAGGATGCTCGGAGCGCATAAAGTGCCAAGAATCACCTAGGGGCCGGAGACCTCGACGCCTCACGGAATCACGGGACTCAACGTTCGGCGGAGTATGTCGTACCGGCGGTCATTTGCAGCCACTGATAACTGCAAGCGACGCACACGTAGGAGATCCTTAGGTAGCAAGAGTGATAGAGGCCTGACCTCACCTCACTGTATTAGTACCTTGTAGGGGACCGCGCAGCGTAGTTATATTTTCATGTCTAACGCCCGCCACATACATACGGAATTCCGATTCGGGATTTCGATTCGGGATTCCGAACACAGCAAGTCCATATAAAATCAATGACCCGACACACCTCGGGTAGTTTTCCGTACGGAATTTTACGACAAAATGGGATTCCGTATGTGTGGCCGGCCCTTTTGTTCCGTATTCCGGAATTCCGTACGTAGTATGTGCGGGCCTTAATATCGTGTTTATTTTACCTTCATACTAAGTAAAACCAGCTAACTCCATATTAAATACTTTTATTTATGTAGTAGGAAAAGCGGATAACAAAAAAGCGTCTATATTTTAGTAACAGCAATATTTTAAATAAAACAGGCAATGAAATTTAGTAGCTATTAACATAATACACCAACGGCACAGCGGTGACACTCTCTGTACGTGAGAGCTTAAGCGCCGGTGACCATGAGTCGAAGCGTGTAACGCTAGGGTTGATATCGAACCGAAATGGAATATTATAGACTTGTACCAAAGAGGATACATAGTAGGCATATGTTATATATTATGTAAACTTATGTATTTGGATAGTGAAAGATACGCTCAATTTTAAATCAAATTTTATTAAATATCTTTATGTGCATTTACGTATTATGTATTGTAAACACTCACGCCTGTCACCCAGAGGGGTAGGCAGAGACTATAGACTTCCATTTGGCACGATCCTAACACACCTCTCTCGCCTCCTTCACATTCATATACCTACGCATACATGCTCGTCGGTTAAGGGTACTCCTAATTTGGCCCGTTTTCAACATGCTCGTCGGTTAAAATAAAATATCTCTTCGATATAAATAAAATATCTTTACAAATGAGGAATATTAAAACTTCCGACAAAACCAAATATGCACGACAGTTAATGATAATGTAACGATCCCCCCCCCCCTCTATTTTATATAATAAAAATTTTATAATATTAAAAATATCCCCTTTTCAATAACATTATATATGTGACCAGGATTAATAAACTATGTTTAGATCTTTCTAAATGATCTCTCTAAAAGTTTAATAAAAGGCCGTTTGTAATCTTTTGGCGTGATCGTCTTAGTTAGGACCCTTATTTACGTTGTGTTTGTTTGTAACTTAGTTCTTTTAGGTGTCTTTTGGAAGAATGAATATTCACTAGAACAATTGAAAGCTGTTGGTAGTGCCTTATAAGCTAAGTGAACCCCGTTCACGAAGACAGGGCTCGAAAAAGGTTAAGAACATAAACGTCTCTATTCCACCCGTATCAGGTTCACATTATCAATTTATTATCATTTATCCCTTCCCGCTTGGAAAAGGCTCACAATATATTTATACAAAAAAATACCCGATACAAGGGCTTCGCTCTCCTACATTTATTTAAAAAAATGTAGGGGAGGTACACGGCCCCACACACGCCGTGCACGGTGAGTGCCAACCATTTTGATGCACTCCCCCCGAAGGGAACGCTAATTCGGGAACTGGACCGTAGTCCACAGCAAAATAACTGGCGAACCAGTAAAAGAGGCTTGGCCCCTTGTTAGTGCGTAAGCACAAACATCGACCGAAGTCGCGCATGTCAATGCGTGTAAACGCCATACAGAATACGAACGAATCCAGCCACAGTGAATGTACGTCACACGGTTTGGGCAAATAGGCACACTGGCCGTAAACCCTCCGTGAGCGCCACCACCTGCCAGACCGCCGCTCCTGCAGACGTGATGTAAGTGTATGGCATCACCACCAATTGCATGATCAGCACGGCTACTAGCCGCAGAGCGTGTCATGAGACTACTGCTCACCTCAAGGGAATGGGGTCCCACGTTGTGCGGCTTTCGGCCGCAGCCTTGAGAGTCTCCTCAGATCCTCCCGCCAGCTACCACCCGCATGAGGTCGACACATATGCTCCACCAACCAATACAACGGCAGATATAGCCAAAAGGCAGTTATAAGATAAGAGTAATAATTCGCCATCAGAAAGGGTTTGTGTCACTGACGTTGAGTAAATGCATTTTCGATCATGTTTGTCTCACCCACCAACAAGTTGCCTTCAATCATTCAAAGGTGGGAAAGTTACAGAGATATAATATAATGTTGTTATATAAAACATCGTGGAGGGCAGACAGTCTGCAGCCCCGCAATGAAGGGACTCGACTTGGGCAAAGCTACTTAGGTGTGAGTCAAACCAAGACGCAGAGAGCGCCATTGAGAATAGCGTCCCACCAAACAACCATCGCAGAGACGCAATGCTGCAGAACGCAACAAGCATCAATACGACTATCGTCGGGCTTACACCATTCCAAGGTCCCCCATACATCCCAGCAGACATCACCACCCGTATACCTCCATCGACCAGAACCACAGAGAGCGTCGAATCAGGCGCAGCACACCCGTAGATCCATCACAAGACGCAATACCGCCAGTAGCAGTAAGCATCAATGCAATTATCATACGGATGGCGCCCCCTCACAACACACCCAACATGATCCCTATCGACTTTGGTAACAAGGTTGGTATTGTTGTTATATTAAAAATATCACCAACGTATCATAGTAGCACGCTACTAAGACGCCAATGAACAAAACTCCACGTATCATAGCGCTAATGCACTAAGACATGAAGCTGAGTATGCCTGTTACACTTAAAAGTGCTACCAAACACACTCATCATCCCCATCCGAAAGATAGACGACACATCGCTATGCGCAACGACGTTGCCCACAAACGGTATGGGTGTGCGATGTCCACGGGAAAGCCGTATTGCTACAACAAACCCGCTTACCACCGACACTAAGATGTTAATTGTATACCTCCATCGACCAGAACCACAAGAGAGCGTCGAATCAGGCGCAGCACACCCGCAGATCCATCACAAGACGCAATACCGCAAGAAGCAGTAAGCATCAATGCAACTATCATACGGGCGGCGCACCCTCACAACACACCCACATGACCCCTATCGACTTTGGCAACAAAGTTAGTATTGTTGTTATATAAAAGATGTCACCAACGTATCATAGTAGCACGCTACTAAGACGCCAATGAACAAAACTCCACGTATCATAGCGCTAATGCACTAAGACATGAAGCTGAGTATGCCTGTTACACTTAAAAGTGCTACCAAACACACTCATCATCCCCATCCGAAAGATAGACGACACATCGCTATGCGCAACGACGTTGCCCACAAACGGTATGGGTGTGCGATGTCCACGGGAAAGCCGTATTGCTACAACAAACCCGCTTACCACCGACACTAAGATGTTAATTGTATACCTCCATCGACCAGAACCACAAGAGAGCGTCGAATCAGGCGCAGCACACCCGCAGATCCATCACAAGACGCAATACCGCAAGAAGCAGTAAGCATCAATGCAACTATCATACGGGCGGCGCACCCTCACAACACACCCACATGACTCCTATCGACTTTGGCAACAAAGTTAGTATTGTTGTTATATAAAAGATGTCACCAACGTATCATAGTAGCACGCTACTAAGACGCCAATGAACAAAACTCCACGTATCATAGCGCTAATGCACTAAGACATGAAGCTGAGTATGCCTGTTACACTTAAAAGTGCTACCAAACACACTCATCATCCCCATCCGAAAGATAGACGACACATCGCTATGCGCAACGACGTCGCCCACAAACGGTATGGGTGTGCGATGTCCACAGGAAAGCCGTATTGCTACAACAAACCCGCTTACCACCGGCACTAAGATGATATGTCTAGGACACATCGGTTAGCGAGTCCAAGTTTACCTCGGACCAATTGCTCGTGAA
Source organism: Parnassius smintheus behrii (assembly GCA_036936625.1). Lineage (NCBI taxonomy): Eukaryota > Metazoa > Arthropoda > Insecta > Lepidoptera > Papilionidae > Parnassius > Parnassius smintheus. Next base: position 19,522,410 of record JAUPFT010000012.1, on the reverse strand, counting down.
GCAGCACACACGCCACCATAATATTCCTTTTCAAGTCCTTAATAAGGACTAGTCATTTTGCTACAGTACTAGGAGCAGTCAGTCACCCGACCACCCCATACAATGCTTATGCATCAAGGAGACCTCCTATAATATTGCTTTTGTATCATAGACTTTACTTTCATAAGTCATGTATATATAGGATTCGAACCCACGACCCTACTATTGTAATGCATATTAATCATAGAGACCTTCTATAGTATTGCTTTTGAATCGTAGACCTTACTTTCATAAGTCATTCATATATAGGATTCGAACCCACGACCCTACTATTGTAATGCATATTAATCATAGAGACCTTCTATAGTATTGCTTTTGAATCGTAGACCTTACTTTCATAAGTCATTCATATATAGGATTCGAACCCACGACCCTACTATTGTAATGCATATTAATCACAGAGACCTTCTATAGTATTGCTTTTGAATCATAGACCTTACTTTCATAAGTCATTCATATATAGGGTTCGAACCCACGACCCTACTATTGTAATGCATATTAATCACAGAGACCTTCTATAGTATTGCTTTTGAATCATAGACCTTACTTTCATAAGTCATTCATATATAGGGTTCGAACCCACGACCCTACTATTGTAATGCAAATTCATCATGGAGACCTTCTATAGTATTGCTTTTGTATCATTAAGTTTAATATCATAAGTCCCTAATATAGGACTAGTCATTGTGCTACAGTACTTCAGGCAGTCGGGCTCCCGACCACCCCATATATATGTACAACTGCAGGTATGTATCTCCGGCACCTCATCCATACAAGACGTCTATACGTGAACACCTTCCATAACTTAGGAAAATTTTCTTTAATACATGAACTCCTTCAACAACTTAGAAAATTTCATCTATACGTGAACTCCTTCCACAACTTAGAAAAAATTTTCTTTTATACACGAACACCTCCCATGACTTAAACAATTTTTAACAATTTTTCTAATTATCTTATACACGTTATTTAACTTAATTTTATAATATTTTTTGACTTGTATTTCTATTATTTATTTTATTTTAAATATTTTTACAAGTTTTTTATAATAAATTTACCTATTACGAGAAACAATAATTTTGCCTTTAATTTGCTATGTTATTGGGATAATGTCCGAAATATATTAACTTTATGTTTATTAATTTAACTTATTTGCTTAATATATATGTTTTAAAACTATTTTTGACGCCCCTTTATATTGAATTTAATTATTAATAATAATATTGAGCCGTCACAATAATCTTAAATTATTAACCAACACTTAGTCCTTTAAAAATTAATTTAGGAGCAGGTTTCCTGGGACATGGCGGCCAACAAATTGTTACCTATGTGTTGAGGAGATAAGTCATTTTTATTTCTAATGAGATAATCCGTAAATACAACAATGAAGCCCACCGGGCCTTATTATTTTTGGTATAAAGCACAGTCAGTCTGTGCTTGCGTGCGGTGCGTGAGATTAGGGAGATGAGACGCGAACTAGCGAACTAGAACTACTAGCTAGCCCTCGGCCAGGGCAGTCGGCGACTGCCCGTTCCACACCCCGCGCGCCTCTCAAGGCCCCCGCGCACATCCATACACCCACACATAGCCGCAAGCGATTTTACGTGCACACATGCTTAGGTGTCGTTTCTTTTCGAGTAGTGTATAATATGTTCTTTGCCAACGGGGTTTTAATTTTTTTTATTTCTAATTAGTAATGTAAAATTTTGACATATTATGGAGTTGACTGATTTGCGGATTGAGGTATCGAGTAGCTTAACGCTGCTGTGTTTCGTATGGTGAGTATAGAGAACCGGAGACACTTTTTACTGGAAACGAAGCATTATATCATAATCCTCAGGGGATGACAACGCATTTGCATTTTGATTCGTAATCAGAGATAGATGTGGATGTTTATGGGCTACAGCAACCACTTATCATCAGAATGACTGTGTGCTCGTTTGCCACCCTTATTCTATAAAAAATATAGAATAAGGGTGATGAAGCATGATCATCTGATGGCGAGTGGATTCTGTGGCCCATAGTCATCTTAGGCCCTCCCTATAAAATGTAAAATACGCGGAATATTTGCTGTTGTTGTCACGCTCGGCAAGCGAGCTTGCAATTGCAGCTATTTATTATTTTGAACTGTTATCAAAAAGATGCTGCTGCTCATCTCCTGCTTCAGTTTCCCTCTGTCGCCTATAGTGGTTTTTCTTTTTCGCCGCCGCGTTGTGGCAAAGTGAAAATATTTATACGCATGAATGTAGTTCTAATCATGTTCATCGTGAATAGAACTATATTTATGAAATTTTTGAACGTAAAAATAAATATCACCATCTATGACCATCTATATCCATCAAAATGCATTCAACTATCTCATAGTACCCGAAAATTCAAAAAATACTGTGACAAATAGATATAGAAACATACGTACACCAAGGAGACTCGACCGGTGACCGAATGATCCAATTTTGCTAAACAAAAAGCGAAACCGCGGGTAAAAGACTAGTATTGAATGAAGATATTCTATAGTTCATAAAGGGTAACTTGATCTCTGCGACAGCTGTCAGTAAAATCACGCATGATATGAAGTCCTGACTTTCTTAGTAGTACAGACAATACCTGTCAATGTCATACTTTATCGGCATGCCGACCTAATTAGTGCATGCCCATAAAGTATGACATTGACAGGTACTGTCTGTACTACTAAGAAATTCAGGACTTCATATCATGCGTGATTTTACTGACAGCTGTCGCAGAGATCAAGCTATCTTTTATGAACTATAATTAACTTTATTCTGTTCTGTTCTTTTATGAGATAACATTTATTACTACGGACTGTGCGTGAGTTTTCTTTCGTATCGTAAAAGAGTAACTTTATATGAGTGAATGTTCTATTACCGTTTGTCAGGGCGCTGTTCATACTTCCATAAAATGTTTGCCGATGATAATACAAAAACGTTTGTGTCAAGCACTTGCGCTGAAGACAAATATTACGTAACTTTGATCTAGTGGTTGCAAACGCGACGATAGTGATCAGGTCCCGGGTTAGATATCCGGGTCAGGAAAAAAATTTGTTATTGAGTTTTTCCGTCAAGAAATTCTGAGTAGCTGCCCGGAGTAAGGAAGTTGGCGGTGTCTCACCCCCGTGCTTCGGAAAGCATGTAAAGCCGTTACTCCTGCGCCTTATCTTTCTCCGGTCGTGTGAGTTTACCATCCCATCGGACTGAGAATTAGGGAATAGAGAGTGCAAATGTGTATATCTATAATCATGTCCTGCATCGATGGCTAGTCTTCGTTGAGGCTGACCGCCGTGACCAAAGAGTGCAAATGTGTATATCTATAATCATGTTCTGCATCGATGGCTAGTCTTCGTTGAGGCTGACCGCCGTGACCAAAATTAGGTCTAGTCTTAATGTTATAATTATGTAATTTTAAAGGGACCGTTAAAGTGTGGGATCCACGTCAAAGAGGCAAACCTGTAGCGAACATGCAGCCAGTAAAAGGTGAGACGAAACGAGACTGCTGGGCTGTTAGCTTTGGTAACTCTTTCAACGATACGGAGAGAATTGTTGTCGCCGGATACGATAATGGGGACCTGAAAATGTTTGACCTTCGTACTATGTCTCTGAGATGGGAGTGTAATTTGAAGAATGGGGTATGTTTTAACACTCTTTCTAATTATATGAATAAAATTGAAGTATATATCTTATTCTATATATTATATATTATCTAATTGTTACAAGCTTTGGGTTCGTGATTATAAAAATTGCTGATTGAATTATCAAAATTGACACTTTAAGTACCGAACACCAATTACAACTTAAAACACAGTAGTTAGTTAGTACCAGTTCTGGCTCATTGAGTCAGAAGTGGTACAAGTACGACGTTCGTCGACTCACGATGCTAAAAAAAAAGGTTTTGGCATGCTCTGATCACGAATCTGCGGAAATTATCCATTTTTGCGTAGGATGCACGGTTCCGTAGATGTGCAGATCAATTAACTCTTATGTAATTGATATCCTGTGAAAGCCTCCACCGTCGTTAGCGCTCCATTGTTCTTATCTATTTATCTATTGTTCATTGAATACCGTCATTATCTGTTCTTCCTCAGCGTGGTGCTATTGTATTATACTCCTTTGTTCCTATCTAGACTAATCTGACTCATCAATAAAACACATTACCTAATTTTGTAAAAAAATTTATTTACAAAATACAAAATCTTATTACTTATTATCTATAAAATAGGAGCGAAACATCTCATCCACTAAAATATCGTTGTACAATGTGTTCCAAATATACTCGTAAAACTATGCTTTGAACATCCCTGAAACTTATATAGCAAATACATTAAGCAATATTTGCCACAAACTGAAGTCCACTCATTCTGAATCCTATCAACATTCCAGTTCCATCTTTTACAATTCCTTTTTAAAAACTCTAGATGATATCGTACAGGTGCTCGTCCGTATGAACCGAAATATTGACCGACGTCATTCGTATCGATATATAAAGCTACCCAATGTGACCCTGGTTTATCATCTGTATCCAAATTGCATATTATATACGTTGGCACGTGGGTGTACATGGGCAGTCTATTGGCAGCATAAACATTATTTTCTAGACTGGGGTGAATCTTTTTCAGATGTTGTTGTACATCTAGTGTATCCATGATATTACTGCTATTAGTAGATTATTACAGTACAATCTACTCAATGACTAACATAGGAATGATCAATTATAGTGATTTCTAAATATTAAATTGCATTATTTTGTGTTATACAAAACGTATTTGAGTCATCAATACACTGAACAAGACGCGACACGAAGTAATGTTGAGATAAGCAACAAAATGTGAGATAAGCTTGTTGACGCATAAAGTTACTATCAATTTCACTGCAGAAATTCTTTAGATTAGAATTATTACTTACTGGTACTATATAAGACCAAGCAAATGCAGTCATGGAATTGTATGGTCGTTTGACCGCAGTCGATCTATCAATACTACATTTGTGTTACTTCAACGCATCAAAGGCCATGAATGTAAGTGTTTATTCTATTGACAAACTTACTTTTCTTTCTGTTATTTTCTTACGTGTGTACGATTTAGTGTTAACAAATTATATTTAAATATTGTGTGTGTGTATATGATTAAGCCGTGGTAGCTCAGATGGTTAGCGCAAGCTGTAAATTTCATAGTACCCGGGTTCGATCCCCGCCGGCACCAATTAAATTGTTAATTGCAATTTTAAGTGTTTATTCTATTGACAAACTTACTTTTCTTTCTGTTATTTTCTTACGTGTGTATGATTTAGTGTTAACAAATTATATTTAAATATTGTGTGTGTACCGCATCTACGAATACTAGAGTAGTTAAAAAATACTTTTTTAACAATGACAGACAGACAGTCAGTAGTTGATCGTTAGTGAATGTGATTCTGTTTACTTAAATTACAGGAAGACAAGAGCAGAAGGAAGAAATGGGATGATGGGAAGTAAGGAAGCATTGTTATGTGAAATTTGTTGTAACAAACATATTTTTAGTCACGTGTAAATACTTTTAACATTTTGGTTCAGAATGACACAAACTCTAAAAAATATTAGATACATCATCGACATGGACGGATTTTACATTTTATATCCTCATAAACATTTTCAATGTAGAGAAATGGCTATTCTAGACGTAAAACTATCTAATAAAGATGATGCGTTTATCGATCATCATTTGTTTCGGCCAAGTTATACTTTCAATTATTTGTCACCAAAAGACAAAAAAACTGTTCGTTATTGTGAAACACACGTGCACGGCATTCCATATTTTGATGTGACCGAAGAATTAAAATGTGCCAACAAACAAGAGAACATCATCCCCATATTAAACTGGTATATTAGAAATTTGTGCAAAGACGAAGTGATCGCATACAAAGGTGGTTCAACAGAAAAACAATTTTTAAAAATGTTGACAACGAATGATTGAATTTTTAATATTGAAGAATACAAATGTCCAAAATACATGATTTGGTAAATATGTTATGTGTGTAATAATCATATATTTGCAAAAAATAATCACAAAATTTTACATTGTTCTTGTGACGAAGTGTGGGTTTTTACAAGTGGTTATTGCTTGAAAATAAAATTTTCAATTAATCATAAATTTTGTTTGATTTCTCAAAAACATTAGTTATAGTACACAATATATATTAATTGTTTACACCAACACTTTCATTTTTTTATTTCACCCCTTAGGACTTTAGACGTGTGTAATGTTTCACTTTATACATCCGTTTACTGCTATTGTGGCAGGACCAAGTGGGTGTGGGAAGTCAAATTTTGTAACAAATTTCATAAAATCAGTTACAGAAATATGTAATTGTGATTTTAATCAGATCGCATGGTGCTTTGATCGAGATAAAACTCAAATAAGATATTTAGCACGACGAGTGTCACCAGATAACCCAAAATTCATTGAAGATGCCTACAGGGATGCAACTCTAGAGGCACATGGATATTTAATGGTAGATTTAAAACAGAATACCAATGATTTTTGTCGTATCAAGACAAATGTCTTCCCATTTAATACGTACGTATTCATAACGTTTTACAAGGAAAAGTACCTCTTAAAGATCAAGATAAACAAAAATTGAATAAACACAAAAATATACTCCGTAAACTAGTGCGTAAGTGTAAACATAAACTAAGAAAAAATATAATTATACAAAAATGAGGGGCTTTCTTACCAATAATATTAGGTGCAATATTGAGTGGATTAGTGAGTGGACTAGCCAGTTAACATGGAAAATGCAAAGAAAATAGTACTTATCGAACTTGGATTGATTGAAAAATTAAAACAAGGAAACAAGGTTAATAGTAATTTATCTCGATTAGATATTGAAATGCAAAATATTATGAATAGTAAGTCGGAAGACCGAAAAAATGGATGTTATATTTACAAACACTGCAAAGATACCTTCATTTTATCGAAGAGGATCGTCACCCACTCAGATTACCAATTTATTCTGATACAGCTAATGATTCAAATAAGTCTAAAATTGGTTTTAAAAATAAAGATAGAGATCTAAAAACCTCAGTTGATGCTGAATCTTTGTTGGAGGAGAATCGATCCATTAAAAGTAAAGAAAATGATGAAAATCCACTTTACACACCAGCTCAAATACTCAGTTTAATACCAAAAACTTATAATAAAAAGGGACAGTTATTATTAAACTTAGTTGAAACAAGTAAAAGTAAAATACATTGGGATAATGAAGGTACAGTCATAATTGATAATCAAAAAATTCCTGGAAGTAATATTGTTGATTTAATAAATGGTTCACTAAGACCCTTAAAAAGAAGTGATCCAGTAGGGTGGGATAGATTTGCTAAAGCATTAAGCATTGTGAGTTTATTAACCAACTTCAAGCAAAAGATCTGGACAAACCCTCTGAGATTGAAGTTCAACGAGTTTTTTACACCGAGTAGAGGAGATACAAAACCTATAACTAAAATAGAGTTTTCTACACCGAGCAGTAGAGATAAAAAGTCTACAACTAAAATACGTAAAAGGCTTGAGTGGGAAAAATGGACCCCGTACTAGAAGAAATTAACAGGATTTATTATGATCCATCTAATCCCGCTGGTTTTGGTAGTATTGATAAATTATCAAAAGCCATGAAGGGTAAAATGAATAAAAAGCAAGTAAAGGAATGGTTAAAATCACAAGAAACATACACATTACATAAACTCATTCGAAAAAATTCCCGCGTAATAGGTACATTCTATCAAATATTAATGAACTGTGGCAAGTTGATTTAAGCGATATGCGAACTTATTCTCAATATAATGATGGTTTCAAGTGTATACTTTGTGTTATTGATGTATTTAGTAAATATGCTTTTGCGAGACCAATGAAAAAGAAAAACTCAGAAACAACTAAAGAATGTTTTGAAAGTATATTTACTGAAAGTAATTTAACACCTACTCACATACAATCTGATAAAGGTACAGAATTTGTTTCAAAAGATGTACAAAAATAATTTAAATCCAAAAAGATTAATTACTATACCACTAACAATCCTGACATTAAGGCCAGTACTGTTGAACGATTTCAAAGAACACTAAAAATGAAAATGTGGCGTTATTTCACTCATAATAATACTTATAGATATATAGATGTTTTACAAGATTTAATATACTCTTATAATCACAGCTTTCACTCTAGTATTAAGATGTGCCCATGTGATGTAAATTCCAACAATATTATGACAGTTTGGACTAATCTTTATGATAGACGGTCAAACAAACTTTCTTTAGAAAATCCTAAACCAAATTTCAATGTGGGTGATTATGTTCGAATAACTAAATATAAACATGTTTTCCAAAAAGGATATGAATCAAATTGGAGTGATGAAATATTTATTATATCTTCAATAATTGATAGATCTCCATGGGTTGTTTATACAATAACAGATTTACAAAATGAACCAATAGTTGGTACTTTTTATGAAAGAGAATTACAGAAAATCACTTACAACCCCACCTCACAATATAAAATAGATAAAATAATTGACACTCGTTACTCAGGTAACAGAAAAGAGGTATTAGTGAAGTGGAAAGGTTATCCAGATAAATTTAACAGTTGGATTTTAGCTTCTAGTTTAAAAGAAATATGAATAAAGAAAGTTTTTATTTAACTTTGCTCAGCAATAGTTCAATGGAATACTTTCCTGATAACAAGACCACAAATTTTTCAACGAAATTACCAAAAGCTATTAAATTAGAAGGCGAATGGTCGGTTGGAGTTTTCGAGTTTCAATATCCATGCACCATGTTTACTGTTCAAGATCATGAAAATGTTATATACATTACAAAATCTATGTTAATGCCTAATGAAGATAAACCATCCACAGTGTACTACAAAAAACATATTCCAGCTACCAACTATGATAACGTTGAGCATATTTTAAGAGTGTTAAATGGTATCGGAGAGAACTTGAAATTTCGCTATGATGAAAATAACAAAATTTGTGTCTATTTCTGTTTTGGATAAAAATATAACATCCGTAACATTATCACCCAAATTAAGTTTCCAACTAGGTTATGAACCAAATAAAAATCTCCTAGAGAGAAATTTTGGAAAGTGTCCTGCTAATTTACACTTAGGGTTACCATCTCAACTATTTCTATATTGCGACATTATCGATCCTCAGATTATGGGTGATGTTATGACTCCTTTACTAAGAGTCATTTCATTAGATCCTACAAAATACATTTATGGTGCAAATAAAATGCACGTTTTCTCTCAACCTCACTACTTACCTGTTATGCGAAGAGAGTTCGATACGATGGAAATAGTTATAAGATCGAGCACAAGACAAAAAATACCATTCCAGTTTGGAACCGTGTGTATTAACCTACATTTCCGAAAATTATAATAATGAATTGTCTTCGTGATCATCATAAACGTCCATATGAAAATTATTATACACATCAAGCTGGGTCAGGAGTTGGAGTAATTTATAAGGGTGCACCATACCAACTCGGTCATGGTATTGGGAGCTTCTTAGGGGGGTTATTAGATCAGTTTTACCTTTACTTTCAAGTGGTGCTCGAGTGATTGGTAAGGAGGCATTAAGCGCTGGAGTAGGACTTTTATCGGATATGGTTCAAGCGCGTCCTATGGAAGCCTCAATAAAAAATCGTCTAAAGCAAGTTAGTAGTGGGTATAAAACTAAAAGAAAACGATTGACCTCGTTCATTCCTCCATTAACTGCTAAAGTGAAAGCTACGAAAAAACTTGGTCTAAAACCAAAAACTATCAAAGATATATTTTCAAATTAAATATGTCTTTCCTTCATAATCATTCTTGCGAGTGCGTTAAGTCAGAATTGGATTTGTTGCACTACCGCCTACACAAACTAGCATTGAAAATGGATTGTGGATTCATTATAAACCAATTTCATCTCTTGGTGATGATGGACCTATCGAGTTTCAAGTTCCTGGGACAGGCGATGACTACATAGATTTGTCTCATACATTACTCCACTTAAAGGCAAAAGTATTAAATCAAGATTCAACAAACTTGATATCTACTACAATAGTAGCACCTGTAAATAATTGGCTGCATTCACTTTTTAGTCAACTTGGTGTTTATTTAAACCAAAAACTACCACCTAATAATACCTATGCATATCGAGCATATATGGAAACCCTTTTAAACTATGCTCCTGCTGCTAAACAATCTCATCTTACTTGTAGTCTTTGGTATGTTGATACAGCAGGAAAAATGTATTCTACGGATGGTAAAAACATAGGATTTGTTAAAAGACATGAATTGATTAGTGAAAGTAAGGAAATAGAAATGATTGGTCATCTTCACGGTGACATTTTCAACCAAGATAAATTTTTAATTAATGGTGTTGAAATGAGTGTTAAATTGGTTCGATCAAGAGAGAGCTTTAATTTAATTGTTGGGTCAAACGATGTAAAGTTTAAAGTTTGCATTACGGACGCAACTCTTATTGTTCGACGAGCACGAATTAATCCAAGTGTATTACTCGCACATCAAAAAGTTTTAGCTTCTACCACTGCTAAATATCCTATTACTCGAGCTGAAGTAAAAGTTTTAACAATTCCATCGGGTGTTCAAGGAAAAACTCTTGATAATATATTTTTAGGGCAGGTACCCAAAAGATGTATAATTGGATTTGTGAATAATTCTGCATTTAATGGTTCCCTTACTAAAAATCCATTTAACTTTGAAAACTATGGTATTAATTCTTTCAGCTTATATATTGATGGTCAACAAATACCTTCAAAAGCTTTGCAAACATCTTTTAATAATAGCATATTTACATCAGCATATCATACTCTATTCTCGGGAACTGGTATTCACTTTCTTAATGAAGGAAATGGAATCTCTTGTGAACAGTATGCCAAAGGTTACTGTCTATTAGCATTTGACTTAACTCCTGATTTATCAGCCAACTCATCAGCTCATTGGAATCTCATAAAGCATGGTAGTGTAAGATTAGAAGTACGATTTGAATCCTCACTAATACAAACAATTAACTGTATAGTTTATGCTGAGTTTGACAATATTATTGAGATAGATAAAAACAGAAATGTTACTGTAGACTATAGTAGTTAAGGTTATAATATGTGTTGTGTGTTATAGATTTTATGAGTTATGTGTATATACATTTTGTGTGTATGTAACTATGTAAATCTTTATAAAATTAAATAAAACAAATTGTATACGATATATTATTTTTTATTTCTTTATAAATCTTCTATTTAATATCTAATACAAAACTTCTAATTTTTAATTCTAATACAAAACACTGTTCGAGTTTAAAGTTACATAGGACTCTCTCATTAGATCATTAATAATAACGAGATGTGGGTTTTCACCATCAAACATATTAAGATTTGGAATTCCTTGTTGATAGTTAACATTTGGTAAATTATATAAAGGTTGCATTTCATCAAAGCACCATGTGATAGGATTAAAATCACAATTACATATTTCTGTAACTGATTTTATGAAATTTGTTACAAAATTTGACTTCCCACATCCCCTTGGTCCTGCCACAATAGCAGTAAACGGATGTATAAAGTGAAACATTACACACGTCTAAAGTTCTAAGGGGTGAAATAAAAAATGAAAGTGTTGGTGTAAACAAGTAATATATATTGTGTACTATAACTAATGTTTTTGGGAAATCAAACAAAATTTATTATTAATTGAAAATTTTATTTTCAAGCAATAACCACTTGTAAAAAACCCACACTTTGTCACAAGCACAATGTAAAATTATGTGATTATTTTTTGCAAATATTTGATTATTACACACATAACGTTTGTTTAAACTAAGGACATCTACCAAATCATTGTATTTTGGACATTTGTATTCTTCAATATTAAAAATTCAATCATTCGTCGTCAACATTTTTAAAAATTGTTTTTCTGTTGAACCACCTTTGTATGCGATCACTTCGTATTTGCAAAAATTTCTAATATACCAATTTAATATGGGGTTGATGTTCTCTTGTTTGTAGGCACATTTTAGTTCTTCGGTCACATTAAAATACGGAATGCCGTGCACGTGTGTTTCACAATAACGAACAGTTTTTTTGTCTTTTGGTGACAAATAATTGAAAGTATAACTTGGCCGAAACAAATAATGATCGATAAACGCATCATTTTTATTAGATAGTTTTACGTCTAGAATAGCCATTTCTCTACATTGAAAATGTTTATGAGGACATGTAATGTAAAATCCGTCCATGTCGATGATGTATCTAATATTTTTTAGATTTTGTGTCATTTTGAACCAAAATGTTAAAAGTATTTACACGTGACTAAAAATATGTTTGTTCCAACAAACTTCACATAACAATGCTTCCTAACTTCCCATCATCCCATTTCTTCCTTCTGCTCTTGTCTTCCTGTAATTTAAGTACTACTACTAGTGAATGTGATTCACTAATGATAACTACTAGAGTAGTTGATCATTAGTGAATCACATTCACTAATGATCAACTAATGACTGTCATTGTTAAAAAAGTGTTTTTTAACTGCTCTAGTATTCGTAGATGCGGTACACACACAATATTTAAATATAATTTGTTAACACTAAATCATACACACGTAAGAAAATAACAGAAAGAAAAGTAAGTTTGTCAATAGAATAAACACTTAAAATTGCAATTAACAATTTAATTGGTGCCGGCGGGATCGAACCCGGGTACTGAGAAATTTACAGCTTGCGCTAACCATCTGAGCTACCACGGCTTAATCATATATACACACACAATATTTAAATATAATTTGTTAACACTAAATCATACACACGTAAGAAAATAACAGAAAGAAAAGTAAGTTTGTCAATAGAATAAACACTTACATTCATGGCCTTTGATGCGTTGAAGTAACACAAATGTAGTATTGATAGATCGACTGCGGTCAAACGACCATACACTAACTCCATGACTGCATTTGCTTGGTCTTATATAGTACCAGTAAGTAATAATTCTAATCTAAAGAATTTCTGCAGTGAAATTGATAGTAACTTTATGCGTCAACAAGCTTATCTCACATTTTGTTGCTTATCTCAACATTACTTCGTGTCGCGTCTTGTTCAGTGTATTAATGACTCAAATACGTTTTGTATAACACAAAATAATGCACTTTAATATTTAGAAATCACTATAATTGATCATTCCTATGTTAGTCATTGAGTAGTTTGTACTGTAATAATCTACTAATAGCAGTAATATCATGGATACACTAGATGTAAAAGAACATCTGAAAAAGATTCATCCCAGTCTAGAAAATAATGTTTATGCTGCCAATAGACTGCCCATGTACACTCACGTGCCAACGCATATAATATGCAATTTGGCTAGCATAGCTTTATATATCGATACGAATGACGTCGTTCAATATTTTGATTCATACGGACGAGCACCTGTACGATATCATCTAGAGTTTTTAAAAAGGAATTGTAAAAGATGGAACCGGAATGTTGATAGGTTTCAGAATGAGTGGACTTCAGTTTGTGGCAAATATTGCTTAATGTATTTGCTATATAAGTTTCAGGGATGTTCAAAGCATAGTTTTAAGAGTATATTTGGAATACATTGTACAACTATATTTTAGTAGATGAGATGTTTCGCTCCTATTTTATAGATAATAAGTAATAAGATTTTGTATTTTGTAAATAAATTTTTTTACAAAAGTAGGTAATGTGTTTTATTGATGAGTCAGATTAGTGTAGATAGGAACAAAGGAGTATAATACAATAGCACCACGCTGAGGAAGAATAGATAATGACGGTATTCAATGAACAATAGATAAATAGATAAGAACAACGGAGCGCTAATGACGGTGGAGGCCCTCACAGGATACGCAAAAATGGACCGCAGATTCGTGATCAGAGCATGCCAAAACCTTTTTTTTTTTTTTAGTATCGTGAGTCGACGAACGTCGTACTTGTACCACTTCTGACTCAGTGAGCCAGAACTGGTACTAACTAACTACTAAACACCCTAATAAAACACACAAATAAAACACAATAGTACTGCTGCTCACTCTAGTTCGGGATTGTTTCGTTTCTAAGTATTCGCCTGTATCGCAAATTCAACACTCACTCGGGTCGCGGTCTATACCGGCCTTATATAGGGTGTCAAATAGTTAAAGAACCTTCTAATGTAGAAACATTGATGTTCGAGTACATACAGGTCCCGAATGACTAAGTGTCGATAGTTCTACAAAGTACCAGCATGGAAATTTTTAGAAGGATCTTGACTCCCTAGTTCTGTTACTCGATACTAGAAGGCGCTAGTGGTAACTAGTGTCGTCATGTACCGGGCATTAATTGTGGCGCGCAACGTTATATAAATAAATGCCTTTTATCGAGCTCAGGGGTTTGTTTGCGATCCATTTATTACCATTTGTAAAATTTCTGTCTGTCGCCTATCTGTTTTTCTGTCAGTCCAGGCTACTTCGCAACTGCTGAACCGATCGTGATGAATCTTCAAAAACTGATAGAGAGCAATGCTCGGAGTGATCTAGACTATATTTTATCCGAAAATCATGGAATATATATTTTTTTATGAAATCGATGGATTGATAAAATCAATAGTCCTTGATAATTATTAAAAGATATTACGCTACATTCCACCCAAGTGAAGCTGGACGGGTCGCTATTTATGAATAAAGTATTAATATAATATTATGCTTATCAGCAACAGTTATAATGTGTCGAGAAGTCGGAGGTCTGTAGGCAAACTCGAATAGTTTTAATCCAGATATTTGTAATCTTTTTGCTTCTATAAAATGAAATTAAATATCTAATCATAGAAAACGTGCATTGTAAGTAGTAGAGCCACGTTGCAGCTATATTATGGTTGTAGCACGAATGGGTCGGCTCGACCGAGGAAGGACAACGCTCTCACAGTATACCAACGTAAAATAGTAGCTGCTGATGCTTTGTTTCGTATGGAATCAAGGCATTCCATCTTAGTCCTCAGGGGTGACAACGCATCTGCATTTTGATTCTTAATCAAGATTAAATGTAGATGTATAAGGGCCACTTATCATATAAATTATTAAACATTATTAGAAAAATCGTACCTAGTACTCGATGAATTCCGACAGAATTACAGCGCTGTGGCTGTGGC
Organism: Parnassius smintheus behrii; assembly: GCA_036936625.1. Lineage (NCBI taxonomy): Eukaryota > Metazoa > Arthropoda > Insecta > Lepidoptera > Papilionidae > Parnassius > Parnassius smintheus. Next base: position 19,507,206 of record JAUPFT010000012.1, on the reverse strand, counting down.
AACACTGCTACAGCATCCTGCTGAGCCGGATACCTTTTCGTTGGTGCAACCCAATGTATTTCTGTATATTGTGTTCTTTGTACTTTTATTGGGTATTTATTTGCACTACCCGTGCGTTTAAAGAATGGGATTAAAAAAGGTGTCGCCTCTATTCATCTTTTGCTCACACATTGTCGCTATCTATACTTACATCCGCCGGTAAAGACTACAAAAAATTACGTTGCGATATTCGTTTTTCTTACGCTATAGGATTTTAGTCGAACCTGTCATTGAAATTCATGATAACAAAATGCCATAAATTACAAAAAAAATCAGTACGGTTTCGCTTATTTTTTACATAAGTAAGCTTTATACATAAGTAAGCATTTTTAAAATGTTTGTCTGTTCAAGCTAATCTTCGGCATGGCTGAACCAATTGTAAGAAAACTTCACGAACAAATAGAGAGTAATATCAGAAATAACATAGACTAAATTTTTACTGAAAAATTTAGAGATTTTGCTAAAATAGGAATATTGATAAAATAAAATAAATGGTCTTTAAATATCTTGAGTCTAATTAAAACCACATTAATATATCTCATCCAGACGAAACCAGAGCAAGTCGCTAGTTATAAATGTTATTATAAAATTAATGTTGTAAAACTTTCGTATTTACAATTCTTTTCAAATATCTTCCCATGAAAAGAAAATTCCCAACTAACCGACAATTTTTTTATAGGATAGGGTGACAAACGAGCACACAGTCCACCTGATGGTAAGTGGTTGCTGTGGCCCATAGACATTTACATATTTCCTCGATTACGTTATTACCCGTGATGGCTAAGATGGAATGCCTCGTTTCCAGTAAAAAGGGTCTCCGGTTCTCTACACTCACCATACGAAACACAGCAGCATTAAGCTACAAATTTACGCTGGTATTCTGTGAGAGCGTAGTCCTTCCCCGGTCGAGCCGACCCATTCGTGCGACAACTATATTACTGATATAACTGCAGCATGTCTCTACCACGTAAAACGTACAACGTAATATAACGTTATAACGATACACCGTTATTAGTGCGTTTTCGTTATTGGCACTGTCTATATTGACGGTACGGGCTCGATGAGCCGCCATTTCTAATCCCATTCTTTATCCGTGTGGACCATTATGTTGTGATTTGTGTGACGAAAGATTAATTAATTCAACCATTAATAAAAGTATTGAACGGCAGCTACACAACAGTAATGAAAATGAACAATTAAACATATTAGTAAACAAAAACTCGCAAATTCTGTTTTATATTGTTTTTTTTTGTAAAACTGAAGAATGCAAATAAAAACGAACTTACGGACGACACACGGTCAGTTCAAGTGATCATTACAACTGATCAGTTTAAACAGGGACTGTTGATATTTTTTAAAATACCGAATTTTTGATATATCGATAAATAAAAAATATTTCGTATTTATTAATTCGATATTTTAAAAAATATCAACAGTCCTAGTTTGAACTGATCAGTTGGAATCATTAGTTGAACTGACCGTGTGTGTCGTCTATTACAGTTTACTTAATGGTATTTGTCTACTGCAGTCCATGGAAGCAAACGCCTGCTGCAGAAGTTTTCAAACTAAACTGGTGCTACGTCAGCCTGTAATTATTCTGACTCTATAGGTACCCTTCAGATCGGAACGCATCAGTACAAGTACTGCTATTTGGCGACGGAAATACGATAGAGGGTCGTACCTACCTAAGACAGACTCCTACGTAGTATTTGATTGCTATCACTAAGTTTTTAAAAAGACAAAATTTATTTTAGGTCTGTTCTACTGAATTTGACCGGAAGGACATTCCAATGAACAAATTAATCGCCACAACCCTCGAAGGAAAGTTTCACGTGTTCGACGTAAGGACTCAAAATCCATCTAAAGGGTTTGCACAAGTAAGTATGAGGTACTAAGGAAATAGAAACTTCGTTGTATGTTATATGTTTTTTTGATGTGAAGAAAAATTTCAATATGCCCCTTTTTATTACCCGACTTTGATGATAATTAAGAGTTGGGTCGTAATTTTTAATAATCTGCATGAGTAATTTGGGTAGGTGAATAACTAAATATTTATGTCATATTTGGATTTTAATTTAGTAATTCTGATAATGCGATATAATAAGGAAATATAATCAATACAATTACAATAGTTTACTTCATTCATTCATCATAGCCTTCCAAAAGTCCATTACTAAATAAGTCTCTCCCATAAATTGTATCGTAGCGATGGAAATTGACACAGTTGTCATGCTCTGCGGGCAGGAATGCAACCGAAGCATTTTATAATTTTATGTTGTCAGATAGGTGCTGCTGCCCATCCCTGTTTTATTTCCCTCAGTCGCCTCTTACGCATCCCAAAAAATTATACAAAGTAGTGGATCCGCCACAACTGGCAGACGTGGTAGAGCTACGCTGCAGCTTTATGATTGTAGCATGAATGAGTCGGCTTGACTGGGCAAGGATCACCCTCTCACAAAATACCAGCGTAAAATAGCAGATTAATACGGCTGTGTTTCGTATGGTGAGTGTAGAGATCCGGAGACCCTTTTTTACTGGAAACGAGACATTGCATCTTAGTCCGCAGGGCTGACAACGCATCTGCGTTTTGATTCTTAATCGAGGATAAATGTAGATAGATGTCTATGGGCCACAGCATCCATTTACCATCAGGTGGAGTGTGTGCTCGTTTGTCTCCCTTATTCTATAAAAAAGGCTTTAATTTAGTGTTACTAAATTTATAAAATATGCTTTTAACTGTCAACGTTTATTGCATCATTGGCTTTAAAAAAACGTGACGTGTTTAGTTTCTTTCACGGAATCCTTGCCGATCAGAGGAACCTCATTTTGATACCCTAGTCGGAAATTTTAAAATACGGTGTTTGATGACGATTTTCAATTAAAAATAAAGCTATACATATACCTATTAAAAAGTTTACTGAAAACGTCGCGGTTAGGGGCTAAGCGTTTGCCGTAATTTCACAGCACGTAAGCAACCAAGGCTCGATTCTCACCAGCATCAATGAAATTGATAACTTGTGAAGGAGTGATATTGTAAATGAAATTGTTAGCAATTTTAAGTATTTATTTAAGTACTTAGTAAAAGTGTTCGACGGTGAAGGTAAATATCTTGAGGAAACCTGTATGTAATGAATAAAAACATTTCCAAGACATGTGAAGTCCGATAGAACGTACTAGCGAAGGGCGGCGTACTACTTGCTTCATAATCCTCTCAGAGATGAGAAGGACTTGTGCCCAGTAGTAGTAGGACATAGATAGGCTGTATCTTTACTTTTTACGCCTATTTAATTGCCTGTCGAGTATGTATATTTTTATATCATAATTTAATGGAATTTTGCAGTGATAATTGAAGTGATAACTTCTTTACGCACGTTTGGCACTTTTGCGTAGAGAAAAAGCATAGATATATATATATATATATATATATATATATATATATATATATATATATATATATATATATATATATATATATATATATATCATTTGCCATAAAGAAAAATAAAATTAAACATTTCTTAATGTTACGCGCCTAAGTCGACGTCATGTACAAGGCACTAGCGCCATCTGGTGTCGGGTAACAGAGCGAGAAGAGCTGTCCAGAAAATACATGACTCGTCTTTCAACCAACAGCGCCATCTAGTATCGAACAGAAGAATTAAACTTTCTAGAAGCTCTACGCTCGAACTTTCTGCGCTTGGTCGGTTGGCGCGCGTATTTACTCGAATATTCTGGAATAATCTGGATGTTTTCGTGGAAGAGCCCTATATAAAGGCGCTGCATAAATTTTTAGTGTTTTAAGTTTTAATTTGTGTAAAGAAAATGCAATTAAAAACATAACTTGTTAGAAAACCAAGTCTCGCAACTCAGTTCTTCTACCGTAAAAAGTTGTGAGATCCATGTAATACCAAGTCGGTTAATTTATTCAGTTCCTACTTAAGGGTCCTTCTGTTTTAAGTTATTACGTAATTAACTAACCTAACAAAATTTTATAGTGACCATATCAATGTTAAAAGTCTTTTATGTTTTAAATATATAGATTGACTTGACCATCGCATGAAACCACAATGTATCTCACAAGTAATACGTATTATATTAAATTAGATTGCTTAATGCGATTGCCAAGTCAATCTATATATTTAAAACATAAAATACTTTTAAAATTGATATGGTCACTATAAAATTTTGTTAGGTTAGCTAATTACGTAATAACTTAAAACAGAAGGACCCTTAAGTAGGAACTGAATAAATTAACCGACTTGGTATTACATGGATCTCACAACTTTTTACAGTATAACGGAGTTGCGAGTCTTGGGTTTTTTACAAGTTATGTTTTTAATTGCATCTCATTTCTTTTTGTATATAGGATAGTCCTAATTTTTTTACCTTTCCAGTACCTTCTACTTCTTGAGTACCAACAACGTACCTATGTACACCTGTAATACATATACAAGTACACTGGTTCATTCACTGCAAATATAACTTTGTAATTCTATATATTTATATGGGATTACAAAGTTATTTATGCAGTTAGTGTATGTAGAAAACTAGATATAAATTAACAAATGTTTTAGTTTTTTCTTGATAAATACTCTAAACCCTAATTGTATTCTAAATTTGAAGCTTCTATGTCTGCTAGAAGTGCCTTAGAGTTTTGATGATCGGTCAGTCAGTGAGTGACAAAATTAAGAAACTTTGACTGGTTACAATTCTTAAAGTACTGGTTCAAATTAAATGAAATTTGAAATATACCATATCTATACAATGCTTACTCGGTTACTGAAAATTCAGGCTTCTAGTTTTATTGACCACAAAGTTATAGGGGGTCGAAAATGACCGGAATTGCTTCGAGAAAAGATGGTACGGCCGTGCCGCTTTTTTGCTCGACTTGGCGGGGGCACTGCCGTGCCCCCAGATTAAAGTGTTAATTTAGGTAATTCTATCGGCAATTTTTACTGTCACGAACCTCAAGCTCGTAACAATTGGTGTCAGAAGTGGGATAAAATCATGCCGATTTTACCTAAGGAGGAAACGGAGGGTGTCCATACCCGAAGTCAACGCCAGCAGGAGACGGACCAAAGAAGATTTGGTGGTGCAACGCCGCAGACGTCGGAGGGCCAGTCGCCGGCTGCAGGCCCGTCAGTAGCTCCTACATCTGCAGCACCCGACTTAGGTGCTCTGATGGTGATGCTGCAGGAGCAGGCTCGCCGACAGGAGGAACAGGTCCGTCAGTTAAAAGAGCAGCTGCAGAGCGGACAAGAGGAACAGGTCCGCCGACAGGAGGAACAGGCCCGCCGACAGGAGGAACAGGCCCGCCTACAGGAGGAACAGGCCCGTCGGTTGGAAGATCAGTAGGCGGAACAGGCTCGTCGGTCGGAAGAGCAGATGCTCCTCATGAAGGACCTTCACGCTACCTTTGGGAAAGAGATAAGGGAGGTGAAGGATAGGGTTGCTCAACACGACAACCGCCTGTCGGAAGCTGAAACCCGAATCGAAGAACATGAAACCCGAATCAACCATGTGAAAAATCGGGTTGATAACGTGATGGCTGACGTGAAGAAAACGCTGAACGACCTCAAACTTGGGGATGGAACTACAGCTCCCGTAGTAGCTACAGCACCTTCGCTACGTGGATTCAAAGTGTCGCCGTTCGACGGGACTTCTTCCTGGTCAGCCTACAAAATCCAGTTCGAGGCTGTTATGAAAGCGAACGGCTGGAATAAAAGTCAGGGCATGACTGCTCTCACTTTAGGCCTGCGCGACCAGGCCTTAACAGTTCTGGAAGCTCTCGGTGAGGAAGTGACTTATGAGCAACTCCTTGAGGCTTGGAGGCGAGATATGGCGACGCTCACCTGGAACACGTCTTTCGTTTCGCATCAACGAAAACCTGCAGCAGTGGGCTCTAGAGGCGGAGAAGCTGGTGCGAAAAGCATACCGGTCTGTACCTGCGCTCATTGAAGGGAACCTGGTGCAGATATTCATCGACGGCATCCGCGACCTGGAAGTCAGAGCTGCTGTGAGGCTCGGGCACCACAAGACGCTTAAGGACGCCTTGGCCCATGCACTGGAGGTAGAAGCCGTGCGGCAGGATCATCGTTCCCATCACGTCAGGGAGGTTGCAGCAGCTACAGTTCGCGACCGCAACAAAGGATACAGCCCTAGGTGCTATGGCTGTGGGGAAAAAGGCCATCTTCGATCCAGCTGCCCCAAGCGAACCGTGGAAAGGAGAGTTGATCGATCTCGAGGGGGTAGTGCAGCTAACGGCACTGCCTGGCGGTGGCAGCAACATCATTCCCCTCACGCTAGGGAGGTTGCAGCAGTTCGCGACCACAATAAAGGATACAGCCCTAGGTGCTATGGCTGTGGGGAAGGGGGCCATCTTCGATCCAGCTGCCCTAAGCGAACCCTAGAAAGGGAAGGTGTACGATCTCAGAAGGGAAGTGCGGCTAACATCACCGCTCAGCAGCAGCCGGGATACGACTTTACTATCAGACATCGCAGCGGGAAATCTCATGGCAACGCAGATGCATTGTCAAGAAGACCTTGTCCTGAAGATTGGAAACATTGCACTAGGCAAGAGAGTAAGGAAGTGGTATCCGTGAGGATGCTCAGGACAGACCACCTCAGCAACGAGTGGAAGGACAGCCTACGACATGCACAGCAGGAAGATCCGGACATCAAGCCGATTCTGGAATGGATGAAGGCCCGTGCTACCAAGCCTAAGTGGAAGGACGTCTCAGCGATGAGTTCAACCACGAAAAGCTATTGGGCCCAATGGGACAGCTTGCTGATTCAGGATGGAGTCCTGTGCCGTAAATGGGACAACGGTCGAGAAGACAGCTGTCGTTTGCAAATGGTTGTCCCTAAAGCTAAAGTGCCGAATGTTCTACAGCTGTGCCATAATGGTCGTTCAAGAGTCCATCTGGGAGTTAAACGAACTCTACTGAAGGTCCGAGAATGGTTTTACTGGGTCCATTATCGTGACGATGTCGAGGATTGGTGTCGTACATGTACTAGTTGTGCGGCTGTGAGGGGACCTCAGACACGTAGTAGAGGAGCATCGAAATTGTACAATGTTGGTGCACCACGGGATAGGACAGCCCTTGACATTGCGGAGCCGTTACAGGAAGGCGCAAGAGGGACTCCTAAGATCGTCCATGCGGATCGCTTGGCGCGTTATTATGGGTCCGATAATGCTCGGGACGAGCATTGTCTTAGGAGGGGGCAGTGTTACGCGCCTAATTCGACGTCATGTACAAGGCACTAGCGCCATCTGGTGTCGGGTAACAGAGCGAGAAGAGCTTTCCAGAAAATACATGACTCGTCTTTCAACCAACAGCGCCATCTGGTATCGAACAGAAGAATTAAACTTTCTAGAAGCTCTACGCTCGAACTTTCTGCGCTTGGTCGGTTGGCGCGCGTATTTACTCGAATATTCTGGAATATTCTGGATGTTTTCGTGGAAGAGCCCTATATAAAGGCGCTGCAATATGCGATCGGGGAAGTATTGGATTTGGCGAGACAAGCGAAGTTTCGGAGCGGAATAAAGTGAATCAGTGTGATAAATTTTTAGTGTTTTAAGTTTTAATTTGTGTAAAGAAAATTAAAGTATTAATTTAGGTAATTCTATCGGCAATTTTTATTGTCACGAACGTCAAGCTCGTAACATTAATATATATAAATTACGTGTCACGTTGTTTGTTCGCGATGGACTCCTAAACTATTTAACCAATTTTAATCAAATTTGCACACCGTGTGCAGTTTGGTCCAACTTGAGAGATAGGATAGTTTTTTTTGCCCATGAGTGACCCACAATTTTTTTTGCGAATTTAAGGATTTTTAATAGGACACGAAAGGGTCGTCGAAAAGGACAGAACAACGCCTGGCAAGCTAGTATATATATATATATATATATATATATATATATATATATATATATATATATATATATATATATATATATATATATATATATATATATATATATATATACACACATATGTTTGTGAAGCTGAGAAGTTTTCACTTCTGACGTGCAGTCTTGCAACTGACATTTTTTTTTGAATTCAATTTTTACCCATACGTATTAAGAACCGATGATAATATTACTATGACCTAGAATTTTCAGTAGAATTGTTAGCTCATTATTAATGCGTTTTGTTACAGTTTTCTTTAGAATATAATTACTATTATTTTAATTATGTTAGGATGGATAACTTTTTACTATTATTAGTTTAATATTGGAGTCACAATCTTCGAAACCCCCTGATGATAAGTGATTAATGCAATTCATTGGATATCTGTAACCAACCATCAAAAAAAGAAGGTTCTCGGAAGTCTTAGACTTACAGGGATGTTTAACTGCCTAAAATAGCACTAGCGTTCTTTCACTCCAAACACAAAACAATACTGTATTATTACTCTGTTCTGTTTGGCGGCAAATACACTTAAGAGGTTGCTCTCTAACTTGACTAACTTGCAGGCTGAAAAGGATTTGTTAACTTATTTTTAGTTTTTTTTAATACAATAATGGTCGCAATATTGACGAATTGTTACCTCTGAGGAATAGCATAGAATGCCTCGTTGCCAGTAAAAAGGGTCTCCGGTTCACTACACTCACCATACGAAACTCAGCAACATCTAGCCCCTATTTTACGCTGGTATTTCGTGAGAGCGTGATCCTTCCCCAGTCGAGTCGACACATTCGTGCTGCAACTGTAATGTAGCTGCAACGTGACTCTACCGCGTTAAATATATTTTTCTTTTATAGAATATTATTTTGTCCACTTATATATAAGTCCACTGATGAACACATGCATCCCTGATGATTGCCTCATAGGTGGGGTATGCAATGGTTCCATTGTTTGGTAGGCGAGTTGACGACCTCGGTTTTTATATGTAATGGGAACAAGAATATGCTTCGGTCCAACTTGTGTTTCACTGTCCTCTGTTTCCACTTACCACTTACGACCACCACCGAAAATGGATTCTCTTACATCATCAAATATTAACTATTCACATTTACAACTTTGTATTATTATTATAGGTGCTGGATAGCTCAACTAAAAGCGGCACTGTATGGGTAGCGCGCCACGTTCCGCAGAACCGCGACTTATTTGTAACTTGCGCTGGCAACGGGCAGGTATCGCTGTGGAAGTAGTAAGTATCTTCGGATATACCGTCTTCTTGATCTGCCCGTCAAAGTTCACCGCTGGATTAGGGTCTTAACTACTGCGGAGAGGAATTTTCTCAATCTCCACCTATGGCAGGCGGATTAGTGAGTTGGTGACAGGAAACGTTGCACAAGATACTATCCCCTCCCCCTCGCGAATGGGTTCCTTGTCGTGACGTGGCTTGGTCACTTACGGTGAACGAAGAGCAAGCCACATGGCTAGCCCGAAGTGAAGGCGATTGCGCATGTGAAGTTGCAGGGTGCGGAGGAGGGTGCGACCTAACTGAGAAGGAGATGGGGGAGGAGTAGTCCTTTCCTGAGGAGAGGCGCCGTGGAGCGGCCGGCGCTGGTGGGGCACCGAATGTGTGCAAAAGCGTTCACGTGGCTCGGGCAATATGCGATGAAGGAGGAATACCATGGGATTTTAGTCGGTGCAAGTCCGACATAACTAGTCATTACCCGCGATGCGGGTATGTATTCCCGCTTGTAAAAGAAAAAAAGTACTGTCAACTTAGAGTATTTATTACATTAGTTTAGAGCGCGCATATGCAAAAATTACTCAATGCTCATCGTAGGCAAGTGAACTATAGATACTTTATAGGTGAGTGTATTACATCTAGGGATGTATCACACACACTACACTCTCGAGCTGGGATTATATTATGGGAGCTGGGATTGCGGTGAGGTGCGGTGCGGCGGCGAGCTTGTGCGTGCCTGCCTCTCACATCTCCTTCAACCCCGCCTATGGCCGCGATAATTGATTTGTTTTCATGAAAATAAGTATAAAATCGACTTCCCGATGAAATGTAATACTGGATTTCAATTTGGTGTGTTTTCTAGTATAGTTTTTGCACGATTGAACTGCACATTTCACCATCTTGAGGAGAAAATATGAAAAAAAAAACCCTCTAGAGGAACGCACAGTGCTAGCACTCAACCACGACAACAAGTGCTCGCGGTGGGAACTGGGAACGTCTTTTTATTTTCACCTGTGCCTACTGTTCCCACTTCGTTGCGCGCGCTCTATACTACTGTTAAATACTCTAAAGGTGCGCTTACACGGGCAACTAAAATTGCTCAATTCCAGTCAATACTCGTCAACTATGACGTCACGACTACTTCAAGCAATTTACGGCAACGAAAACAAGCATCAATACTGCACAATACAATATTGAGCGATATGGTGGAACTTCATCAACTAGGCAATACTGTCCTACACGAGCATTTCAGTATTCGTCGCTATGGATGACATTGTTCTTGCTGCGGCGGCTATCCTACTTCCACCGGACCTCTCGCTCTCCCCGCGGAAGCAAGACGGCAAGCCGCAAAGCAAACAAGTGCGAATGAGATATACACAAACATTGCTAGGAATTTCCAAGCCCATTGGATGTTCGTCAATTCGTATCTGCGACATTGAGCGATGTGAAATATCTGGAGCAATTAGAAGCAATATTGCCGAAATAATTGCCGCAATTTACGCCATTGCTTTGAAATTGCTCCATTAATTGCTCCAGATCGGTCCATTCGTGTCGCCGAGCAATTATTGCCCTCGTGTAAGCGCACCAAAGACTATCGACGTTCTGGATTTTTAAGCGCCGTTTTACATGTGCGCGGTTATACAAGTTGACGATCTACAATCGGTAACTTGAAAAAAAAGGCTATGAATTTTTATTATTGACTAGCTGGCGCTTTGCTGCCGTAGAAGAAATAATTGTGGAAATATCGTTTTAAATTTGTAAGAGTTATATTGTTTAATAAAATAACGCGCGCCATCTACTGCAAGTAAACTGTACTATGCCTATAACCTTTACGCAAGTGCAAAAACAATAAGTTAACAAAGTTGAGCATTATGGCAGCGCATAATATACGAACAAATAAACATTAATTATATATAAAATTTTATAATTTGATTAGTTTGTATAGTGTTCTATTAAGCGTTAACGATTGTAGAATGTCCACTTGGTTAAACACGCTGGTGTGGTTATACCGTTATATTTTAGAGGCCTTATGATCTTTTTAATTTATCCCATAGCCGCCGCTTACAAAACCCACGGGTGGCAATCGGATACTAGCTTCTTTTACACCTCTTCCACACTGTACCTTTGTAAAATTTTACAATATGTGTCACGTTATAGATTCGTCTTTGGTTTTTTTTTTCTAGCGAATACCCTGAACAAAGGTGTCGAGTAGACAGTCAGGGGGTAGCGTGTGGTGTCCCAGGGAAACTGAGACGTTTGCAACGCATGATCATCAGCACGCAGCCGATAAACGCGTGGGAATGGAACCGGGACCACCTGGGTCTCGCTGTCGCCACGGCGTACGACCAGAACGTCAGAGTGCTTATTACCACGAAGCTCAACTTGCAATGAACTGTAAAGACTATTAGTTATGTGTATTGTTACGCCGTAATTTAATAAACTGTTATGTGATTTATAATATTGAATTTTATTAAAAAAATTGTTCTAATGTTATCAATAAAACCTTGAAAGATTGTGTTCCACATTTCCTGTAATGCGTTTTTCTATGATCTCCCAAATTAGTGGAGGCAGAACTTTTTCTTAATTTGTCTTCCAAGCTTATTACAAACGTGCTCTATGGAGTTTTGAAGTCGGGTGAGCGCGCTGGCCACTCCCATAGCATTGTTTTGCACGTCTCGAAGGTATTCGACTACTGCGGCCACAATATGAAGGTGTGCATTATCTTCTCTCTATATCAAAATCAATTGTCAGTTAGTTTCGTTAAAACCCGAAAACGGCTCGAACGATTTTGAGTAAAATTTATTGTGCGTATATTTGAGTCTAGCTTGAAATTAACATTAACAACGTACTTTACTAACTAACGTGAATCTACATCATCCAGGAAATCCCCGGATGATGGAGTCACGAGCGAAACGCACGAAAGGCTAAATTACGCTATCAAGTTTACGAATTACTGCGGTATATATATATATATATATATATATATATATATATATATATATATATATATATATATATATATTTATGCGGTAACAGTGAACTATCATATGAAGTTTTGGCCGCTCCGCGGGCCGATTACCTTGCCTGGCAGAAGATCTCCCCTTTTCTTTCACGGCAGTGTTACCACCCCAAAGTTTGTCTCGGAGGTAGATCGGATTTGAGAAGTTGGTAGTTTCCTACTAATCCTACTTTGAAAAGTTAGTAGATCTATCACTTATATGTATTTAAGTTTTCTAGAGAGGTATGTATACGTGGTAGACCCACACTACAGCTATGTTATGGTTATGGCACGAATGGGTCGTCTCGACCGGAGAAGGATCACACTCTAATAAAATACCAGCGTAAGACAGCAGCTCAATGCTGCTATGTTTCGTATGGTGAGTGTAGAGAAGCGGAGACCCGTTTTATCGGAATCGAGGCATTCCGTCTTATTCCTCAGGAGTGACAACTCATCTGCATTTTGATTCTTAATCGAGTATAATAGAGTATATGAGCCACAGCATCCACTTATCATCAGATAGACTTTGCGCTTGTTTGTCATTCTTATTCTATAAAAAAACCCTTCCAATAATAATGTAATACTCATAATTAATGTTTGTATTGGGTAACAAATATTTCACCTCTTTTTGCAAGGAACCCCATGTGAAAGCAGTATCATTGATCATCAATTCCCAAAATAAAACCCGAAAATATCAAAAATTAAAGAACGAATCATGGTAAGTTGAGTATATCCTGATTTAATAGATTTTGATTATAAATATTCAATTCCTTTATTCCTATAAATAAACGTACTTGAACCTGAAGACAATTTATAGCAGTGATTATCATAATTGGGAATTCACTTGACATTCTATGGTACCTATGTTATTATTAGAATCAATTGATGTAAAATATTCAATTCAATAACCTTGAGAGTAATTTTTTTATTTTTCTATAGTAAAAGTAGTTTGAGTATTGAAATATTTTTACTAAGGGAGTCCTCGCCTCTTAATCTAGTGATTATATTATCTTTGGTCAGATCACAATGTCCTCTTTCCATTCTTTAGTATATTCAATGAATCCGCTGAGGGATTAGGTATTATTAAAAGACAGATTGATGAAAAAATGAAAGCATAAATCTAATTTTTGCGGATACCTATAGATCCAAATTTCTAAAAAATTCGAAAAGTTGGTAGAGTTGGTAACATTGTTTCACGGTCAAATTGGTGATTCAAGGGTTTTGACTCGAGATGGAGAGTTTGATACTGTCATTTACGCTTTTAACAGACAGTTACAATATAATACCTGTATATTTGAAATGCCAGGAATATACACATATTTTCTAAATGCTGTCACCTATCTTCTGTTTTGTTATCAAAAATTATGAGATATTAATTGGATATTAATGTTAATCTCAAATTAGACATGCTTAAACAGTTGCACTACAGGCGGCATAATCTATTTCATACAAATTAGAGTGCCCATGTTGTAGTCAACTACGTGTTAAACTTATTAAAATTGTTAAGTTTTTAATCATTTCGAAACTCTTTAAAAGAAGTTTTTCTTTTATGGTGTTATTGTTATAAAAAACACAACAAAATTTATCACGCCATATCGTATATGGGTGCCGAAGAGTACTGAATTTTGGTAAGAAATTCAAAGATTTTGAAAGAAAAAAAAATAAGGTGAAGGTACCGGCGGGTCCCTTCACCTTATTTTGCTTATACCTTATTATGCCTGAATAACAAAAATTGTAATTATAATACCCGCTCTCGCTCAAGTGGATACGTAATAACAGGCTCCTATTGCGCGATAATATCTCTACAATTTGCAGACAAGCGCTACCCCGTGTTCTGCCACCAGAGTTGTATCATTATCTTATGATAATGATACACAAGTCGCACTACCCCAATAAAAAAATCCAAGCAAGTCCAAGCAAATCTCAGATATGTTTTGTAAAATTACACTTAGCTATCTAGAATCGTTATCTTTATCTATGTGAATAAATGCTTTGTTAATCGTTTGGATAACTTATCGTCGTCAATTTTTTTAATTTGGTTTTTCTTAAATACTTGGTCGGTGGTTATTAAGGCCCTACTAAATTTCACTATTAGTGCATAATTATACTCTCTCTTCGTGTGGTGTTTTTATTTAATAATGTATTTTACATAATTTTCAAAATGTTATAAATCGTACGCTTTTATTACTAAACTAATGTAGTCACAAAAGTTTCAGCTGTCTAAACAGTGCAAAGACAAAGTGTGTCGAACAATTAAGGCTTTGACATTAGAAGCTATTAAATTATGTGTAAATTATTGGTCTTGTGCCCGGGCTCTCTCGGACCGTGTCAGATTGCGATTTGATGATAGTGAGGGATTAGAAAGTACATCTGTGCTTGCGCATACATTCGTACACTATAATTCTGTACCGTATAGACAGGCTAGTCTCCGTGGAGGTTGGACGCTGTAAGAGAAAATCGGTTGGGAGGACGCTCAAAAGCCAATTCTGAAATCAACCTAACACTCATCTCAACTCGAGACGCAACCCACGATACACACCGATGATAATCACGAGGAGTACGTTTCTTTGTCAGTTTGTTCATTATTATACCAATGAATTTAAGTGCTGTTGGGCGAGAAAGTTTATAGTCTTAATTCCTGCATTTATGTGATTATTGAATCATGAAATATTAAATAGTATAGTTTGATTATTTGAGCTCCTTAAATCAGTTGGCTTTATTACCCTATCATAGTAAAATAAGGCCTACTAGTATACAACATGTAACAAAAACCCTGTGGTTACCGTTAAGTGTGTTATCAGAATCAGTATACAAGCGTATAGAAATAATTTTTATTCAAAAAACATTTATTTTAATGAAAAAAAATAATTTGCAAATTGTATGTGATTTTATTTCCTCTAACTCTCACAATTATCGGAAATGCGGGGTCTTTGACAATCCTCTTACTCCTCGGCCAATGCAGAGATAATAAAACCAAAAAATACAATTTGCACATTTATTTTTTTTCAATAAAATAAATTTTTTTAAATGTGTTTTGTTCAAAAAAAATATTTCTATATACTTGGATACTGATTCTGATAACGCAGTTAACAGGTACCACAGGGTTTTTGTTACATATATATATATATATATATATATATATATATATATATATATATATATATATATATATATATATATATATATATATATATATATATATTTTCGTTCATACTTTATAGAAACTGTACTGTCAATGATTTTTATTTAAATCTATAGACCTAATTGGATATTTATCACGTTTTTTCGAACTTAAACTGTGCTATGCCTTATAATAATTATAAGTATTAAGTATACATAATAACAAGTATATATTAAGCTAATTGGTACTAAGTATGCTAATTTATTAGAATTAAAAATAATACAACAATTCTTTGTAATTTGTGTCTTCTTTTTAACTATACATTTTTGGTTACCCTAATTTATGCAGAAAGGGGAACATATAACTAGGCGCGTTATTCACGGTTCCGTTTAATTAAAGTCGCATTATCATGTGTTTAGAATCGTTAAGGCAGAAAATCGGTTAAGTTAGATATAAATAAAAAAAAATCCACAATAATACAATTATGAAATGGTTATGATAAAAATGTCCCGGAAAAAAATTCGGTGGTAAAATGATTCTTTGAGACCACAAAATATCTTACAGTTCTACGTAAAAAAGGGGTGTGTGAAGCTTCCCGGGAGTGTAATAAGTCGATAAATGGAAATCCCCAGAAAATCTATTATTCCCCATGGATAGGAGAATGGCAAATATGTTTCTGGTGAATCGTATCTCAATCCTTTGCCATTAGATGATCATATTATACCGCTGCTAACGTGATCTCTTATCAAACCACGATAATAAAAATTAGTACCTATTTTTTGTCATGACAAATTCAATTTATACATGGAAGTTAACGGCATGCCTTAACTTCACCTCATTGTTTATCACGATCCACTTTTTTCTCCCTTCGCTTCTTACTCTTCTTCTCCATCGCCTTTACATATTTTGAAAAAGTAAAGTCTACCTTTTTTACAGAATAAGGTGACAAACGAGCATATAGTCCACCTGGTGGTAAGTGGTTGTTGTGGCCCATAGACGTTTTCATTTTTCCTCGATTGCGAATCAAAATGCATATGCGCTGGCACAAATGAAATTCTTAATTGAAATTTTAAGTGCTGATTTACCACCACGTGCTTGGCGGTGAAGGAAAACACCGCGAGAAAACCTGCATATCTGAGAAATAAGTCATGTGAAGTTTGCCAACACGCTTTCGGGCTACGCGGTGGACATTTCTTTGACCTAAAATCCTCTCAAAATGACAGAAGGCCTGTGCCCAGCTGTGGAACGTATATAGGCTGTTAGGTACTTTACATTTAAAGTCTAGCTGTATGCACCGTGTAGTGGTGGTGTAAGAATATCTACTGTATATCGTCCCGTAAGAGTTGTAAAAATCTAAAAATACTTATTAAGCTACGGACAGGTGTTCGTAGCTTAATAAGTATTTTTAGACGTGCTTGCCAAGCATGGGAACTATGGCAGTATCCCTCCTATACACTATACGCAATAACGGCAAATTATCGACTTAGAAAAGACATCAGCATCCGGCCTTGACGGCATTAGCAACAGGGTGCTGAAATCCCTCTCAACGCCACTTGTCCTAGTAGATATTTTTAACGCCCTTTTCTCCAGCTGCTTCTTCCCGGGTTCATGGAAAGATCGCGAAACCAGGGAAACTGTGCAACCCAGCCTCCAGCTACAGACTCATTAGTCTGCTCAGCACATTGGGGAAAGTTTACGAACGAATACGATTAAATTACCTCTGTAAACACGTCCTTGCCAACAAGCTTCTTCCTGACGAACAGTTCGTTTTCAGAATCGAACACTATATTTTGGCTTCTCCTACTCAAGGAGTAATGGTCACTCCGATGCCGCTCTTCTTCGATGTTGCAAAAGCGTTTTACAAAGTCTGGCACGATGGCTTGCTTCACAAGCTATATAAGCTAAACCCGATAGGCTCACTCACGTCAGCAGAGCTTTCCTTGCCAACCGCCATTTCCGTTTTCTAGTATCCCTCTACTACTCTAGTACTCGCACCTCCAAGCGCCTTCTCAGAGCTAGAGTCTCTCAGGGCTCCGTTCTCTCCCTGCTCCTCTTCACACTCTATACGAATGACATCCCGAAGGACAAAGTTGTCAACACTGCTCTCTTTGCAGACGACGCGACACTTTATGTCGCCCATTTCAAGAATAAATTTGCCACAACGACGCTCCAAAGAATCACTAATCGCTAAGTCTTGGTTTCACTTATGGAGAATCGAAGTGAACCCTGAAAAGTGTAGCAATATACTTTCTAAGGCAACCCGCTCTCAATCGTCGGAACCTAAATCCGAAACTTTTTCCAGGCACGACCTGTTCGCCTGACGCCCTATTCGGCCGCCAGATTCCGTGGCAAACAACCGCTAAATACCTTCTTTGCCAAAACATTCGCACTGTTCGCAATCGTGCCAAATTCGTCACTAGTCGTCTCCACCCGCCAGTTAAAAGCAAGAGAAAACTTTCCCTAAGACACAAGCTCCACCTTTCCCCTCCACACATGCGTAGCCTTCGCGCATGCGGCTCGTAATCATTTGTACGACCTCTAAGTCGTCCAAAATAGATTCATTCACATAGCCTTGCGACTGCCTTGAAATTCAGACTTGCACAGATATTGTCAGCTTTCGACGATATCTGAATATTTCAAGGAAATGTCTCAGTGCTACTTTGACAGCGTCGAGATACATCCCAACCCGCTAGTGGTAAACGCAGCCACTTACGCTTCGACTCCAAATGTTAAGCAAAGTCTGCGGAAGCCCCGTAACGTTTTAATAGAACCCGCAGTTCCGCTAGATTCCGACGACCTATATGTTGCTCAGTCGTTACACACGGACAATACACATTCGCCTAGTGCCACAAATACTGTTAGGACAACGAATGGAACGCAGTGAGTCCACAGACGGGCGCGCCGCACACCCCTCCACTACACCCGCGACCATGGGCAGTTCTCACCGCCCGCTATCCATTGCTCGGACATCCTCGGCCAGTAGTAATTAGTTAGTACCAGTTCTGGCTCACTGATTCAGAAGTGGTACAACGTTCGTCGAGACTCACGATCCTAAAAAAAAGGGTTTGGCATGCTCTGATCACGAATCTGCGGTCCATTTTTGCGTAGGATGCACGGTTCCAGAGATGTGCAGATCAATTAACTCTTATCTAATTGATATCCGGTGAGGGCCTCCACCGTCATTAGCGTCCCATTGTTCTTAACTATTGTTGATTGAACACCGTCATTGTCTATTCGTGCGTCGATTTATCAGTGCTATTATACTCCTTTGTTCCTAACTGCAACGCTAATCTGAATCATCAATAAAATACATTACCTAATTTTGTTACAATTTTTATTTATGAAATACAAAATCTTATTATTTAATATCTATAAAATAGGAGCGAAACATCTCATCCACTAAAATATCGTTGTACAATGTGTTTCCTGTAAATATACTCGTAAAACTATGCATTGAACATCCCCGAAACTTATATAGCAAATACATTAAGCAATATTCGCCACAAACTGAAGTCCACTCATTCTGAATCCTATCAACATTCCAGTTCCATCTTTTACAATTCCTTTTTAAAAACTCTAGATGATATCGTACAGGTGCTCGTCCGTATGAATCAAAATATTGACCGACGTCATTCGTATCGATATATAAAGCTACTTAATGTGACACTGGTTTATCATCTGTATCCAAATTGCATATTATATACGTTGGTACGTGGGTGTACATGGGCAGTCTATTAGCAGTATAAACATTATTTTCTAGACTGGGGTGAATCTTTTTCAGATGTTGTTGTACATCTAGTGTATCCATGATATTACTGCTATTAGTAGATTATTACAGTACAATTTACTCAATGACTAACATAGGAATGATCAATTATAGTGATTTCTAAATATTAAATTGCATTATTTTGTGTTATACAAAACGTATTTGAGTCATCAATACACTGAACAAGACGCAACACGAAGTAATGCTGAGATAAGCAACAGAATGTAAGATAAGCTTGTTGACGCATAAAGTTACTATCAATTCCACTGCAGAAATTCTTTAGACTAGAATTATTACTTACTGGAACTATATAAGACCAAACAACTGCAGTCATGGAGTTAGTGTATGGTCGTTTGACCGCAGTTGATCTATCAATTTAACTAAAAAACCATTTGTGTTACTTCAACGCATCAAAGACCATGGATGTAAGTGTTTATTTTATTGACAAACTTACTTTTATTTCTGTTATTTTCTTACGTGTGTAAGATTTAGTGTTAACAAATTATATTTAAATATTGTGTGTGTACCGCATCTACGAATACTAGAGTAGTTAAAAAATACTTTTTAACAATGACAGTCATTAGTTGATCATTAGTGAATGTGATTCTGTTTACTTAAATTACAGGAAAACAAAAGCAGAAGGAAGAAATGGGATGATGGGCAGTAATGAAGCATTGTTAAGTGAAGTTTGTTGGAACAAACATATTTTTAGTCACGTGTAAATACTTTTAACATTTGGTTCAAAATGACACAAAATCTAAAAAATATTAGATACCTCATCGACATGGACGGATTTTACATTACATATCCTCATAAACATTTTCAATGTAGAGAAATGGCTATTCTAGACGTAAAAATATCTAATAAAAATGATGCGTTTATCGATCATTATTTGTTTCGGCCAAGTTATCCTTTCAATTATTTGTCGCCAAAAGACAAAAAAACTGTTCGTTATTGTGAAACACACGTGCACGGCATTCCATATTTTGATGTAACCGAAGAATTAAAATGTGCCTACAAACAAGAGAACATCATCCCCATATTAAATTGGTATATTAGAAATTTGTGCAAAGACGAAGTGATCGCATACAAAGGTGGTTCAACAGAAAAACAATATTTAAAAATTTTGACGACGAATGGTAGAATTTTTAATATTGAAGAATACAAATGTCCAAAATACAATGATTTGGTAAATGTCATAAATTTAAACAAACGTTATGTGTGTAACAATCATATATTTGCAAAAAATAATCACAAAATTTTACATTGTTCTTGTGACGAAGTGTGGGTTTTTACAAGTGGTTATTGCTTGAAAATAAAATTTTAAATTAATCATAAATTTTGTTTGATTTCCCAAAAACATTAGTTATAGTACATAATATATATTAATTGTTTACACCAACATTTTCATTTTTTATTTCACCCCCTTAGAACTTTAGACGTGTGTAATGTTTCACTTTATACATCCGTTTACTGCTATTGTGGCAGGACCAAGTGGATGTGGGAAGTCAAATTTTGTAACAAATTTCATAAAATCAGTTACAAAAATATGTAATTGTGATTTTAATCAGATCACATGGTGCTTTGATGAAATGCAACCTTTATATAATTTACCAAATGTTAACTATCATCAAGGAATTCCAAATCTTAATATGTTTGATTGTGAAAACCCACATCCAGTTATTATTGATGATCTAATGAGAGAGTCCGATTTAACTTTAAACTCGAACAGTGTTTTTTATTAGATTAAATAGAAGATTTATAAAGAAATAAAAAAATGATGTATCGCATACAATTTGTTTTATTTAATTTGATAACGATTTACATAGTTACATGCATTGCACATAACTCATAAAATCTAACACACAACACATATTATAACCTTAACTACTATAGTCTACAGTAACATTTCTATTTTTATCTATCTCAATAATATTATCAAACTTAGCATAAACTATACAGTTAATTGTTTGTATTAGTGAGGATTCAAATCGTACTTCTAATCTTACATTACCATGCTTTATGAGATCCCAATGAGCTGATGAGTTGGCTGATAAATCGGGAGTTAAGTCAAATGCTAATAGACAGTAACCTTTGGCATACTGGTCACAAGAGATTCCATTTCCTTCATTAAGAAAATGAATACCAGTTCCCGAGAATAGAATATAATATGCTGATGTAAATATACTATTACTAAAAGATGGTTGCAAAGCTTTTGAAGGTATTTGTTGACCATCAATATATAAGCTGAAAGAATTAATACCATAGTTTTCAAACTTAAATGGATTTTAGTAAGGGAACCATTAAATGCAGAATTGTTCACAAATCCAATTATACATCTTTTGGGTACCTGTCCTAAAATATATATTATCAAGAGTTTTTCCTTGAACACCCGATGGAATTGTTAAAACTTTTACTTCAGCTCGAGCAACAGGATATTTAGCGGTGGTAGAAGCTAAAACTTTTTGATGTGCGAGTAATACACTTGGATTAATTCGTGCTCGTCGAACAGTAAAAGTTGCGTCCGTAATGCAAACTTTAAACTTTACATCGTTTGACCCAGCAATTAAATTAAAACTCTCTCTTGATCGAACCAATTTAACACTCATTTCAACACCATTAATTAAAAATTTATCTTGGTTGAAAATTTCATTGTGAAGATGACCAATCATTTCTATTTCCTTACTTTCACTAATCAATTCCAGTCTTTTAACAAATCCTATGTTTTTACCATCCGTAGAATCCATTTTTCCTGCTGTATCAACATACCAAAGACTTCAAGTAAGATGAGATTGTTTAGCAGCAGGAGCATAGTTTAAAAGGGTTTCCATGTATGCTCGATATGCATAGGTATTATTAGGTGGTGATACAAGTTTTTGGTTTAAATAAACATCAAGTTGACTAAAAAGCGAATGCAGCCAATTATTTACAGGTGCTACTATTGTAGTAGATATCAAGTTAGTTGAATCTTGATTTAATAATTTTGCCTTTATGTGGAGTAAAGGCAAAAGTAAGTGTGGCAATGGGCCGGCCATATAGCTCGAAGAACCGATAACCGTTGGGGAAGAAAGGTTCTCGAGTGGCAGCCTCGTACCGGTAGGCGTAGTGTAGGGCGACCTCCCACTAGATGGAGTGACGACCTGGTAAGTCATCCAGGAAGTCGATGGATGTGTGTCAGGGCCGTGCTTTGTGGCATTACTTGGGGGAGGCCTATGTTCAGAAGTGGACTTGTGAAGGGCTGTAGTAATGATGATGATGATGTGGAGTAATGTATGAGACAAATCTATGTAGTCATCGCCTGTCCCTGGAACTTGAAACTCGATAGGTCCATCATCACCAAGAGATGAAATTGGTTTATAATGAATCCACAATCCATTTTCAATGCTAGTTTGTGTAGGCGGTAGTGCAAACAAATCCAATTCTGACTTAACGCACTCGCAAGAATGATTATGAGGGAAAAACATATTTAATTTGAAAATATATCTTTGATATTTTTTGGTTTTAGACCAAGTTTTTTCGCAGATTTCACTTTAGCAGTTAATGGTGGAATGAACGTGGTCAATCATTTTCTTTTAGTTTTATACCCAGATCCTGTCATGTTAAATTGATCAATTTTCTCATCAGCTTTTCGTTTTAAATTCGTACTAACTCGCTTTAGACGATCTTTTATTGAGGCTTCCATAGGACGCGCTTGAACCATATCCGATAAAAGTCCTACTCCAGCGCTTAATTAATTTATCTCCTTATTTAACTCCTTACTAATCACTCGAGCACCACTCGAAAGTAAAGGTGAAACTGATCTAAATAACCCCCCTAAGAAGCTCCCAATACCATGACCGCGTTAGTATGGTAAACCCTTATAAATTACTCCAACTCTTGAACCAGCTTGATGTGTATAATAATTTTCATATGGACATTTATGATGATCACGAAGAGAATTCATTATTATAATTTTCGGAAATGTAGTTTAATACACACGGTTCCAAACTGGTATGGTATTTTTTGTCCTGTGCTCGATCTTATAACTATTTCCAGCGTATCGAACTCTCTTCGCATAACAGGTAAGTAGTGAGGTTGAGAGAAAACGTGCATTTTATTTGCACCATAAATGTATTTTGTAGGATCTAATGAAATGACTCTTAGTAAAGGAGTCATAACATCACCCATAATCTGAGGATCGATAATGTCGCAATATAGAAATAGTTGAGATGGTAACCCTAAGTGTAAATTAGCAGGACACTTTCCAAAATTTCTCTCTAGGAGATTTTTATTTGGTTCATAACCTAGTTGGAAACTTAATTTGGGTGATAATGTTACGGATGTTATATTTTTATCCAAAACAGAAATAGACACAAATTTTGTTATTTTCATCATAGCGAAATTTCAAGTTCTCTCCGATACCATTTAACACTCTTAAAATATGCTCAATGTTATCATAGTTGGTAGCTGGAATATGTTTTTTGTAGTACACTATGGATGGTTTATCTTCATTAGGCATTAACATAGATTTTGTAATGTATATAACATTTTCATGATCTTGAACAGTAAACATGGTACATGGATATTGAAACTCGACAACTCAAACCGACCATTCATTCACCTTCTAATTTAATAGCTTTTGGTAATTTCGTTGAAAAATTTGTGGTCTTGTTATCAGGAAAGTAATCCATTGATGAAGTATTGCTGAGCAAAGTTAAATAAAAACTATCTTTATTCATATTTCTTTTAAACTAGAAGCTAAAATCCAACTGTTAAATTTATCTTGATAACCTTTCCACTTCACTAATACTTCTTTTCTGTTACCTGAGTAACGAGTGTCAATTATTTTATCTATTTTATATTGTGAGGTGGGGTTGTAAGTGATTTTCTGTAATTCTCTTTCATAAAAAGTACCAACTATTGGTTCATTTTGTAAATCTGTTATTGTATAAACAACCCATGGAGATCTATCAATTATTGAAGATATAATAAATATTTCATCACTCCAATTTAGTTCCGTGCATCCTACGCAAAAATGGACCGCATATTCGTGATCAGAGCATGCCAAAACTTTTTTTTTAGGACCGTGAGTCTCGACGAAGTTGTACCACTTCTGAATCAGTGAGCCAGAACTGATACTAACTAACTACTTCGGCCACCCTTCAGGCCGCGGGCTCTTAGACCTATGAAGCTGTAAAAGCCAAAAAGCTAACAGCATTAACATCAGAGACCAGTCAGACCTTAATTGCCTGAAGTTGCATGTATCTAGGCTGCAGCAGCCACTTACCATCATGTGGACTGTAAGTTTGTTTGTCACTTCAGTTTTATGAACAACAATGCACAGTAAGTAAAAACGTAATTAATTGACCTGTTTATTTTTAAATTATCCAATTGGTAATATAGACTGGATATCACATTATTTCCTTTTTTGCACAAACGTTCACTTTGACTGGAATTGGAATGCAAAATCTGACATACACAGAATTAACAAATAAAGAAATAGTAAATCTTATTTTTTGTATTTATTCAGTTTATTTCGTTTTGAATAAATAGAGATGTGGAAATAGTTATGTGGTAGAGCCATGCTGCGGTTATATTATGGTTGTAGCACGAATGCTTCGGCTCGAACGGGGAAGAAACACGCTCTCACGGAATAATAGCGTAAAATATTATCTTACGGGTGACAACGGATCTGCATCGTGATACGTAATCGAGGATGGATGTAGATGTCTATGGGTTAAAGTAACCAATTACCATGGACGTGGACTGTGTCTCGTTTGTCACCTTTGTCCTATTAAAAAAAACTATATTTAAATTGCGTCACGAGATTCCCAGAAACTCCTTCATGGTTTACCCAACAATAAGTGACATGCAACCCCTAAGCCAATTAGAAAACAATAAGAGTCCCGAATCAGTTTTGTTATAATATCAAAACATATTTCGCGTATCCCCTCAAAACGACACGTGCAGTCTGTCCCTACACCCCTGGTTTTAATATAACTATCTCTCCCTTGTTATTCGTAATTGAACCGTGTAATTCTCTTGACATGTTTTATTAAATCTCATAATTTGACATAGATAACTATGCCCTTTCTTAATGTGATGCTAATAAGATCACTGTCGAAACAATACGATGCTTATTAATAGCCATGGCAAATTTTTGAATCGACTTACTTGGATTCGATCTTAACCCAGTCACAGAACAGATAATAGATCAGGTGGAATCACTATTACTATTTGTTGAAAATCGAATGGTTGCCACTACAATTATTTCCTTATGATGAAAACAAATACTTGTAAATTCATTTTCGGCTGATATATATATACTTAAGGTTCTATATTTTCGCGAAATTGTTATGCAGTAGCGGCGAAATAGAATTTACTAGGTCTCCATATCAACCCGTAAGAGGAGACAGAGAGAACCTGAATGATGAGCAGTGTATCTTTAATAAATGAGGTAACCTAAGTAGGAGCACAGATTAAGTAAGAAAGAGCCTTATAGACAATAGCATTGGACGTTTGATGGGCTATAGATAATGCAAAAAAAACGAAATTTGTTAAGGCAAATATATCAAGTTAGGTATGTCATACCAGTTAGCGTATTCTTTAAAAGATTTACTCAGCAATGGAATAGCATCGAATATAATATAATAATTTGTAATCAATATAGATCAAAAGTAAAACTTATCACTCATTAAAGCTTTTACATCAAAAGTCATTTAACAATGCTATAAACATTACTAATATTCCCCTTAACCACTCGTGGTAAGCTTAAATTGCTTGTGTTACGAGTGGTTCACGCCAGTAGTCGAATGGTGGATGATACCTGATGATAAGTGATCACCTTTGACCATGAACATCCGCAACACCAGAAGAACTGCAGGTGTTTTACCAGCCTCTTAGAAAAGAGTAGACGTAGGAGTGTCGTTTTTTAATCACAGCGTGCACTGCCGGATGTGGGCTTCTCTTTATGTAGAGGATGTGGCGACGCTATAGTAGCGCCACAAGCGACATACACCGAAGCCTAAATCACGCTATCAAAGTTCCGAAGTACTGCGCTATATATAGAAAAGACATGTACTGACTCACGGAGCGTATATCGCTCTTCAGGCTGGCTGAGATGTCCTCTTTTCCTTACACCGCCAAAGGGAAATTATCCTTAACGCGTGGCAGGCGTGTTCATGATCTTAATAATAGACGTTGAGCACCTTTGACTTTGCCTCTCGTCGTCGGTCTGGGTGTTTATCTGGCCTATAAACGATGGTGGTTATACCGCCATCTACCGATGCCAGGTGCAGATGGTATGGACAACTGTTTCCGAAGTAATGATTGCCAGTTGGTGCATTACTTTTAAAGTGTTGGGCGCCTTTTTTAAAAGGCCTTTATCCACAAAGATTGAGGCCTTTTCATAAATATTGTAATTCTTCTGATTCTTCTGCCTGTAAAAGTTGATTGCTGGATAGAAAGGTAGATAGATAGGATGGATAGATAGAATAGATAGGCCTCTCCTACTATAGAGAGGGGTTGTCTTAAATATCGTACTTGGCAGGCGGATACAAGATCGTATTACCTGATGTAATACATGTTTGACACAGCTTACCGGTTATACTGTCATATAGCGGAAGCCATAACATATTTTTGACATAACCTATAGTAGCTTCTTAAACGTATAGTGGCGTTGTATGATTACCCAATACGTAACATCGTCCCGTGCGTGTCGTAAGAGACGACTGAGGAAACCTGAAACAGGAGATGAGGAACAGCGTCTTTTTGAAAAGAATTTGGAAATATAAAAATAAACATACATAGATACATTATAACAGTATTGTTCGGTGACAGAGATAACACTGATACAGACTCGGATCAGTCGCTCGTGTTGGTAAACAAATCCGAAATAACATGATCGTTGTTATTGTAATGATTAACTAGAAGTAAATAGCAATAATCTGATTAAAAATTACTTGTATAATATGAGAGTTAACGTCATCTTTGTAAATTGACAAACTCCGTAAAGTTTTATTATACGCACAGGACCGCGTGGACTTACATTTTGACAGAGGGGAACGTCTACGTATGGCTACTCATCTTCCGTTATCCGGTGGCTCTATGTTCTATGTTCGATATACTCTTCAATTGTATGATGCCATTAATCCCGATATATTTATTAGAAATTGGACTAAAAATCGAAATGAAGGATTTAATTAAAACAGCAAGTGCATTTACACAAAAGACCGTGAATGAATAGCGTGAACCCACCGGATTTACCTCATTCACGTCATTTTCGCGCCAAAAATGACAAATCCCCCTAATTTGTGCGATCCCTATGTGACGAATCCGCCATCTGTCCTCCGGTCACGCCTATCATACGAATATTATAGTCTAATCGATACTGGACTAGTTATTACGCTGCAGAGATATTTAGAATTGCACGTGCACAAAAATACGTCATATTTAAGGTACCAGCGACTCTTATAAGATCTTCGTTTTTAATTTTCAAAGCGAATTTAGGTATTCGATTGGCCTAACGTTCATTTTAAAATGACTCTGAGATGTAGAGTGTTACTACACAAGTAATCTCAGAAAATGTAGAAACAATCGGTAAATATTTTTTAAAAAAAGAATATTAACAATGCTATAAACATTACTAATATTCCCCTTAACCACTCGTGGTAAGCTTAAATTGCTTGTGTTACGAGTGGTTCACGCCAATAATCGAATGGCGGATTCGAACCCACGACCTTTTTGAGTTCGCGGTCCGCGCCCTGCCATTAGGCTACTGTCGCTTCGTCTTATATCTTAAGTTTTCAGACATGCAGGTTTCTTTCACGATGTTTTATTTAAACACTAAACACAATTAAATAAAACTAGTTTTTACGGATTATGTTGCGTATATTATCTAACTTATTTTATGTTCTCGGCGTTTCGAGCACTTTAATCTGAAGGTAGCAGTGCCTGGGTAACTATGACATTAGGACGTCGAACACCTCAGTCCCCCCGTGACCATGGGTGCTGTAAAGTGCTGTAAAGTGTAGGAAAAACGAGTACTCAGAAGCACTAGTCTTGCTGACCCCAGCGGCGGAACCGGTCTATTTATGGCTCCACCGCCAACCAAGATTCGACTGCGGGGGGTAGGGAGAGCGACGTCTCGTATTACCGACTCTCCTCTCCCCCGCAGCCCTACCATCACCAATGATCAATCTTTTCAAAAAATGGTTCGGTTTCATTACGTTTCAATAGAGAATCGGAAAACACGATTCTTTACGAGTAAGTTTCTTTCAGTGAGCTGGTGTGGTACCCAAATATAGAGCTTTTTTGTATAGCTACACTTTTTTAAATGGTCAAAACTGTTGTCAATGCTCAATTCCTCGACTATGTCGTTACTACTAATATGCTGATCCTGCTCTACTTTTTCAAAATAGCATCGATTTTATTCGTATGAGGGCAATCAGAGCGAGCTGCATCTTTGACATCAAAATTCCTAATCATACTGACACTGCATTAGGTGCATAAAGTCACAAATTTTTTTCGCAGCTAGAGTTGCATTCTTCCCCTTTTTAAAATAAAACTTCAGAATGTATCGAATTTTTTCGATAGATTCACACATTTTAGCGGACAGAAAAACAATTGAAAAATGGCGGAAAAGTAAAAAACGAAAAGGTAAAAAACCCTTTTATTTTTCTTTTTTCAATATCCTATATGTATCCTATACCTTCTATACGAGCAACTCTCTATTATTTATATATTTACTATCTTGATGGTGACGTATGTAAGCTCTTCTATTGTGTTGAGGGTAAAGAAAATCGGTTTAGTCTGGTTAACTACGGTAATTTGGCTGTGTATTGGCAACGTAAGAAAATTAACATTAGAAGTCATTACGAGAATCCACTATCCCATACTATCCAGTGGGTGTCGTAAGACAGAGGAAATTAGAAAGGAGATGCACAGCAGCATGTTTCTCTTAACACTTTTAACAACTACAAAAAAACTTTGGTATACAAACTGTTATGAGAATATATATCTATATATAGGTATATATATATATATATATATATATATATATATATATATATATATATATATATACCTATATATGTATATATAATCGTAATCTCGGAAACGGCTCCAACGATTTTCATAAAATTTAGTGTCCAGAGAGTTTCGGGGGCAATAAATCGATCTAGCTAGGATTTATTTTGTTATGTCCCTTTGTCCGTGTTTTCAGGCAAAAAAAAAAAACTGCTACAATATCGTTAGAATAAAAAGGTAAATTTTGACAGTTTGTTAATGATTAAAAATACCTTAATTGGTATGTTGGACGCTCACAAAATCGTAATACAATGGTTCGAGCCCAGACCGACCGACCGACGTTTTTTAATTTTTTTTTCAAGTTCCTTTCTTTTTTGAGAAAATCTATTTTTTCGAGCCCTTTTTTAAGTATTTTCAAAAAACACGAAAATTTAAATGAAACTAATTGCACTCATGATTTTTTATTCAAATAACCAGTTCAGTTTTTTCTATTATGTCGCTAAGATTTAAAAATATTATTCCTATTTCATCAGTATGTAATTCGTATCTAAATATAATTTCCAAAACACACGAATTAAAAAACCGAGCGAAAAATACCGAGCACAGCTCGGTCAACCGGGTACTTGATATTAAAACCAAAAAAATAGTACAACCAGAGAGTATTATAGTTCAATTTTTTACAATCAAAATACGAAGAAAAATTTTCCCCATCCATTATTTTTCTTTTTTCAATATCCTAAAATAAATAAATAAATAAATTTTTCTGTACGCGTGTTTGTCACTAAACTAAAAGGCTGGATCGATTTTGATGAACTTTTAGATGTCCCTGGATGGTGTAGATTCACAATCGAACCTGATAGGTGGCGCCACATATTATAAAGTTGTACGGTGGGTGGCGCTGTGGTCCAGATTCAGAAATCACATATATCT
The DNA here is from genome assembly GCA_036936625.1 of Parnassius smintheus behrii. Classification (NCBI taxonomy): domain Eukaryota; kingdom Metazoa; phylum Arthropoda; class Insecta; order Lepidoptera; family Papilionidae; genus Parnassius; species Parnassius smintheus. The sequence goes on along the minus strand of JAUPFT010000012.1, from coordinate 19,477,197 downwards.
GAATAGCGGATACGCTGCGGCTTGTGATCAGCAGTGTGTTTTATGTAGGCTGCTACTTTTTTTACTTTTGATAGGGATATCTCCTGCTGATCATAGGCTTCTCCCATTGTTTGTCAAATAACCTGGATTCTTGCAGTAGTAGCCACGCTGGGGAAGCGGCTTGGCAACCGCAGCTTTTTGATTCGCTGTTATCAGAAAAATGCTCTCATCCATCTCCTGTTTTGGTTTCCCTCCGTCACCTCTTACTACACTCACGAGACGAAATGAGGCATTGATTTCTATTCCGTCGCCTCTACCTTGCTAGTATATATCTATTGCCGTTCATCATTTCGATTCCTCCCGTAAGCCAAATAAGTTGGATACTTGCCGTTGTTACCACGCTTGGCATCCAGGTTGCCAACTGTATCTTTTTATTATTTTGAGCCGTAATGAGAAAAACGCTTCTACCCATCTGCTATATATTTCTATACCCGTTCATGAATATATTTCTTCTCATAGTTTCATCGTTAATAGAATTAACTACATTATAAAATTTAGAAGTCATCAAAAAATACCGGTGTCTATAATATGATGCCAATCAATATTCAATGGGCCAATTGTCAATATACACTATCACAAAAAAAAACTTGGCATGTATTAATAAAAAACCATGAAATTCAACAATATTTTGTAAAAATTATATCAGCTTTAATTATGAATAAATGTAACTTACGCATGTCTGATTCCAGGATTAACTTACCCTTCATAAAGATACATCGCAACACATGCCCGATATAAAAAGGTGTTGCTGGATGTATGCTATTAATGGAATTGATAAACTGATAGAATCATTTACGTCCAATTTAGGCACAGGTATCGAGGTGACTACAAGTGATCCAATTTAGCTATTTTTGGCACGGAGTAGTATTAGTATGAATAATGTTTCTAAATTGAAGCTCACGCGAGCGAAGCTGCGGGTAAAAAGCTAGTAGTAAATATTTAGTCGTTTTAGTATCTGTATTTAGTTTATTTTAAGTTAATTTTTGTAGTGTTCCAACTATTTCCAAAGCTTGTTTGCTATTTTTTTTTCCTAATATATTAGTTATAGTATACGACATTGTGTTTTTGTCTCTTTTCTGCTCCTCCAGGTGTAACTTCTGTTTTCGTATATGAAGTTTTGGTTGTATACGGTGGAAAAGCTTAAGGTGACTAGACATATTACCCTCACGCACCTTAGTACACGTAACACAACCACATCACATCGCAAGTACCTACTAGCGACAACGAAACCACATCGACCACGGCGCAACTGCAAAAAGCTGTAGCGACGCTATTCACACGTGACCACATTTTGCCGCTGCGATGTGATGTGGTGTGGTTGCGGTGCGTGTGTGTCAACCCTTAGCGAGCACCAAGCCCTTGGAGTTGACTAGGACAGATATGAAAACTTTAGATAAAATTGCGCTGTCGGGGCCACCTAATTTGAAAAAAAATAAAAGACAAGCCATCTCATTTTATACGTGGTAGAGTCACGTTGCAGCTATTGTGGTTGTAGCATGAATGGGTCGGCTCAACCAGGGGAGGATCGCGCTCTCACAGAATACCAGCGAAAAATAGCAGCTTAATGTCGCTGTGTTGTGTATGGTGAGTGTAAAGAACCGGAGATCCGTTTGGCTGGAATCGAGGCATTCCATTTTAGTCCTCAGGGGTGACAACGGATCTTGATTCTTAATCGAGGTTTAATGTAGATATCTATGGGCCACAGCATGCACTTACCATGAAGTGGACTGTGTGCTCGTTTGTCACCCTTATCCTATAAAAAAATTGTATTTGGCATTCTGGGGTCGCGGAAAATGCCTTCAGGATTCAGCAAATATTACTTGAATGGTAGGTGGATAGAATGGCTGTTAACCTTATTTTGTACGAGGAGAGGCGTCGCCGGGACACATATACAAGAAATTACGTATTTCACCACTACAAACCCAATTCGCTGTGTTGACAGTAAATAGCGTGCAATTTGGCATTTTCTAAATAATTTGCATGCGAAATATGGAAACGATTGTAACGAGTTCAAAACACATCTCGAGTTGACATTTATCCTATACTATTAAACGAGCAATTCTTGTATATATGTATATATATATATATATATATATATATATATAATCGGGATCTCGGAAACGGCTCCAACGATTTTCATAAAATTTAGTGTCCAGGGAGTTTCGGGGATAATAAATCGATCTAGCTAAGATTTATTTTTAGAAAATGTCTTTTTGTCCGTGTTTTTAGGCAATTAAAAACTGCTACAATATAGTTAGAATAAGAAGGTAAATTTTGACAGTTTGGTAATGATTATAAATAGCTTATTGGTATAATGGGCGGTCACAAAATCGTAAAACCCCGGTTCGAGCCCAGACCGACCGACCGACTTTTTTATTTTTTTTTTCAAGTTTCTTTCTTTTTTGAGAAAATATATTTTTTTCGAGCCCTTTTTTTAGTATTTTTTAAAAACACGAAAATTTAAATAAAAATAATTGCACTCATGATTTTTTATTCAAATAACCAGTTCAGTTTTTTCTGTTATGTCGCTAAGATCAAAAAATATTATTTATAATTCATCAGTATGTAATTTGTATCTAAATATAATTTCCAAAACACACGAATTAAAAAAATCGAGCGAAAAATACCGAGCAAAGCTCGGTCAACCGGGTACTACCTGTGAATTGACGTGTTAGTGACATTTTAGTGGCGACACGAGCTCCGCCCACTCCCTCGTTCTACTATGTACGTAATTATAGTATTCTATGGTGTATAATTTTATTTAAAAAAATTAATACGATTACAGTTACGTATAGTATACACTTTCCGAAGTTGTGTTGTGTTGAATTTCTAGGAAAATATGAAAAGTGCTTGGCAGTGGGTGGCGCAGTTTGCGGGGTTTCAGTTCGACAATTTGCATGGGTATTTGACTTCCCCGTCCGTCTGCGGCAAGCCAAGGGTCAATAAAAGATATTTGTAACAATGCACACTACTCAAATGCATCATCCGTTAGAAGCCAGGTCGAGTAATTAGTGTTATATATTTTAACGCATTTTTGTATTTATTAATTCATTCATTACAACTCATAAAAGGCCTATAGCTGCACATAAGCCTCCCCTATATATAGTCTCATGGAATGTATATTTACCATATTTGCCACGTTTGGCAAGCAGGTTGGTAACCGCAGTTTTTTGTTATTTTGTTGTGTTGCCAGGAAGATACTGCTGTCCATATCCTGTCTTATTTCCCTTTGTAGGCTATCATGAAACCCACGAGATAAAAATATGTGGTAAAATATTATTAAATAAATCATCAATGTTTAAATAAAAGTCCCGCTGTTTCTAGCTGGTCTTTCTCAGGACAGAGGTGTTTTCGAACAAGTGTTAAAGCTTAAAAGACCTTCAATGAGCATTCTTATTGTTACGAGCTTGAGGTTCGTGACAATAAAAACTGCCGATTGAATTATCAAAATTTACACTTTAATTTTCTTTACACCAATTAAAATTTAAAACACTAATAATTAATCACACTGATTCACTTTATTTCGCTCCGAAGCTTCGCTTGTCTCGCCAAATTCAATACTGCCCCGATCGCGGGTTGCAGCGGCTTTAAATACACATTTTCTACCGAAACATCCAGAATATTCCTGTAAATACGGGCGCCGAACGACCAGGCGCAGAAAGTTCGAGTGTGGGGGCTTCTAGAAAGCTTAATTCTTCTGTTCGATACTAGATGGTGCTGTTGGTTGAAAGATTAGTCATGGTATTTTCTGGAAAGCTCTCCTCGCTCTGTTACCCGACACTAGATGGCGTTAGTGACAGACGTCAACTTAGGCGCGCAACATTATTATTGAATAACACTAAATTGTACGGATTTTACCACTTACTTTCACTCTTGATCAAACCGATATTTTAAAGACACGGTTCTGTCCGTTGTGGTGGTTCTTCCAGTGCAGGCAGTGCTGCTGAGAGGCTGCCTTGTGTTAGGTACATTGAGCTGGGTAGTGTTGCTATTGTTATGCATACTTTGGTGTTATCATATAATTATGTCCTTTACGTTACACCAGTTTGTGGTTGTAATGGGGACATAATATTACGGTATGGTCGAACTGTAATTGCCTATACAGAATGTATAGTGCAGTACACTGTTTTATTAAAAGTAAGTAAAGTTACAGCCTATATACGCCCCACTGCTGGGCACAGGCCTCCCCTCATTTCGGAGAGGGTTTTAGGGCAAGGAAGTGTTCGCCGCGCTGCCCCAATGCGTGTTGGCGAACTTCACATGTCTTCGAAATATTTTTTCTTATTCAAAGTTTCCTCACGGTGTTTTCCTTTACCGCCGAGCACGTGGTATATCAGCACTTAAAATTGCAATTAACAATTTCATTGGTGCCAGCGGGGATCGAACCCGGGTTACTCGCGTTCTGTTATATTTAGAGCGAGCATTAACCATCTGAGCTACCACGGCTGTTTTATTGCTATCTAATAATAATTCCGTAAGCCAGAAAGAGCAAGTTGAACATCCGCTCTCACACTTTAATCATTTTTAACAATTAACCTTCTTCTGATATATTTCTGAGATTAAAAATGGGATCTCCTGTTTGTATTTGCCGACAAATAAAAATAGTTTTGTTTTTGTGTACATACGTTAAATTTGCGTAAATATAAAAATATAAACTGAGATACTAAAGCTAATATATTTATTTCTTTAAATATTTCTTTTAAGAAACCCTTTGGTTACAAATTGCTCGTATGGCTCTTTTCTGCAAAAAAGGTATGTATGAAGATACTTATTAATAAAAAATAAGTACTAATGCCTATAAATAATACTAATAATATATTCAAAGCAAAACAAATGAAGTTTTTTTAATATCTGTAAAACCATTTCAACGAGCGGATTAAAAAAATCTATAAATACATACATAGTATCCAAGCAGTTTCAGAAGTCGAATACTCCGCCTACCGCATCTGTTGTAGCCAATCAACGATTTTAAATCTTAGCCACCCTTCTGTCGGCCAATCATGAGAGAGAAATCTGGCGTTCACATTGTACGGGATCCCTTTAATGTAAATTTTCTTAAATACGAGTCTTAAATACAGGATTATAGAGATGAAATTTCGATGGTGGTGAAATTAATAATTGCGTATACAGGATTCGGGGGATGCAGTATAGTTATTCTTTATTTTGATTTAGTATAGCTTGCTACCCCATTATACTTGGTCGGTTCAAGCTTCATTCAGTTGAATCTGCTAATAAGTGGTGCCTAGTCATAGCTGCTAAAGTTGTAGTTTTTCATTGTGGTGGTAAAGCCAGGTTTCAAGATTCATTTCCCGCTGATGTCCTACGGCAGCGAGACTCCGCACGTCTGGAGCAGCTCTGCAGTATGTTTTACAAATAATCTTAATTTAAAAAAGCATTTTATACTCATCACTATACTAGGCAAAAGACTTCTCATAATTTTGTGATGTGGAGAGACACTTGTACTAGTTTCACAATATTTATTTTGTATTATTATATTAATTATAAAACCGACCGACAGACGGTTTCGCCTTACGTCACCATCAAGGTGACTAAGAACAACGAACAATTGCAAACATTCCTGCATTAATAGCTTTGAGGAAATTATATCAAAAATCGTGATGGTAGAACGAACCTCAGAGATGGCATATATTAATAAATCTCCAAAGTTACAAATAATATATAACATATGTGCTTTTTTAAATTTTACTTATTTATTTACTCTTTATTGCACTCCTAAAAACAAAAGAATACAAAGGGTGGACTTATTGCCTTGAGGCATTCTCTACCAGTCGTCGACACACGGAGTGGTGAGAATTTGAGTAGGTGTGGCAATATAGAATAAAAGAACGCAAAAGAAATGAAGTGTGTTATTCAATATACTTTTTAAGACTCCGGGCTATCGTTGTACTGATCCGAGTGAATGCATAATTTCTATAAAAACTTTAAAAACGCTGTCACTAGGTCTAAAATTGCGTAGCGACTATTGAGACCGTTTAGAAATTGTCAGAATCTTAAAATATAAAAAAAAAAATGATTTAAGTAATCAAAATAATAAGCAAGGAAATTACGAATGTTGCCAATATATTTGAGTGATTCCTAAGCATACAGATTAAGTAATTTCGTTGTTATTTCAATTAAATATAGTGATTTTTAGAGGTGTTTTCGCAAATAATTGTGATAGAGTAAAAGTTATACAATCGTGTTTTAGAACAAGCAAATTCAAGATAAAGACATGGCTTTACCTATATCTAAATTCCACTTTCGTTAGCGGTGTCATAGTCCTATGCTATTGGAACTCATGCGATGAATATAAAATAATATTCAAATCCTGATTGTAGTATTCTGTTAATGAAATAAATTGTTATTATAAAAATTGTTGATTAATTATGTCACATTAAGGTCAATTTGTTGTTGTGGCGGTGTGACCGTGCAGTGGCGGTGTGACGATATCCACTACCTTATCGACCTGAGGGTGTCGTGAGAGGCGACACAGGTAAAATGTTACTGAAGAGTAGCAGCATCTTCATCCACATTTTTCTTGATAACAACTAAATATAATAAAAACTGCGGTTAACAATCCGCTTGCCAAGCGTGGCGGCAACTATGGCAAAATATTTTCAATCGTGGCAGCTATGGCAAAAATACCATGAGGCAATCTATATGGAGGTCTATGTTCAGCAGTGGACTTTTATCGGCTGTAATGGATGGCAGGAATAGCAATTTGTTTCAATGTCAAAAATCGAATTTCAATAAGTAATTGATAAGTATTTAAATAGTATCTATATAAATATAAAAGAAGATGTCCATATGATACTTTATCCGTGTCCTGAGTAACTGACTCAACTGTCAACGTCAACGTACAGCCCAAAATCAGTTATTAGTACAGTAGTTCATTGCCTTTTATGGCTTAGGCTATCTACTAAGAAGGGTGAATAGTATTCTACAGTTTGTATGAAACTTTTTATTTTACATAGCGATTGACTCGAAACCTATTGAAAGTGCTCTATAAAAAGGAACTGATTGCCCATTTAAATGCTCAAATTTGTATGAAGTAAAAATATTTAATGTTTTTAATATGAAAATTGGTGCAAATACTATTAAATTCAAATAATAAAATATACATTTTTTATTTAAAAATAAATAACCTTTAAGGCTATAAAACGAGGGTGCAAAGTTTGTACGAAAAATATTGTTTAATATACCTACTAGGTGACCGATACGGTGGGTTTTTTACCGTCTGAAAAAAAAAAAGGATGAAACATTTGAACGGAGTAAAAGGCTATAGCACTGATATTTAACAAAAAATAAAAACAACATTTTTTAATTAAATAAATAAATTAATTAAAATCTATCGAAATTCAAATCCTGATGATTGAAATTTATAATTTTTGTTTTCATTTTTTTTTGTGAAATATCAATGCCATAGGCTTCTACTCCGTTCACATGATATATACGCACAGCCTAAATCTATGGACAGGGTACGTGAAATTGGAACTGTAGCTTCTAGGTATCTAATTGAAATCTAAGAAATACGTGTTTCACGATTTTTTGAAATTGCACCCTAAAAAGCGTAAAATAGGGGATAAAAGTTTGTATAAACATACATAATTTTTAAAAGTAGGTATTAAAGAAGTAAGATAAATAAATATTCGTATTTACGAGTATGCTTTAGATTAAAAATTAAGTGACGTTTTTCAGTATTTTTGATAACTCTATTGTTAAGGGTTTACTTTTTGGTAAGGGGTAAAATTGGATCTTACCTCTATTGTAATGAAAGATTGTTTGTAATTCTGCCATGTCTTAGTTAATTGCTATATCTTTGATAGCACTATCGTAAGCTTTAGATTAAAATCTAAGTAATACTTGTTTAACATTTTTTGGATACTCCACCCCTGAAGGAAACAACCACCCCTAAACATACGGAATGAAAGCTATTACAAAATTGCAAACTATTTTGATGCGGTTTTCAATCAATCACTTAATACATTTTTCATTTTACAGCAATGCACATTGAAAGAAAAACAAAATTAAATAAATAGAAAAGGCCTTTTCACTTTGGAAGTGATTTCTTACAGAGAACCTTTTTACGCAAAGTATTGTTGACGATGAATAGCTAGGAGGAGGTATACTGTACTACACATAAATAATAAAACTATGATAAAATGAAATAAAAACCGTGTAGTGGCGGTTGAGAATATCCACTACCCCATATCTTCCCGTGGGTGTCGTAAGAGGCGACAGACGGAGACAGGCAGGAGATGGGCAGCAGCATCTTCCTGATAACAACAATAACATAATAAAAAACTGTGGTTGCCAACCCGCTCGCCAAGCGTGGCAACTATGGCAAATATCCCCCCATGAGCAACGACGCAAATAAACGGCCCCCAGTCCCCGGCGGCCCCGCTATTCTTGGCTACGGTGGCGACCATGGTAACGGCGGGGCAGGGGGTGCTAGAATCTCCGGTGGAGGTTCGGTTGCCACCTACGACGACTCGACCTGGCAACGTATAACGCACGCACCCTGAGGACTGACGAGAAGATACTGGAGCTGGAAGAAGAGGTAGACAAGTTGCGTTGTCATATTATTGGATTATCTGAGGTCCGAAGAGAGGGGGAGGACACGGTAATCCTCGAGTCCGGCAACTTGTTCTATCACCGAGAGGGCGACCATCTGTCCCAAGGAGGTACAACGTTGTAAAGATTGGGAGTGTGTCGACGAGGGTCGCGTATCTGATACTCAGAATCACCAAACGGTATTCGCTGAAGGTCATACAGGTCTACGCACCAACCTCGGCACATCCCGATGAGGAGGTGGAGGAAATGTATGAGGATATTTCTAGAGCCATGCATTCCTCCAAAACGCACTACACAATGTTGATGGGAGACTTCAACGCAAAACTAGGCACAAGAGAAAGCGGTGAACTGAAGGTAGGGAAATTTGGAGTAGGGCAACGGAACCGTAGAGGCCAGCAGCTGGCCGACTTTATGGAGAAAGAGGGACTCTTTATGATGAACTCTTTCTTCCAAAAGCGGCCCCACAGGAAGTGGACCTGGTCGAGCCCCGACGGTTCAACAAAAAATGAGATTGACTTCATTATGACGACCAGACGCCAACTATTCAGTGATGTGTCAGTGATCGCAAGGGTGAAAACTGGCAGCGATCACCGAATGGTTAGAGGCACACTGAACCTAAACGTTAAGTTGGAGAGGTCTCGCGTCAACGTCGAAGTCAACGCTCCATCCCCCTCGTGCTCTAATCCAGAATTCCGAAACCATTCAGCTCGAGTTACGTAACCGCTTTCAGTGCCTAGAAGATTGCAATGCAGTGGACGATATGAATGACAAGCTCGTGGAAACTGTCTATGCGGTCGGAGCTAAGTTCTGCAAGACCCGCCGCGGAAGAACACAAAAACTCTCCGATCACACTCTTAATCTCATGGTTGTTAGACGGGAGATGAGGCTGCAATCGTCAACAGATGTTATATTTCTATTTTTATTTACTCTTAATCTGTGTTTTTAGAGCAACTTTAAAAATGTAAATTAAAAATATGTTTTTAGATTAAGTATTGAAGTAAGTAGGTATCACCTTAGTATTCGTTAATCAATGTTACGGAGAGGGGGGATTTCTAACACAAGTATTTATTTACTTATAAGAAGTCCTCATTCACAACACTGCCATGTAAAAACTCTGATACTGTATAAATTATTTGATTTGATTTGATTTGACAGCATACAGTCAACTGAACAGACAGATCTCCAAATGCATGCGGCGAGACTTACGCAACCTTAATACTGCTCATATTAAAGAAGCGATCGAGAGGAACCAGGGCTCCAAAGTCTTTGCCAAAGATCTGTCTGCCAGAAAGAGCTAACTGTCAAGGCTGAAGACTGAGTGTGGCAGCATCGTTTCCGAGACACCTGAGATTTTGAGTGAGATTGAGAGGTTCTATGGGCAGCTGTATACATCATCGTTGGAGCCATACGCAAGTGTGAGTAACGATCCAAGAGCAAGTCTTACCCGACACTATTCCGATGATTTCCCGGACGTCAGTCTGAGCGAGATTAGAATGGCTCTCCAGCACCTTAAAAACGGCAGGGCCCCAGGCGAGGATGGAATTACAGCGGAGCTTCTGAAAGCGGGTGGAATACCGGTACTTGAAGTCCTTCAGAGGCTCTTCAATTCCGTCCTCCATGGTGGCACTACTCCGGAGTCGTGGAGCAGAAGTGCGGTGGTCTTGTTCTTTAAGAAAGGCGACAACGCTCTCTTGAAGAACTACAGACCGATTTCCCTTCTGAGCCGCGTCTACGTGCTGTTTTCGAGAGTCATTACGAATCGTCTCGCACGCAGACTCGACGACTTCCAGCCTCCCGAACAAGCCGGTTTCCGAAAAGGTTTCAGTACCATAGACCACATAGATACCCTGCGACAGATTGTACAGAAGACCGAAGAGTACAATCTGCCACTTTGCCTGGCGTATGTGGATTATGAGAAAGCCTTTGATTCCGTCGAAATTTGGGCGGTGCTACAGTCCCTTCAGCGGTGCCAAGTTGACTGTCGGTATATAGATGTGCTGAAGTGTTTGTACAGTAGGGCTACGATGGCTATCCGAGTACAGAATCAGAGCTCGAAACCTATCCAACTGCAGAGAGGTGTAAGACAGGGTGACGTTATATCCCCGAAACTCTTCACCGCTGCATTGGAAGAAGTTTTCAAGCTACTGGACTGGAAAGGATACGGTATTAACATCAATGGCGAGTACATCACTCACCTTCGATTTGCCGACGATATAGTTCTTATGGCAGAATCGCTGGAGGACCTAAGCACTATGCTCAATGACCTAAATGGTGTCTCCCAACGGATAGGTCTTAAGATAAACATGGACAAAACAAAGATCATGTTTAATATCCATGCCTCACCTATGCTGGTAGTTGTTGGGAGCACTATGCTCGAAGTTGTTGACGAGTACGTTTACCTGTGACAAATAGTCCGACTAGGTAAGTCCAACTTCGACCGAGAGGTCAATCGACGGATTCAACTCGGCTGGGCAGCGTTCGGAAAAATTACTACACATCTTCTCGTCAGGTATACCTCAATCTCTGAAAACTAAAGTGTACAACCAGTGCGTGTTGCCAGTGATGACTTACGGATCAGAGACGTGGTCCTTCACTGCAGGCCGTCTGAGGACGCTCAAGGTCGCTCAGCGAGCTATGGAGAGGGCTATGCTCGGAGTTTTTCTGCGTGATAGACTCAGAAATGAGGATATCCGCAGTAAAACCAGAGTGACCGACATAGCCCAACGGATTAGTAAGCTGAAGTGGCAATGGGCCGGCCATATAGCTCGAAGAACCGATAACCGATGGGGAAGAAAGGTTCTCGAGTGGCAGCTTCGTACCGGTAGGCGTAATGTAGGGCGACCCCCCACTGAATGGAGTGACAACCTGGTAAGACATGCAGGAAGTCGATGGATGCAGGTGGCTCAGGACCGTGCTTTGTGGCATTACTTGGGGGAGGCCTATGTTCAGCAGTGGACTTGTGAAGGGCTGTAATGATGATGATGATGAAATAAAAACACCAGATGATGACAGTTGAGGAGAGTGGGCAGGATACAAGAATGGGCGAGAAGTATGATGAGACTTATTAGACTTCCAAGTACCTAATATCTAAGCTAATAGTATATATTTGAAGCAAAAAAGGGATTTCATACGTCGAATATGTAGAGGTAAGGAGTTCCACAAGCGTACAGCTGTCACAAAAATGATTTATTGAAGAAAGGGATGAATGTTCTATGATACGAAGAGAAAGATTGTTAGAGTGGTTTTCACCATTCGAAAGGCCTTAGTCTAATTTAAAATCTGCGATCATGGACGCAGATAAAACCGGGAGGCGAAAACCAGTTTATTATATGCAACTAAATTAAACTGTTAGCTAAAATATGTCAATTGTGGGAATTAACTGATATTTTTTTCTGGTTTAGGACTATAATATCCTCATTAAAATAGTTTAATTAAATAGTTTCAAGAGCTTCTAAATCATTAAATTGTAACCCTCTACCGTATGTATGTAGAAACTAAATCTAAATGTTGGTCGAAATTGTGGTGGTATGTGCTGTGCAAATGCCGAATCATTATTCTTTGACATCAAACTTTTAATATATTCTTTATTCTGGTGTTTAAAGGATCTACCAGTTTGTCCTACATATTTTTACCACAAATCTTACAACAAAATTCATAAACTCCACCACGTTTTATTTTATCTCTGTTGTTGCACAGTAGGTACTTAATTTACCCAGAGCACATGTGGTATAAAAAGCTGATTTACAGTCTTTAAGCATTGTTATATACTTACATAGTTTATCCACTAGATAAATAATTAACCGACTTCAAAAAAGGAGGAGGTTCTCAATTCGACTGCAATTTTTTATGTGTGTGTTACCTCAGAACTTTTTTCTGAGTTAACCAATTTAGATGATTTTTTTTATTCGAAAGCTGGTGCTTTTCATGAATTTTCATTTCATAATTTGATCAAGATCTGGCCAGTAGGTTTTGATTTATTCTTAATAATGCGTATTTCATTGACTTCGACTGCATTGAGCTATTTTCGAGATGTTTGTGCCGTTAGCCGGTTATGCGGTTTTTACAGCTTTATCTTACTCAGGGATCGCGGCCTGCAAGGCTGCGAGCTAAGTAAAAAAGGGAAAGGCAGTGAACGTGAGGATGATGATGATGATAGTTTATGATTTGGTATTGTTACCAATCATCATGTCGCCTCGTTGGGTGTTTTTGAGTTATCTAACCGCTGTCCAGTGGGAGAGTGCGGACCCTCGCCTCTGACTGCTTAGCTCGTGTAGGTCGATGTTCTGGGCGGTGTGACCTGGAACCAGGTACACGGGTGCCCGGCTACAGGTGCGACGCGCCGCATCCGTTATCCTATTTGTGCTTGTCCCAGTTGGTGTTGGTGTGATGTTATTGTGTGATATACCTGCGATGTTTGGATGGACTGGATCGAGCGGTCGTGGTGGTTCTATCAGTACGTTTCGTGGTCTACGGAGAGGGCGCGCGACGTTTGCTGTTGGAACGTAGTTGGCTGCGTTTGTCACTAGCGGGTTCTGGTGGGTTTCAACGCTATCAAAGTAGCTCTGAGACATCTCCTTGAAGTATTCCTTTGATACCACAGTGCACGCGGCGGCTACGTTCGTGTATGTATGTGGTACGTGGCTTTTCGGATAAAATAATTTTAGACTTTTTGAAGCTCAAGAAGAGGAGAAGAGGAGAGAGGTCTCATGAGTGTGGGCAAAAGCTACACTTGCGTAAGACATTATACGTCTAACGCAGGTTTTGTACGGGTGCATTTCGTATCTTAGCGACGGCTTACTCTTGCTGTTGACGAGAGGGTGGAGACGGTGGTTGCCGACTTGGTTTTGTTGCGTAGTACACTTATGTGTTTCGCAAGACTCATGCAGGCGTCGAATGTGACTCCCAGGTATTTGGCCGATTCTTCCCAAGAGGTGGGACGGCCATATAGGGAAATAACTTTTAGTTTGGGTTTTGAACCGCATGTCTTGTGGTGTGGTGTTGGAGTCCGTTGAAAGTATGCTGCTACTCTTTTTACGGGATTTACTCCTATTCTCCATAGGCGGAATCATTCGCCTAGGCGATTGGTAACTTTTTGGAGTTTCAAAGTGAGACTATTTTTATAATAGTCTGGTATATAGAGCGCCATATCGTCGGCGAAGAGTGCGGTGTTCACCACCGGGTCTCTTGGAATATCACTCGTGAAGAGTGTGAAGAGGAGTGGCGATAGGACGGAGCCTTGTTCCCTCGGAAAGTACGATTTGGGAGAAAGACTCGTATGATGTGCACAAGCCTATCTGGCATGTTTAGTTTGTACAGCTTGTAGAGCAAAAAGTTGAAATTTCCTACGAGGATGTTAATAAGTGGCGCCGAAAGAGATTTGATCACCTTATTGCTGATGCCGTCTGGGACAGGGGCTGATCTATTCTTAAGGCTTTTAATGGTTTCTGTGTGTGTTTTAATGGTTCATCTACGGTCACAGGATCGAGTGGTTCGCCCGCTGGTGGCAATGTAGGCCGAGGTTCGACTTTCGCTTCTACCTCTAGCAGGTGAGCGAGATCTGTTGGTGCGGTGGATGGGATGCACGGGTACTCTAGACTGTCGGCTAGGCATTTGGCTTTTTCAAGATCGTTTAAGGTGAGATTGGCGTGGTCTAGCCTCACTAGAGGCGGCATTAGAGATGAATTATCTGCTTTAAGAGCTCTCGTTATATTCCAGAAAGCGTCTTGAGATGGTTCAATTCCTTCTAAGAGGTTGTCCTAGTTGTCATTTCTAAATTCGGCTACTTGTTGTTTAATCTCGTTTTGTAGAGAACGTACCCGAACTTTGTTATTTTCCGTGCGATAACAGTCGAAAATCGTAGTGCGGAGTTCTTCGCTCTAATCAGTTGTCGAACGTCTGCCGGAAGCTTCGTGTATTGATCACTCGACACACGAACCTTACGGAAGCATTCTTCGATTGCTGAAGTGAGGTCAGTCGACAGGGCGCTTATCGTCCTATTGGCTTTTTCTGGCGAGTCTATCTTGTCCGGTATAGTGTCTAAATTCTGGAGGGTTCGTAGACTTGAGTTTGATCTCAAGTTTACGCCAGTGATTTTGGTCTGAGGGACCTCACCTGCCGACCAGTCCAGTTGTAAAACGACCAGCCTGTGGTCTGAGAGTAGTTCGGTAAAAGCTTCTAGTAAGCTGGATGTCTTTGAGTAACGCTACATCAAGGAAGACCGAACGTTGGTTTGCAGGTTAAGGATAGCGTGTTGGACTCTGGGGAGCGATAACGTCGAAGTTAAGTCTTTCCGTGTGGTTGCTTAGAATGTTTCCATTAGGATTGTTATGTAAGTAAGTGCAATCCTACAGACCGACGCTTCTATGTTAGTAAGCGGTAGAGTATCTATCGGTACACATTGCTGATTTTGAGCCTGGAGAGAGAGCTCTGGCCGTGAGGCGGCCGCGCTTACAATCATTTAGTTTAGGCCTTGCCCGGAAGTTCCTATAACGGGAGTGGGTTTGATGATAGCCTGAGAGGGCGCAGGTTGGCACACTGAGTTCGGTGCAACAGAAGGGACAGAATGCCGTGGACGGCACCTGCTAGCGCTAGTCACTCGTACACGCCGGTTTACTCCTCCGCGCCGTTTTCTGCGTGGTGCTTTAGTACACCCACGATAGTTCTCTGAGTATCCTGCTTCACCGCACAGAATACAGCTCTGAGGGCCTTTCAACTCGGGCGTTCGGGTGCACTCGAGTGTGCCGTGATCGCCTAGACACCTAACGCATCTAGGCCGGGTGAAACAATTTTTGGCCGAGTGGCCGTATAGTTCGCATCGGTGGCATTGGCCGACGATGCCCCTGTTGTCGGAGTGTCTCTGCTACAATCCCCGTGAGGTTGGAGATTCGGCTGACGTTGAATATTCCCTTGCCTTCTGGAGACAGGTCCAGAATGACCAGACATAAATCTAGTTAACGTCGTTTGTCGGGGGGGGGGGGGGGGGTGCATCTTTTGCACTTCCCTGACTCTTTCTTCGTCTCACCTTAATCGATTTAAGGCTTCTGTCTAGCTTTGTGATTTGACTTTTCCAAGCATTAGAGGTGGCGCTCTCCCCCTGCATAAATACGTTCGAGATCACCGGTGAAGGTTGCTCTACTTCATTAAATATATAATAAACATAACATACACACTCACACCTGTCACCCAGAGGGGTAGGCAGAGACTACAGACTTCCCTTTGGCACGATTCTGACACACCTCTCTCGCCTCCTTCACATCCATACACCTCCGCATACAGGCTCGTCGGTTAAGGGTACTCCTAATTTGGCCCGTTTTCAATAAATCGCCAATTTGGTCGATAAATTTTCACCTAGGACGTCCCTTTCCGACTCTGCCATTCACTTCTGCAACATAAATTTTCTTTGTCACTTTTTCCTCATTCATTCTTTCCACATGACCAAACCACCGAAGCATTCCTTTCTTAATCCTGGTCACAACATCATCTTGCAAACCACACTCTTCTCTTATTACACAATTTCTTACCCTGTCATTCAGATTCAGCCCCAACATACTCCTTAACGACCGCATTTCTACTGCGTTCATTCTACTTTCGTGCTTCTTCTGCCACACCCAACTTTCACTACCACACGTTAAAGCAGGGACCAACACAGCATTGTGAATTGCCACACGTGCCTTTTTCGACACATTTGGACTCTTCACAATAGAGTGCAGGGCCCCATTTACTTTATTTCCCGCATTCACTCGTCGTTCTATATCCTTATCCTATCTCCCATCCCTGCTAAATACGCAGCCCAAATATACAAACTCATCTACTTGCTCGATCAACTCCCCTTCTATTCTTATTTCACAAATCGTTTTACTTTCTTCTCTTTCAAAAACCATAATCTTTGTCTTACTTGCGTTCAATTTCATACCCCTTTCTTTTAATGATCTGTTCATTAGTGTAACCATCATTTGCAACTCGGCCGCCGACGACGCAAGGATAACTTGATCATCGGCGTACAAAAGGCATTTGACGGTTAACTCACCCATTCTTAATCCGCATTCTTCAACTTTTAAATTTTGCAAACAACTGTCCATAAATAGGTTGAATAGCCACGGGGAAGCCACACAGCCCTGTCTGACACCTTTATGGTTGTCAAACCAGTCCGAGTAGACCCCGTTGATCCTAACACAAGCACTAGAGTCCCTATAAAGGGACTCCAATGCCTGTATCAAGCCAGCGCTCAACCCAAATGAGTTCAGTGTTTGCCATAGCACATCCCTATTCACTCTGTCATAGGTCTTTTCCAAGTCCATGAACGCACAAAAAACCTTTTGGTTTTTGGCCAAAAACTTCTCCGCGATCATGCGCATGGAAAAGACTTGATCTGTACATCCCATTCCCTTTCTAAATCCCGCTTGCACATCCCAAATTTTTCCATCAGTTTCTTTCATGACCCTTTCAATCAGTACCTTAGCATGCAGTTTTCCCACAATGCTAAGAAGGCTGATGCCACGGTAGTTTTTACAGTCCCGCTGCGACCCTTTTCCTTTATATACTGGGACTATCACGGCTTTGCACCAGTCTACCGGTACCCGCTTCAGTTCCCAGCATAAATCAAACAAGGTGTGCAGCAGGCCTGCCACCACTTCCTCTCCAGCCCTTAGCATTCCGAGTGAAACTCTATCATATCCGGCAGCCTTACCTGCTTTCATGCTTTTCATTGCTTTCATTATTTCATCTATACTTATCTCGCTACCTCTTTCCTCTTCTTTCGGAATTTCTACTTCACTTAGTACACACGTTGTCTTATCGTCGTCATTAAATATCATCATTAAATATATAAGTTATTAATTTTTTTCCAAAAATATTCCTTTTACTTTTGTCGTGGTAGTATAATTTTTTACTTTTTTATATTTCATAAATGTCGTTTTTAGTAATGTTTATACGGGTTGTAGGTTTAAAAAGGGTATATACAACCGAAGGAAAATAAAAACCGCCTCTTCGTATAAATTTCGTCAATATTTTTCTAATTTCTATTTTTTTTTGTATTAAATGTGGTTCAGCTCTATGCTTCGATATGTTTCTCTCTTCATATCGGATGTATATGATTTTTTATACAATCTGTACATACAAATAACGCTTGTGCTTGTTTTCTTAAAAAGAGAAATCGTATAGGGAAGTAATTTAGAAGGCAGTTGATAAAAAATCAAACAAAAAATAACTAAATACACATATACTTATTTATTTAGCTAACTGTGTAGATCGGAACAAAAGTTAAAAAATTTTTTATCTATGGTAACCGCTGTTAACTATGACATTTGGACGTGGAACATCTCAGTCCACCCCGTGACCATGGGTGCTGTAAAGCGCTCGAAACGTCGGGTATTTATAGTTAAATATACGCGATAAAATCCGTAAAAACTAGTATTATTTCAATGTGTAGTGTTCGCGTAAATATAAGAAATCATCACTTCAAAATAATTCTATTTTATGTGGTTTTAAGTACGACTTTGCTATATTTACACTTCTAATAGAAAAAAATAGATATTTGCAGTAAAAAAAATCATGAAACTACAACTTTTTAAGCCCTTCAAATAAAAAAATTAAAGCATTTCTAAACATAGTAACCAGATCAGATTATTGTCGACAATATGTGAATAAATGTAATCTGAATACTTTTCTTAAGGGGATATAGTAAGTCAGCTCAAATTCTAATTTTGCCCCCACTTCCCCGCGCGTCGTATGCTATGTACCGACATGTTTGTAATCACTAATACTGTAAGTAGATAGGTCGTTAGATATTTACTTCATTAGTTTTATCATATTTATGCCTGTTTCTTAACGCTATTCAACAACTATTCCCTTCAAAAGCCTAAACAATACTAACGGGGCGACAGGAATCAAGCTCCAAGACGCCGATAGTTTAGTTAATTTCTTTTTACAGTGAAAATAATGGTATTTAAAAAAAAGTAAATAACATAAGCACTGCTTTGTAGTTAGTTCAGTTAGTATGCAAGAATTTATGATCTTATTTAAAGTATTTTATAAATAACAGCGTGTTCAGTTTGGAGGTAACTTTGGATTTTTTTTCTATCGAGAAAATTTTACGGAATCGTGTTTTCGTCTAACATAGTCTTTAACATTAATCCTTAACTTTACCATGTATTTATTTAATGCTGCAATACTTTCGGCATAACGGAGAATCTTGCTAAGCCATTTGAGGTTATATTTCTCCTTAATATTGTTATAGTTTGTACATAGCGGAGGCTTTAATAAGATCTTTTACAGTATGTAACCTAAACATAGGCATGTTTAACGCGTAAAAGAGCTTTTAATTTAACCACCAAAATAAAATTAAAAAACAGTTTCGAAACTTTCAAATAAACACTTTAAATAAATGTAAAATACGTTTCACATTCACGAGGAGTACTTTTGTTTGTCAGTTTGTTCATTCATATACTAATGACTTAAAGTGCTGTTGGGCGAGGAAATCTATATATTTTTAGAACTTTAAGCATTCATTGTTGCATTCTTGTGTTTGATCATAACTACGTATAGTTTGATTATTTGAGTTCGTCAAAGCAATAGGCGTTATTACCAAATAGGGCCTACTAGCAAGGTTTTTAGAAATGTGTAATTTTATTTTGCTTTACGGCAAATGTGACAATTTTTCGTTCATAATTTGCGCAAACTGAAACTGTACTACCTTTTTTTTTCGAATATTTCTCTTAGCTAGGCCTTATTACCCGCAGTTGCTAGCAAAATATTTAATATTGATTTTAGATCTGATTCTATTTAATACACATATCACAACATGGTCAGATATTAAAATAAAAATACAGTCCGAATCCAGTTGTATGTCACAATGCCTCTGAGGTTTTCCAAGGGATGATTTTTTGCGATGTTGGAGCTACTTTAAAAATAATCTTATCGTTTGACGTGACTTATGAAAATCTCTGAAAAATCCTCGTGTATAATACAGGAAGTGGCAAATTTTTTTTTCATATTGACAGACCTATTCTATGTTCCATGTTGCATCATATGCAACTCACAATTACATATTATCTTATTTCTTGTTCTTTTTTATCAGCCTGTAACAGCCCAGTCCACTGCTTGACAGGGGCTTCTTCATTGTAAGATGGGTATGCCGTAATCACCATGCTTGGCACGCTGATTGGCGATGGAAGTATCAAGTAAAATATTTAAGATTGTATATCGCCATCTGACGGACATCGTTTAATCTTACTGGCCGTTCTCTAACAGCAATAATCTAACAGCATAAACCGGAAAAGATTAAAGGCGAGGAACAATACCTAACATCGGCTAGAAAGTGTAGTGTTACTAACGAACGTTTGACTTATGTAAATATGTTGAAAATATCGGCAGACCTATATTAAATGTATGTTTCAGGGTAGCGAGGTGTCACCTTACGGACCGTTGTGGGACGCGCCGCAGGCCTCAGTGCCTTATCCAGACATCCTGGCCTTCCCACCCGCCGACCTAGGTACTGTTTTACATAATTTAAAATTTAAAGAGCTTAGGTCCACGAATAATCAAATCTCTTATGTTTTATAGGTGTGTAGTAAGAGTAAAAATTTAGTTCACATTGCCGTCAGTGATGTTTTATGTCCGATCTAGACACATGGCAGCGTGACAGCCAAGTACGGATAAGAAAAGAACCATCTCGAGCCACTTTCGAACCCCTGTAATTCAAAAAATCTCAGTAAGTGATTAGCCCTACACAGTTAAAATATTGCATACCTATTAAAGAGGTCTTGAATACCAAGAATCCTAAAAGAAATTTCTCAAATGAAACTGTTATAGTAGTAAATTTTTATCACTCATTGACTGATCGATACGCTCAATGAAAAGTAGACAATTTCTAGGTTACTTTGAAACTTGAAATTTGGCATCAAAGAAGGTAATTATAAACTTGAGATAAGAAAAAACCCGTAAAGCCATTGAGTTATACAACACCATTGTGTTATATAAATCAATGCGTAAAGCACAAACTATATAATATTCGGTGTCGATATTTAATTCCTTTTTAACGTTTTCACTCTGTACCCTTTTTAAGCATGTAGGAGTGTGAAATTGGCATATTTGAAATGTTTATGGAAAAGTAGTGAATACAGCCAAAATTTATACCTAATAAAGTAGTAGTCGCCTAGTGGTAGAAATTCAACCGTAATCCATCAAATTTTTAGGTTTGTATATAAAGTAAATTATTCTTAAGAGACAATCTTAACTCCGTGGGATTGTTTTACCACATACGGTTAAGTGTTTGGCATATTGAGTGGAATACCATGAATACCTCCCACCTTGCGAGGCACATTTTTATTTTACAGACATTACAGAGTAAAAGATAATGCACCTTGCATTACCTTGTGCATTACCTTTTACTTTTTTGATTTTAATTGACCATGACTATTAAAATTTTCAATGACGAGTTATTATTTATTTTCACAGTGTGGTCGGCGGCCGGGTGCGGTGGACGTGGCGGGGCTAGATCCACACCCGGCGGGAAGAAACCTCGGCGTCGAGTTGCCTCTGTGGCACAGCGACGCGCTGCGAACATCCGCGAGCGACGCCGCATGTTCAACTTAAATGAGGCTTTTGATAAGCTCAGACGAAAGGTTTGCTTTTAATAGTAATGTCGATATTTGTTGTGCGGTTGCGGTGAAAAAGAATTCATCGCTATCTATGACATTAATAATTTTCTTGAATTTTATTGCACTGGCAACTATTCCTCTCTTCTTATTCTTTTCATTAAAACAAATAATTTAAAATATTAAATAGTTGCACTTTGCCGCAACTAATAAATCAATGATCTTCTAAAACATAGTGGCGAAATTTTCAGAATAGTCTTCCAAAAGTTTTTTTTTGGGATTTTTTACTCCAAGTTACAACGTTTCACAAGCAATTACAATTTTAAAAGTTACAAGTTGCGTTACAAATAGTTCTTAAGCTTGTTGTGCGTAAATCAGAACAATAATATTTAATATTCAAAAGCTGAAGGTAGCCAGGCTAACTATAAAATCGGCACTTGAAACACCTCTGTTGCCCCGTGACCATGGATGCTGTAAAACACCCGAATCGTCGGGAATTAAAAAGTCAAATTAAACGCGATAAAATCTGTAAACTTGGTTTAATTTAATATATCCTTATGTAAATAAGATAGATACATAAATACATAAGTATGTGTAGAGATAATATAAGCTTATATATCTATCATTCAAATATATTGGTATCTAAAGTTTGTAAAGCCATAATCTGGAAGTCATATTAAATTCATTTTATTCATATTTTCATATCGAAATTACTTTTCGTTGCTCTGGCTTCCCAGATTATGTCTATGACATAAATTAATATTTTGAACTTTATTGCGCTGGTAATCATTTCTCTCGTTTATAAAGGTATATATGTCACAGGTTTATAGTATGAAATCAGGTTTTTGAACAAAAAACCTTGCCTTTTGAACAAGAACGGGAAAAAGAAAAAAAAATATTACTTAATCTTGTCATTAACCTGCAAAAATCCTGTTTTTTGGTCAAAAACTCGAACTTTTTTAGGTTTATGATAAAATTTAAGCTTAGGTTAGGTTAGGTTAAACCTTCTGAAATGAGGAGAGGCCTGTGCCCAGCAGTGGGAAGTATATAGACTGTAACTTCACTTTTTACTTTTAGGTTAGGTTATCTCATTGTTTTATTTATTTAAAGAAATAGCAACCGACATTGATTTTAGGATGTACAATGTACAGTTAAATATTAAAACATTTTTTAATAATAATCATAACTTTCTTTATACAACTATTGCTTAGTAAAAATTTTAAGCTTTTTGATAGAGAGCTACATCATTTTTTTGGGATTATGTTGTAAAATTAAGCGTTTAAATTGATACATGAAGGAATTAGTTTTTTTGGAGTCGAGTAATTGGTATCTATTACTAGCTTATATTTGTTCTTAGTATATACTAGGGATGCCCGATTTTTTGTTTTGAATCAATCTTCTGGATCGTAATGGATCGTGATCTCGTGAATCGGTTCACGATTTAATCATATTACATTGAATCGATCTTATTCGATCTCGGAAAGTCGTATCGTAAAATTTTTACGTGGTAGAGCCATGCTGCAATTATATTAGTAGTATAGTTGTAGCACGAATGGGTCGGCTCGACCGGGGAAGGACCACGCTCTCACAGAATACCAGCGTGAAATAGTAGCTTAATGCTGCTGTATTTCGTATGGTGAGTGTAGAGAACCGGAGACCCTTTTTACTGGAAATGAGGCATTCCATCTCAGTCCTCACGGGTGACAACGCATCTGCATTTTGATTCGTAATGGAAGATAGATGTAGATGTCTATGGGCCGCAGCAACCACTTACCATCAGGTGGACTGTGTGCTCGTTTGTCACCCTATTCTATAAAAAAAAAAAAAAAAAAATTTTATAAAATAAAGAAACGCACAGTATGCATGCAAAATTATAATTTATTTTAACAATGCCTATTACAGTATCCAGTGAGCAAAAGATAAAATATTTAATAATATATTTTATCTTCTACTATTACAAGTAAAAGTATACTAAAAGAAAAGTGTAAAATAGGTTTTACATTATAAATTCCAGCTATCTATACATTTAAACTCTTCAAAAATAGTAATTTTGACAGCCGCACTAGATCTATCTTATTACGGCTATCTGTTAATGTATTTCCAGCTAGGGAAAAGGCAATTGTCAGATACTTTAATGCACACAAACAGACACTTCAATTTTTTTCAGTATTATTTGTATAGAAGATAGATATTTACGATTTCGGCAATTGCTGTAATATAACATTCTTCACTTTTGCTTACCTTAGAATAGGTACGTGTGTGATGACGAATTGGTAGTATTTTTACTAGTTTTAACCATCTGCTTACACATTTTACATTGTCCACCCATCTTACATTTAATAAAAAAACCGAAACGTTTGATTTGGTTTGCGGAAAAACTATTTTAAAATAATAGTTTACATTCACAGAACAGCTTAACTTTTCGTAGGTATCGCACCTGATGGTATAATAAACAAAATATTATCATACCTACCTTCATATTTCATACATTTCCGCTTTTAATGTAACTCGAAGCTACTCTCATCCAATGTGTGGTTAGCTAATCTTACTAGATAACATTTTAGTTTTTTTTACATACGATATTGTAGGCATACGATCCGATCTGGATGAAGATCACATTCCCTTGAATCGATTCAAAAATCGGTAGATCGTATGGCCATAAATCGATCTTCCAAAAAATCGATTCAGATCGGGCATCCCTAGTATTTATTGGCAGAATGAACATTTTTTTTATCAAAACTATTTATTTATTCTGCAAGTAAGTCTTCTTCTGTAAAACAAGGATAATATAGTTTTAATATCAGTCACATTACACCAAAGCACAATTCTGTGTGACGTCATGCTCGTTATATTAGTTTGTAATAGGGAAATATTTAAAATAAACTTATTTAAGTGTAAGTAATACACAAGCAAGGCGTTGTATATTTTACACCATTTATGTTGCTGTCAGTCATTAATAAATACTAAGAACAGGAAAGAGCCAAACATTTAGCCTTAAGGGGAAATATAATGTCAAATGGCTTAGCAAGATCCTTCGTTATGCCGAAAATATTGCAGCATTAATTTTGAAATAAATATATGGTAAAGTTGAGGATTAATGTTAAGGATTATGTTTGACGAAAACACGATTTCGTAAAATTTTCTCGATAGAAAAAAAATCCAAAGTTACCTCCAAAATAAACAATAAACCGCTGTTATTCATAAAATACTTTAAATAAGATCATGAAACTTTGCATACTAACTGAACTAACTATAAAGCAGTGCTTATGTTATTTACTTTTTTTTAAATACCATTATTTTTACTGTAAAAAGAAATTACCTAAACTATTGGCCTTTTGAAGCGTGATTCCTGCAGCACGGTCACTTCGCCTCGGCCTTTGGACGGGGAGGTTGTGTCGCTTTCGATCAGAATATACATTACGCAACAGTACGACGTAAAATTAAAATGGGAAATAACCGTGATAAAAATAAGAAGCGGCTGGCTTGGCGTTAAGAAACAGGCATAAATATGATAAACCTAATGAAATAAGTGTCTAACGACCTTTCTACTTACAGTATTAGTGATTACAAACATGTCGTTACATAGCATACGACGCGCGGGCAAGTGGGGACGAAATTAGAATTTGAGTTGACTTACTCTATCCTCTTAAGAGGGCCCTTCCCGGTCCGTCTATCGTCAACGCGAGTATGGTTGAAAAACTTGTTGTTTCATCCAGCGCAATGTTAGAAAAAGAGGCAAAGCGAAAAGAGAGAGATAGCGCCTGACATTGATTTATATGTTACGTACGCCAAAGCGTTGTCACTTCACATAAGGCCACAGCCTTATACTCAGCGAACGTCGGTTCAGTGTTCAAGGTGACGCCGTCCGAGTTAAGCCGAACGATTCACAACAAAAAATGGGTAAATGCGTAGTGAAAGAATGCGTTTCAAGGTCACAAAAACATAATAAATCAAGCGGAATCACTTTCCATACGTAAGTTTTAATTTATATATTCATATTAACGTTTAAAACACTAAAAAATTAAATAAAATATCGAATATTGCCATTTAGGTTCAATGTTGCCACTTTTCCGCATTTGTGATTATCCTACATTAATGGGAGACTATATAATTAATGGAGTAAGTTAATTTGTTACCTCCGATTTTAAATATTTTGGAAATTATAATAAAAACTACGTTTTAACTTTCATACAATATAATTAATTATTCTTATTTTAGTTTATTCTTGAATTATCTTTTAAATATATTTTATTACCTATTTTATATTAATAATTTTATATTATTTATAATTTCGTATACATTTTATATTAATTATATTTTATTAGATACCTATTTTTATGGTTGATTTATTAGAACCATAAAAATACGTTTTATTTCATCATTATGTTTACTTCTATTTATCTGATAAGCTTTGTATCCCTTTTTTCTAAGGGGACGTAATAAAGATTTTAAAATAAAATATACTTTTTTAATATAAAAACAATTAACTGCAGCTTAAAAAAAACTCATTTTTATTGCGTATTTTAGGTAAAATTTCATATAGTAAGCCACACCAACCCGCCATTGCATGTTTGTGTGTCTATCTTTTTCTAATCTTACGACGACGATATTGTTTTCGCAACTTGTGTAAGTGAGATAGATATATGTTTACTTAAAATTGTTATTAGTTTCAAAGCTACGTCGTCGCGTTTGGATAGTGGTTACACTTTTTTCGACGCGCGGTAATGTGGTTTGCTCCTCTAGTCTTGTATAACTCAATGGCGCCTGAGCGCTCGGTTAGCATTCGGCGTACTACATCATAGCAACTTTTGCCGCTCACTCGCGGGCGGTAGACCGCTAGTGAGCCCAAGATTCATGACAATAATATTGAATCGCACGCGAAGTCTTGCAACTATGTCCTCGTGTGCGCATAGCCATAGTTTTGTAAATGTCTCTGCATACAGGACAGGTGTATACCTACATTTAGTACCGTATTACTTTATTATATTACATGCTTTGTCTAGTACGGACGTAACGCTTGGCCTCGGAGATTTATTTGTGTTGTATTTTTACCAATCTATGTACCGTGCGTGCGTTATTTTTGACAATATGGAAATTATTTATAACGTACATTAGATTTTTCTTATTACATATACCCAAGTACCCCATGGACGAACAAAGAAATTCAGACAGATTTTCGCTAGTAAAAAAAACATATATACAGTGGTCTCGCTTTGTATCAATTTCCCGTACAATGAGAGATCCGTATAAACTGGTATTTAAAATGGTCGTCGTGCGTACAAGCCCGGACACATTCACACATTATTCAGCCATTACACGCGCAAACGTCAATACATACACATAGACCAGACTCTGTTTTGTTTTAGCAGGGAGTTCCGTTCGATTTTTTTTTGTTCGTCCATCATATACGTAAATACAGCACGAAAATGTAAAGGCAAATGATTTATTCTGCTTATAGTCAACCAAATCTAAGAAATACCTTTTGACGTTTCACATTAATCATTCAGCAATAAATTTGCACAAGCGTACTCACACAATTTAAAATAACCATTTACGTAAATCTGAAGAATTATAAAGTTATCTATATTTTATTACAACGAGTGTAGTTTTTTATCAATAATTTAAATTTAAATCTTTCAAACAAAGCAAAATATTAAAAAATAACCACTATCAACTTTTTGTACTTGACGTCGTTTCAATGATATGTCGCTATGTACATTACCGTAGTGTTTCAATGATTAAAATTAATTGTTATGCGAATAATCGGCAAAAATATTCCAATAATCGGTAAAAATATTCAAATAATTGAATCATAAATTTTTTTTATGTATTATTTGTTTCATTTAATTTTTATTTTTAAAACTCCTTAAATTACATGAATCATGAATAAAGAAGTTAATTTTTTTTAATTTGTCAACGTCAATTTGTTTACTTTGTAATAATGTGTTAAACAAAAACTCATATACAAAGTCGCGATATAAAAACCACTACGTAATTTCAATCTCCCGCCATTTCGGGAGCCTACTGTGCGTAATTTTGTGATTTTGTGTTTGTCTTCTTATTTTGTGACTCGGTTTTAACTTTTTGGACTGTTTCTTCAATATTCGTTAAAGCATGTGCCCGTTTTTAGGGTTCCGTAGTCAACTAGGAACCCTTATAGTTTCGCCATGTCTGTCTGTCCGTCTGTCCGCCCTCGCTTAATCTCTGTAACCGTTAGCATTAGAAAGCTGAAATTTGGTACCAATATGTGTATCAATCACGCCGACAAAGTGGTAAAATAAAAATTGGAAAAAAATGTTTAATTAGGGTAGCCCCCCTATATGTAAAGTGGGAAGTGATTTTTTTTAATTTCGACCCTAATGTGTGATATATTGTTGGAAAGGTATTTAAAAATGAATAAGGGTTTACTACAATAATTGATAATGTCAATAATTTCGGAAATAATCGCTCCAAAAGTAAAAAAAACAATGTGTCCCCCCCTCCTAACTTTTGAACCGTAAGTTTAGAAAATAAGAAAAACAAATCTGAAAAGTAGAACTTTATGAGAACTTTCTAGGAAAATCATTTTGAACTTGGATGGAAACAACAGCACCCACTACCGGGAGCAGTTGCAGGAGCGCGGAGCGCTGCTGGAGCGCGAACGTAATGGATACCTACCTTTAAACTCATAAGTGGGAACACTTATTGTAACGAACGGGAAACTACGGAACTCTACACTGAGCGTGGCCCAACACGCTCTTGGTCGGTTTTATTTGAACAATGACAACTCAACTAATTGTACTGATAGTAATTGAATAAATTAATTTTTAATGTAGGTATAATCTTAATTTTTTATCGCTGTGCCTCTAGAAATAAGCAGTAGCAACAACATAATAAAAAAGTAAAGTTACAGCCTATATACGTCCCACTGCTGGGCACAGGCCTCCGCTCATTTCTGAGAGGGTTTTAGGGCAAGGAATTGTCCTCCGCGCTGCTCCAATGCGTGTTGGCGAACTTCACAATTCACATGTCTTCGAAATATTATTTTTTTTCTTATTTCTCTGACATGTAGGTTTCCTCACGATGTTTTCCTTCACCGCCAAGCACGTGGTAAATCAGCACTTTAAATTGCAATTAACAATTTCATTGGTGCCGGCAGGGATCGGATCCGGTTTGCTCGCGTATTGTGAAATTTACAGCAAGCGCTAACCATCTGAGGTACCACGGCTCTACAACAACCTAATAGAAACTGATAAATATTGTGTTTTAAATTATCCTTATTTAATTTATTCTGGTATTATTAAAACCAAACAGTAAATGCTTTAATTCTGGTATTATTAAAAACAAACTCTAAATAATCGATATCGAATTTTTTAAGAATTGAATATTGTACGTTCCATTTCCGTTCCGTTATTTTATGGTTGGCATGCCTGGTGCAATAAGTCTGACAGCTGTCAAATGTATTTCTTAGATTTGGTTGACTATAGGACTAGTAGTAGGAGCAGAATAAATTCTTTATCTATCCAGTTAGTATGTATTAGTATTGTATTAGAGCATGCGAAAATTAGGTAACGTACTTAATTATTTAACATGTACGTACCGTATGTAAATGACTACAAATGTATGTTTGTATAGGTACTAATTTGTACCGTAGTACAGGCGGTTGATCGAATAAAGTAGCCTAAATACAGTTGGGTAAATATCAATTTTTATTCTAAAAAACTTTGTCACATTTTATAAACAAGTACCCGGTTGACCGAGCTTTGCTCGGTAATTTTCGCTCGGTTTTTTTTGATTCGTGTCTTTTGGAAATAATATTTAGATACAAATTACATACTGATGAAATACGAATAATATTTTTTTGATCGTAGCGACATAATAGAAAAAACTGAACTGGTTATTTGATTAAAAAATCATGAGTGCTTAAAAAATCATGAGTGCAATTAGTTTAATTTAAATTTTCGTGTGTTTAAAAAATACTAAAAAAAGGGCTCGAAAAAATAGATTTTCTCAAAAAAGAACTTGAAAAAAAATTTAAAAAAAGTCGGTCGGTCGGTCTGGGCTCGAACCATGGTATTACGGTTTTGCGACCGCCCAATATACCATTAAGCTATTTGTAATCGTTAATAAGCCGTCAAAATTTACCTTCTTATTCTAACGATATTATAGCAGTTTTTCATTGCCTAAAAACACGGACAAAAAGACATTTTCTAAAAATAAATCCTAGCTAGATCGATTTATTGCCCCCGAAACTCCCTGCACACAAAATTTTATGAAAATCGTTGGAGCCGATTCCGAGATCCCGATTATATATATATATACATATATACAAGAATTGCTCGTTTAATAGTATAGGATACATAAAACAACCCAGTTGTCGAGAAGATTCCGTTTTCCGAACACGAACAGTTTTTAAACTGTCAGAATTGATTGAAAATTTTGAAAAAATTTAATTATTATCACCAAATACAGTCAATTATCGAGTCTATCTCTCATTGGCAGTTTGCATGGGAAACGTGAGGTAATAATTTCTGTTGTTCACAACATACTAGTCGTTCACTTCAAGAATGCCGTTACCTCCCGCCGCGCCCCCTCATTCCGCGCATCAAGCGTCGCCCTTTTAGTACCGATAGCAACGTCGAAGTGTACTTACGTCCGTTTTTTATGCTCCCGTACGTTCTCTAGTTTGTTACTATTTTTGCTGTTGTTTTAGTTACTGTTTATTTTTTGTTTTTGTTTCTGTTGATATTCGTTAATTTGTTCTGTTACAATGAGTAATTATATTTTTTTCGAATATTTAAAAATGTATATGTGTAAAAATGAAAATTTTATTTTATCGAACACGTTATTATTTCTTATGAAAAGTAAGATGGGTTGGCCGCTCTTAAGGAACACCGTTAGTTACTACCGACCCTGAAAAACTACTACCATTGATAACATCTGCTTACGTTCTACTACTTAAATATGATATTATAAGTTCTAGCGCTGTGTTCTTTACTTTAATACGCGATCAGTATGCGAAACATCTGAGAAAATGATTTTTTACCAAATACCCAGGCACGGTGTCAAACTTTGTTTAAATGTTTTGGTTGATTAGTAAGTACTTATACATCGTTAAATGACTAGGCAATATCATGCTTATCTATGTTGTTATACACTGATAAATAGTGAGGGAGTAAGATGTTTGGAACTGTTTGTGTAAGGTTTACAAAAGCACAATTATTATTTAATTATTATATTATTAGAAAGAAGGAAAGAAAGAAAATGTTTATTTTGCCACGTAGGCATAACGTCTTGTTGTACATTGTTTTTTACAGATTTTATTGCGTTTATTTTAAACTTATCTTAAATTTGCGACGTGTAAATTAATCAGCAAAACACCCTATCTGTCAGGAATACATAGATTAAACAATAATGTTTAACTTTGCAGTGGTTGCAGGAATTGGATTTAATTTAATATGATATATTTAATGACATAATTTCAAGCAAATGTCAGCCCCTATATGTATATATATATATATATATATATATATATATATATATATATATATATATATATATATATATATATATATATACTTATCGTCACGCACAATCCCTAACGGGGTAGCCAGAGAGAACAGATCGCCAAGTGTCACGATCCTTACATACCTCTTTCGCTTCTTTCAGGTTTATTAACTTCTTCATACATGCACGTCTAGGTATCCGAGTACTCTTGACCCTCCCCTCTTCGAGCAATTTGCTCACATGGTCTTCGAAAGTTAGTCTCGGTCTACCTCGACACCTTTTAATATTTACTTTCGCTCTATATATTTTCTTCACCATTCGGTCTTCACTCATTCGTTCAACGTACCCAAACCATTGGAGTACGCCCATATCAATTTTTGTGATAAGGTCATCTTTCAATCCTGCCATATTGCGAATCTCTTCGTTTCGCTTTCGGTCGGCTATGGTAACGCCACACATTTTACGAAGAGATCGCATCTCCACTGCATTCAACTTACTTTTATGCTTCTTCTGGCATACCCAGGTTTCGCTGCCATATAACAAAGTCGGTACCAAAACTGCGTTATGTATTGCAAGGCGTGCACTCCTCACCACGCCTTGCCTTTTGACTAATGCATTCAGGG
The DNA here is from genome assembly GCA_036936625.1 of Parnassius smintheus behrii. Taxonomy (NCBI): domain Eukaryota; kingdom Metazoa; phylum Arthropoda; class Insecta; order Lepidoptera; family Papilionidae; genus Parnassius; species Parnassius smintheus. The sequence goes on along the minus strand of JAUPFT010000012.1, from coordinate 19,445,882 downwards.
CACCATTGACTTTGTTTCCGGCAGCGACACGCCTATCCACATCTAAATCACATCTTCCATCCCGGCTGAAAGCACTCCCCAAGTATACAATTTCATTTACCTGTTCTAGACATTCCTGATTCATGAACCCATATTTCACATTTCGTTCTCTCTTCGTCCTTTTCAAATACCAGAACCTTAGTTTTATTAGCATTCAAACGGAGACCTTTAATTTCACATTCCTCTTTCATACACGTGACTAATGCCTGCAGTTCTGCTTCTGATGGTGCAATAAACACTACATCATCAACATACAGCAGACAATTAACTTTTATGTCACCCAATTTCACACCCAAACAGCTATCTTTCAGCTTCTGTGAACAGCTGTCGAGATACAGTATGAACAGCCAGGAAGACATGACACAACCCTGTTTTACGCCCACTTGGACGCTAAACATGGGTGACAGGTCATGCCCTACACACACAGGCTTTACAGTCATAGTAAAGTGACTGCACAGCCCTTAACAATCGACCATCCACACCATATCCCGGCAACAGTTCCCACATTTTCTTCCTTATAACCTTATCAAATGCTTTCTCCAGATCCACAAAAGCACAGAAAATCCTCTGGTTAACACTCAGAAGCTTCTCCGTGATCATGCGGAGAGAAAACATTTGATCCGTGCATCCTCTTCCAGGTCTAAATCCGCATTGTGCCTCCCATAAGAATCTTTCCGATTTCTCTTGCATCCTGCGTGTCAAAACCTTCGAATAAACTTTACTTGCTAAACTGGTCAAGCTGATCGCCCGATAGCTCCCGCAGTCAAAATGTGAACCTTTACCTTTATATAAAGGCACAATGACCGCGGATCGCCAATCATCCGGGACATCTCCCGTCCGCCAGTCCAAATTGCACAGCAGATGAAAGCTGTCCCAGACGCGAGGCCCACCGTACTTGACCATTTCAGCAGTAACTCTGTCTAGTCCCGCAGCCTTACCACATTTCAAACTTCGAATCGCACGTTCAATCTCTTTCATGCTGATGACCTCAGTGTCATCGAGGTCCGTGTCTGGCGTGCCAGTCACGGCGTCACCCCCGGATCCTTCACTAAGATCATGACACGCATACAATTCTCTATAAAATTCACTCCATCGCTGCATGACGTCCGATTTTTCTGAGAGGACGTCATTGGTTCTCGAAAGCACTTTGTTCATTCTTAAAGCTGCCGCACCACTCCGGGACCTTCCAACCTCTTTCCAGAAGAGTTTGGAGTTTTCCCTAAAGTTGTGCGACAACCTCTCGTCCGCTTCTATTCTACACCTTTCACGTACTTCCTCAATCAATGTTTTCGCATGAACTTTCTGCAGCTTATATGTTTCTTTCATCTTCTCTCTCATATGCTCATCGTTACTAGAGGCCAAGTAGTCTAACCATGCTTTTTTCTTCTTTTTTACAGCTTCTTTCACTTCGTCATTCCACCATGCATCTCTTCTTTTACTACTACCTCTTTTTGTCGTACCACATACTTCTTCCGCTGCACTTACCATTCCATCCCTAAGGTTCTGCCATGTTCTCTCCACACATTCTTTCCTGCCATCGATGGTGTCAAGCTTTTCGGCTACCCTCGTGTGATATTTGTCCCTAGTATCCGCTTCCTGAAGCTTCCAGCTTCGGATGCGACAGACCGACTGTGGTTCTGTTACTGCCGTCCGGTGGCGCCAACCCGCGAACAAACCCATAAATCTAGTAATTACTAGATAATGATCCGTTCCCAGGTCAGCACCCCTGAACACTCGTGTATCCATCACCCGTTTTCGCAGTCGGTCATCCACCAGGAACAAATCAATCATACTTCTCTCATTCTTTCTTTCTCTAGTGTACATATGAATCTTCATGTGATTAAACATAGTGTTTGTCACAAGAAGACCCTTTTCCTTGCATACAGCCAGTATAAGCTTGCCAGCATCATTAACCCTTTTATCTCCAAACTTTCCAAGCACCGACTCGTATCCTGGTCGAGCGATACCTACCCATCCATTCAAATCACCACATACAACAGTTCTTTCGTTTCCCTTAACCAAATCTAGAACTTCTCTTACATTCTCCCAAAACTCCTCCAGCTCAGCCCTGGACGACGAAGCTACCGGCGCATAAACAGCCAAAAGGAATAACTTCGTCAGTCCCATTTTGAAGCGCACCCAGAGAAGTCTTGAGTTCACAACCTTGTATTCAGTCATAAGATCGACCAACCGGGACGACAACAGCACTCCCACTCTTTGGCAGGCGTTCTCGCTTTCCGGGACTCCGGACCATATAGCTAACGTCCCGCCAGGGAGCTCTTCAATACCACTGCCTTTCCGTTTGGTCTCCGACATACACACGACATCTAATTCTCTTTCTTTCATTATTTCGATCAACTCATTCGTCTTATCTCTCATGCCTCCTCTAACATTCCACGTGCCAACTCTGCACTCCGTCCTCCACCTTCCGCCGTGTCGGGCTGTGCGTGACGGGTGGCGGTCCCCATCGCCGCTTTGCGCGCTGCATTCCACACCAACGGGGACGAGCTGCTGTGCGTCGCCTTGGGGGGACGCCCTAACCCTCATTCGCATGGGTGCGCAGCTGTGTAGAATTGCAGCCCTGAAAAGGGCTGGCAGGGGTCGCGACGAGTACGCTTCTACAATGACCCCCATTATATTTTATTATTAATTATAATTATATTATACATTATATATATACATCCTTACATATGAAATAAGCGTTTTGTCGTAATTACCACTTTGATCTCAAATATCTCCTCTTTGGTTAAGAACTCCAAATTCTAATTTATAAATTCATTTAATGTACCAGGATTTGAGTTTTGAAAACAGTCATTCATTTGTTTTTTCTCATTATTTTTTTCTATGGCGTCGCTTATTACCGCACAATGGAAAACATGAAATATCGGTATATTTCCGAGTACGAGTTCTACCGTGGCACCAGTGCTGTAGAAACAGCTCGAAGGATTAATGATGTGTACGGTGCTGGTGTCGCAAAAGAAAGCACGATACGTTTTCATTTTCAACGTTTTCGTTTTGGAAATTTCGACCTTCAGAACTAACCTCGTGGACGGCCGGAGACCACAGTGAAAAGTGAAGAATTAAAGGCTATTGTGGAAACGGATCCATCCCAAAAAACTTCAGATATAGCTGCAGGCTTCGGGGTAAGTGATAAAACTGTATTAATACTTGAAGCAAATCGGGAAAGTAAAAAAAACTTGAACGATGGGTACCTCAATTCATGATTGAGTGAATCGAACTTGCAAACACGCGTCGCGAATCATTACTTGTGATAAAAAGTGGATACTGTACGATAATCAGAAGTGCTCGTTACAATAACTGAACCCTGGAGACCCAGCCAAATCCCGCCTTAAACGAAAATTGACTCAGAAAAAGTTACTTGTGAGTGTTTGGTGGACTAGTGCCGGTGTCGTTCACTACAGTTTTCTTAAATCTGGCCAAACAATTACGGCAGATATCTACTGTTAGCAACTGCAAACCATGAAGGAAGAACTTGCTGCTAAAAATCGAGATTGGTCAATTGCTCTAGGCCACTGCTGCATCACGACAATGCAAGACCACACACTGCACAACAAACAACTACTAATTTAGATGGACAATTGGAATGTCTGCGACATCCACCGTACTCCCCGGATCTTACTCCAACATATTACCATTTTTTTACCGAATTCGGACGACTGCGATACTAACTACGGACGATGCGGCAGTCGAAACCGCCTTCAAAGAGTTTATCGATTCTCGCTCCCATGGGTTTATTAGTAAAGGGATCAATGAACTACCTATGAGATGGCAAAAGTGCATATATATCAACGGTGCATACTTTGATTAATTAAATATATTTTACAAAAAAAATGACTTTATATTCCTCCCGTACAAAACGCCAATTCCATATGTAAGGACCTATTATATACAGGGTTACTGGTTATTTGAACTGCTAGGAGTTTGTAGCGGAGGTTATTACCGATGAATTAGATCATAAAATCTCTGAGCAAAAGAGACCCAGTTATGAGAAAAAACATTTAAGTTTTGTTTTAATTTATCTTATCTATCTATGTATAGTTTTTTTTTAAATTTACCGTCGAAGAATGTCTTTTGATTTGATATGATAGAACCAACTAAATCTAAATTAATGATAGATGGGAAATGATACTGCGAGCACGCGTGACCGGTATTGCTGGGCTCAATTAGCGCACTCACTCAAAATGCATTATTGTAGCGTTATAGCGTAAACTACCGACGCCACAAAAATGCCCGTACAGTTAGTATACACGCGTGGTCTACCAACATCGCTTGTTCTCCTTTGTACACTACAAGTTTCTCGGAGTCGCTGATAGAGACCATCAAAGACGCTTACATCAGGTCTACGGCGATCATAAAATCGACGGATGTATTCACGTCGAGCAGCTGCAGAGTCACCTGCGCAATAGCCGTAACAAAACATAATATCGGCATATTCTTCGTTTGAATATTGCCGGCCATGACGGCGGTTTCGATTACGTTCTGTTGACATGATAACGTTTCTAGCTTTGTAACAGTCTTACCACTACCACAAGTCCTTTGCATGTCGTCAATCACAAAACTGGTTCACTAGCCAAGTCACAAGATGAGAAATCACTGTCCTGAAGCCGAATTATTAAATGGTTCGCAAAATACGTTCCTAACGGCATCTGAACGGTACCAACAGTATGAACTGGCTAATATTCATTAAGACTTAATAAAAAAATTCGGAACTTAATGATTAAGTTCCGAATGCTTTTTAGCTGTGCTCCAAGTAACACTTCTGAGAATTTATCATTCGTAAACCATCACAGGTGGCGGTAAGAACAATAAACGTTATTAGGAACATGTATTTAAGATTACTAATTTCATGTTATATTCATAATATTTGCGTCATCGGCGGCTGAGTTGCAAATGATGGTTACATTAATGAACTGGGCATTAAAAGAAAGGGGAATGAAAGTGAACGCAAGTAAGACGAAAGTGATGGTTTTTGAAAGAGAAGAAAGCAAAACGGTATGTGAAATAAGAATAGAAGGAGAGTTAATTGAGCAAGTGGATGAGTTTGTGTATTTGGGATGTGTATTTAGCAGGGATGGTAGATATGATAAGGATATAGAACGACGAGTAAATGCAGGGAATAGAGTGAATGGGGCACTACACTATTATGAAGAACCAGAATGTGTCAAAAAAGGCACGTATGGTAATTCATATTGCTGTGTTAGTCCCTACTCTAATGTATGGTAGTGAAAGCTGGGTGTGGCAGAAGAAGCACGAAAGTAGAATAAATGCTGTAGAAATGCGGTCTTTAAGGATGTCTACGCAAACGCCTGTTGTTTTTTGTTACGCACGAAGTTGCGTTACATACGTTTTACTTAGTTCTTTTTTTGTTTCTAAAGTTGTAACCACTGCCCTATTTTTTAATTCATTCTTGTCAATTGCGAAGTACACGGCGATAATATCGGCATCAAAGAGTTTTATTTTCTCCTCAAATTAACAAGTAAACATGGTCAGCTTCGAGCGGCTATTGAGAATTTTCATCGAGAAATTATAATCTACTGAATATCTACATGATTAGAGATTTACAACAAGTATATACAACTTGGAACGTCCGGGGTCACCTTGAAGATGGAGACAAAGAAATTTTGAAGAAAACAAAAGGAAATAACCAGTGCACTGTTTTTATTTTTTATTTCGTTATATTTAGTGATAATTTCTCAATAATTGTTCAATTTCCAGATATTATTATAATTTTCGCCTGTATCTCAAAATGACCGATGAGAGGGAATTAATTAAAAAAAGGGCAAGTTTCAAAGGTCGATTAACGGCATTCAATAATTATCTCAGTGAATTAAAGGATACGTTGAGCTCGTCTCAGGTTAGCGAACTGCAATTGCGCGTAAGTAAAATTGAATTATTATACGAACGGTACGATGAGGTTCAATTGAAATTGGAGTGTATAGTGGACGATATCAATAGTCAAATAAACGAGCGGAATGATTTCGAATCGACGTATTATAAAACTCTTTCGAAAGCTCATAAACTTATTCGACAAAATAAAAATAATCTTGAATGTTTAGGCAGTGAAAAAGATTTTTCACGTATTAACAATAACAAGCTTGTTAAATTGCCTACTATACAGCTTCCGAAATTTAGCGGGTCGTATGACAACTGGCTTGAGTTTCACGATACTTTTTCTAGCTTAATACACTCAAATGATGATATCGATGATATCAACAAGTTTCATTATCTTCGCTCGTCGCTCGAAGGGACAGCCGCCGTCGTAATACAATCTATTGAATTTTCGGCGAGTAATTATTCGGTGGCTTGGAATTTATTATGTGGACGTTTTAATAATAAACGTATTTTAATTCAACACCATGTAACGGCATTATTTAACATTGAGGTAATTACTAAGGAATCGTCATTCATTTTAAAGCTCATGATAGACTCCGTGAGTAAAAACCTACGTGCACTTGAGTCATTAGGTGAGCCCACAAATCACTGGGACACCTTACTCATCCACATTATTACTCACAAATTAGATAGTAAGACATACCGGGAGTGGGAAGAGTACAAAGGTCACTTAGATAATAACAAAATTATTTCATTTGCGTCATTTTTATCATTTATACAAAATCGTGCAGATCTATTAGAAACTTTGGAACTGTCTCGCAATCCTCAAATTAACCAAAATAAAAATAAAACTAAAAGCATGGTGTCAGTCACTAAGACCCAAAATCGGTTAAATGAGAAAAGCGAGATGTCTCAGTTCAAGCCATGCCCTAACTCTAAGGCTGAGCACAGTCTAAATAATTGTTCAAAATTTCTAGGGCTTTCTTCTGAACAACGATTAGAATTATTACCGCAGTTCAAGGTTTGTTATAATTGTTTACGTTTTGGTCATTTTGAAAACCGTTGTAAGTCGAGTGGCTGTAAAGTGTGTAAAAGAAAGGACAATACTTTGATTCACGTTTCAGATATGAAGCTCAAGACAACTCCCAATTTATCTTCTCACCCTGAGGACGGTCCACTCTCTCTCCCTGGTACATCGTGCGAAGATGAGTATATCGGTAATAATAATATCACTTTGTCTGCGCAAGTATCGACCTACCTACGAAATAAAAATCAGGTACTTTTAGCCACTTCCCTTATAAAAATATACGGTCACAATAATAAGGAACACTTAGCTCGCGCTATTCTAGACAGCGGTAGCACTTCTTGTCTAATTACGGAAAGATTGAGTAAATTATTAGAGTTACCGATAGTTAATATTAACGAATCTTTATTAGGAACTAATAACTAAGTCTTAGATAGGCAAAATGTGTTGCGTGCCTATAAAGTCTTTGAACGAAAACTTTAATACTAATCTTTTCTGTTTCGTTTTGCCTCATATAACGGACGAAGTACTGAGTCAGGAAATACCTTTAAACGACATTAACATACCTAGTAACCTCTGTTTAGCAGATCCCCGCTTCCACACGCCATCGTCGGTGGATTTAAATATTGGCGCGGATGTTTTTTGGGACCTATTAGGGGTACGTAAAATTAGTTTAGGAAACGGAAAGCCGGTACTCTTTGAATCTAGGTTAGGATGGCTTGTCTCAGGCCCCTTAATTAATAATGGCCAAGTACCGTATTCGATTTCCAACACTAAGTCGTTTTTAGTAAAACTAAATTGGAGGGAAAACATCTCTTCGCGCAATAATAATAACGATGATATTCAAAACCTATTGACGCGTTTTTGGCACCTAGAGGAGGTTTGCCATGAGTCATCAGTTCTCTCCGCGGAGGAGAAAATGTGCGAAGAACATTTTATTAAAAATACAACTCGTCTACAAGACGGTCGTTTCTGTTTGAGAATACCACTGAAACAATCACGTGATATTTTAGGTGGTTCCCTACAACGCGCCAAGCTTTGCCTCCTTTCTCTTGAGCGTAGGTTTAAGGGTCAACCCAAATTTAAAAATAATTATACTCAATTCATGTCGGAGTATCTAACACTAGGACACATGTCTGAATGTTCATTTGATCCACGGAGGTTGGCATATTTTATACCACACCATGGAATGATTCGCGAAAGCAGCTTAACGACTAAGCTCAGAGTTGTTTTCAATGCGAGCTGTCCGACTACTTCCGGTATTTCATATAATAATTTGCAATTAGTGGCGCCCACTGTACAGGATGATCTGCTATCTATACTACTTAGATTCCGACAACATAAGTACGTGCTATCAGCAGACGTAGAAAAGATGTATAGACAGATCGTCGTACATCCTGATGACAGACCTCTCCAACAAATAGTTTGGAGAAATGATCCATCAGAGTCCATGAAAGCGTACCAGTTAAACATCGTTACGTATGGCACAGCCAGCGCACCCTATCTCGCCACTAGATGTCTTAAGCAGATTGGTATGGATAGCAAGGACGATAAAATTTCCGAAATAATAATCCATGACTTCTACGTCGTTGACCTATTAACGGGAGCGGACAGCATTCAAGATGCGCTGGACATACGTAACAAGGTGTCTTCTGAATTGGCCACAGCTGGTATGAACCTCCGTAAGTGAACCTCGAGTAATACTAAATAATAACAATTCATCGCTCAACTTAAATATTGGTTCTACGGAACCCTGTAAAACATTAGGTCTCAGCTGGCGAATCGAGTCTGATGAACTGTGTTTCTCGACGAGTGAAATCGTTTTAAATAATTTTACAAAACGTGGATTACTCTCGGTTATTTCACAAATCTTCGATCCACTGGGTCTTCTGACCCCATGCATAATTTCTATGAAAATTTTAATGCAAAAATTATGGTTACTTAAACTTACATGGAACGAACAGTTGCCTTCGGAAATAATTAAAATATGGTTTTCAATTGTAGAAAACTTATCATTTTTTAACAAACAACAATTTAAGAATTCCACGCAGTGTTAATGCAATCAATATATTAATGTAGACTTACATATTTTTAGTGACGCATCTCAAGTGGCTTACGGAGCGTGTCTGTATGTCCGTAGTTCTAATAATAAAAATAATGTGTTGGTGCGTTTACTTTCAGCCAAAAGTCGCGTAGCTCCCATAAGTCCGACTACAATACCACGGCTTGAGCTCTGCGCTGCACTTGTCGGTGTCCGTCTCTATGAGAAGGTGATAAGTTCGCTTCGAATCCAAGTAAGATCAGTAATTTTTTGGTCAGATTCGACAATCGTTTTAGGTTGGTTAAAAATGCTACCTAACAAATTACAACCTTTTGTTCGTAATCGAGTTGCCGAAATTTTGGAAGAAACAGGTTCATTTACTTGGCGACATGTTCCCACTGATCTCAATCCGGCAGACTGTGTTTCCCGCAGTACGAACATAAATCAAATTCATAATCTTGACCTATGGTGGTCTGGTCCACAGTTTTTAAAGGGCGACATGTCTAGTTGGCCTGCTAACCCTATTGTAAGTGATAAGCTACCAGAAACTCGCTCGGAGATTTCTTTAGTTGTTACCAATCAGAAAAAACCTTTAATTGACTTTGAGAGATTCTCTAATTTTATAAGATTACAACGTTCTATGGCATACGTGTTAATATTTATTAATATTTGTAAAAAGAAACCGGTACAAAGTAAATTTTTAAGTAACGACGAACTACATAATTCTTTAAATACTTAGATTAGATTGTCACAAATTGAGTCATTCGAGGAATATATGTCATTATATAATAACAAAAAATTGCCTTCGAAATGTACTATTTTGAAATTTAATCCTTTCCTAGACGAAAATAAAATAATGCGTGTCGGTGGTCGTTTAGGAAATGCATTATTTACTTATGAAAAGAAACATCCGATCATGTTACAGTCCACTAATCGTTTTACCAAATTACTGTTTAAGTATATGCATGTTAAGCTTTTACACGCCGGTCCTCGTCTACTATTAGCTTCAATTAGAGAAATGTATTGGCCCATCGGAGGCCTCAAGTTAGCTAAATATTGTTATCGACAATGTTACTTATGTTGCCGTTATAAGGGAAGGGTTATAAATCCACTTATGGGCAATCTGCCTCAGGGTCGAGTGACTCCCGGCGGTTTTCCCTTCGAGAGCGTTGGCGTCGATTATGCTGGACCTATTATGTCCGCCAGTCGTCAAGGCCGTGGTTGTAAGCTTACGAAAGTGTATATTCTCATCTTCGTTCTGTGTGTTCGTGTACACGTCGAGTTAACAGGCGATCTAACAAGTAATAATTACTTATCAGCACTTCATCGATTCATTTTACGTCGCGGTAAACCTAAACACATATACTCCGACAACGGAACCTCATTCGTAGGCGCATACAACGAAATCGGTCGTTTTATAAAAGACAATTGCAATTCACTGTCCGAGAATTTGGCTCAGGAAAATATAAATTTCCATTTCATTCCTCCGCAAGCCCCTCACTTTGGCGGTCTTTGGGAAGCAGGCGTTAAGTCAATTAAATATCATTTACGGAGAGTTTTAGGTAATTGTAACCTTATATACGAGGAATTAAACACTGTGCTGGTTCAAATTGAAGGTGTACTGAACTCTCGTTCGCTGACACCTCTCTCCACGGATACTGATGACTTACTGCCATTAACCCCGGGACATTTCCTCATCGGCCGCCCCATCACCTCTCCTCCTTCTCAAAATTATGAAGAAGTCCCTAGCAGTAGACTGAGTCGATACCAACGCATCCAACAACTTCGTCAACATTTTTGGAGAAGATGGAGCAAGGAGTATATCTCAGAACTCCAGCAGAGATCAAAATGGCGTTCCAATGCTGACACTTTAGGGACGGGTGATCTTGTAGTCCTGAAGGAAGACAATTTACCGCCGCTCAAATGGCGACTGGGTCGAATTACAGCATTTCATCCCGGAGCCGACGGCATCAACCGCGTTGCCGATATCAGAACTGCCACCGGAATCGTCCGAAGACCTTTTTGCAAAATCTGCCCTTTACCTAACAACAGGGAATGCTAATTTTGTTGAAAGACAAACCTTCAACGCCGGGGAGCATGTCTACGCAAACGCCGTTTTTTGTTACGCACGAAGTTGCGTTACATACGTTTTACTTAGTTCTTTTTTTTTTCTAAAGTTGTAACCACCGCCCTATTTTTTAATTCATTTTTGTCAATTGCGAAGTACACGGCGATAATATCGGCATCAAAGAGTTTTATTTTCTCCTCAAATTAACAAGTAAACAAAGGAGTATGCTAGGGTTAAATCTGAATGGCAGGGTGAGAAATTGCGTGATAAGAGATAAATGTGGTATGCAAGATGATGTTGTGACTAGGATTAAGAAAGGAATGCTTCGGTGGTTTGGTCACGTAGAAAGAATGAATAAGGAAAGAGTGACAAAGCAAATTTATATGGTAGATGTGAACGGCAGAGTCGGGGAGGGACGCCCTAGAAAAAAGTTTATCGACCAAATAGGCGATATTTTGCAAATGGGCCATGTTAGAAGTACCCTTAACCGACGAGCATGTATGCGTAGATATATGGATGTAAATGAGGCGAAAGAGGTATGTCAGGATCGTGCCAAATAGAAGTCCGTAGTCTCTGCCTACCACTCTGGGTGACAAGCGTGAGTGTTTATATATTTATATATAATTTCATGTTTGTCGACAGTGAAAAGATTTGATAAGTAAAACGATTGTTTCCCAGAAATTTGATACCTCTACTATAGTATGTGCCAATGATTGAGAAAAACGGACAATGACCAGAGTGAGTATGAGCAGAGTGTTAAAAGACGTAACTTACAAAATCTCAATTTATATGCGATAACAATATTTAATATTTAATTTTCAATTTATGGTAAGTAACGCAGCAATTCATTTAATAATTGAAAAAAAAAAATTGAAGCAATATAATCACCATATTGAGCTGTTGCAAATTCATCCCTTTAAGATAAACAAAACGCGCGTTACGTCAATTCTTTCTAAAAGAAACGTGACAATGGCAGCCAGAGATGCGTCACCTTTTTTGGAAAGGGTACGTTGCACGAAAAAATAAAACTTTCAAGTTATCAAATGTTAAAATTTACTTAAAGATGGTTTAACTCAAATCATCTTTTACGTAACTTTCTAATAATAGTTAATAAATATATATTATATGAATCATTATAAAAAAATAAATTAAAAAAATCATTACGAATAAAGAATACATACTAACTACATATAAAATGTGCCTATATATTGAAGTTTTGTAACCCCTAGTTAAACGACCGAAAGGTCATTGTCCGTTTTCTCAATCGATTTAGCACATACTATATCTAAAATGCGTTTCTTTTTTGTTAAACTATAAAATCGACTTCAAGCTTTAATATGTTGTGAGGAAGTTAACAGCACGTGGATGTTTTTAAAGTTTTTCTGCACACCAAATGTTTCAGTGTTTTTTTTTTGTTATTTGTCATTATTTTTGAACTCTTTAATTAAAAGTATTACTATTTATGATGTTTCCGTCTGGTATTTTCTAATGTAGACAGACAGTTCTTGTTTTGGTGTTGATAATGAATGCTTGTTACGGCTTTTCATTGAGAAAAAAATATATAATATAATCTTTTTATTAATTTATAAAACGCCTTACCTCGATAAATTGAAAAACAAATCTTTAATGTATTTTTTATCATAAATAGTTCACTTTTGCTGAGGGTCTTTATAGCCTCATTCATCAGTAATAACCTCCCCTATAACCTCCTAGCAGGAATAGGTAGAATATCCAGTAAGCCTAGCTTCACAAATCATACCTATTCAGTAGCATCGGTGTTATTTTGTGAGGATGTCTGGTCTACAAAATTTATAGTAATGGTAATCCTAAATATAGACTTCAGACTTTTTCAATCAATAAATATGTTTAGTTAATGAAATAAGCTTTTTTGGTACTTTATTCAACATTTTTATATAAGATGTCAAGTTAAGGCATTGCATTGTAAAAAAACACGTTTCAGGTGCCAACATTTGCCTACGAAAAGCGACTCTCTCGCATTGAAACTCTTCGTTTAGCTATCACTTATATCAGCTTTATGTGTGAACTGTTGCACGGCTCTCCACAACCTCATCATCCATCGCATCCCAGTCTTCATCCGCCGAGACATGTTTTCGACGCTGAAGTTCCATGGTGCGCTTAAATTATACAAGATATAGTAATAAGCATTTGCCTACCGAGGCATTTTAAATGAAATGGGTTTGTTGATTTTATTTACGTTATTAAAGGTACAAAAATAATTGTTTCTGATTATTATTTTTCTAAAATCAGAAGTTTTTGTAGTGGTATAAAATAATATAAAATAGAATACAATAATTTATTGAAAGTTCTTTGTACGTATCACTAATAAAAAAGACAATATCGAAATAAGACTGTTATTTTTGAACTTGTTTAATTCGTTTTACATACATATTCGATTTATTTTGGTTGAGATTTCTTGTAATAGTGTATTATATAAAATAATATGTTTGAGTGTAGTTTAGGAAGATATTATATTTGTAGTCACTGTTAATATCTTTGAATCTTATTACATAAGCTTTGCTACATCATATTGTAATAGATGATCGTATTATCTTGATTCTTGAATTTATTACAAGCTTATGTTCTTGCTGAATCGGTGTGTTTTTAATTGATGCAATTTTTCACAAAATTAAATGAAAACGCCTTTAAATATCGTCGCTACTCCTGACAAGTTCTATATAAAGTATTTGAAAGGTTTTGAGAAACAAAAATCATTTTCTGTCCTAGGAGTAAAACTTTTAACTCTTTGCCTTATTCGATTAAAAGTAACCAATCCTCACACGTGTTCAAGAAAGAAGTTAACGAACACTATTTGTCATTCTGACCCCTCTCTCTTCGTCTTTTTATTTATGGTCATTGATCTGCCTAAAATGTGTTGCCTTTTTAGTGCATAACCTGGAATCCATTCATAATTTAGTGTACGCTAACCGTTCATATTTCTATAATTTTTATTTAATTATTTTCTGAATTCTCTGAAGGAGATTTATGTAGCAATAAAACTGCCCTTTGATTTTCCTTAATATTAGTTTAGTTTTGTTATATTTATCCTATATGGAGTACTACCTATGGAGTACAATAAAGAGTATAGAATTGTATGTATAATTATAATATATATAATTGTACGTGCAAGCCGTATTATTATTTCACTCTAGTGTCCCTTTATATTTTAGTCTTTTAATCGAGTAAGTAGTTATTTTTATAGAAGTTTTTCTCAAGTAATTGCGTAGGTATCCTTTCTTAACTAGCCAGTGATTTCTGAACTCAGTAAAAGTGGTAAGTACATAGTGAATTTACCAATTTTACTGTGTTTTGACTCCTAAAATTATTTTTATTATATTGTTTTCACCTCATCGCTTACATTTTACATTGCTAACACAGTTGCTTTGATTATATACATGTCTATATAATCAAAGCATAGTTGATGGACGACTAAACACGGAACACAACTCCTTTATGTGCATTTCTGCACATGCGAACAGTCAAAATACATATGGAATTTGTGAAGATCGTTTCTAGTTCGTATATCAATAATAAGAACTTTATTAACATATAGAGAACGAAACCGAGTATTTTAGTGCAAAAAACAAAAAATGTAAAAATGCACATATGACATTTGGCAGGGGCAGCGGCGATATCAAATAAAAAAAAACCATTAAAAGGTCATCTTAGAGTAATAATATGTTGTTCCTTTTGTTTTAACTATAAATAATCATCATCGAATATAGAGGATTAAAGTAATTTTCTCAAATAAATTGGAAAAAAGGTCTTCCCTTAATACTAAAAATGTATATTGTTCGTAATAAAGTTTAAAAAAATTAAAGGTTTTTTTTATTAAGTCCATGAACCGAATCATTCTTTTTATAGACTAGGGTGACAAACAAGCACACATTACACCTAATGGTAAGTGAATGCTATGGTCCACAGACATATCCATATATCCTCGATTAAACATCGAAATGAAAATGCATTATCATCCCGAGAAGTAAGATGGGATGCCTCGTTTCCAGTGTAAAGGATCTCCGGTTCTTTACACTCACCATATGAACCACAGCAGCATTAAGCTGCTTTTCGCACTGTTTTGCTGTGAGAGCGTGGTTCTTACCCGGTCGAGACAATCTATTTGTGCTATATACATAATATAGCTGTAGCATGGCTCCACCACGTATAAAATATCATATTCTGCCTAGGGGTACAATCCGAGGGCGTCGCTGTGTTTCAAGTTTGCGTATTCTTCAAAAGACCTATCTATGTTCAGCTGACGACCAAAAAATTTATGAAGGTAAAAGAAAAAAATATATACATTAACTAGCTGTGCCCGCGACTTCGTTCGTTCTACTTTTGTTATGATAATCGATAATGTTTTATTTGTACTTTTAACTGTCACAAAGATCTATAAAGACACTTATCAGGATCAAAACATTCAGTTAGTCATTCAGTCAGATAAACTAACGAACGAACAAACAGACGGGCCCGCAAACGAACTAAGAAACGAATTGCCTATACATTTCATATAGTAAATAAATAACAAAATGACTGCAATAACGTAATCCACAATTTGCTACCATATTTCACAAGCCAGCACTTGGTAACCTATACAAAAGACAAGAGACTACTCTAAATAAATTATACGCTCCATCAACAACCAACCAATCAGTCAATCTTTATTCATTAACCATAAATTGTGTACGACTATGAAAGCAATGTCCTTATTATATTACTGCTTACTTACTTACTTTACTTAATTTAGATAAACAAAATAAATAAATTAGGTAATCAAACAATTAGATAAATAAATAAACTAATAAATGTCATTGTGCCTTTCTTATCTTTATAATAATTATTCTAATTAATATTCATCATAAATGTTAAATAATTTATTCTTTACATCATACAATAAAGAAAAACCTAACAAAAAACTAGCAAACGTGAACCTACTCAATAAGTTAAAAATAAAATAAACGTTTAAAAATAAAAAAAATCAAATAAAAAATAAATAAATTAACTATTAAATTTCTTATTACATAACATAAACACTCACGCCTGTCACCCAGAGGGGTAGGCAGAGACTACGGACTTCCATTTGGCACGATCCTGACATACCTCTTTCGCCTCCTTTACATCCATATATCTACGCATACATGTTCGTCGGTTAGGGTACTTCTAACGTGGCCCATTTTCAAAATATCGCCAATTTGGTCGATAAACTTTTTCCTAGGGCGTCCCTTACCGACTCTGCCGTTCACATCTGCCATATAAATTTGCTTTGTCACTCTTTCTTCATTCATTCTATCTACATGACCAAACCACCGAAGCATTCCCTTCTTAATCCTGGTCACAACATCATCTTGCATACCACATTTAGCACACACACACACACACACACACACATACACATATATAAATTTCTTATTATTTAAATAATAAGAAAATAAATTAAATTAGGAGTACCCTTAACCGACGAGCATGTATGCGTAGGTGTATGGATGTGAAGGAGGCGAGAGAGGTGTGTCAGGATCGTGCCAAATGGAAGTCTGTAGTCTCTGCCTACCCCTCTGGGTGACAGGCGTGAGTGTTTGTGTATGTATTTAAATAAATATTTTCACTACTTTACATATTCGTCAATATTATGAGTACATTTTCTTATAAGTAGTGCCTTCAACTCTGTTTTAAAACACTTAACTTTTTATTTCTTTTAGTCTTTAGGGCATCTTGTTAAATAGTAGAACTGCCTGATAACGAGGACAGTGTTTAAAAATTTCCAGTTTAGGCATAATAGGAAAAGTCAAGTCCATCCTTCTGGTGCTTTCTCCCTCTTTCATTTCTTCATCACATCAAGAATGTCTATTTTAAAGATGTCGTTCAGAATTATTAAAATATATAGGCTGGGTGCAGTACAATTAGCTTTTTGAAATATTCTCTACGCAATTCCCAAGGCAGAATGCATACCATTGCTCTTATAGCTCTTTACTGGGAAGTGAATGCTTTTTTCATATTATATTTATAGCTATGGCCCCATAATTTTGTGCTATATCTTAGCTTGGACTCGACAAGCACATAGTAGACGTTTAAAAGTTGATCAACGGGTAATTCGTCTCGCAAAGTACGTAAGGCATATATATACTTGAACATATTGTGTCTACTATAGCTGCCAGCTCAACTTTCGAGTTGAGGAGATCGTCGAGATGAATTCCCAAAAACTTCACAGAACTTAAATTATTGTGCGATAGCGTTTGCTTATGAAAGTTGGTTCGGAATCTGTGTTAAAAATGGTTAGGTTAGTGCTACATACATCCCGTGTTGCCAGTCGTCCCATCGGGCGTGTCCCCAGGAAGAAACCGTCGCGGACCGAAATTGGCTGGGTTTGGGCGTACCTTAGATTCTGAATGGAATCAAAAACGACCGAGGGCTTGTTTGGAGATTGGATGCCCTACTAATTGATTCCCGTATCTTCTCCGTTGAGAGGAACAGAGGATGTGACATGCGCGGTGAGATGCAAGGTGCACTCGGCTTTTGCCAACACCGGGCAACCCTGTGATTTTCAGGGACCACATCCTGTAAAAAAAGGAAATTGAATGGACTCAGTGTTCCCTCACCCGGTCTCTGGAAAGAACCCGTATCAACTCTGCCACCGTTCAAACCTCGGAGTCCCTTTGGCGTGTCGTGGGATCATGTCTCGCGGCGCTTGAGGGGCCGATGGCTCTTGGCTTAACCGCCTAGAGTCGCGAGGATGATAACCTCTATAAAAATTACCCGAATCTCAAGCGTGGCACGCCGTGAGGAGCTGCATGGTTGACGGGTAAATGTTCAGTCGTTAGCATTGCCCCCCGTCAGGATACCGGCCGACCCCTTTGACGGGTTACGCATAGGCTTATCCAGGCAAAGGAGGTACTGCTCGGATGAACAGTTATTTCCTCGACACTCGTGGGATAAAAATGGAAAAATCTAAATATTTTAAAACAGTAGAAATAGATAAGGCTGGGTTGAAATCAGATGCAAGCCTACGTGGCGATGTATCAAGGACGGCTTCTAAGTCTGGAGGCCGCTCCGGTGGGGCAAAAAAGAGACGTTTAACGAAATCAATATCGTCCAGTGACAAAGAAACTTTTTTAAAAGAGACGAATTCTGAGATATGAAAAGAGGTGATACTATTAATGGATAAATCTGGAGAGTTCGTGGTGCCTGGGCCTGAGGAAGCTCTTAATATGGCTGAGAGGCAACTGGAACAAATTAGTTTGTGCTGCCAATCAGAAACGGACTGCCCTGGGGCTGCCTACTTTAGTCGGAGATGACAACAGTTCGGCAATGGCTCTCAACCAACAGTTTCTCAACGATGTCGAAATCATACTGATGGTAGCGGCCAAGCCGAGAAATTTGAAAGGCACATTTCAACGTGCCTTAAAGGATGCAGCCACGTCAGTAAAAAAAGTCGTGGAGGTCCTACATAGGAGGTCAGTGAATAATGAAACGGCGAAATTGCAGGCTGAGAACACTTACCTGCGTATGAAATAGAGGAGCTTCGTAAAGAGCTATCTAAAATCTGGCTCGAAGTGGCGGGGATTCAACAAAACACCTGCTCCACCATCTCCTCGTGTGCGAGGAGACAACGAAAATGAGGAATTGATAAGTTCCATTATGCGCCAAGTTGTGACACTGCAGCCCGGGGCTGAAGATCGTGGTTTCACATACGCAAAGATGCTGACAGAGGCTAGAAAGAAGATTGACCTTGCTAGCCTTGGTATCGAATCTCTGCGGTACCGACAGGCGGCCACTGAAGCCCATTTTTGGAGATACCAGGAGCAACGAGTGGCGATAGAGCTGATTCCCTGGCTAAGATATTAAAAGAGTCGTTGCCTGAGGAGGTGGCTAGAGTATCTAGATCAACGAAATGTGCTGAAATGCGCATCTCTGGCCTCGACGACTCTATCAGTACAGAGGAAGTTGTCGCTGCCATTGCACAACAAGGGGAACGTCCTGCAGAAATGGTGAAAGAAGACGAAATCCGCAGAACAAGCTCTAGCACCGGTACCATCAGAGTGAGCTGCCCAGTACCTGTGGCCAAGAAAGTTGAAGGAGGCGGGCGCCTTTTGATCGAATGGGTGGCAGCACAGGTGAAAACATTGCCACCTAGACCATTACGGTGCTACAAGTGTCTGCGTAGTGAACATGTGCGTGCCCAGTGCACTTCAGAGGTGGACCGAAGCAATGACTACTACTGATGTGGCCAGACTGGCCACAAGTCAGCGAAGTGCAGGGCTACGCCAAAATGTTCACTGTGTATTGCAGCGAATAGGCTGGCTGACCACGTACTGGGGAACAAGAGGTGCTCGCCTCCAAAGCAAAAAAGAAAGGGCGATATAGTGGGTGAAAGGACCCCGACTACGCAACCTCAAATGGAGGAGGCGATGGCAGTCCACTAACATGATGGCTGATAATTGCCATTATCGTCTGCTTCAGGCCAAGATCAACCACTGAGCTGGCGCACAGGATTTGCTTTTGCAGAGCGTGGCACAGTGAATGATTGAAGTAGCGGTGGTCGGTGAGCCGTACTTCGTTGCTTCCAGAAACAACTGGGTTGGTGACTTCGATGGCTTAGTGGCCATCATATCGTCGACGGCTACAGGTCCCATCTTCCACAATAGTTGCGAGAGGTAAGAGCGATTCGGTGGAGGGAAATAATTCTCATCGGGGTGTACTTCTCTCCTAACAGATGCCTTGCTGAGTTTGAGACGTTCTTGAGCGAGTTGGGTGCTATTATTGGGCAAAACTTACCTCGCCCGGCACTTGTCATGGGAGACCTTAACGCTAAATCTACTGTCTGGAGTTCTCCTGTGACTGATGCACGTGGCGAGGCATTAGAGGGATCGTTCTACACATGCATGCGGAGACAGGAAGGATCTATCGTAGACGTCTCGCTTGCATTTCCTGCCATAACAAGCTGCATTCCTGGCTTTGTTTTGTTTAGTTTTGGAGAATGTGGAAACGTTGTCGGACCATCGTCACATTCGATTCGATGTCTCCACTTCAGACAGAAAGACAGTCAGTATTCCGGTCCGAAGGCATATCCCATCGTTAACAAAAAGATGGGTATTAAAAGGAATGAGTAGAGATGCTGTGATTGAAGCCTTTATTGTCCAATCGTGGCTGTCCTCACCAAATGGCCCTGTAGAGGCTGAGATGGAAGCAACTTGGTTTCGGGACGCTATGACACACATCTGTGATGCAAGCATGCCCTGCTCCAAGCCTGGTGGTCTGTAGAGATAGCAGTTCTACGCGTTAACTGTATGAAAGCGAGGCGCCAGTACGCCAGGTATCGCAGAAGACGGCTCCGTAACGATACTGAGAAGAACAGCTATAGGAAAAGCATAAAGAATTCCGGAAAGTTCTGCCGTTCATTCGCGAGGCTAAGACTCGGTCTAATATACGCAATAAAATGAGTAAAAACTAGTATTATTTAAAAATGGCCTTTGTCAAGCAATGCACTATAAAAAGGCAAAAGCTAAGTCATATGAGGCAACCTATGGGGGCGGCCTATGTTCAACGGACTTTTATAGGCTGTAATGGATGGATGGATAAAGTTAACCGCGTACATTAAATCCGGTGATTCGTACTCATATAAAATAAAGTTTGATTATTTATTGCATTACTGAATTTGCAGATTACTATAGTGATGGGTGCTGTTTTGGGCACCATCATTTATCGCATTTCCATGGTGTCGGTTATTTACGGGGGCACTGGATTTTTCCTCAAAAAACACGCGGAAATCGGACGAATCCCACGGATCTCGGTTGAGGACCCTCAACCGAGATCCGTGGGATCCATGGGAGCGCCCGTATAAGATGGTCAGTAATATAGTATAGTAACGATTGAAAAACCGGCCTTAAAGATATTTTTTGTCACTTTTTTGAGTGAACTAAAATCTCTAGTTCATTGATGATGTACTAGTAGTTAAAATAAAAAAAATCATCCCGACATTTATCACACTCAGGGTTGGAAGTTTTACTTAATATTATGAGACCACCCCTAGGTTTGCCATAATCTAAGGGTGGTCTAAAAAAGTATGAAAAAGTTTATCAAAGTCGGTAAAGCACGAAACACAAGGTTTCTTTAAGACAGCTAAAAAGTGCATCAAAACCCTTTCTAATTCAAAATACTAGTTTAGTAACGTCGAATTTGTTTATGGTTGTATCAAATCAATTTAAGTTACACACACGTACATATTACGTATTGTTAATGTACGTGTGTGTAATAAAACGGATCGTTATGAAGACCGAAACGTTTCTTATTTATTGAAAATAAGTAGGCATCGATTACGCGATTGCCTGTGATGAAAGTAAATAATATAATATGTAGTTGGTCACCACATATTTGGTAAATTACCAATATAATACAATTAATAAATTAAAACAAAGTCAAGCGAATCTGCGGCTAACCAACTTCATTTATTTTAGTACATATGTTTTCATATTTTGTTAGATATTTTCCTTCCGCTTCGATGTTATGAAGAAGGTTTTCAATAATATCCATTATATCGTATTTAATTTCGAGTTAAGGCTAAGTTAAGGATTGTAACAAAACATGGTTGCACTATTTTAAGGATATCTATGTGCATTTCGTCGGCTCAGCTCATTACGTGGCTCAGTGATAAGTGGTCGCTGTAAAGATAGTGCGCTGACCCATTATTATTAATTATTAACATAAGCAAATGCTTTAAAAAGTCGTCTTAAAATATTATAAAAGTAATATTTTGAACTATCAATCTACATTAATAAGCATATGGATTAAATACTTTCATTTTAAACCTTAAGTGAAGGCTTAATATTAGACACAAAATGCATTATTTTACTACAAATGTGATTGTAATATTCTAAACTATTAAATAAATAAAATACATTAACGTGGTAGAGCCGCGGTGCAGATATGTTATGATTGTAGCACGAATGGGTCGACTCGCCCGGGATTGGACCACGCTCTTACATAGGTACTCGTAATAGCAGCGTAAAATAGAACGAAATGATTTCCATGTCAGTCCTCAGGGGTGGTAACGCATCTAAATTGAATTGTCTGTTTGTAATATAAAACTAATAATTTTTCACTTAATACATTTAAACATATTTACAATACTTCTAACAAAAACACAATTTTTATAAATAAATCTGGCTTTGTGTTTGTTCTAGCTGATCTCCGCAATGGCTGGACCGATTTTGACGGGTCTTTCTCCAGCACTAGCAAAGAATTAGGGATCCGCACAAAAAAAAGAAACCATGAAACGCAATCGTAATAATTTCGATGCCAACGATGTCGCGGGGAACAGCTAGTGGAGTATAAATGTGTGACCGTGTGTTCGTTTGTTACCCTATAATCTACGTCTATAATCAAAATCCCCTTTAATCTATATATGACTTTGAAACCATGCAACCGATGTGCCTAAAATCGGCAACCCAAAAAGGCTGAATATGAAGGTTAAGGCGCTTTGCATTTAAAATTAGTGGCAACTTCCGGAGATGGCCTGCAGGATCAACCAACGTTTATTTGAGTCAGTTCCTGGAACATTTGAAATCTCAGTTGGACCACGTTGACACGGTAGGTGGCACTGCCGTCGAGATGCAGAAATCACCCGCGCAAAGCCAGGGCGGATAGCTAGTTTTTTTTATAGGAAAAGGGTGACAACGAGCACACAGTCCACCTGATGGTAAGTGGTTGCTGTGGTCCATAGACATTTACATCTATCCTCGATTACGAATCAAAATGAAGATGCGTTGTCAGCCTTGAGGACTAAGATGGATTGCCTCTTTTCCAGTAAAAAGGGTTTCCGGTTGTCTACACTCACCATACGAAACACAGCAGTATTAAGCTGCTATTTGCGCTGGTATTCTGTGAGAGCGTGGTCCTTCCCCGGTCGAGCCAACCCATTCGTGCTACAACTATACAATTAATATGGCTGCAGCATGGCTCTACCACGTAAGTTTATTATGAGCATACACATTGTCTAGAGAGTCTATCCCCAAAAGGTCATTCATACCAGTAAATATGACCAAGAGATAAACTGATAGCCGTGTAAACACAATGTGAAAAAGGTATGTGTTGTTCTTGTTTTCATCTAGTTTATGTATTTCAACAGAATCAGCGTTTATTATCAAAGGTTTATGTTGCACATCTGCGGCCATTGTTAATATTTCATAGCATTCCTTAACATCCACAGGGTCATTGAAAAAACCAGGTCAATTAGTCTCCCAATTAAGTTTCGTATACAATTATATTGAGATAAGCTACAGGTGTGTACAGAGTCGAGAAAATCAGAAATATACTGACAGGAGTAATTGGTAGGTAGCAACTGAGTACTATCGCTAATTTTCCAATCTTATTGACTTCTAAATTAAAGTCACCTACAATTATGAATGTCGCATGCATTTGATTTAAATTTTGTAATTGGGTGTTATGAATTACTCATATTTTCTCTAAACAGGTAAAGCACACTAGCGGTCTGGAACTTTTTAGTAAAATGGAGAACCAAATATTTTCCGCATATCTACACCAGTCACCTCTCTCCTATCAAAAAGTTATTCTTCACAGCAATTGGTTCACCCTCCCACCCCACCCGCGTTTGTGATGTGCTAAATTAATTACAAATCCGCCTCCATACTAGATTTTTAACTATTATGTTATACTGTTGACCTACTAGGTTTCGGAATATCCCAACGCGTCGTGCCTAGCTTTGCATTCGATTTTACAGTACTGACTTTGCAGGACCAATTTTAATAATCGACAGAATAGGCCGTGGCCTTAGGTTTATAAAATCTCTGTATGGCAGATTTTAAGGTTCAGGCAGTACATTTAGAGATAATAAGTTCATTGAGCACTAAGGAATTTATTCTAGCATTGCATCACTTTATATCCCGTCGTGATAAGTCGCGAGAAATATTTTGCTGTAACAGAAGATATTTAGTTTGCGCAGGCATAGAGGTAGGTAATTTCCCAAGTAACATTTTTCCGAGCCTAATTTGTAAAAAATGCCTTTAGGGTTTAAAAAAGTTTTAAAAAGGTTAATACTTTGCTATCTGGTTATATCAAGTACTTGCGAATGATTATTAAGCCCTAACACTAATTGTTTATTATTACAACCTTAAAGCTGCCGACAAGAGTTTAAATTAACGTTATTTTGACTTGTGTTTCAAGAGCATATAGTCCTAGGATCATAAAGTTGTTATTTACTCCTGATTAAGTTCTAAAAAGGCTGGCATTTTACATAAGTAAGATCCAAAGGTAAAATTTTTAACTTTCAAATTACCATAAGGTTATAGATTGTTGAAATCGCTTATAAGTAATTTCTAAACCCTAATTTAAACCTTTAGGCTGTATTAGAGTTGTCTATATAAACAAATTAGGACTGTGTGAAAAAACCCAAACCAGTAAGCTGTTCTTAAGAGTTGATGGTATGATTAAAGTCCTACAAGAATATTTTAAAGCTTTACAGACGTCCTCAGAGAATGTCAGTTGCGTTTGCGACTTCAAAGCAACGATTGTCTTGCAGGATGGACCGACACAGGGTGATCCAAAAAACGAAGCGGAAATGTTAAACGTAAATTGAGTAAAAATTTCTTAAGAATAACTAATACACCGGAAAGTTTGAAGTCATCATGTTATTACAGTTGAAGTTGTTGTTTTAAGTACAGAATGAGCTTTAGCCGGTCCCGCGGCATGTTATATTCATTATGGATTTCCTCTTGTAAAAGTGGTTGTTTGGCTGTTCGATTTTAACTATTTTTATAGATCATTGTTCCGCTCAAGGTACCCGACTTCCTAAAACTCTTTAGTTTCAACTACAAGTGACGTGACATCGTCTGAAATATTTGAAGAATTTAACAAAAAAGTAAAGCAGATGATGATGGTGATTTATCTGAAAATTTTGAAGACCTTGAAGCTATTACATTAGAAACTCGTGTGGATGCAACAAAGGATTAAGAATGTGGGCTTTGAAATACAAAACTAAACATGTTGCCTTAAAAAACCTTTTAGACATATTGAACAAACAAATTAATCTGAAACTTCCTAAGGACCCGAGATCCTTATTGAATACTTCCAGTGGTAATATTCAAATAAAAAGTATTAAGGGCGGTCAATACTGGCACAATGGGCTTGAAGCATGCTATGAGAATTTTTTCATGATATTAAAGCTGATGAAGATATTTTAATTACGATAAACATTGACAATTTGAACCCTAAAGATTATTGGTATTTACTATGGAAAAGGAAAACCACTAGACCTCAACGAATTCCTGTCACCATTACTTGATGAATTGAACACAATTTTAAAGCAAGGCATTAAAATTGGTGATTATACTATAGCGGTAACATTAAAATGTTTTTTAAGATTCCCCAGCAAGGTCATACATCAAAAGTAGGAGTGATCATTTTGAAATCAAATTAGCTTGTTTTATTTGGTAAATTTTCTACAATAACCACATGAAATAAATGTTATTAAAACCCCTCAGTAAAAGAAAGTAGAAGCTGTAAAAGTCGGTGCAATTTTTTTTAGTTTCCTGGTTTCGGAAAGCTTACCTTATAAACCTATACCTGTTGAAAATATTTTCAAATGCCATTAGGGTGTTGTATGCAATGCATTCTATATCAGGTTTGAAACCGTAGGTTAGTATAATTACTTATTTTCTTTACAGGAGTGACGAATCTCAATTCTCAACATGGCTGTCATAGATGCTCTATAGAGGAAGAGTATACACCCGTGTCCCACACTACTTACTATCCGAACAAAATCTTCCCGAATAGGACTGACGCGCAATAAATACGATGAATATCATATGATGAAATCATCACAAGATACATTTCCCTCTTATGAAACTTCCGATCAACATGGTTGACGCCTTTCCAGTAGCAGAATAGTTACATTTGATAGCCATAGTAAAAAGACTTCTCACTAGTTGGCGTGATGGATATATCAAAAATAAGTCGCTTAAATGGCCTAGTAAAACAAACAAAGAATTATCTTTAAAAATGCAATTCCACAAATTGCCTAAAGAGCTACACAGAAAAATAAGAGGATTGGATTGCTTATCATTTTGGAAATCATTGGAATACAGAATTTTTTATTATATTACTGGATTGTTGTACTAAAAGGGGTGATACGAGATGACGTGTATTTTCTGATTTTGTTTTGTGCAGTTACAATTTATTCGACAGATCATTATCATGCTTATGTAGTTTCAATAAAAACAATAGCCTACTCATTTTAGTCAAACGCAAAGGTCTTATTACCGCTACGAATGTTATGTTTCGTAGCGGTAATAAGCCCTTAGCTCAAATAGCCAAATGGCTAATAGAGATTCAAAAATCTCAGTATGATGTGCAAAAAGATGTGAAAAGTGATGTAGGTTTATCCACAGTTAAAATTCATCAGCAATTCCTATCTTAGGTCATGTGATCAACAATAATAATTCAACTCCTATTTTAATGCTAATATTAGAGAATGTTTGTTTTGAAGTAAAGTAATAAAATTGTTGGATACTTACAAAGAATAATCGCGTCGTTCAAGTAATTGCATTTTGTAAACTTGACAAAGAATTTATTTTTAGTGGAAAGGAGATGAAATATTGCTTGGATTTTTTTAGAAAACGAATTAATTAATCTAAACTAAACGTTTACTGTGTCAATATATCTACTGTGCATTTAAATTATTTAATGTCTTCAGAATCTACTTTTGAGTTGTCAGACATAAAATGCAAACTTGTCGGGGTTTCATACAATTCTATTGTGTTTATTATATACGTTAAATTTATAAAAATAGAGTCATTTAAAAGTTTAAATCTTTTTATTCATTAATATATTAAAACCTACAATCAGTTCTTTTAGAACTGAAATTAAAGAAAAATTGAATTAAAGAATAATAGAGAGGATGACGTTTAAATTAGATTTTTTTCTAACAATACAAGTCAACATTTTCATTATATTTGGAACAAGATAGAATAATATTATTATAAAACTTCAACAAACATAATACATACATAAACACTCACGCCTGTCACCCAGAGGGGTAGGCAGAGACTACGGACTTCCATTTGGCACGATCCTGACACACCTCTTTCGCCTCCTTCACATCCATATATCTACGCATACATGCTCGTCGGTTAAGGGTACTTCTAACGTGGTCCATTTTCAAAATATCGCCAATTTGGTCGATAAACTTTTTCCTAGGGCGTCCCTTCCCGACTCGGCCGTTCACATTTGCCATATAAATTTGCTTTGTCACTCTTTCCTCATTCATTCTTTCCACATGACCAAACCACCGAAGCATTCCTTTCTTAATCCTGGTCACAACATCATCTTGCATACCACATTTATCCCTTATCACGCAATTTCTCACCCTGTCATTCAGATTCAACCCTAGCATATTCCTTAAAGACCGCATTTCTACAGCATTTATTCTACTTTCGTGCTTCTTCTGCCACACCCAGCTTTCACTACCATACATTAAAGTAGGGACTAACACAGAATTATGAATCACCATACGTGCCTGTTTTGACACATTCTGGTTCTCCATAATAGAGTGTAGTGCCCCATTCACTCTATTCCCTGCATTTACTCGTCGTTCTATATCCCTATCATATCTACCATCCCTGCTAAATACACATCCCAAATACACAAACTCATCCACTTGCTCAATTAACTCTCCTTCTATTCTTATTTCACATACCGTTTTGCTTTCTTCTCTTTCAAAAACCATCACTTTCGTCTTACATGTGTTCACTTTCATTCCCCTTTCTTTTAATTCCCAGTTCATTAATGTAACCATCATTTGCAATTCAGACGCCGATGACGCAAATATGACTTGATCATCGGCATACAGAAGGCATTTGACGGTTAACTCGCCCATTCTTAAACCACATTCTTCATCTTTCAAAGTTTGCAAACACCGGTCCATAAATAGGTTGAACAGCCAAGGGGAAGCTACACAGCCCTGTTTGACACCTTTTTGGATGCCAAACCAGTCCGAGTAGACCCCATTGATCCTGACACAAGCACTAGAGTCCCTATAAAGAGACCTCAATGCCTGTATCAAACCAGCGCTCAACCCATATGAGTTCAGTGTTTGCCATAACACATTCCTGTCCACTCTGTCATAAGCCTTTTCCAAGTCCATGAATGCACAAAAAACTTTCTGGTTTTTGGCCAAAAACTTCTCCGCAATCATGCGCATGGAAAAGACCTGATCTGTACACCCCATTCCCTTTCTAAAACCCGCTTGCACATCCCAAATTTTTCCATCAGTTTCTTTCATAACTCTTTCAATTAGCACCTTAGCATACAGTTTACCCACAATACTAAGCAAGCTGATACCGCGGTAGTTTTTGCAGTCCTGCTGTGACCCTTTTCCTTTATATATTGGTACTATTACTGCTTTGCACCAGTCATCCGGTACCCGTTTTAATTCCCAACATAAATTAAACAAGGTGTACAGCAGGCCTGCCACCACTCCCTCTCCAGCCCTTAGCATCTCGAGTGATACTCTATCATATCCAGCTGCCTTACCTGCTTTCATGCTTTTCATTGCTTTCATTATTTCATCTACACTTATCTCCATACCCCTTTCCACTTCTTTCGGAAATTCTAGTTCATTTAAATCAGACGACTCTTCACTCATAAATACGCCTTCAAGTATTCCTTCCATCTGTTTAAATTCGAAACTTCATCATTCAGAATACATCCATTCTCGTCTCTTATAGCATTTATTATAGGCTGTTTTGTATTTTGTATTTTATTTTTGTATTCAACAAACAGTCAGTTCTTTTAATTTTTTTTTATTAGTTATACCCTAGTAAGTACTATATAAGTGTTATTATTATAGAATAATGGAGAGAATGCCACGTAAGCATTCATTAGAATTTCTCAACGCAAAAATTAGATTTTTTCTAACATTTATAATTACAAAATCAACTTTTATGACTATAAATTCACTATTCTATTAATGACTACTAATAATATGAATATGCTGATGAAATTCGATGAAGTTTATTATTTAACATTATTTCATGAAATTCTAGTGAACGAAGATTGGTTCATTGCTATGCAACACTGTTTGAGGGCTGTTGAACTTCAAGTTCGTCTGCAGTTGGCTCTGTGGCGTCATTTTGTGATTCAACATTGGACCTTTTTACGATTTTACACGTACTTACTGAAACGGGTTTTAAGGTCGCCTTGAAACGTTGTTTAGAATTTTTTATTATTGCTTTTATACAATTATCATTATCTAGTTGACCTACAGTACAGTCAGCATTTTGTATTACAGAGAATCTGATGAATATGCATAAGAAATTTGTATGCAATCTTTTCATTTTTGTCCACAGAGTTGCCACTCCAAGATACCAATGTTAAAAGCTCTCCGGAAACATTGAGAGCTTTCAGCTTTTGCAGTTTTAAAAGAGTTAATTTTAATTCCTTAGAGTAATTTCCTCACGTCAGCCATATTTTTTCACGAAAATTAGAAAAATGTAATAAAAAATCAATTTTTAGTAGATTAAGGAGCGTGTGCATTTTTGCTTATTCACTATTTAAAATGTATGCTTTTTATTAAAATAGAAGTTTTATTTATAATGCTACTTTACACCAACTTCCGCATTTAATGTTTCTTATTTCATTAAAATATCTCCAAAAATTGTAACTTTCGAAAGGCCCGTATATTATATATCTATATATTATATATATTATATACTATTATCTTGAAGTATCACGATAAAGTGCCAGTCGCACTACATTTGTCCTGAAAACAAGAAGTTAACTGCATAATATTTATATGACTACCATTTATCTCGCCATTTTGAAACTTGGTACAATGACAGGGAATGATTAGAGATTTGTGTAAAAATATTTTACTTACACAGAAACATTCTAAGAGCAGGACTCCTGAAGAGCATTTATTCACAACCATCAAAAAGCTTATAGGTTGTCAAAGAATTACAGCCAAGATTACTTGAGAACTTAGAAGCTACTTTGCAAGGTTGTATTAACGTTAAATTAAGGTTATGAAGGTTATATTTGGGTTCTGTGTAAGTAGTTAGATAGGTTCTGGATTTGAGCTGAAGGTGTTGCTATAGCTCTCAGAAAGGCTATAAAACGTGGGCCCTTTTTGCACAAAGGAGGTTAGTATAAGGTTATTAAAACGTCATTGAGTCTGTTAAGACTTACGAGTGGATTTCCATATAAAGGTTCTAGAACCTTTTCAAAACTTTTCTAAAACCTAAAATGTTACTTGGGTTTCTTAGCTCGGAAGCAAGCTCTGGTTATGTGTCGAACACCTTTGTAGACGATGGCATCAAATTTCATTTTTCTCCTACGTATGCAAAGCTTTGGTGGCTTGTGTGATGCATCTGTGAAATCAGCCAAGTATTATATGCATACGGTGTTAGGATGTAATAATAGGGCGATCTTGAACATGTTCACAGACTGCGGACTTCCCGGAGAGTCGGTGCGAAGCACTTAGCTGTTTGCCTTTATTCGGGTTTTTTATAAATATTTTTGTTTGTCCTATGTCAGAGACAACACATACACACTTGACGCATGGTAAAAATTGACCAATCTTTTTCGGCGGATTGTAGTAGTTTTTATAGAAATTAGCTTCAAGATGTAGCTAATCTTGTCTGTGACTCCTCCGACTTAAGTCAGCACAGCAGGGACCCACTCGAGCGTACCCGGACTTCAGTCGGTCAGTGTGACGTAGGCGCGGGGCCTGAAGCTTGTTGTCTGAAAGCTTGAGGAAGCGCTAACGTAATGTGTGTATTAATTGTTATTTGTACAAAGTAACTTCTTATTGTATGGTAGACTCGGGTATGTCAAGATCTTTGCCATCGGCGACGGTGTGTTCGACGGTTCGACCACTTTAGTTGTAAATGATCGAGGAGGGCGATGGCTGCCACCTATACTTTTAAACCTGTTCAAAAGTTTGTGGAGCTTGTGGAGACTGATGTGCTCCGGCTTGCAACTCATTTTTACCTTTAAGGTTTTTATCTTTTATTTTTAAATATACTTTACACCTTACGCATTAGAAACCGTTTTAGGTTACGTTATTATTGGTTCCATTCCTACGGTTCATAATGTTTCATAATGTTTTATTATTGCCCCGCCGCTGTTGAACCTCCCGAATTATAGGCTCGCAATTTTCTGAGAAAGGTGGAGGGGAACGTTTATTTGGCTTAATAGTGTTGCGCTAAATTTATAGGTTAGTTACGCCACAGTAGTACGCTGACGCTGTGTGATATTTGAATTAATTATTCGTTACAATAGTTTGTAGTTATGGAAGTAATTAAGTAGCATTTGTTCGTGTTTGTAGTATCAGTTGTTTATATGTAGTTTATATTGCGTGGTGTAATTTACGTTTGTCGATTTATAAAGCTTCTACCACGACGTCCCTATATCGTTGTGTGCGATTATAGTTATGCTGAGTTGCTAGTTTTGTTGAAATTTCGAGATTACAATCAGATAGGACTAGTAGTCGCGCTTTTCAACGCCTCAAGCCGTTTTTGCAGTATATAATTGTTAGAGTAGGTGGGCACTTGTCTAACTCACATTTGAGTTTCAATCAACGGCACCCTATAGTTTTGCCGCGTAAAATTCATATTTTTAATTTATTTGTTGATTACCACGGTAAATTGAATTGTCACGCTGACCCCGAATTGTTGATGTCTATTTTGCGCCAGAATTACTGGATTCTTTCTGCACGTAATTCAATTCGCAATTGGGTGCACAAGATGTATAACTTGCTTTCAAGTGCGTTCTAGACCTTCATTTCCGGAAATGGCGGACCTTGGGTCTTGTCGTGTAACACAATCTGCAAAGCCTTTTATGCACACCGGAGTAGACTTTGCTGGTCCGTTCAAGGTCACGATCTCTCGTAGGCGTGGTAAAGATCCACGAAAGCGTATGTTTGTATTTTCGTATGTATGACTACTCGCGCTGTGCATATAGGACTTGCCGGTTATCTGAGCACGGCTAGCTTCATGGGTGCATTTAAAATGTTCCTTTCTCGCTGTGGCCCTGTAAGTAAAATGTACTCAGATAACGGTACGAACTACGTAGGGGCGAAACGTATTTTTTCGGAATTACACGAATTTCTAACCTATTAATATTATAATTTGGAGTTCGCTTACATCTTAGCTGAGAACCGCATCGAGTGGTCTCTAAACGTCCCCGCCGCGAGTCATTTTGGGGAAGAATTGGGAGACTAATATTAAGAGCCTAAAGAGTGGTTTATACCGAGTAATTGGAGATCAAAATTTGTCTTTCGAAGAATTAAGAACCGTACTCGCACAAATCGAGTGCGTAATGAATAGCCGCCCCCTTTGTCGTACGTTGTCAAGTGACCCCTCGGAGCCGCTGGTTCTAACTCCAGTGTCTTTTGCCTTTGAAGCATTTACCTGCTATAGACACAGACGAGAACTAATTTAATGTTTTTTCACGCCATAACTCTTATTAGACCGGCTGGTGCAGTCATTTTGGAAGCGATGAAAAATGGAATATTTACTTACGTTGCAACCTCGGCATAAATGGAACACGACAACTAAACTATTAACGGTCGGAACTACACTTACTCTCACTAATGAGAACGCGCCGCCTCTTTATTAGTCATTAGGGATCGTCGAAAAGGTTTTCCTGGATCCGATGGAATAACGAGGACAGCTCGTGTTGGGACAGCGACCGGGTCATATATGTGTCCAGACGGACGTCTGTGCCCTTTGCCCAATCAATATTTTCGAATTGATT
The DNA here is from genome assembly GCA_036936625.1 of Parnassius smintheus behrii. Lineage (NCBI taxonomy): Eukaryota > Metazoa > Arthropoda > Insecta > Lepidoptera > Papilionidae > Parnassius > Parnassius smintheus. The sequence continues at coordinate 19,413,077 of JAUPFT010000012.1, read as the reverse complement.
TTCTACGCCAGATTAGTGGCTTAAATCAGGTTTAGTATTAGCTTTAGTTAGTTTTGAAGAGGATCATTCAAGCCGGGGGGAATGGTTGCCACAAAAATGCATATTTTCTAGACTATATTAGCTGGTATCCTTTCCTTTTTACTTCCGTCTCCTTTCCGGCACGGGCACACTAATAGGAGACCAATAAGTGGCATCATTTTGCGCGTCCAATAAAACGCAATAAAAATTTTTACGTGGTAGACCCATGCAGCAGCTATATTAGTAGTATATTTGTAGCACGAATGGGTGGGCTCGACCGGGGAAGGACCACGCTCTCACAGAATACCAGCGTGAAATGGTAGCTTAATGCTGCTGTGTTTCGTATGGTGAGTGTAGAGAACCGGAGACCCTTTTACTGGAAAGAGGCATTCCATCTTAGTCCTCACGGGTGACAACACATCTTGATTCGTAATCGAAGATAGATGTAGATGTCTATGGGCCACAGCAACCACTTACCATCAGGTGGACTGTGTGCTCGTTTGTCAGCCTATCCTAGAAAAAAAACTTCGATATACCACCAGTCAAAATGGCACCGCTGAAGAAACTGTGACACCGCCCAAATTCTCTTTTAGTTTTCAACCATCTATTTTTAAATTCAACCTACCAATCTCATTCAAAACTCAGGTGTCCCGGATACTTTGCTACCACATTCGGTCTTCAGCTGCGACTCTTAGCTCTTTCTGGCAAACAGATCTCTGGCAACACCTTTGTTCCGCTCGATCGCTTCTTTAATACGAACTATATTAGAGTTTCATAAGTTACGCTACATGCATTTGGAGATCTGTCTTTTCAATCGCATGTATGCTGTCGAAATTGCTGCGGACTGTGGCTTCATTTCTCGTCAAACGGCCATGAGATTAAGAATGTGATCGGAGAGTTTTTGGGATATTCTGCGATGGATCATGCAGAGCTTAGTACCAACCAAACAATACGGCTATACGAACCGGCTTCCACTAGCTAGTCATTCATATTGCCCACGTTATTACAGTATTCTAGGCGCTGAAAACGATTTTTTAGCTCAAGCTGAAAGTTTTCGGGGTTTTGAATTAGAGCAAGAGTGGGACGGAGCGTTGACTTCATTAGACGTAACCTCTCTAACTGAACGTTGGGGTTCAGTGTGCCTCTTACCATCAGGTGATCGCTACCAATTCTCACCTTCGCGATAACCTAGTTGCCGTCTAGTCGACCTAATACCAACTAGGATATGAAAATGAAGTGAAAGAAAATGAAATTATACATATTTTATTTTACACGCTTTATATTGGCTTGACCTGTGCCCCCCCCCCCCCGACCATGGGTGCTGTAATGTGCTCGAAACGTCGAGTATTTAAGAATTTAAATATAGCCGATAAAATCCGTAGAAACTAGTATTATTTAAATGTGAGTGTTCGCGTAAATATAAGAACTGATTCTGTATGTAAAGAAAGAAAGAAAGAAAGGCTTGGGCCTAATATTCTGCATTGTATAGCTCGGAATGACGATCGACTCGAAACTAACGTTTCGAAAACACATTATCAATGTAGACACAAAAGCAGCGACGACGGTGGCGAGTCTTTCTCGGTTAGCCAAACCGAGCAGCCGCAGTCGTGTTCTCATGAGTGTCGTAAACTCGATTATGCTCTACGGAGTAGAGGTCTGGGAAGACGCACTTAAAATAGGAAAAAATCGGAAGCGGATTGCGTCGGTACAAACTGAGGACAGCCTGCAATTCCTTACTGGACGCGAACAGTTCAATGCCTACTTACACTTATGAAAATCCGAAACGTTCCTGATTGCGTGTACTGTCCGGGCATTGTCGACTCCACCCAGCACACCTTTTTAGTCTGTCCGCGCTGGTCTGAAACATGGCTACTCTGGCAGAGCAAGAAGAGGGTACCTCAGAGAACGGAGGAGGTCGCACCTTGGATGTTGGCAACAAATGTCCACCGGAAAGCAATGACGTGGTATGTTAGGGAGGTCCTGCTGATGAAAAAAGGAAGTAAAAGAAGAAGAAACGGAAGAGTAGTTGCGTTAAGAAGCGATGAGCAGTACCAGCATCATGAAGTAATGCTCACGCGGTCCCGTAGTCCTGGGTACTTAAAAGAGGTTTTAGTGCGTAAAATCCCACACTACCGAGCTTACAACAACTCGACCGGTGCCTTTTTTATATATAGAAGAGGGGCCAAACGAGCATACGGTTCACCTAATGTTAAGTGACTACCGCGGCCCATTTTTTTCTAAAATCAAGACTTGTATTAATTACAATGCCTTAATAAAATCATTAAGTGAAATCGAATGGCAAAAAACGAATACCATGACCTGTCCGATACAAATTTATAATTTAATAAATGACAACTTTAAACAATGTTACAAAACCAGCGAATATAAATCAAAAATTAAAATAAAAGCTAAGCGAATAAATAATGAATGGTTGAATAAAAAAACTTTAAAAGCATGTGAGTACAGAGATAAATTATTTAATAAATGGACTAAGGACAGCCAAAATAATATTTTAAAACAAACCTACAACAAAGCAAGAAACTATGCAAACTCATTAATTCAAAAAAGCAAAAATGAATGGCTAAAATTAGAAATAAATAATAATAAAAATAATCCACGATATCTTTGGCAAATATTAAATAGATTGACCGGCAGAATAAAACAGTCGATTGATAATTTATTACTGAAAGCCTTCAGCAAGGGCAGGAATACAGCTAAAAACATCGAATGCACATTTGCTACGACTTTTGATGAAAATTTGCAACAAATCATACCAAAATGATAACACCTCTACTGGATAAGTCAATCTATCGTGAAAACGCCAATGTATCTATGAGGTATATACCTGCAGACACGACTGCAGTGGAAAATATCATTAAGTCTCTAAACCATAATAAAGCTCCTGGTATTGATGGTATACGAGCCATAGATATTAAAAAAATATGCTCAGTGGTCAAATTAGCTATTACAAATCTTATAAACGCAAGTATTAGGAACGGTAAGTATCCCCAAGTACTAAAAACGGGTATTGTTAGACCTATACATAAAAAGGGTAATAAGTCTGACTACAATAACTACAGGCCGATCACTATATTACCTACCATTAACAAAATAGCTGAGAAATATGTTAGTAGACAGATTTATAACTTCTATGATAAAAATAATATACTGACTAATAAACAGTTTGGCTTTAAAGGTCAGGTTCACAAACAGCATCTACAAGCATCTAGATGAGAAAAAACACATATTGGTAGTGTTTATAGACTTTCGTAAGTAAGGCTTTCGAAACACTTCGTCATGAACAACTATTAGATAGTCTGAACGATAATGGTATCAGAGGACCACTGCTGTCGTGGTGTAAATATTACCTCACCGATAGAAAACATGTGGTTAAAGTGGGTGATTCAATGAGCAACATAGTAAATGTATCTGTGGGCACTACACAAGGCTCCGTAATAGGACTTTTACACTACATTACCTATGTAAATAGTCTGGCAAATATTATCAGGCGATGTGAAATTTACCAGTATGCTGATGATACATGCTTGGTTGCGGGTGGGAGCAATATAAACGACACTCTCAACCTCCTACAAGACGATTTTAATATACTTATGAAGTGGTCACATGATAAAGGATTAGTCTTAAATGCTGCGAAGACTAAGTTAATGTACATTAGCTCTAGTCAAAATAGGAGTAAGGTTATACCTAGGCTTAAAGGTTAGGCTAGGTTAGGCTAGGTTATCTTGCTTAAAAATTGCACATACATGTGAATACTCTAAAACTCGCAACTCAGGAAAACCTAAACTAGCCTTACCTAAATACAACAATTTATATGGTAAACGTACCTTAGAATATATGATTCCTAACCTAATTAACCAGCTACCAGTATCAGTAAAATAAGAACTAAATCAAAAAAATATTAAATTAAAATTAAAAAAATACTTTATGGAATGCATTACTAATAATTTAAATTATACATAATATGTTTTTAATAAATAACGCCCTAAAACAAGCGCCCTGTATAAAATATAGGATTCATGCGCGGTGCATTGTGCAATAGAAGGTTACGCAATTAACGAATAAATACTAAGAGTATTTCTTTTTTCTTACTACACCCTCATATTTGTTATTGTCAGTGATACCGGTACACGGTAAAGTTTCTATAAACTTATGATTGTACCGTAACGTAATGTGTAATTAATAATTGTAATAATATATTAAATAAATTATATATATATATATATATATATATATATATATATATATATATATATATATATATATATATATATATATAATTTATTTAATATATTATATATAAATAATATATATACATATATATATATATATATATATATATATATATATATATATATATATATATATATATATATATATATATATATATATATGTATATATAGTTAAGTTTCGTGGTCACTTGGAAGAGAGGGCCAAATTGGCCTCTAAGAAGCTTGGCGTGCCCAGCACAGCAGGACAGTATTTCATGCCGGTCCACCACCTGCAACTTAACAAGGCGCAGGTTCCGCCGCACATGGATTACTGTTACCATCGCTGGGCTGAGGCTCCCCAGTACCAGCTCCTTCCACTTGACCGCATCCAACGCAGAGCGGCTAGAACCGTCGACGACCGAGTGCTTTCCAGGCGGCTCGATTCACTGGCACTACGAAGAGATGTTGCATCTATTTGCGCATTTTATCGCATCTATCACGGGGAGTGCTCTGGAGAATTGTTTGGATTAATCCCAGCCGTCAAATTTCATGAACGCACTACGTGGCAAACCTCTCGATACCATCTACTTGGTTACATTATGCTTGGCGCTCCACCACTGTACGTTTCACTAGGAGTTTTCTTCCGCGTACGACCTCTCTGTGGAATAATTTACCACCGGCGATTTTTCCGGACCGATACGACCTGGGGACCTTCAAGAAAAGAGTTTACTCCTTTCTAAAGGGCCGTCAACGCACCTGCAATTCTACCGGTGTTGCGGTTGTTTATATATATATGTATATATATATATATATATATATATATATATATATATATATATATATATAATTTATTTAATATATTATTACATTCATTAATTACACATTACGTTACGGTACAATCATAAGTTTATAGAAACTTTACCGTGTACCGGTATCACTGACAATAACAAATATGAGGGTGTAGTAAGAAAAAAGAAATACTATTAGTATTTATTCGTTAATTGCGTAACCTTCTATTGCACAATGCACCGCGCATGAATCCTATATTTTATACAGGGCGCTTGTTTTAGGGCGTTATCGTAGTATTTATTATTAAAAACATATTATGTATAATTTAAATTATTAGTAATGAATTCCATAAAGTAATTTTTTAATTTTAATTTAATATTTTTTTGATTTAGTTCTGATTTTACTGATACTGGTAGCTGGTTAATTAGGTTAGGAATCATATATTCTAAGGTACGTTTACCATATAAATTGTTGTATTTAGGTAAGGCTAGTTTAGGTTTTCCTGAGTTGCGAGTTTTAGAGTATTCACATGTATGTGCAATTTTTAACTGTTCATGGAAAAATTCTTCTATAAGAAGAGTAAACTTTACCTTTTCGTGTATAGGTATAATTTTGAATTGACTAAAAAGGTTGTTGTAATTTGATTCTTTATACTGGTTTTTAATACTATCCGGGACTATAGTTTTTAAAATACGTAATTGCAGTAGATAAATACGTTCTAAATGTGATCTGTACATTCTACCATAGCTAGACAAACCGTATGCTACTTTTGACTCTACCAGTGATTTATATAGTTGTATAAGTATTTTATACGGAATTTTATATTTAATTATGGAAAATTTTGCAAGCATATCACGAAGTTTATCACATACATGCTCAATATGCTCTATCCAATTAAGGCGACTAATCTATCATGAGTCCTAAGTAGGTCTGTAATTCTACCAGGTCTATGGATTCGCAGTTACATTTCGTTTGGACCTGTCATCTGTGAAGGCATTGGTGGTCATGCGCAATAAGCCTAGGTATAACCTTACTCCTATTTTGACTAGAGCTAATGTACATTAACTTAGTCTTCGCAGCATTTAAGACTAATCCTTTATCATATGACCACTTCATAAGTATATTAAAATCGTCTTGTAGGAGGTTGAGAGTGTCGTTTATACTGCTCCCAGCCGTAACCAAGCATGTATCATCAGCATACTGGTAAATTTCACATCGCCTGATAATATTTGCCATACTATTTACATAGGTAATGTAGTGTAAAGGTCCTATTACAGAGCCTTGTGTAGTGCCCACAGATACATTTACTATGTTGCTCATTGAATCACCCACTTTAACCACATGTTTTCTATCGGTGAGGTAATATTTACACCACGACAGCATTGGTCCTCTGATACCATTATCGTTCGGACTATCTAATAGTTGTTCATGACGAAGTGTTTCGAAAGCCTTACTTACGAAAGTCTATAAACACTACCAATATGTGTTTTTTCTCATCTAGATGCTTGTAGATGCTGTTTGTGAACGCCGTTAAAAGCTGAGTGGTATTTTTATGACCTTTAAAGCCAAACTGTTTATTAGTCAGTATATTATTTTTATCATAGAAGTTATAAATCTGTCTACTAACATATTTCTCAGCTATTTTGTTAATGGTAGGTAATATAGTGATCGGCCTGTAGTTATTGTAGTCAGACTTATTAAACTTTTTATGTATAGGTCTAACAATACCCGTTTTTAGTACTTGAGGATACTTACCGTTCCTAATACTTGCGTTCATAAGATTTGTAATAGCTAATTTGACCACTGAGCATATTTTTTTAATATCTATGGCTCGTATACCATCAATACCAGGAGCTTTATTATGGTTTAGAGACTTAATGATATTTTCCACTGCAGTCGTGTCTGCAGGTATATACCTCATAGATACATTGGCGTTTTCACGATAGATTGACTTATCCAGTAGAGGTGTTATCATTTTGGTATGATTTGTTGCAAATTTTCATCAAAAGTCGTAGCAAATGTGTATTCGATGTTTTTATCTGTATTCCTGCCCTTGCTGAAGGCTTTCAGTAATAAATTATCAATCGACTGTTTTATTCTGCCGGTCAATCTATTTAATATTTGCCAAAGATATCGTGGATTATTTTTATTATTATTTATTTCTAATTTTAGCCATTCATTTTTGCTTTTTTGAATTAATGAGTTTGCATAGTTTCTTGCTTTGTTGTAGGTTTGTTTTAAAATCTTATTTTGGCTGTCCTTAGTCCATTTATTAAATAATTTATCTCTGTACTCACATGCTTTTAAAGTTTTTTTATTCAACCATTCATTATTTATTCGCTTAGCTTTTATTTTAATTTTTGATTTATATTCGCTGGTTTTGTAACATTGTTTAAAGTTGTCATTTATTAAATTATAAATTTGTATCGGACAGGTCATGGTATTCGTTTTTTGCCATTCGATTTCACTTAATGATTTTATTAAGGCATTGTAATTAATACAAGTCTTGATTTTAGAAAAAAATGGGCCGCGGTAGTCACTTAACATTAGGTGAACCGTATGCTCGTTTGGCCCCTCTTCTATATATAAAAAAGGCACCGGTCGAGTTGTTGTAAGCTCGGTAGTGTGGGATTTTACGCACTAAAACCTCTTTTAAGTACCCAGGACTACGGGACCGCGTGAGCATTACTTCATGATGCTGGTACTGCTCATCGCTTCTTAACGCAACTACTCTTCCGTTTCTTCTTCTTTTACTTCCTTTTTTCATCAGCAGGACCTCCCTAACATACCACGTCATTGCTTTCCGGTGGACATTTGTTGCCAACATCCAAGGTGCGACCTCCTCCGTTCTCTGAGGCACCCTCTTCTTGCTCTGCCAGAGTAGCCATGTTTCAGACCAGCGCGGACAGACTAAAAAGGTGTGCTGGGTGGAGTCGACAATGCCCGGACAGTACACGCAATCAGGAACGTTTCGGATTTTCATAAGTGTAAGTAGGCATTGAACTGTTCGCGTCCAGTAAGGAATTGTGTAAGGTAAAAATCTACCTCACCATATTCCCGTAAGGCCCAGTCACGAACTTGTCCAATAAGCTTATGAGTCCAACCGGTCACCCTGAATTCCCAGCGCCCTTGCCAGAGCACAAAAGTTTCCTCGCGTTCTCGAGTCCTTACATCCATCAAAGGTTCCTCGCCAGTGCGCCGAGTATTCAAGATACCCTTCCTCTCGAATCCCAAAATGTTGATTGGGATTATACCTGAAATGACCAACACTGCTGCTTCCCATACCGTTCGATAGGCGCAGGCTGTCCTCAGTTTGTACCGACGCAATCCGCTTCCGATTTTTTTTCTATTTTAAGTGCGTCTTCCCAGACCTCTACTCCGTAGAGCATAATCGAGTTTACGACACTCATGAGAACACGACTGCGGCTGCTCGGTTTGGCTAACCGAGAAAGACTCGCCACCGTCGTCGCTGCTTTTGTGTCTACATTGATAATGTGTTTTCGAAACGTTAGTTTCGAGTCGATCATCATTCCGAGGTATACAATGCAGAATATTAGGCCCAAGCCTGTCTATTATCTATATAAATGACCACTGTCAGCTCAACATCGCAAATTGTAAAATAATTTGCTATGCAGGTGACACTATATTGTTATTCTCTGAAGAATCGTGGGAGAATGTTTAGAAAAGAGCACAATTTGGTTTAAATTTAGTTACTCATTATGTATAGTAGATGATTACTAACAATATTGGACTACAAAAAACTTAAATATAAAGCGTTGATCTTGAGCCGTGATAAAACTGGGCCATATTGTCATCGGTTCCTTAACTGGTCTGTAAAATTAAAAATTATTCAGACATCTGGAAGTGGTTTAAATTGATTAAGAAACTCACATAATAAATACATGTACATACAGAATCAGTTCTTATATTAGTACATATGCAATTTATGTCGAAACTTGCAACCGTAAAGCGCGCAGGATTAGTGCCGGACCCTGCCCCTCGGTCCACCGCCACACCTGACAAGTTATTGCATTATTTAGCATATTACCGGTACATCTATATGTTTGCCTATTTTAGTTAAAAAAAAAAGTATTTCTTTGTGTTACTTTTAACGAAAATTGATAATTATGTGATAAAAATGAGTGGCAGGAGATATACCATTTGGACTTATTTTAGAGAACTGACGACCAAAGTAAAGTAAAATCTAATAATTTAATGTAATACTTATTTATTTGATTATAAACAAATCTTGTCAAGCTTTCTATTTGCTATAATTGGAAATAAATCTACAGTGCCTCAAAAATATAACGCTATGAAAGTGGATTTAACCCATACATAAATAAAATATACTTTCAACAGTAAAATTATGAAAGGCATGGCTCAATTCGTACTTTTCAATACAGTGGACACTGAGGACAACTTAACGAATATTCGGTGATTTAGCCGAATATTCGCCCGAACACGAATATTCGGTAAAGCTGCCGAATAGGCGAACACCGATTTTGCTATAAGTTTTTACTCTTTGGTAATGAATAAACCAGAAAAAGTCCTATAATATATAATAGTCCATTTTTTGAGATATAATAAGCACATTTTCAAATATAATAATTATAGTTGATCCAGGTAGGTATTAAATTTTTTTAAATATTAATCCCACAAATAATTGTTATAATAATATAATTTAATCACATAACTAAAACCCTCATTAGTAATGTAATGGTGAAAGAATTTTCAAAATCGTAATTTTCGAGATTAGCCGAAAAAAAAAACATATTCATAGAAAGTAGCGCCCTCTATAATATAAAATACATCCTACATTAGACAAAAATATAGTCTTTGGACAAAAAGTAAAAGAATTTTCAAAATCGGTCAAGTACTTTAAGAGTACTTATAGCTAAAAAACATATTGTAGTAGTGCCTTCTATAATAAAATGCATCCTACGTTTCACAGTCATAATAGCATTCTAATAGTAAAAGAATTTTTAAATGGGCCCAGTATTTTCTAAGCACCATTGCAAAAAGCGATTCAGCTTAGCAATCCGCACACACAGTAAAAACATAACCATCCTTTTTCGTCTGTAGTCGGATAAAAAACAACGGTTGGGAATCGGCAGCTTTGGATAAATATCAGTGTATACGGTTGCTTTACATCTATAATTCATGACATTAAAAATGGTAAACACTCTCAGCTTATTGCGCAGTATTATTACTTGTATTGACATTCAGCTTTCGAATAGTTTAATAAAAAATATACACCAGAAAAATGTACATTTTCTTATGAAAAGCGATGTTCTTATCTTTATCTTTTTTCCAGGAGTAATTTTAAATGATTTCACAGCACAAACAGAAATTTTACGTAATTGAAAACACTGGTGCGTGACGTATGTTCGCAGTGAACGTCGCGGGCGTAATGGTGGAAAGATCGAATGTATACACCAACATTGGCGCCTTTAAAATGGATGCGTTTTATGCGCGCGTACATGGTATCTGGACCTATAAAACATCTTTGGTTATTACAATATCACTTTAGAAAAAATTACTACAATAATATTGTTAGTAAATACTAGTGAAACAATGTTGTTGGAGCATTTTCCGTTATTTGTATTTTCCATATTGCTTAGTTTCGAAAATTCTTAATTCAATGCTAACATTAAAATCAGATTCCATTATATAAATTTAGTTTCATTTGATATATCAAAATTATTTCAATATTTCAACGAGTTCCTGCAAAAAAAAAACAGTATTCGTAAATTATTTTTTCAGTAAAATAGATTTTTTAAGATCGGTTTTGTGCTCAACGTCGTCGTTATAAAAATAAAATTAGTAAAATGAAACAATACAAATCTGCTATGTGTCCTTCAATCAGCAGATTCTAATTTAAAGCATTTCTTCCTTAAATTAAAAATAAAATAAGGATTTACCCATACGTATTTATTAGAAACTGTTTCACTTTTATGAAACCGAACGAATACGTGAGAAAAATGAGCTTTCATATTAACTGAGTAAGAATAGGAGGAAAAGCTAGTTTAGTATAAATTAACACGCAAGCTCTGTAAGTAACATCAGTTGTTCAGTTGTATGAGGAATCTGGGAGAGATCGTGTGTGCAAAATGTTGTTTGTTATAACGGTGCTCGTCGGGTTTTTTATCAGTAATGCAAATACATTGAGTGAGTTCACATTTTATTAATAAATGTTCATGTATATTTAAAACTAATTTAACGTTGTATCATAAATAATAGTTACATTGTCATAGTTTATCTTACCATGATAAACGTTTAAGTATATTTGTTTGTATGTCTGTCTGGGCTTCGATCATACTTGATGACTGATGATTTATGATTAACGATTGATTGTTTTTTTTGCTTTATTAAATAATGTTATGCAAATATCGTGATGTACAACCTCTATTATTATTATTATTATTATTATTGTTAGTTTATAAGTAAAACTAAAGTGGCAAACGTACTTACTGATGACGACTCATCTGATGGTAAGTGGCAACTGCCGCGGTCACCTGCAGTCAACTCCAAACAAACAAGGCTACAGAACACGTAACTATACTGCTGTACAGCACTGCAGTGCAAGTGCTGCTTCTGCCGTTGGGAGTAGGTGTAAGGGTGCACTTGCCCAAACTGTTTGGACATTGCATTGTAAAAATAACTTTGAGTTCTGCGCGTAAGGATGAAGTTGCAAAAAATATGTTTACACAATAACTATAACTACTTTGTATAATTGGGGACAGAGACTGTGCATCTTGGGATCTTTTGTATATCAATGATTACTTTGTATTTAATTTCGAGCTAGGTGGCGGCTCCGCAAAACATATATTTCAGCTATCAATAGATAATCATCATGACAGCCCTTCACAAGTCCTCTGTTGAACATAGGCCTGTGTTAATGATTTTAACAAAATATAGTTTTTTTTTATAGAATAGGCTGACAAACGAGCACACAGTCCACCTGATGGTAAGTGGTTGCTGCGGCCCATAGACATCTACATCTATCTTCCATTACAAATTGAAATGCAGATGCGTTGTCACCCATGAGGACTGAGATGGAATGCCTCATTTCCGGTAAAAAATTAGTTACAGTAATTTCAGGATATCTATATGAATTTTGTCAGCTCAGCTCATTACATGGCTCATTTCATTATAGCGTTAAAGATTGTAAAAAGTCATCTTGGCTAAAAATTCAAAAAATAAAATAAAATAAAATTAAATAGAAAATTTCGTGGCTCAGTGATTAAGTGGTCGCCGCAAACATAGTGTGCCGACGTATTATTGTTAATTATTAAAATATACAAATGCATCAGAAAGTCGTCTTAGAATATCATAAAAGTAATATTTTAAACTATCAAACTGCATTAATAAGCATAATATAGATAAAATACTTTAATTTTAATCCTTCAGTGAAGGCTTAATATTCAATTCAAATATGCACTAAAATTACTAAAAATGTGACTATAATATTCTAAACTATTAAATAATAAAAATACACGGGGATTTTATTACAATAATAAAAATAAGAATTAACGTGGTAGAGCCGCGGTGCAGATATGTTATGATTGTAGCACGAATGGGTCGACTCGCCCGGGATCGGACCACGCTATTACATACTCGTAATAGCAGCGTAAAATAGAACGAAACGATTTCCATGTTAGTCCTCAGGGGTAGCAGCAGCATTAAACGTATAAAATCGCATCTTTGAAATACCTGTTCATTTGTTTCATTGAAGTGCCTGTTTGTAATATCAAACTAATAAGTTTTTACTTAATACGTTTGAAAGTTTATACGATACTTATAACAAAAACAAAATTTTAACAAAAAATCTGTCTTTGTGTATGTTCCAGCTAATCTCTGAAATGGCTGTACCGATTTTGACGGGTCTTTCACTAGCAGATATCTGATGTTATAAGGACTAACTTAGGCTACTTTTATTTTGTAGAAATATTTAGGGTTCCGCAGAAAAAAAATAGAACCCATGAATTGCAACCGTAATAATTTCGACGCGGACAAAGTCGCTGGGGAACAGCTAGTTGAGTATAAATGTGTGACTGTGTGTTCGTTTGTTACCCTTTTGTCTATATAAAGCACAAAAACTGTTTTTATCTATGTCCGTTATAGACTTTGAAACCATCCAACCGATGTGCCCCAAACCGGTTTCATTAGAAGGGCTATAATGCGACGAAGGTTTTAGACCACTAAAAAAATGCGGTAAGCACTATATAAAAATTATAATAAATATACAAAATTTCCTTTTTTCCAACAAATAAACAAAATGTATATCTTTTTCTAGCGTAGTAGCACACGCCGGGTATCCGTTAGTGTTCCATAAAATAGATTTATACAACATTTATAAATCGTATGTTATAATTGTGAAATAAGCTCTTGAAAGTCGTTTTAAAAAAACTTTTGAAAAAATGGGTGGAATATTTAGCGCTTTGGATTTAAAATTAGCGGGAAGTCCAGAGATGGGCCCCCAAGATCAACCAATTGTTTTGTGTATTTGGGCCAGTTCCTGAAATGTTTAAAAACTCTGTTAGACTCGGTAGGTAGCAATGTTGTCGAGATCCAGCGATCACCTGTGTAAAGCCAGCGTGGATCACTAGTTTCTTGTAAAAGACAGTATACACATTGTCTAGAAAGTCTTTCCCCAAAAGGTCATACCAGTTAACCTGGTAAAGAGCTGAACTAATAGCGGTGTAATCTCAATGAGAAAATGATAAGTGTTCTTCTTGTTTTCGGTTTAAAGAACTTTACTTCTCATTAAGACAATAAGTCACTTACATGAGAACAATAACATCTATATTATAATTCTAGTGCGTGTAGGTAGTAAAAAAATAAATAAAAATTACATCAAGAAGCGAGTTCATTGTGTTCCTATCAACTATAAGGCGGTGGTCCAAGTATAATTTTAATGCATAGTTTCATCATTATAAATATATTCAAATAATCTTCTTTTAAAAATATTGATTGAAGTCGCTTCTTTCACATGTTTTGGAAGTTGACTGTATAACTGTGCTCCCCCAAATGTTATGTTATTTTTTCCATAATTTATTCTTACGGCAGGTAACACAAAATTGCTGGCTCGGCGGGTTATATATTTGTTTATTTGACTTTTTGTTGTGAATGTTATGTGTGAGTGAATAAGCTTGTGAGTTATCTTGTAGATAAGTAGACATGTATTATACGTTTTCATCTAGTTTATGTATTTCAATAAGATCAGCTTTTATAATCAAAGGTTTATGGTGAACATCTGCGGGCATTACACATAGTTCAAAGCATTTCTTAACATCCACAGGGTCATTAGAAAAGCCCAGTCAATTAGTCTCTCATTAAAGTTTCATATACAATTATACTGAGATAAGCTAAGGCGTGTACAGACACATGAATTTGGTATAATTATGCTATTGTTACGCGCTCCAGTCGACGACACAACTAGCGCCATCTAGTGTCAGGAACGAGAGCGAGGGGAGCGTTGCAGTTTGTGACATCGCAAGTCTCTCAACCGACGGCGCCACCCGAGGAACTAAGTTTCTAGAAAATCTATACTCGAACTCTCGGTACCTTGCGCGTGTTTACTTGAACATTACGGATATTTTGCTAGTTTAAATAAATAGGTGGCGCAGCATGCGATCGAGACAGAGTTGAACTCGGCGACACAAGCGAAGCTTCGGAGCGGAATTAAGTGAATTAGTGTGTTTAATTATTAGCGTTTTTAACTTTAATTTGTATAAAGTAAATTAAAGTGTTAATTTAGGTAATTCTATCGGCAATTTTTATTGTCACGAACCTCAAGCTCGTAACAATTGGTGTCAGAAGTGGGATAAAAATAATGCCGATTCTACCTAAGGAGGAAACGGAGGGTGTCCGTACCCGAAGTCAACGCCAGCAGGAGACGGACCAACGAAGATTTGGTGGTGCAACGCCGCAGACGTCGGAGGGCCAGCCACCGGCTGCAGGCCCGTCGGTAGCTCCTACATCTGCTGCACCTGACTTAGGTGCTCTGATGGTGATGCTGCAGGAGCAGGCTCGCCGACAGGAGGAACAGGCTCGCCGACAGGAGGAACAGGTCCGTCAGTTGAAAGAGCAGCTGCAGAGCGGACAGGAGGAACAGGCCCGCCGATTGGAAGAGCAGCTGCGGGGCGGACAGGAGGAACAGGCCCGCCGACAGGAGGAACAGGCCCGTCGTTTAGAAGAGCAACTCCAACGAGATAAGGAAGAGCAGATGCTCCTCATGAAGGACCTTCACGCTATCTTCGGAAAAAAGATACGGGAGGTGAAGGATAAGGTTGCTCAACATGACAACCACCTGTCGGAGGCCGAAACCCGAATCGACCAAGTAAAAATCGGGTTGACAACGTAATGGCTGACGTGAGGAAAACGCTGGACGACCTAAAAATTGGGGATGGAACAACAGCTCCCGTAGTAGCTACAACACTTTCGCTACGTGGATTCAAAGTGCCGCCGTTCGACGGGACCTCTTCCTGGTCGGCCTACAAAATCCAGTTCGAGGCCGTCATGGAGGCGAACGGCTGGAATAAAAGCCAAGCCATGACTGCACTCACCCTAGGCCTGCGCGACCAAGCCTTAACTGTGTTGGAAGCTCTCGGTAAGAAAGTGACCTATGAGCAGCTTCTTGAGGCCTTGGAGGCGAGATATGGTGACGCTCACCTGGAACACGTCTTTCTCGCGCAGCTTAAAGATCGCGTGCAACGCAGCAACGAAAACCTGCAGCAGTGGGCCCTTGAGGTGGAGAAGATGGTTCGTAAAGCATACCAGTCTGTACCTGCGCTCATTGGAGGGAACCTGGTGCAAACATTCATCGACGGCATGCGCGACCTGGAAGTCAGAGCTGCTGTGAGGCTCGGGCACCACGAGACGCTTAAGGACGCCTTGACCCATGCACTGGAGGTAGAAGCGGTGCGGCAGGATCATCGTTCCCATCGCGTCAGGGAGGTTGCAGCAGCTACAGTTCGCGACCGCAACAAAGGATACAGCCCTAGGTGCTATGGCTGCGTGGAAAAGGGCCATCTTCGATCCAGCTGCCCTAAGCGAACCTTAGAAAGGGAAGGTGAACGATCCCAGGAGGGTAGTGCGGCCAACAGCACCGCCCAGCAGCAGCAGGGAAACGAGTAAAAGCCAGAACTGCGGGGCGGGTGCTGGCTGATGTTAAAAGAGCCCCAAGGATCTCGATCTCACAAACCCATGATGGGAACAGTCTAATCATCAAGGGCGAGGTCAACGGAATGCCGTGTAAACTGACCATAGACACTGGAGCCTCTCGTACGGTTGTTAGTTCCCAACTTATAAGTCAGTTCCTTGGGGACTCCGCATACAACCGAGAACGTATTAATTTGGTAACAGCCACCGGTCAGCGTATACCCGTCCGTGGAGAGAAGGAGATGGAGTTGAAGCTTGGCAACGTGATCTACCTGCATAATGTCATCGTGGCTGATATAATGGACGACTGCATCCTAGGCCTAGACTTTATGAGGAATAATTGTTGTGAGATCGACGTTAAGCAAGGTGTTTTGAAATGTGGACAGGATGAACTTTTTATGGAAGGTGCGTTACCAGGGAACGTGTACAGCATTAAGAAGATTGTTCTTCCGCCGAGATCGGAAACGATTGTTCCGGTTAGTCTTCCCCGAAACGCTGGGCAAGCTCACCGTTGTGTACTTGTGGAAAGGGTAAACAATGACCTTCCATGGAAAGTAGCTCGAACCTTGGTCAGGACCACTGACATCTCAGGAGTACGTGTGCTGAACCTTTGCGACCGGGACCAGATTATAGAAAAAGGCACATTAATTGGTACTTGTGAGGAAGTGGATTGGTTACGTCGGTGCCAATATATATCGAGTGGGACCCCCAGCAAGGATGCAGAAACAAGAGTGACCACACTTTTGGAAGACTGTCGCAGTGTTCTGTCCCCGAACGAATTGGTCAAGGCGAAGAAGTTGTTACTCGAGTACGCCGATGTATTCTCATCAAACGATGCTGACATAGGAAAGACTGGTTTAGTTCAACACAAAATAAACACAGGTGAAGACTTGCCTATCCGTCAGCGGCCAAGACGATTGCCGGTAGCACGTGAAAAGGAAGTGGAAACCATGATTGAAGGAATGGTGAAGGATGGTGGTATTGAACCTTCCTCTAGTCCATGGTGTTCGCCAGTGGTGCTGGTGAAAAAGAAGGATGGCAGCATGCGGTTCTGTGTTGATTACCGCCGTCTGAACGACGTTACAAAGAAGGACAGCTATCCCTTGCCAAGAATTGATGACACGCTGGACATGCTTACAGGAGTAAAATGGTTTAGCACGCTGGATCTAAAAAGTGGCTACTGGCAAGTTGAAATTGACCCTAAGGACAAGGAGAAAACTGCGTTCTCGACGGGAAAGGGTCTGTGGCAATTCAAAGTAATGCCGTTTGGGTTGTGCAATGCTCCAGAAACGTTTGAAAGGCTGATGGAACTTGTACTTACCGGGCTAATTGGCGATGCCCGTCTGGTCTACTTGGATGACATCATCATCGTGGGCCGTACGTTTGAAGAACACCTTCAAAACCTGGAACGCGTGCTTATGAAGATTCAGAGTGCCAACCTCAAGTTGAACCCGAAGAAATGTTCACTATTCCAACGGCAAGTTAACTTTTTGGGGTTTGTAGTATCGGAAGAAGGTATCCGCACAGATCCAGAGAAAATCGCCGCTGTCAGGGATTGGCCGGTTCCAAAAGACAAGACGCAGGTTAGAGAATTTTTGGGTTTGTGCTCCTATTACCGGCGATTCGTGAAGAACTTTGCAGATATAGCCAAACCTCTGCACAAGCTAACCGAGGAGAAGCGACATTGCTGCTGGGATGAAAGTTGCAATATCGCATTCCAGGAGCTCAAGGACCGTCTGTGCAAAACACCTATTTTGGGATACCCTGACGCAAGCAAAGAATTTAGAGTTGACACAGACGCAAGTGATATAGGACTTGGCGGTGTGCTGTCTCAACGGAGTGGTGACCAAGAGGTCGTGATAGCGTACTTCAGCAAGTCGTTGTCAAAACCGGAAAGGAACTATTGTGTCACAAGACGCGAATTGCTCGCTGTGGTAAAGTCGTTGCAGCATTTTAGCAAATATCTTCTGGGACGAAAGTTTCACTTACGAACTGACCATGCTGCACTAAAATGGCTATTGCAGTTTAAAAACCCAGAAGGACAAGTTGCGAGGTGGATTGAACTACTGCAGGAATACGACTTTGAGATCGAACATCGCAGCGTAAAATCTCATGGCAACGCAGATGCATTGTCAAGAAGACCTTGACCTGAAGATTGCAAACGTTGTACTAGGCAAGAGAGTAAGGAAGTGGTATCCGTGAGGATGCTCAGGGCAGACCACCTCAGCAACGAGTGGAAGGACAGCTTACTACATGCACAGCAGGAAGATCCGGACATCAAGCCGATTCTGGAATGGATAAAGGCCAGTGCTCCCAAGCCCAAGTGGAGTGACGTCTCAGCGATGAGTTCGACCACAAAAAGCTATTGGGCCCAGTGGGACAGCTTGCTGCTTCAGGATGGAGTTCTGTGTCGTAAATGGGAAAACGTTCGGGGAGACAGCTGTCATTTGCAAATGGTTGTCCCTAAAGCTAAAGTACCGGATGTTCTACAGCTGTACCATAATGATTGTTCAGGAGGCCATCTGGGAGTTAAACGAACTCTACTGAAGATCCGAGAACGGTTTTACTGGGTCCACTGTCGAAACGATGTCGAGGACTGGTGTCGCAAATGTACAAGTTGTGCGGCTGTAAAGGGACCTCAGACTCGTAGTAGAGGTGCATTGAAGTTGTACAATGTGGGTGCACCGTGGGAGAGAATAGCCATTGACGTGGCGGGGCCGTTTCCGGAGAGTGAAAGCGGTAACAAGTATTTCATGGTTGTGATGGATTACTTCACTAAGTGGCCAGAAGTCTTCGCCATTCCAAATCAAGAAGCTTCAACAGTTGCAGATAAACTAGTTCATGAAGTCTTCTGTCGTTTTGGAGTACCTTTAGAGATTCACAGCGATCAAGGAAGGAATTTTGAGTCTCAAATATTCCAGGAAACTTGCCGAGTTATGGGTATTCATAAAACAAGAACGACTTCTTATCACCCGCAATCTGATGGAATGGTGGAACGATTTAATCAGACATTGGAGAGGTACCTAGCAAAAGTTGTAGACAATCGGCAACGAGATTGGGACAAGCACATACAACCGTTTTTGTTGTCATATCGAAGTTCTGTTCACGAAAGTACAGCAGTGACACCAGCTTTCGCAAACTTTGGAAGAGAATTACGGCTGCCTGCAGACCTGATCACCGGGATACCACCTGATGCCCCACGCAGTATAACCGATTATGCAAATGACTTGCGGAACAAAATGAATGACATTTATGAGCACGTCAGACAATCGGGCCAGCAAATGTCTGAGAAAATGAAAACCCGGTACGACCGCAAAATGAACAATAAAGGGTTCAACGAAGGTTTATTAGTGTGGTTGCACAATCCAGTCCGCAGCAAAGGGAAATCTCCTAAGCTTCAAGCTAAATGGGACGGCCCGTACCGGATTGTAACCAGGATCAACGATGTGACCTACCGGATACAGAAAGGCGCAAGAGGGACTCCTAAGATCGTCCATGTGGATCGCTTGGCGCGTTATTATGGGACCGATAATGCTCGGGACGAGCATGTCTTAGGAGGGGGCAGTGTTGTGTGAATAAGTCAATTAGCGCCATCTAGTGTCAGGAACGAGAGCGAGGGGAGCGTTGCAGTTTGTGACATCGCAAGTCTCTCGACCGACGGCGCCACCCGAGGAACTAAGTTTCTAGAAAATCTATACTCGAACTCTCGGTACCTTGCGCGTGTTTACTTGAACATTCCGGATATTTTGCTAGTTTAAATAAATAGGTGGCGCAGCATGCGATCGAGACAGAGTTGAACTCGGCGACACAAGCGAAGCTTCGGAGCGGAATTAAGTGAATTAGTGTGTTTAATTATTTGTGTTTTTAACTTTAATTTGTATAAAGTAAATTAAAGTGTTAATTTAGGTAATTCTATCGGCAATTTTTATTGTCACGAACCTCAAGCTCGTAACACTATTAATATTTTATGTTAAATTTTGTAATTGGGTATTATGATCTCACTGGCGGTCTGGATCATTTTAATAAAATGGAGACCTAAATATCTTCCGCGGATCTACGCCAGTCACTTATCGACTACCAAAAATTTATTCCTCATAGCAATTAATACATACCTCCCCGCATTTGTGTTGTGCTACAGTAATTACGACCTCACCTCCATTCTAAATTTCCCTATTGTGAATACTGTTGACCAACCAGGTTTCAGAAAATCCTAACGCGTTATGCCTGATTCGTCGTACTTGATTTTGCAGGACCTTTTTAATAAACGACAGGATATGCCGCAGGTTAAACTTATCAAATCTCTGAATTTTTGTAGATTTTAAAGTTAAGATTAGTGATAGTAAGTGCGTTGAGCACTGATGCATTTATTTTAGCATTGCATCGCTTTATATCACATCTTGGTAAGCCGCCAGAAATAGTTTGCTGTACCGGAAGATATTTAGTAGGCACAAGCAAGGGAGTAGGTAGTTTTCTTAACTCGGAAGCAAGCTTTGGCTCTGTATCGAACACCCTTGTAGACGAAGGCATCAAATTTCGTTTTTCTCCTGCGTATAAAAACTTTGGTGGCTTCTATGAAGCACCTGTCAAGTAATGATATGAACAGAATGTTAGAGCACAGTCTTTTGACGTCTGAAGAAATCACTACTTTTTTCGCTCAAACTGAGCCAAAACTGAACTCAAGGCCTTTTTCTCCGTTATCATCTTCTCCAAGCGTTTGTCTTTCTGTTTGTCTCACTCTAGGAAACTTTTTAATAGGGAGGTCGTTAAAATCATTGCCATCAACAGGTCTACAGATTGTCGACCCCAATCGCTTACACCGGTTTGCGAAAATTAAACAAGCAAGACAGCATTTTTGTACCAGATGTAGCCAGGAGTATATTTGTGAGTTACAACAACGCAATAAATGGCAAAAAAGCAGACCTAACATCGAGCCTGATCAACCAGCGCTCATAAAAGGTGATATAACGCCTTCACCTAAATGGCTTTTCGGATAAGTTGATACAGTAGAATCCCGATTATCCGAACATCGATTATCCGAACATCCGATTATCCGAACTCATTCGTCTCGGCTCTAATTATTAATTTAAAAATGTTTTGACGGCGCAACGAGACATGTTATGACAAGTTTATTCCCCGAGGTGTTGAGAGTAGTGGTGCTTGGTCTAGTGGTGACGGAGTTAGTGTACGCAATTGAGGGAGGGCGGAAGTTTATTCCCGCCTGCGACGGTGTACTCCGGCTCTCATTTGTTTGCGGGATAGTGTTTGTTATTGTTTCATTTTCTTTGATAGCGTTCAACTGAAAGGTTGTCTTTTATTTTTGTTAACGTTTTGTGTTGGAAATTTAAAATGTCCAAGCGAAAAAGAGTAGTGTTGTCTCTTAATGACAAAATGAAGATAATTGAGAGTATAAAAATGGTGAATCTGGCAGTAAGTTGGCACAAATATATGGTGTTGGAACTTCTACGATATCAGACATTAAAAAGAATTCCGATTCCATAATGAAATTCACCTGCGCGCTTGAGCAAGAAGATGGAAGCTCGCAACGTAAAGTCATGAAAAAATCTCAAAATGAAATTCTGGAGAATGCAGTTTTTACTTGGTTCTTACAAAAGAGAGCATGCGGTCAGCCCATATCTGGACCTCTGTTATGTGAAAAAGCATTGGATTTTAATCAAAAACTTGGTGGTGATACTTCTTTCAAGGCGAGCTGTGGATGGTTAGCAAGATTCAAATCCAGACATGGAATTCGAGAACTGGAGATTCAAGGAGAAAAACTGTCTGCTAACGTTGCATCAGACGACTCTTTTGTAGACGAGTTAAAAGAATTTCTAGATGAAAAAAAATACGATTTGGATTTTGTATACAATGCGGACGAAACAGGTCTTAATTGGAAAGCTCTACCAAGCAGATCATTAGCATCGCAACGTGAAAATGCAGCACCGGGGCACAAAGTGAGTAAGGACAGAGTTACAGTTATGGTTTGCGCAAACGCTAAAGGAACACATCGATTGCCACTGCTACTTATTGGTAAATCAAAAAATCCGCGCTGTTTCAAAAATGTTAAAATACCCTTAACTTACGCTAACCAACAAAAAGCGTGGATGAATACAGATATTTTTCTTACTTGGTATGAAAATACGTTTATTCCTGAGGTGAAAAAATTTCAAAAGGACGTGGGAAAAGAGGGCGATGTATTGTTGTTATTAGATAATGCGCCAACGCACCCTTCCGCTGAAACACTAAATCGAGAAAATGGGAAGTTCACGGTTAAGTTTTTGCCCCCTAACGTAACATCGATATTGCAACCTATGGACCAAAGTGTCATTGAAACTTTAAAACGTTTATACAGAAAGCAGCTACTGCGTCGTCTTTTATCAGTAGACGACAGTGAAATAGAAACGTTGTTAAAGTTTTTTAAAGAAATTAATCTAAAAGACTGTTGTTATATGCTGGTAGAAGCGTGGAATTCTGTGGAAATGCAAACATTGAAAAGGGCATGGAATAAATTATTAAAATTAACTCTATCTGATTCTTCTATTAAACCTTACGATGATTTTAAAGAAATAACCGAAGGAGTGAAAATTCTTAGCATTGGTGAAGGGTGCGATGAAGAGAATATTATTGAGTGGCTAAACTGCGATAGTGAAGACCCTGGATTCCAAATATTAACTGATGAAGAAATCATTGAGGATTTAAACAGTAACGAGAGAGAAGATGAAGAAGAGAGTGAAACTGGTGATGTATGTCAAGTACCATCTCACGCAGAAGCTTTTGAAGCTCTAGATGTTGCTTTTAAGTGGTTTGAAAGACAGAACGAATCGGATCCCATACAGTTATTACAACTGAAGCGCATCAGGGACTTGGCTGCGAGAAAAAGATGTGATTCATTACGTCAAAAATCTATAACAAATTATTTCCAACCAAAATTTTAAAATATATAGGTATTATGTAATTCATTATCTATCGTTATAGCTCGTTTTTATATATCGTATTATCTAAGTAAAACCCATTACATAATAAAAAATTATTAAAACTTAAATATTATTTGATTTGCTTTGAAATCGGTTATCCGGATTTTCGATTATACGGAATACCCCTGGTTTTAATTGATCCGGATAATCGGGATTCTACTGTACTATTTTTACAACAATATCTGGGGTGTTCACGGAGTTTGCCGGGTAGCAGAAAATTGTATTGCAAGTGGCACGATCGGGCGAGCACTAAATTAAATATTGCTTGTTGCCACCGCTAAAGAAACAGTGATCGCCCAAATTTCCATTCAATTTTCAATAGTCCGTTTTTACATTCAATGATGAAGTGTACAGCTGCCCATAGAACCTACCAATCTCAGTCAAAATCTCATGTGTCCTGGAAACGGTGCTACCACTTTCGGCCGTTAACTGCAACTGTTGGCTCTTTCTGGCAGACAGATCTCTGGCATTTACTTTCCGCTCGATCGCTTCTTCAATACGAACTTTATTGAAGTTTCATAAGTTCAGCTGCATGCGTTTGTAGATCTGTTTTTTCAATTGCTTGTGTGTTGTCATACTTGCTGAAGACTGTGGCTTCATGTCTCGTTAAACAGCCATGAGATTAAAAGTGTGATTGGAAAGTTTTTGGATTCTTTTTCGACGGATCTTGCAGAGCTTAACTCCGATCACATGGATAGTTTCCACGAACTCGTTATTCATATTGCCCACTATATTGCAATCTTCTGGGCGCTGAAAATGATTTTATAACTCAAGCTAAAAGTTTTCAGGGCTATGGATTAGAGCGAAAGTGGAATAGATCGTTGACTACATTAGACGTCACCTCTTCAAGTTAACGTTGAGGTTCAGTTCAGTTTCTTACAGTCCGATGATCGCTCCCAATTCTCACCTTCGTCACATTATTGAACAGTTGCCGCCTAGTCGAACGAATACTAAATAGCGAAATAAAATGAAATTAAATATATTTATTTCTTCTAAGTAAGAAAGGTAATTTCTTACTTTCTATCTACTACCGTATCGAAAAAAGGTCCCACTGACCAGAGAAGAAAAGTGAAATAAACAGCGCAGGTATCCCCTTTTTCCGTCGCTTTTTTAAAGTTAATATTACATAGTATATATAGAATGGAAAACTACAACAACCTCCTTCAGACCGAATTTCGGTCATGGCGGCAAGCCTCAAAGAAGACTAGCCACCAGCAAGGACAGAATTAAAGTTCCCAATAGTACGCGCAATCACAGGTGTACTCCCTATTCCCTTACCTTCACATTCCCTCACCTTAAGAGAGATCAGGCGCTTAACCAACGGCTTTATGTACTTTCCGAGGCACGGGGGTGAGACACTGCCAATTTCCTGACTCCGAGCAACTACTGAGAATTTCATGATGGAAAAACTCAATAACTGATATTTTTTGGTCCAACCCGGGATTCGAACCCGGAACCCCATGATTAACAGTCGCATTACTACAACCACTAGACCAACGAGCCAGACAGACCCATAGGTAATTAAAGTATGTTCTTGTATGTACTCAAAAATGGTGATTGAAAATTTGGAGCTTATTAGCTTATAGCGAACCCGAGCAGACCAGCCCACCCAGCAGCACCTGTTCACCAGTATGACGCATGTAGCAGCCATTGCCCTCATCGAATGTATTAAACGGAGGTAGACGATCTGCCACATGACACCTTCGCAAGCAGAGACCTTTAAACGAGCATGAATTGTTTGTTGTTACAAAGTTGTGTGAAGATAATGGTTAAAAGAAATCTCAAAAGCAACATAGTCTGATTGTGTCTATATGTCTGTGAGTGTGACATGCGGGTAAAACCGTGGGGCGAAACTAGTTAAATATATTTTAAAATCCGTTTGTCGGTCATTACATCGTCACAACTTAGGAAAACCAGAACAAGTTTCAAGGAATTCGAGCCGTAAATCAGCTTTATACAATGTCATAAGGTTATCGAACTTCAAGATAACGTGTACATTTTCTTTTTACAACTGATGATAACTAGCCTATGACCACGATATAATCTAGTTGGGTATTACCGTCCTCTTTTGACTGGCTAAAGTCCTTAGCCTACGACTTCTATAATCTTAATTGAATAACATTCTTCTTCATATAGGTCCAATAATAATGCTCTAGTGGTTGTGGTCCCTCCATTTATTAGCCACAATTGCCAAGCTTTGCAGGCGGATTGATGAGCATAGCATCAGAATTCTGGCAACTTTCACTCTGCTCCCTGTGTGTGAATGGGAGAATCGCTCGAGGATTGAGGAATCGAGAATCTTAGCACTAGGTTCAGTGACCTCAAAGGTATCTACCACTGGATAGGTCTTCAGATGAACACGGACGAGACAATTATCATGTGTAGTGTCCACGTCCCATCTACTTAGAAATTGTTGATGAGTTTTTTAACCTAGGAAAAACTGTACGAGTTTGTAAGTGCAACATCGAAGCAGAGGTTAATCGATGGATCTAACTCTAGTAGTTAGCTTCCGGAAGATTGCGACACATCTCATCGTCACATACGATTTAAAACCTAAAAGTTCAATGCTGGCCATATTGGGATTAAGCCATATTGGCCATATGCAGAAAGCTGTAAAGAGAGAACGCGAAGCTTCTTTGCATTATAATTAAAGTACCAGCAGTAATAACCGACATGGCCCAACAGATCAGAATAAAAATACATGAAGAATGTAGTCCAAAGAACCGACAACCAATGGGCAAGAAATGTTTCGAGTGGCCGTCTTTTATCGATGTCGGTTAGCGGCAAGGAGGTGATGCCGGTCGGCCTGCAACTGGACAGATCAGAGCGGTAAACTTCCACGAATTTGGTACTACGCTAAGGGAATGCCGGAAATGATGTATTAAAACCGGTGCCAACTATGGAGTACATGTCCTAAGCACAATTGGGGGATTCCGTCATGCCCACTTGATGACTAACGTCCAGTGATAGGTGTGCTTTGCGAACCGAGCACTGTGTGAACCACACATCCGGCATAGATAATTCATACCGCGGGATTTTCGTAATATGACAGGATGCTTCTGCACGTGGCACGAAATAGTTTGCTGGCACATCGTTATTAAAATTATGGTATTTATATGATAGTACACCTCGATACGTAGCACAAAATCGTCCTGCTGCCGCATAGTGATTGAAATCATCGAGTTCATACGACAGTACGCTTTTGTACTCGGTATATAATATATTTCCAAAATTATCTTTAATTGTTAACAAATCTTTATACCAATCTTCGAAACATAATGGTCAGAGTGCTGGAGAATTATCTCAACATTTACAGAAGTAACTTGTGTTTCTCGTCTTACCTTTTGTTTCGTACACTACTTGCATGTTTTTTATATATTTATTTATTGAAAAACTTACATGTAACAACTTAAGCTAAAGGGTACATAGGGCGGACTTAATGCCATGTGGCATTCTCTGCCAGTCAGCCCTGGGTGTCAAGGACAATTGTTGGCAGGTGTGAACATTATACATAAATAAACTGCACGTACATTAAAATATACATATATACAAAGTACATACATACACAATACATTTAAATATACACACATATATATATACATTTATACATACACATATAATATATATACATGCTTATAAACTTCGTAAATAGATATCCATATGAATGATATATATATATATATATATATATATATTGTTATGTGAATAAGTCAACTAGCGCCATCTAGTGTCAGGAGCGAGAGCGGGGGGGGGGGCTTTGCAGAGAATGACATCGCCGATCTCTCGACCAACAGCGCCACCCGAGGAACTAAGTTTCTAGAAAATCTATACTCGATTTCTCGGTACCTTGCGCGTGTTTACTTGAACATTCCGGATGTTTTGCTGATTTGAATAAATAGATGGCGCAAGATGCGATCGACACAGAGTTTAACTCGGCGACACAAGCGAAGCTTCGGATCGAAATTAAGTGAATTAGTGTGTTTAATTATTAGTGTTTTTTTTTTAACTTTAATTTGTGTAAAGTAAATTAAAGTGTTAATTTAGGTAATTTTATCGGCAATTTTTATTGTCACGAACCTCAAGCTCGTAACAATTGGTGTCAGAAGTGGGATAAAATAATGCCGATTTTACCCAAGGAGGAAACGGAGGGTGTCCGTACCCGAAGTCAACGCCAGCAGGAGACGGACCAGAGGAGATTTGGTGGTGCAACGCCGCAGATGTCTGAGGGCCAGCCGCCGGCCACGGAAGCCGGTCCGTCAGCAGCTTCTACGTCTGTGGCACCTGACTTAGGTGCTCTGATGGCCATGCTACAGGAGCAGCTGCAGCGCGGACGAGAGGAACAGGCCCGTCTGTTGAAAGAGCAGCAGGAGGAACAGGCTCGCCGACAGAAGGAACAGGCCCGCCGACAGGAGGAACAGGTCCGTCGGTTGGAAGAGCAGCTGCGGGGCGGACAAGAGGAGCAGGCCCGCCGACAGGAGGAACAGGCCCGCCGACAGGAGGAACAGGCCCGTCGGTTGGAAGATCAGCAGGCGGAACAGGCTCGTCGGTCGGAAGAGCAGATGCTCCTCATGAAGGACCTTCACGCTACCTTTGGGAAAGAGATAAGGCAGGTGAAGGATAGGGTTGCTCAACACGACAACCGTCTGTCGGAAGCTGAAACCCGAATCGAAGAACATGAAACCCGAATCAACCATGTGAACCATCGGGTTGACAACGTGATGGCCGATATGAAGAAATCACTGGACGAACTCAAACTTGGAGATGGAGCTACAGCTCCCGCAGTAGCTACAACACCTTCGCTACGTGGGTTCAAGGTGCCACCGTTCGACGGTACCTCTTCCTGGTCAGCCTACAAAATTCAGTTCGAAGCTGTTATGAAGGCGAACGGCTGGAATAAAAATCAGGCCATGACTGCTCTCACACTAGGCCTGCGCGACCAGGCCTTGACAGTTCTGGAAGCTCTCGGTGAGGAAGTGACTTACGAGCAACTCCTTGAGGCATTAGAGGCGAGATATGGCGACGCTCACCTGGAACACGTCTTTCGTGCGCAGCTTAAAGATCGTGTGCAGCGCATCAACGAAAACCTGCAGCAGTGGGCTCTAGAAGTGGAGAAGCTGGTGCGAAAAGCATACCGGTCTGTACCTGCGCTCATTGAAGGGAACCTGGTGCAGACATTCATCGACGGCATCCGCGACCTGGAAGTCAGAGCTGCTGTGAGGCTCGGGCACCACGAGACGCTTAAGGACGCCTTGGCCCATGCACTGGAAGTGGAAGCCGTGCGGCAGGATCATCGTTCCCATCGCGTCAGAGAGGTTGCAGCAGCTACAGTTCGCGACCGCAACATAGGATACAGCCCAAGGTGCTATGGCTGTGGGGAAAGGGGCCATCTTCGATCCAGCTGCCCTAAGCGAACCGTGGAAAGGAGAGTTGATCGATCTCGAGAGGGTAGTGCAGCTAACGGCACTGCCTGGCGGCGACAGGGTCATCGTTCACCTCACGCTAGGGAGGTTGCAGCAGTTACGGTTCGTGACCACAATAAAGGATACAGCCCTAGGTGCTATGGCTGTGGGGAAAGGGGCCATCTTCGGTCCAGCTGCCCTAAGCACACCCTAGGAAGGGAAGGTGAACGGTCTCAGAAAGGAAGTGCGGCTAACAGCACCGCCCAGCAGCAGCAGGAATACGACTTTGAGATCGAACATCGCAGCGAGAAATCTCCTGGCAACGCAGATGCATTGTCAAGAAGACCTTGTCCTGAAGATGGTAACCATTGTAGTAGGCAAGGTAAGGAAGTGGTATCCGTGAGGATGCTCAGGACAGACCACCTCAGTAACGGGTGGAAGGACAGCCTACTACGTGCACAGCAGGAAGATCCAGACATCAAGCCGATTCTGGGATGGATGAAGGCCCGTGCTACCAAGCCTAAGTGGAGGGACGTCTCAGCGATGAGTTCAACCACGAAAAGCTATTGGGCCCAATGGGACAGCTTGCTGCTTCAGGGCGGAGTCCTGTGCCGTAAATGGGACAATGGTCGAGGAGACAGCTGTCGTTTGCAATTGGTTGTCCCTAAAGCTAAAGTGCCGAATGTTTTACAGCTGTGCCATAATGGTCGTTCAAGAGTCCATCTGGGAGTTAAACGAACTCTACTGAAGATCCGAGAACGGTTTTACTGGGTCCACTGTCGAAACGATGTCGAGGACTGGTGTCGCAAATGTACAAGTTGTGCGGCTGTAAAGGGACCTCAGACTCGTAGTAGAGGTGCATTGAAGTTGTACAATGTTGGTGCACCATGGGAGAGAATAGCCATTGACGTGGCGGGGCCGTTTCCGGAGAGTGAAAGCGGTAACAAGTATTTCATGGTTGTAATGGATTACTTCACTAAGTGGCCAGAAGTTTTCGCCATTCCAAATCAAGAAGCTTCAACAGTTGCAGACAAACTAGTTCATGAAGTCTTCTGTCGTTTTGGAGTACCTTTAGAGATTCACAGCGATCAAGGAAGGAATTTTGAGTCTCAAATATTCCAGGAAACTTGCCGAGTTATGGGTACTCATAAAACAAGAACGACTTCTTATCACCCGCAATCTGATGGAATGGTGGAACGATTTAATCAGACATTGGAGAGGTACCTAGCAAAAGTTGTGGACAATCGGCAACGAGATTGGGACAAGCACATACAACCGTTTTTGTTGTCATATCGAAGTTCTGTTCACGAAAGTACGGCAGTGACACCAGCTTTCGCAAACTTTACAAGAGAATTACGGCTGCCTGCAGACCTGATCACTGGGATACCACCTGATGCCCCACGCAGTATAACCGATTATGCATATGACTTGCGGAACAAAATGAATGACATTTATGAGCACGTCAGACGATCGGGCCAGCAAATGTCTGAGAAAATGAAAACCCGGTATGACCGCAAAATGAACAATAAAGGGTTCAACGAAGGTTCATTAGTGTGGTTGCACAATCCAGTCCGCAGCAAAGGGAAATCTCCTAAGCTTCAAGCTAAATGGGACGGCCCGTACCGGATTGTAACCAGGATCAACGATGTGACCTACCGGATACAGAAAGGCGCAAGAGGGACTCCTAAGATCGTCCATGTGGATCGCTTGGCGCGTTATTATGGGACCGATAATGCTCGGGACGAGCATGTCTTAGGAGGGGGCAGTGTTATGTGAATAAGTCAACTAGCGCCATCTAGTGTCAGGAGCGAGAGCGGGGGGGGGGGGCTTTGCAGAGAATGACATCGCCGATCTCTCGACCAACAGCGCCACCCGAGGAACTAAGTTTCTAGAAAATCTATACTCGATTTCTCGGTACCTTGCGCGTGTTTACTTGAACATTCCGGATGTTTTGCTGATTTGAATAAATAGATGGCGCAAGATGCGATCGACACAGAGTTTAACTCGGCGACACAAGCGAAGCTTCGGATCGAAATTAAGTGAATTAGTGTGTTTAATTATTAGTGTTTTTTTTTAACTTTAATTTGTGTAAAGTAAATTAAAGTGTTAATTTAGGTAATTTTATCGGCAATTTTTATTGTCACGAACCTGAAGCTCGTAACAATATATATATATATATATATATATATATATATATATATATATATATATATATATGTATATATAATGTTTGAATAATATATAATGAAATAAATATTTGAAGTAAAAATAGAAGAAAAAGAAAGACAAGAATTAAGGAAAAATAATGTCAATTAGTAGTTGCCCTCAGGTAATATTCTCGGAGAAGAACTTTGAAAACTTTCTTATTTGTGGCATTCTTAATATCATTGGGAAGGGTATTCCAAAGTTGTATACCTTGCATCGTAAAAGACGACCTAAAAAGTTTTGACTTATGCTGTGGAAAACTTAACATTAGACGGTTTGACTGTCGGGATGTTCGACCGTCGATCGAATGAAAAAAATGCAAAATTATGCTTAAGATAAGTCGATGGATGCACGTCAATTGGATTTTCAAATTAAATCTTTTCTTTTTTTAGGCCCATAAATTTTCTGATATTTTTTTTTCTCTATGTCACATTCTCATGCTTCATTCCTCGGTAATAAATTGTAACTTATCATCAGCCGAACGATCAATACCGGACATGTATTAATTATATTTGATCACTTCTAAGGATTTAGTTTTCTTTTTTCTAAATCGGTTGTGACTTCAATGAGCGCTGGATAACCCATCCAAATTTCTTTAGTAAAATGTATTTAAAATTGTCTATTCTTAATAAACGTATCGATGGTGTGTGTTTTCGAATCAAGTAATGTTTCACAAAGGAACAATGAATTTTTTTATAATTTTCTACGATTAAGTTACGTAATTTTAAAAATAAGCGCATTAAACATCGCACAACTTTGTCAATCCTCCTTACGTTGGCTTCAATATTTGCTGCTTCAATATACATTTTAATGTTTAAAATTTATTCTCCGCTATAGTTAAAACACAAAACCTTACGTGGTAGAGCCATGCTGCAGTTATATTAGTAGTATAGTTGTACCATGTATGGGTCGACTCGATCCGGAAAGGACCACGCTCTCACAGAATACCAGCGTAAAATAGTTGCCCAATGCTGCTGTGTTTCGTATGGTGAGTATAGAGCACCGGAAACCCTTTTTATTGGAAATGAGGCATTCCATCTTAGTCCTCACGGGTGACAACGTATCTGCATTTTGATTCATAATCGAGGATAAACGTTGACGTCTATGGGCCACAGCAACCACTTACCATCAGGTGGACTGTTTGCTCGTTTGGTAGCCTATCCTATATCAAAAAACTTATTACACACTGACGAAATATTAATCATCCTCAATAAAGCAGCTTAGACTCATTTAGGACTAGTCTTGGCCTGGATTGAATGCATTTGAATAGTTTTGAGTAATTTTTTTATAAAGCCATCAACTTTTCCAGACCTTTTCGCACCCAAATCAGTTACTTATAGCCATTGTAAATTTTGCTTATATCTTCTACAAGACATTGTATAGTTAAAAACGGAATGAAAATACAAAGGGTTGTCATAAGTAAAAAGTTTCTTTTGTTGTAGAACGCGAATGTGACCTTTGAATAAAGTGATACCTAAAAAAATTTTCGTCTCTTCAGGACCTGTCGCTCGAAAGACAGCATTGCGTGCATGACGTGTATGTGGTCGACTTCTATAGTTAAGAGCATTGGAATTTATTTGTTTGACCAAATACTCTACAATCTCTGTAGTAAATAGAAGGTTAAATACTTTTTCGCATGTGGTATCTTCAATAATTTCAATTGCCGAGTCTTTTTCTGCTGATTTAAACTCTAAGGAAGCAATATTTGTGACAGTATCATCCCAAACTGTGTCATTTGGTGGAGAAGTATTTACTGAACTTCTTCTTCTGCTTAGTCTATCCTCATTGAAATTGACCTGTGACTGCACTTGCTTTTGTAAAGGTTCGCTATGAGCTACCTTATTCTGCTCCTTTATACTTCTAGCTTTTACAGTGGTAGAGCCACGCGGCAGCTTTGCTGTTGCACGTATGGGCCGGCTCAAACCGGGGTGGTACCACGACCTCACAGAATACCGGCTTGAAGTGGAAGCTCTGCTTCCGCATTTCGTCTGGTAAGTGCAGGTGGCCGGAGGCCCGAATCCCCCCCCCCCCATCAACATGGTAGCGGTATTAAATGACGATAGACTACCCCAGGAGGGTACCAGCACCCCTGGAGAATCCATCGCTGAGCATCCACGACCATGTTTCTCAACTTCTGAGCGTGGGTGCTCAGGCTGCCCCGCGTATTCTGTGGGGGGGGGGGGCAAAATTCCGCTCAAGACTACAACTGCTCGGGGCAAACGGAGCAACAAGACCAAGGCGACCCCTGCCACGCTATCCGTGAATTTCTGCAATATCAGGGGACTTCACTCTAACCTAAACACCGTCCACTACCATCGCGAGACGGTGAGGCCGGCTCTGCTCTTTCTGACCGAGACGCAGGTGTCCTCTCTGGCTGATGTCTCTTATCTCTTCTACCCGGGGTACGAACTGGAACACTCCTTTGTGCCTCGGGCTGGAGTTTGCGTTTACGTCAGAGAGGACATCTGTTCGGACCTGTCCATACTTTGGCTACGCGTGGACAGCGACGACCATCCGCGCATCTACGGGTGCCTCTATAGGTCCCATAGCAGTAATGTCAAAACAGACCAACTCTTCAACCACGTCAAAATGGCTACAGATTCGTTGCTACAGCAGATTCCCTAGGCAGAGATCGTGATCCTCGGCGATTTTAACGCCCATCACGCCAAATGGCTTGATTCACGTTTAACCGATCATGCGGGGAGACCTGTTCATGATTTTGCCTTGGCATATGGTCTGACACAACTGGTTACTTCGTCTACGCGGATTCCAGATGTGGAGGATCATGCACCTTCTCTGTTGGACCTTCCGCTAGCCTCTCACCCGGACGGATATCCGATTTCCGCGACGCCCCTTTAGGCTCCTCGGACCATTGTCTTGTCCGGAGTGTGGTGCCACTCATGCTGAAATCGCAGTTGCATTCTGCAGGCTGCCGCCGTGTTTGGCACTATAGGTCAGCCGATTGGGATGGGATGCGGTCTTTCTTTGCATCCTACCCTTAGGGGAGGGTTTGCTTCTCGCCGGACGATCCCAACGTTGTTGTGGATTCTGTCGCTGATGTGGTAGAATCCGCAACAACGTTGGGACTTCAGGGTATGGAACTTTTTATTCGTTCCTCTGTGGTGCTCATTGGAGGCGAATCTCAGCCATGGTTTGGTCGCTCCTGTAAAATAGCATCATGCTATAAGCAGGAGTGCTACCAAGCCTGGGCTGACGCATCAACGTCCCAGTATGTAAACACCAGCGCTCTAAAACGAAGTATAATTCCGCCTCTAGGTCCTTCAAAAGACTCATTGTCAAGGCAAAGTCAGAGCACATAGGCAGAATTGGCGAGAAACTAGTTCCCCTTCCATCTGGAACCATGTATTCTGGTCTCTCGCCAAGGCTCTCCAGGGGAATTTCTGTCAGCCATCTCTTCCATCTCTGCACAGGGAGGACGACTCACTGGCCCATATCGCAATGGAGAAAGCCGATCTGCTAGGCTCTTTATTTGCGTCCAACTCGACTCTCGATGGCGAGGGGAGTACGTCGCCGACCATCCCGGGGTGTGAGTGCTCCATGCCGGAAGTGCAGTTCACATAGCGCTCGGTTCGCAAAGCACTCCTCTCCCTGGACATCCACAAATTGAGTGGGCCTGACGGAATCTCCCCAATTGTGCTGAGGACGTGTGCTCCAGAGTTGGCATCGGTTTTAATGCGTCTTTTCCGGTACTCCTACTCACTAGGCGTAGTTCCAAAATCATGGAAGACGGCTTTCGTCCACCCGATCCCTAAAAAAGGCAACCGCTCAGACCCGTCCAACTACCGGCCTATCGCCACCACCTCCTTGTTCTCCAAAACAATGAAGTCTATTGTTAACTGCCAGCTCATGAGGTACCTTGAGGATCACCAGCTGATTAGTGATCTCCAATATGATTTTCGCCATGGTCGGTCAGCTGGTGATCTTCTGGTCTACCTAACTCACAGATGGGCGCAGGCAGTAGAGTCTAAGGGGAGGCATTGGCCGTTAGTTTGGACATTGCGAAGGCCTTCGATCGGGTTTGGCACAAAGCGCTTCTTTCGAAGCTCCCTTCCTATGGGCTTCCCGAGGAATTGTGCAATTGGATCACCAGCTTTCTTGCAGATCGGAGCATCAAGGTCGTTGTAGACGGTGCAAGCTCATTAATGCTGGTGTTCCACAAGGCTGCGTGCTATTGCCAACGCTGTTTCTTCTGCATATTGTAACGCTCCCCCCCTCTCATAATAATAAATATATTAGATATAATTAATATAATTCATTTACCCCTTTTCGATAAAAATTATATATATGTGACCCAGATAAATAAAATAGTTTTGATCTTTCTAAATGATCTTTCTAAAGGTTTAATAATAGGCTGGTTGTAATAGGTTGGCGTGATCGTCTTAGTTAGAACCCTTATTTACGTTGTGTTTGTTTAGCAACTTAGTTCTTTTAGGTGTCTTTTGGATGAATCAATATTCACTAGATCAATTGAAAGCTGTTTGTAGTGCCTTATAAGTTAAGTGATCCCCGTTCACGAAGACAGGGCTCGAGAAAGGTTAAGAACATAAAATGTCCTATACCACTTGTATCAGATTTACATTATTAATTTATTATTAATTATCCCTTCCTGCTAGGAAAAGGCTCAAAATATATTTATACAAAGTACCCGATACAAGGGCTTCGCTCTCCTACATTTATTTAAAAAAAAACACACGCCTCCTCAGATCCTCCCGAAAGCTATCACCCGCATGAGGTCGACACATATGCTCCACCAACCAATACAACGGCAGATATAGCCAAAAGGCAGTTATAAGATAAGAGTAATAATTCGCCATCAGAAAGGGTTTGTGTTACTGACGTTGAGTAAATGCATTATCGATCATGTTTGTCTCACCCACCAACAAGTTGCCTTCAATCATTCAAAGATGGGAAAGTTACAGAGATATATTATTATGTTGTTATATAAAACATAATGGAGGGCAGACAGTCTGCAGCCACGTAATGAAGG
Source organism: Parnassius smintheus behrii (assembly GCA_036936625.1). Lineage (NCBI taxonomy): Eukaryota > Metazoa > Arthropoda > Insecta > Lepidoptera > Papilionidae > Parnassius > Parnassius smintheus. Next base: position 19,377,294 of record JAUPFT010000012.1, on the reverse strand, counting down.
GACCCGACTTGGGCAAAGCTACTTAGGTGTGGGTCAAACCAAGACGCAGAGAGCGCCATTGGGAATAGCGTCCCACCAAACAACCATCGTAGAGACGCAATGCTGCAGAACGCAACAAGCATCAATACGACTATCGTCGGGCTTACACCATCTCAAAGTCCCCCGTACATCCCAGCAGACATCACCACCCGCATACCTCCATCGACCAGAACCACAAGAGAGCGTCGAATCAGGCACAGCACACCCGCAGATCCATCACAGGACGCAATACCGCAAGTAGCAGTAAGCATCAATGCAACTATCATACGGGAGGCGCCCCCTCACAACACACCCACATGATCCCTATCGACTTTGGTAACAAAGTTTGTATTGTTGTTAACTAAAAAATATCACCAACATATCATAGTAGTACGCTACTAAGACGCCAATGAACAAAACTTCACGTATCATAGCCCTAATGCACTAAGACATGAAGTTGAGTATGCCTGTTGCACTTAAAAGTGCTACCAAACACACTCATCATCCGAATCCGAAAGATAGACGACGCATCGCTATGCGCTACGACGTCGCCCACCAAAGGTATGGGTGTACGATGTCCACGGGAAAGCCGTATTGCTACAACAAACCCACTTACCACCGGCACTAAGATGATATGTCTAGGACACATCGGTTAGCGAGCCCAAGTTTACCTCGGACCAATTGCTCGTGAAGCAGCATACACGCCACCATAATATTCCTTTTCAAGTCCCTAATAAGGACTAGTCATTTTGCTACAGTACTAGGAGCAGTCGGTCACCCAACCACCCCATACAATGCTCATGCAACAAGGAGACCTTCTATAATAATACTTTTGTATCATAGACCTTACTTTCATAAGTCATTCATATACAGGGCTCGAACCCACGACCATTTGACTATTGTAATGCAAATTCATCCTAGAGACGTTCTATAGTATTGCTTTTGTATCATAGAAATTACTTTCATAAGTCATTAATATATAGGACTTCAACCCACGAACCCATTATTGTTATGCAAATTCATCATGGAGACCTTCTATAGTATTACTTTTGTATCATTGAGTTTAATATCATAAGTCCCTAATATAGGACTAGTCATTGTGCTACAGTATTTCAAGCAGTCGGGCTCTCGACCACACCATATATATGTACAACTGCAGGCATGAACACCTTCCATAACTTAGGAAAATTTTCTTATATATATGCACTCCTTCCACAACTTAGACAATTTTTAACAAATTTTCTAATTATCTTATAAACGTTATTTATCGTAACTTTTATAATCTTTTCAACTTGTATTTCTATTGCTTATCATGTTTTAAATGTTTTTACAAGTTTTTATAATAAATTTATTTATTATGGAAGACAATATTTTTGCCTTTAATTTACTATGTTATTGGTCTAATGTCTGAAATGTATTTATATTAACTTTATGCTTATTAATGTAATTTTATTGCTTAATATATATATATATATATATATTTTAAGACTATTTATGATGCCCCTTTATATTGAATTTAATTATTAATAATAATATTGGGCCGTCACAATATCAATGATATGTTGCAAACCCGTAACATTCATTGCTATGCAGATGACAGCACTGGTGATGCTCTTTACACCGGTCGAGCCAATATTTCTCGGGAAAACGTCTCGTGCCGGGACAAACTTGTGTCTGAAGTCGAGTCTTTGCTGAACAGAGTCTCGGATTGGGGGCGACTAAATCTAGTCCAGTTTAACCCCCAGAAGACACAAGTTTGTCATATCTCCTCAGTTTCAAGGCACTCCCCTTGTTGCCTAAGCCAGTATCGGAATCCTCGGCGTCAACATATCGAGTGACGTGCAGTTTCGTGGTCACTTGGAAGAGGAGGCCAAATTGGCCTCTAAAAAGCTTGGCGTGCTCAGCAGAGCGGGACAGTATTTCATGTCGGCACACCGCCTGCAACTTTACAAGGCGCAGGTTTGGCTGCACATGGAATACTGTTCCCATCTCTGGGCTGGGGCTCCCCAGTACCAGCTCCCTCCACTTGAACACATTCAGCGCAGAGCGGCTCGAATCGTCGACGAACGAGTGCTTTCCGATCGGCTCGATTCACTGGCGCTGCGAAGAGATGTTGCATCTCTTTGCATTTTCTTTCGCATATACCATGAAGAGTGCTCTGAGGAATTGTTCGGATTAATCCCAGCCGCCAAATTTCGTGAACGCACTACACGGCAAACGTCTCGATACCATCCACACCATCTGGATCCTTGGCGGTCCACCACTGTACGTTTCAAAAGGAGTTTTCTCCCACGTACAACCGCTCTGTGGAATAGTTTACCACCGGCGATTTTTCCGGACCGATACGACCTGGGGACCTTCAAGAAAAGAGCTTACTCCTTTCTAAAGGGCCGGCAACGCACCTGCAATTCCTCTGGTGTTGCGGTTGATCATGGGCGGGGGTAGTCACTTAACATCAGGTGAGCCGCATGCTCGTTTGCCCCCTCTTCTGTAAAAAAAGAACTCTTTATTCTTTTATTGTATCCTGACAAAGTTCCTGAATTTGTTGATATTGAACACCAATCATCTCATTAATCTCCTGACTCATTCTTACTTAATCTTCGTCTTATTGATTTCTATCTTCTGATAGCTCATGATTTTGTAGTAATTAAATATCGCTTACCTTATTTTTTCCTAACTTACTCTAAATTCATCGTTGTTATTTTAATTATTTCTAACAGTATTATTCTCTTGACTTTCACTAACACCTTTGAACTCTGCCTTCTTATTATCTGCTACTTGATCGAATCTCGAATCGATCGAAAATTTTATGTAAGTTTGTGTGTGTGTGTGTGTGTGTGTGTCTGTGTGTGTGTGTGTGTGTGTGTGTGTGTGTGTGTGTGTGTTTAATATATAAATAAATAAATTTACCGCTAAAATGATTTAAATAAAAATAAGTTTTCATGTAGCTGTAGTCACACGTTATTATTATCATGGCCAGAAATATAGTTGGGGATTAATTTTGAACTTTTCATTATATTTTAGGAAATAAAAAAGTACAAACAAAAGTTGTTAGTTCAAAGATAACTGATTAATTGTAAAAATTTTGTAAGCTCTACTTAGGGATACTTTGCAATTTTGCTACATCATTTATTCTAACAAACAAATAAATTTTAATAAGTAATTTTATTATTTAGTGTTGTGGTTAGATATAATGTAGTTTTTCCAATAGTGCACTTCTTCAAAAAACATATTTCTTTAAAGTACTTGCTATAGTCGAATATTTTATTTTGGGAACCCCTTCTCCTCTATTTATCATTTTTAACTCTTTTTTGTCGGACATCAATATTTTATAAAAATCTGCCACGGCTTCATTAGCTACCATTAGGTGAACTGTGTGCTAGTTAATTAGTTAGTTGTGTTTGTGTGTTAGTCAAATTGCATTAAATATTTTTTCATACGATACGAAGAATATTCAGTTACGGAATCCTTAAAATTAAAAAAAATGACGAAATTGAATAAGGCTGCATGCGAGGCATACCTCTGCAAGTTACGGACATATCGATTAGACGTTATCGATGGTGTTAATCTCTAAAATCTATGTAAAATTGTAAGAATTAGTTAGTTTAGGAATTTTTGTGGTTATTTTTATTTCAGTTCCTATATATTCATAACATTAATGTTATAAAATGTGATAACAGAACAGAAACAGAAACATTTTTATTCAATATGCATTATAAATATTACTGATTAAAAGTCACTTTTTTGCTTATTTACCACTGGTTCGAAAAAAACCTCTGTCCTGGGAAGAACCAGCAAGAAACCCAGAGGGACAATTTTTTTGTAAATAATTACAATTATGTATATGTACAATTAACAAAACAAAGTAGAACTAGCTTAGTAGCGATAAATTGTGTCATCCATTTGTGTAGAAATCGTTTGTACCTGCTTAAAAACTAAGCATTTAGACAACTAAATATTTTAATCACCGAGTGATTTTAATCGTACCTACGCTACAGGTAAATGTATAAATAATTTGTACAGAACATAGATTAGTATTTATATTCGAGAGTTTAGAGCTACTTGTAGTAGCCATTGAGCCTGTAAGCTAATTAACTATAGGGAATGTTTAAATACTTCAAATTCATATTTTTAGCTATAATTTGTATTGGCAGAGACAGCGTTATACTTGCAAGTAAGTCCGTATTTTTTATTTGGCAATTAATTTACTGAATAATTAGCAACATTAAATATAGATTATAAATAAATAGAAATTTAATCGGTTGAATAAAAAAATGAAATTTGGCCACATGAAATTATATTATTATAAAAATTTAAATGATTTATTAAAAGTAAAATTACATGAATATTACTGATACTTCCGAAGTTTTAAAATATTTTTAGCATAGGCTGATTAAAGGCCTTAGCTACATAATGTATTGAACTAGTTATATTACTTTATTTTAGTTATTTCCATAGCGTAATATCATATGGAATCTTGCTATGGGGTTAGTGCGAGTGGCATTTTTTACATAAGAAATCCCTAAGAGCAATTTATAGGCAGAAGAAATTTAGAGAAAAAATATAATATTAACCTTCGCCACTCAGTATATCTCTACGAAAATTTTATGTAAGTGTACTCAAAAACAAAAATAGTTTTTTTTAGTCATGATGCATTCTGTAAATAGTAGGAACAAGCATAAACTATTATACCAGTTACTCGAATCTAAAGAGTCAGGAATGCCTTTTTACTGTAAGCTCGCCTGTCACCTCAACATTATGAAATTAAAAATAAAAACACGGAGAAACTAATCTGGGCAAGTCACTTTCTAATAGCAACTAAAAAATAAAACATTGCGGTTGCCATGCTTGCCAATTATGGCAAATATCCCTCTATGAGGAAATCTATAGGTAGACTACGTTCAGCAGTGGACTTTTGGTAGGCTGTAACGGTAAGTGTAAAATGTGAACCACAACACAAAATGCACATGCAACTACCATGTAATTTAGAAGAACCCTCTTCTTAAACAGTATAGTCGTATTCTTGTTTTATTTTTTTTACAGAAAACTGCGATGATTGCATACTTATTACCTCATGCCCGGGAGCAATGCATCTCGCTGTTCATGAAAAAAATGCGAAAACAGAAGGTTTAATTAAACAAGGTCTGTGTTCATTGGAGCTAGAAACCGGACTTCCAAAGGTATTTGTCCATTATTTAATTACTTTTTTTAACAAAATACGCTTTAAAGTTATTATCTTGCATCTCTTTTATCGCCTGTGTGCCCATCTGAGGTTTTTACTCATTTGTCTTGTACAAAAAAAAAACACTCGTATGAAAAACCTTCGTAATAATATCCCGCTTATTATTTTCTGCTTTGTTTTATTAGCTTAAACAAAGCAATTCGCTCATTTTAAGTCATGAACTAGGTATGTTGCTCCGAGTTTCCACCAGCACCAGAAGAAATAGACAACCACCCGAATCTCGATCTTCTACCAAAGGATTGTGGTGAGATCGAAGGCAGTCGAATTGTTGGCGGTGAGGTTGCGAAACTCTATGAATTTCCATGGATGGTGCTCATTTCTTATGAGACTCGTACGTATTTAATATTACTTTTTCCATTGCAGTTTATTAAAAGTCTTATCAAAATATTTTTATGGCTAATGATTAGAATTTTGACGGTTGAATAGCGTAGTGGCAAAGCCTTCCGTGCAGAACAAATGTTTGTACGGCCCACAAATAATAGTGGCGGTTTTGTTTGTTTGTTCATGTGTAGTATTTAAAATGCTTCTATTACCCGTGCGGTTCATAAATGGGATTGAAAATGTGAATGTGTGTGTTATTTATAACAGGTTCAACTCTTTCTCACCAAAATGCCTTCCACATCATTGTAATTAAGAGTGGAGAGCCACTCGATTAGAGTTTTTTTTACACTGAAACAGTTGCGTGGGGTTAAATATTGAGTAAACGATTGATCTTGTTATAGGCATGAGGGGCTTGTGATATTAATATTAAATTACGTGTCACGTTGTTTGTTCGCGATGGACTTCTAAACCACTAAACCGATTTTAACCAAATTTGCACACCGTGTGCAGTTTGGCCCAACTTGAGAGATAGGATAGTTTTTTTGCCCATGAGTGACCCATATTTTTTTTTTTGCGAATTTAAGGATTTTTAATAGGACTTAACAAAGGGTCGTCGAAAAGTGCAGAACAACGTATTATATATATATATATATATATATATATATATATATATATATATATATATATATATATATATATATATAGCCGTGTAGTGGCGGTTGAGAATATCCACTACCCCATATCTTCCCGTGGGTGTCGTAAGAGGCGACAGAAGGACACAGAAAGGAGATGGGCAGCAGCATCTTCCTAATAACAACAATAACATAATAAAAAACTGCGGTTGCCAACCCGCTCGCCAAGCGTGGCAACTATGCCAATTTTCCTCCCATGAGTAATGACGCAAACAAACGGCCCCCAGTCCCCGGCGGCCCCGCTACTCCTGGCTGCGGTGGTGACCATGGTAACGGCAGGGCAGGGGGTGCTAAGAATCTCCGGTGGAGGTTCGGTTTCCACCTACGACGACTCGACCTGGCAACTTATAACGCACGCACACTAAGGACTGACGAGAAGATACTGGAGCTGGAAGAAGAGGTAGACAAGTTGCGTTGGCATATTATTGGATTATCAGAGGTCCGAAGAGAGGGGGAGGACACGGTAATCCTCGGGAGGGCGACCATCTGTCCCAAGGAGGTGTCGGATTTGTCGTCCACAAGTCTCTCGTCAACAACGTTGTAAAGATTGGGAGTGTGTCGACGAGGGTCGCGTACCTGATACTCAGAATCACCAAACGGTATTCGCTGAAGGTCATACAGGTTTACGCACCAACGTCGGCACATCCGGATGAGGAGGTGGACACGGTGTTGATGGGAGACTTCAACGCAAAACTAGGCACAAGAGAAAGCGGTGAGCTGAAGGTAGGGAAATTTGGAGTAGGGCAACGGAACCGTAGCGGCTAGCAGCTGGCCGACTTTATGGAGAAAGAGGGACTCTTTGTGATGAACTCTTTCTTCCAAAAGCGGCCCCACAGGAAGTGGACCTGGTCGAGCCCCGACGGTTCGACAAAAAATGAGATTGACTTCATTATGACGACCAGACGCCAACTGTTCAGTGATGTCTCAGTGATCGCAAGGGTGAAAACTGGCAGCGATCACCGAATGGTTAGAGGCACACTGAACCTAAACGTTAAGTTGGAGAGGTCTCGTCTAATGAAGTCAACGCTCCGTCCCCCTCGTGCTCTAATCCAGAATCCCGAAACCTTTCAGCTCGAGTTACGTAACCGCTTTCAGTGCCTAGAAGATTGCAATGTAGTGGACGATATGAATGACAAGCTCGTGGAAACGGTCCATGCGGTCGGAGCTAAGTTTTGCAAGACCCGCCGCAGAAGAACAGAAAAACTCTCCGATCACACTCTTAATCTCATGGGTGTTAGACGGGAGATGAGGCTGCAATCGTCAACAGATTTGACAGCATACATGCAACTGAACAGACAGATCTCCAAATGCATGCGGCGAGACTTTTGCGCAACTTCAATACTGCTCGTATTGAAGAAGCGATCGAGCGGAACCAGGGCTCCAAAGTCTTTGTCAGAGACCTGTCTGCCAGTAAGAGCCAACTGTCAAAGCTGAAGACTGAGTGTGGCAACATCGTTTCCGGGACACATGAGATTCTGAGTGCGATTGAGAGGTTCTATGGGCAGCTGCACACATCATCGTTGGAGCCACACGCAAGTGTGACGATCCAAGAGCAAGTCTTATCCGACACTATTCCGATGATATCACGAACGTCAGTCTGAGCGAGATTAGAATGGCTCTCCAGCACCTTAAAACGGCAAGTCCCCGGGTGAGGATGGAATTGCAGACAGCAGAGCTTCTGAAAGCGGGTGGAAAACCGGTACTTGAAGTCCTTCAGAGGCTCCTTAATTCCGTCCTCCATGGTGGTACTACTCCGGAGGCGTGGCGCAGAAGTGCGGTGGTCTTGTTCTTCTCGAAAGGTGACAACGCCCTCTTGAAGAACTACAGACCGATATCCCTTCTGAGCCGCGTCTACGTGCTGTTTTCGAGAGTCATTACGAATCGTCTCGCACGCAGACTCGACGACTTCCAGCCTCCCGAACAAGCCAGTTTCCGAAAAGCACCATAGACCACATACATACCCTTCGGCAATTTGTACAGAAGTCCGAGGAGTGCAATCTGCCACTTTGCCTGGCGTATGTGGACTATGAGAAAGCCTTTGATTCCGTCGAAATTTAGGCGGTGCTACAGTCTCTTCAGCTGTGCCAAGTTGACTGTCGGTATATCGAAGTGCTGAAGTGTTTGTACAGTAGGGCTACGGTGGCTATCCGAGTACAGAACCAGAGTACGAAACCTATCCAACTGCAGAGAGGTGTAAGACAGGATGACGTTATTTCCCCGAAACTCTTCACCGCTGCGTTGGAAGACGTTTTCAAGCTACTGGACTGGAAAGGATACGGCATTAACATCAATGGCGAGTACATCACTCACCTTCGATTTGCCGACGATATAGTCCTTATGGCAGAATCGCTGGAGGACTTAAGCACTATGCTCAATGACCTCAATGGTGTCTCCCAACGGATAGGTCTTAAGATGAACATGGACAAAACAAAGATCATGTTTAATGTCCATGTCACACCTATGCCAGTAGTTGTTGGGAGCACTAAAATCGAAGTTGTTGACGAGTACGTTTACCTGGGACAAATAGTCCGACTAGGTAAGTCCAACTTCGACCGAGAGGTCAACCGACGGATTCAACTCGGCTGGGAAGCGTTTGGGAAATTACGGCGTATCTTCTCGTCAGGTATACCTCAAAACCTGAAAACTAAATTGTACAACCAGTGCATGTTGCCAGTGATGACCTATAGAACCGAGACGTGGTCCTTCACTGCTGGTCGTATGAGGACGCTCAAAGTCGCTCAGCGAGCTATGGAGAGGGCTATGTTCGGAGTTTCTCTGCGTGATAAACTTAGAAATGAGGATATCCGCAGTAGAACCAGAGCGAATGACATAGCCCAACGGATTAGTAAGCTGAAGTGGCAATGAGCCGGCCATATAGCTCGAAGAACCGACAATCGTTGGGGAAGAAGGGTTCTCGAGTGGCAGCCTCGTACCGGTAGGCAAAGTTTAAGGTGACCCCCCACTAGATGGAGTGACGACTTGGTAAGACACGCAGGAAGTCGATGGATGCAGGTGGCTCAGAACCGTGCTTTGTGGCATACCTTGTGTTTTTCGTATACGTTCTATAAATTCATTTTTACTTATCATTGGAATCAATGATAAATGCCATAAACTACAAAATAATTCAGTCCGGTTTCGTCAATTTATAAGCTACGACGCGTATTGAGAGTTTTCTTCACAACTGTTGTTGATTTTTCTCAATAGAATACTATAATATATACACGGGGGAGTGAGCGCAGCCCGTGTAGCCACTAAAATGTCAATAACATGTCAATTCACACGTATAACTGTCAACATGAGATGTGTATTGACGTTACAATCGTTACTGAATTTCGCATGCAAATTATTTAGAAAATGCCAAATTGCACACTATTTACAAATAAATATGTATTAAAATTTAAACAAATTTTCTCAACATTTTTTCAATCTAATGATGATCTTGAACATTAATCAAAAGTCTAGAATGTTTAAATTTACTCGGTCTGTCAACACAGCGAATCGGGTTTGTAGTAGTGATAGTATGACGTAATTGCTTATATGTGTGCTACCAGCGATGCCGACCCTCGTACGAAATAAGGTTGACAGCCATTCCATTGTATACTCGTATTATAGTATTCTATGTTTTGCTCCATAGATACATGAGTAACCATTTCTAAAATTTTCGTTTGTCTGTCTTTCCAAACTAATGGAATGTTTAAACCCAATAAATAACCTAAATACTTTCTTTGGTAACGACAGTGAACGATGAGCGAATTTGAAAGTTTAATTTAGGCAGTCTGCACCCTCAACCATTTTTTTATTGTCGCTTTTTAAATGTAGACGTTTTTGTTAACGTTAACTAACAATAAATTTACGTATTTAAAGAAATTACTCTCACACTAAGATTTCCCCTGTATCGTGTAGGCGTTTAATTGTTTCGTGCGGGATTCGAACTGTCGAGCCGTCTGAATTAATTTCCGACCTCATCTAATACTTCCGACTAAACTGATACATTACATTTATTTTATTATTTAGATTCATGGGAATCTAATTATTACATTATTCTTAAAAAAATTGCAGGTATTGGACGTCAGTTTCTTTGTGGAGGCAGTCTCATAAGCCCATTGTATGTGCTAACAGCAGCCCATTGTATCATTGGTAGAAGAGTTGCAAGCGTGAGAATAGGGGACTTTGATTGGACGAGTAAAGTTGATTGCGAGAAAGGCACTGACTTGTGTGAATCATATTACCAGGTAACAAATTATTTTTAAATTGATGTCGAAAAAAGCCATGGTATTTTAGGAGCTAAGTGTTTGTCATATATTTCATAGTACGTGAACAAACTGAAGTTAGATCCTTGTCGGAATCACTGAAATTGTTATACTCTTACATACTCGTACTCTTCCTAGTATGTTGAAAGATAAGAAGATATTGAATATATATATATATATATATAGTACCCGGTTGACCGAGCTTTGCTCGGTATTTTTCGCTTGTTTTTTTTTTAATACGTGTGTTTCTTGTGATTTTCTCAAAAAGGAAAGAACTTGAAAAAAAAACTTAAAAAAAGTCGGTCGGTTGGTCTGGGCTCAAACTATGGTAGTACGATTTTGTGACCGCCCAATATACCAATTAAGCTATTTGTAATCATTAATATACTGTCAAAATTTACCTTCTTATTCTAACGATATTGTAGCGGTTTTTTATTGCCTAAAAACACGGACAAAAAGACATTTTCTAAAAATAAATCCTAGCTAGATCGATTTATTGCCCCCGAAACTCCCTGCACACAAAATTTTATGAAAATCGTTGGAGCCGTTTCCGAGATTATATATATATATATATATATATATATATATATATATATATATATATATATATATATATATATATATATATATATATATATATATATATATACAAGAATTGCTCGTTTAAAGGTAGAATTATATATTAAAACCAGCGTGGTATTCTGTATATATGGTTGTAGTACGAATAGGTCGGCGCGACCGGAAAGGACCACGCTCTCATAGAATACCAGCGTAAAATAGCAGCATAATACTGCTGTATTTCGTATGGTGAGTGTAGAGAGACGAGATCAGTATTCCATGTGAGGCCGAACTTGCGCTTTGTAAAGTTGCAAGCGATGTGCCGGCATAAAATATTGTCTAGCTCTGCTGAGCACGCCAAGCCTTTTTGAGGCCGATTTGGTCTTCCCCTCCAAGTGTCCACGAAACTGCACAGTATTCGATATTTCGACGCCGAGGATTCCGATGCTAGCTGAGGCAGCGAATGGAGTGCCCTGAAACTGAGGAGATACGATACAATGGGGTTATTTTTAGCGGTAAACGCGCAAGCTTGTGTCTTCTGGAGACTGAATTTGACTAGATTTAGTCGCCCCAAATGCGAGAATTTGTTCAGGAAAGACTCGACTTCAGCCGTAAGTTTCTCCCGGTACGCGGCGACGTTTTTCCGAGAAGTATTGGCACGGCCGATGTATAAGGCATCACCAGTGCTGTCGTCCGCATAGCAATGAATGTTACTAGTTTGCAACGTATCATTGATATGCGGAATAAGCGGTGTTGGTGATAGCACGCAGCCTTGTGGAACACCAGCGTTTATATGCTTGTAATCAGAGCATGCACCATCTACTTTGACCTTGATGCTCCAATCAGCGGGGAAACTGGTGATCCAATTGCACAATTTCTAAAGAAGCCCATAGGAAGGCACTTCGAAAGAAGCGCTTTGTGCCAGACCCGATTGAAGGCCTTCGCTATGTCCAAACTAACGGCCAATGCCTCCCCCTTGAACTCTACTACCTCCGCTCATCTATGAGTCAGATAGACCAGAAGATCACCTGCTAATCGAACACAACGAAAACCGTATTGGCGGTCACTAATCAGCTGACGATACTCAAGGTACCTCATGCGCTGGCAGTTTATGACGGACTCTATTATTTTGAATATAAAATAATTTGTTTTCACGCTGATTTGGTTGATTTCAAACCTAATATCCATAGAAAAGTATTTCTACCAAACCATAATAGGTAATCAAAAATAAAAGAGTAGATGTAGTAGGCATATCATTAGGCTATATAAAACAGAAAAAAATCGGTCCTCATTTGCAGCTACATCATCAAAAATGTTGACGCAAAGGGTGATTTTCTGGCGGGCAACTTGAGTATAGGACTTAATTTTTTTTGACAGTCCTTCCATGGTCTACAACCCCATTACATATTCGTAACCAATTTCATAGGTATGATATGGATGTTACACATTTTTTTATTTTTTTTACAGGTTACGGATACGGCTCACCTGATGGTAAATAATTACCGCCGCCCATGAGCAACTGCAACACCAGGGCAATTGCCGGCCTTTTAAAAATATGTAGGCTCTTTTCTTGAATGTCCCTAAGTCGCATCGGTCAGAAAAAATCTCTAGTGGTAGTCGATTCAAAAAGGAGATTGTACGAGGAAGAAAACTTCTTTTAAATCACATGGTGGTGGACCGCCAGTCATCCAGATGGTATAGATAGTATCGTAAGTTTTGTAGCGATGTGCGATGGTGCATTTGTGTGTCTGGAATCAGTCCGAACACAGAGCACTCCCCGTAGTTAATGCGATAAAATACGCAAAGAGAGGCAAAACCTTTTCGCAGTGACAGTGAGTCAAGCCGATCGGATAGAGCTAAGTCGCCGACGACTCATCGAACGATCGATCGAAGGAGCTGGCACTGGAAAGCCCTAGCCCAGAGGTGGGATACACGTTCAACTTGAGATAATTTCAAATAAAAATAGAAGCCTTATTTACTTTCAGTTTCAAAAAATTCAATAACGGTATATCAGTATTTAAGTAGACTAAAAAAAAAAATAGCTCTTCAAACTCGTCTTCTAGTTAGATATTTCCCTTTGTGTAAAACTTATGTAAATAAGTTTTCCATTCTCTCACGCAAAAGAGAACCAACACAACCACTGTTATAATACTAGTAAAAAGGTATAAATTCCGGCGGCCAGTATAATTATAAAATAGATGAACTTAAGTTTAAAATATGCCTACTCGTTGAAAAATAACCATGTATGTTTTCGAGATATGCAAGACGAAAATCAACCATGAACGTGGCTACATACACAGACACAGACATTCTTCTAAATACCCATAGCATCTGACTCTAAAGACCTTAAAACGTGGAGAGATTCTAAAATTTGTACTTTAAAGAGTCTGATCTTTTTTTTTAAAGAATATTAACAATGCTATAAACATTACTAATATTTACCACTATATATTACCACTCATGGTAAGTTTAAATTGCTTGTGTTACGAGTGGTTCACGCCAGTAGTTGGATGGCTGATTCGAACCCACGACCTTTTTGAGTTCGCGGTCCGCGCCCTGCCATTAGGCTACTGTCGCTTTTTTTCTTTTTTGATCTATTACAATAACTCTTTCCTTGGAAGTTAGTTAAAAATTATGATATTCCTAATTTAAAATATATTTTTTAGGAAATTGCCGTATCAGAAAGTCTTGCCCACCCGGCGTATCAAGGCCCACCCATTGTACGAAATGACATCGGGCTTTTACGATTGACGAAACCAGTAAACCTTAGAGTCAGTAAGTATTAAGTTATAGGAGTTATCTTAATTTATCAGAAGTTGACGTTATTTTCATTTATTGTTGTATAATAGCTAGCAAAACCCGACAAACCATGTCCCGCCTGTGTATACCAAGTTTCAAACAAAGAAGTGTAAAGTATATAAAGAAATACCGTACAGTGGCGGTGTAAGAATATCCACTACGTAACATCATCCCATGGGTGTCGTAAGAAACGACGTAGGGAAATAAATCGGGAGATCGGCAACGTCTTCCTAATAACGATCAAAAAAAAAAAACTGCGATTGTCATCCCCCCCATGAGTCAATCAGTGGAATGCAATAGGATGTAACTGTAACAGTAACGGTTGAACGGTATAGGAGTTGACCTACTGCAGCGTCAACTAGTGGTGGGTACAACAAAACGATGAGCTTAATCTTTCTTTGATGGTCTTTTAAGGTTCGCGCAATCTTAATAAAACCCAACTAAGTATTTATAAGTGCTGTTGTAAGAAAGTTCCAAAGAATACTTATAATATAGATTATTTTGTTATTATATTAATTAAACTTTTACATTCATCATCATTACAGCCACACATCATCATTAGGCCTCCCCCAAGGTATGCCACAAAGCACGGTTCTGAGCCACCTGCATCCATCGACTTCCTGCATGTCGTACCAGGTCGTCACTCCATTTAGTGGGGGTCACCCTACACTTCGCCTACCGGTACGAGGCTGCCACTCGAGAACCTTTTTTCCCCAACGGTATTCGGTTCTTCGAGCTATATGGCCGGCCCATTGCCACTTCAGCTTACTAATCCGTTGGGCTATGTCAGTCACTCTGGTTTTACTGCGGATATCCCCATTTCTAAGTTTATCACACAGAGAAACTCCGAGCATAGCCCTCTCCATAGCTCGCTGAGCGACTTTGAGCGTCCTCATACGGCCAGCAGTGAAGGACCACGTTTCAGATCTGTAGGTCATCACTGACAGCACGCACTGGTTTTACAACTTAGTTTTCAGGTATACCTCAAAACACTTTTACATTAAATGTCTTCAAATAAAAACTGGAAAATCTTTCACCCTGGAGGCCATCCTCTTATTTTCGAGCGCAACGATCGAATATCTATTAAATTTTGAGCTCGAAACGATTATTTCAGATGTATAAAGGGCAATCATTTTTTTTTGAACGCGTCGATCAATTTTGACTTGCTTGACGGCATTTGTTGCAGATTTTTCAGTACAAAAATTGTTTGTGAAGTCTTGAGTCAATGGATCGAAGAATTCAAAAGTTATCTCAAAACAAAATTATTTAAAAAAAATTAAATCTTAACTAATAAAAATCGTTTAAAATTTTCAATATTATTTAGATTTACTTATTTTTACCCTTGTTGTCTAAATCCAGAAACAGTAATGGCATCAATTAAAAAGTTAAGATGGGGAGCGGACCTTAATTCCGCTAATTAAATTTTTTGGCGGTAGGTGAAGAAAAAAGTGTACACATTCTTACGTTTTCAAAAATATATTTTAAAGTAATTAATACATTAAAGTACATTATTCGTGTATTTATTTGGTGCAAAAATACATCATTAGTTAGTACTTACATGTTTATGCATGTAAATTGATTTAAAATTCACCACCTGCCAGCACATCACACTTTGAATAATTTTTACAACAGAATGTCTCAACTAGAAGAAATAAGAACTGCTCAAAATACTTTAGAGGAATGCTTTTCTAAAAGGATGGCTGAGTTGGAAGCACAGCTGCATACTGGGGGACCCGCTAAAGACACTGTTGCAAAGGTGGCTGAAGAATTCCGGACTTTCCGTGAGCTCATGTACTCAATGCCTAGGATGCTTCGCAAGCAGATTATTGAGTGCTCTCGTAATAGATGTCATCGAAACCAGGCGTCGTCGTAAGGGTCTCATTTTCCTCGGCGTTACTGAAGAAGAGGAAGAAGATTGTAAAGCCACTGTGGTGAGCATTTTTCGCAAGATGCAGTTAACAGACATTACAGCCTCTAGCATCAGAGTTTGTAACAGGATTGGAGCAGCCAGTAAAAACCATCAACGACCAATCTTGGTACGGTTTGTTGACATTGACTCTAGAACATCGGTGTGGAGGTCAAAGTCCAAGCTTAAAGGTTCATCGATTGCAGTTAAAGAATTCTTGAGAAAGACCCGTCAAGCTGTTCATGCTAAAGCCTGGCAGCATTTGGGTATGCGAGATTGCTGGACTCAGGACGGTGTTATTGTGGTGAAAGCTGCTGATGGATCCCGGCATAAGATCACTTCCCTAGACGAGCTGAACTCTTTAAAGCAGAAATACCCCAAATCAGCAGCTGAATCCTTGGTTGAGGACAAGACCGCCGTTGTGGAATCAACGAACCCTCTTTCAAAACTTCGTAAGTGACGACAATTGAAGTTTGTAGTTTCGTGTGTTAACTTTTCATTACCTTAATAAAAAATTTCTCAATTTTTTTAATTTTTTTATGTGAAATTTATACAATTTTATTTTGCTTTATTTCTAGTATAGGTACGTACTCCAAAATGGTTTCTAAGTAGTACTAAGCGTTGTATTTTTTTTCTAAACTAATTATATCCTCCTTTCTTGTTCTTGTAACATGGATATCGTATTTATAATTACAAAGATAATATTCGCTATTTATTCTCTCGAACTACAATGTAAACATGCTTTTGTATGTTGTATTAGTAATTGTCAGTTGTCTTTTCTATTCTAGTGTAATGCCAATTTGATGTTTGACAACTTAAGGATAATATTTCGAATTACGGTAACCTGTCACGTAGTGTTATAGTTTACTTAATTATTTCATAGAGTTTATTTAATTATTTACACAACGTGTACCGATTAACTATATGAAATAATTTTGTCTGTGTTTTTTTTCATTTCTATCTGTTGTAATACTCAATTCGTGTACACTTATGTGTTTAACGTACATATGATTCGTGTTTTACATTATCTTTTTATAATGATTTCTTATATTTACGCGAACATTACACATTGTAATAATACTCGTTTTTACGGAATTTATCGCGTATATTTAACTTTTTAATACCCGACGTTTCGAGAGCTTTACAGCACCCATGGTCACGGGAAGGACTGAGATGTTTAACGTCCAGATGTCATAGTTAAGATTATATGTAGATCGGAACAAAAGTTAAATTTTAATCTATGGTAACCGCGGTTAACTATGACATCTGGACGTTAAACATCTCAGTCCTTCCCGTGACCATGGGTGCTGTAAAGCTCTCGAAACGTCCGGTATTAAAAAGTTAAATATACGCGATAAATTCCGTAAAAACGAGTATTATTTCATTATCTTTTTAATTCATTTTGCTTATTATTTGATAAGTTAGTAATTTAAGGTGCGTATGTTAGCTGGCGGGTGGTGCAGAGATGACCTAAGTTAGCTACGTTTTAATAATAATTTAATTAATTTTATATATTTTCTATCATATACTATATATATAAAAATCTATATTTATTTTTATGAACGCTGATGATGATTCTTTTTTTTCTGCCAACGAAACTGCTACATCTATTGACGATAGTTTTTGTTCCATAACTGATACGCTGGGTGATTTTCTACGTCATACATTTGACCAGTCTAGCTCTTCGCTAAATGTGTGTAATATCAATGCACAAAGTGTACCCAGCCACTACAGTGATCTCATTGAAGCCTTTACTAACGTGAACGTTCATGCATCCTGATTTCGGAGAGCTGGTTGAAGCCCCTTTTTCTTTCAACCACTTACACCCTCTCTGGTTTCACTTTGATACGTAACGATCGGGTTGATAAGAGAGGAGGTGGTGTTGCTATATACCTCCGCAGTGACTTATCTTATAAACTTCTAGCTTCCTCCTCGCCCTTTTACTCCGCATCTGCTGAATTTCTTTTTCTTGAAGTATAAGTGAAGGAAGCTAAAACCGTTCTTGGTGTTGTATATTGTCCCCCCTCTGTTGATTACTTCTCCAGTCTCGAAACGACTATGGAATCTTTAGGGTTAGAATACTCACATCACATCATCATGAGTGATTTTAATACAAATCTCCTGGCTTCGCACTCATCCTGTTCCTATAAGTTCCTTCAAATAATCGATTCGGTTGGCCTTCATGTTCTACCTCTACAAGCCATTCACCACAATGTGGGCGGAGAGGACACGTGCCTCCATTTAATGCTAACCTCAAACCCCACCTTTGTCTCTACTCATGGTCAACATTATGCGTCTGGTTTCTCCCATCATGATCTCATTTTCCTTTCCTATATCCTGAAACCTCCTAAGCCCTCACCTAAAATCCTGCACTTCCGTAGTTTTGGCCGTATGGATGTAGAGACGTTGTGTCAGGATGCTTCTAAAATTAACTGGGACACAGTGACAACCGCTCCCACGGTAGACGAAAAAATTGGCGCATTTAATAACATATTAATTAATCTATATAATATGCATGCTCCTATCAAAAAAGTAAAGCTAAAGCGGCTGTCAGCACCTTGGATGACAACAGAGATCCGCGTTGTGATGAGGCGTAGAGACCGAGCCCTTCAGAAATATAGAAAAAAGCGGTGTAAGGAAAATTGGTCCATTTTTAAAACTGCAAGAAACCGGTGTAACCAGATGATACGCAACGCAAAACGCCGATATATTCTTAACATCATATCCTCTTCCCCCGCAGATATCTGGAAGTTCCTTGGAACCATGGGTATTGGTAAGAAGTCCCATTCTGAGTTTCAGAGGACAATTGGTTTGGATGATATCAATCAACACTTCTCTTCACATACACCTCTGGATCACCAAACCAAGTGTCAAACTGTTAATCAGTTAATGGGTTTACCTCGTCCTAATATCGCCCCTTTCCGCTTCTCTCCAACAGCTACGAATGAGATCAGGAAGGTTATACTCTCCATTAAGTCTAATGCTATTGGTTGTGACAATGTCAGTCGCCGTATGATTATTAATATTATAGACCATCTCCTCCCTGTTATTTCCCATATAATTAACTTCTCTCTGGATTCTGGAATTTTTCCGTCGCTGTGGCGTAAAGCTTATATTATACCTCTCCCAAAAATTTCTAATCCTTCTTTACCAAATCACTTCCGACCTATATCCATTCTTCCCTTTTTATCAAAGGTGCTAGAGGCTTGTACACAAACAGCTATCACATTTTATCTTCTCAAATAACCTGTTAAGCTCATTACAGTGTGGTTTCAGGCCAGGTCATAGCACTGTTTCCGCGCTCCTCAAAGTCACTGGTGAAATTAGGACAGGCATGGAGGAAACTAAAGTCACAGTACTGGTTTTGGTTGACTTCTCTAACGCCTTTAATGCCATCAGTAACGACATCCTATTATCAATCCTTTCACTTTCAATGATCTCATCTGAGGCTTTGGAGTGGTTCTCATCTTATATTCGAGGCCGCCAGCAGTCAGTTCGCATTGACTAGTCCTCATCAAGTTAGTGTGACTTGCATGCTGTTGTTCCTCAAGGCGGTATTCTATCTCCGTTGTTATTTTCAATATTTATAAATCTCATTACCCCAAATCTTCAGTGTGCGTATCATTTGCATGCTGATGACTTGCAGTTGTACTCACACGCGAAGGTCGACTGTATATCTACAGCAATTGAGTCTCTTAATAGGGACCTAGAGTATATAAAGAACTGGTCTGACAAGTTTGGTCTTAAAGTTAACCCATCCAAATGTCAGGCTATAATAATAGGGCTACCTATTATTATAGCCTAACGGATGATAAAGAAACTGGATCCCACAGCTTTACCACCGATCGTTTTTAACGGTTTTATTTTAGAACTGAGTAATACCGTGAAAGACCTTGGATTGCACATTGACTCCACCTTGAGCTGGCAAACTCAAGTGGCAAATGTTTGTCAGAAAGTGACAGGTATTTTGCGTTCTCTCTACCGCCTGAAGAACTTTCTCCCGTCCAGGACCAAGACCATTATTGTGCAGAACTTAATTTTTCCCATTTTAGACGATGGTGATGTGTGTTATTTTGACCTAAATGCAGAACTCTTGAACAAATATGACCGTCTTCTTAATAACTGCATTCGATTCATTTTTAATCTTCGAAAGTATGATCATGTGTCTACTTATCGCTCTCAACTCAACTGGTTACCCATTCGTCAGCGCCGTAGTCTACGTGCACTCACTACTCTTTACTCTATCTTGATGTCTTCTAATCCTCCATCTTATTTAACTCCTCATTTTCAATATCTTAGCTCCAACCATGATAGAGTTCTCCGTTCTAGTAATAACCTTTTGCTTCAGTGCCCCCCTTTTAGTACTAATTTTGTACAATCATCGTTCTTTGTTCAATCTGTTCTTCTTTGGAACGCTCTTCCTTCCCCTTCCGAAATCAGGAGTGCCGAAAACCGGATTTCGTTCAAATCTAAAGTGCGAGAAATGCTCGTCAATAAAATGGCAGAATCAACTTAGCGTTCGTAGTGAGCCATGTTTAATATTATATTTAATATATATACTATATATGTATATATATAATACATATATATATATATGTTTAATATTATATTTAATATATATACTATATATGTATATATATAATACATATATATATATATATGTATTTAATTTTATGTATATACTTACATAATGTTTATATATGTATATATTTATACGCTTATATATGTATGAGTTTATATATATATATATATATATATTGTACATACTTCTTATTACACCTACCTCTTTTATCTCTGCACAACTCTAAGGTAGACTGGTAGATAATACATCAGGCGGCGGCGGACAACACACAAGGCACACTACAAGGCGGACTTAATCCGCCTATATACATCTAATGTGTATATGAAGTTAAATAAATAAATAAGTAAATTCCTAAAATGCCGCCCTCTAATATTTACAGCCGAGGTGCACCCTATGCTACTTCACCTCTTCGCTTCATATGCATCCAAAGAGTCGGCTATTGTGGCTTGCGCTAGTTTAGTGTCATAGGTACAAGATAATCTAGATCTACGATTGTCAACATAACTGCGAATCGTGACAATTATGTCCAATCCTTCCAACAATAGTGAAGGCCCACTACTAGAAATGAACAGTTGCGGGCGACATAATAAAACGGTGAAACAACCATAAAGATAATTATTTTACAACAATGCTACACAAATTTAAAATAAGCCATCTAAAACATAATAACCTAATAATAATAATGATCTCCAGACCAATTTTCGGTCACGTCAACCCGTTTCAACGGTGGCTAGCCGACTGCGCAGAACAGGATTATACTACGTACGTGCAAGCACATGTGCACTCTAGTTTCCCTCATACATAGTCCTATAGGATAGTAACTTTAAACGACCGGAGAATTATCAGGCGCAGAATAAGCGGCTGTACGTGGTTTCCGAAGCAAAACTTCGGTTCAGAGCACGTATACTTGACAAATTTAAAGAAAAAAAATGTGCTCGGTAGTACTAAAACTGCCTCGTTGGACGTTGTAGCGAAAAATCACCAGATCAAAAAATTCTCAGTAGCTGCCCGGAGTCAGGAAGTTGGCGGTGTCTCACCCCCGTGCCTCGGAAAGCACTTTAAGGCGTTAGTCCTGCGCCTCATCTCTCCTCGGTCGTGTCAGTTTACCGTCCCATCGGAATATGAGAGTGAGGGAATAGAGAGTACAGCTGTGCTATCGCATACACTTGGACACTATAATCCTGTCCTGCGCCGATGGCTAGTCTCCGTTGTGGTAGGCCGCCGTGACAGAAGTTCGGTCTGGAGGACATTAATATCAAAATTATATATGTATATTATGAAATTTAAATTAATTATTGCCAAAAATATATTATTCATCATTAAAATATATCGGGTAATACAGAATGGATGATTTGGATAACATCTAAAACCTTTCTTCATAAATTTATACTGTAAGGAATAAAGATAGTCTTTTCTTATTTCTAGAAAACGCAGGAGTGATATGTCTACCAGTTACAAGACAATTAAGGGAACGTAGACTCGATAGAGAGCAATTAACTGTTGCTGGTTGGGGAGTAACAGAGGACCGTACCGAATCATCCGTGCTACTTAAAGTAAATTTACCTGTGCTTTCCGGAGAAATGTGCAAGGCTTATCACAACAGGTAATTATCTAGATTCCTAATAATTTCTCATATTATCCTCCGTCCTCCTTGAAGGACAACCGTTGGAGCAGAGGTCCACTGTAAGTTTAATGAACTGTTTTAGATTAACGGTAATAATAAATTCAGAGAAAGCTTCAAATATGTATTTGTGCTGCGAGTTTTTTACCAAAGCATCGAATGGCAGATTAATAACACTTGCCTTAGTTTTCGAAGTCTACACCTTACTCCATTAAATATTGTTTTTATTTACCGTACAATAGCGGTGGGTGTCGTAACACGCGATGGAGGGCAATTGAACCAGGAAACACTAATCTAGCAACATGTTACTGATAACAGCCCAATAGACATAAAAAACTGCAATAGCCAACCCGCTTGCAAGCGTGGCAACTATGGCATATTCTTCTATGAACTTTTTGTTAACAAATTTTGACATGTTAAGGTATAATGTGAAACATGCTTTCAGAAAAACGACAGAAGACACGACAAAAAATATACTTTGTGCTGGAGTGCTGGGGAAAGACTCTTGTAAAGGAGATTCTGGAGGTCCATTGATGTTGGAGGGCGATTACAACAATGAGTCCAAGTTTATCCAATACGGCATCGTTTCATACGGTCTGCGCCAATGCGGCTCGGACTATCCGGGGGTTTATACAGACGTATCTTGGTTTATGAAATGGATTTTGGATACTATTAAACCATAAAACTGTTCTTAATTTGTGCACTAAGCAATATATGATTAAAAATTAAATTTCGACTGTTAAATTTAATTTAATACTAGTTGTGTCTTCTACCTTAAGTAAGTTCTTAATGTAAGTTGGTAATTTAATCGGTTAGAAGCTTTATTACCTTGGGAATCATTTAAATTTTATGAATAACATCACTGTTCCAACTAAAATGATGTAAATCTTTATGCTTGTAAGGTAAAATTTCGGCAGAAAACCGATTAAATGCATGGATTACTCCAACCCACTTCGAGTTAATGGAAAACGATACCGATAATTTATAATTTTAAAAATAAAATTCTCGCCAGGACAATCCCACTCGCAGTGTGCTAAGCAGCATTTGGTATAGCGCTTGAAATTACCTTGCGAATTCAATTTAATAATCGTATCATTTTTCGTGATGTTAATTTTTTATTACTATTGGTCATATTTTTATTTCCTTGTAAATTATACATAAATGTTAAACCTTCGTCATTGTGTGAGCAACTCGCACTTGATCAATATTTAAAGAAAATCCTAAATTCTATTCCAGTGTATAAGATTTAATCAAGACACACTTTGTCAAAATCTATTCATTACTTTCAGAGCTTATTGTGTTCAAAGAACAGACAGAAAAGTAGACAAAAATTTAAAAAAATCATTGGCATTTTTTTTAGATTTTTGTCTATTTTATTTTTGTTTGCTTTGTCAACTTTTGTTTATTTTCAAAAAAATATTTAATTTACAAATTTAGCTAGTGCCAAAAGGTGAGTTTAATTCAGCATTTAAGTAATAGCGAGTGCATTGTCCAAGACTGCTACGTGCCACATCAGCTATCTTGTTTGGTTATAAAGAACCATGCATACAGTCCACAACAAAATTTATCCCGCATAACAAATTTTAGCCCGACCAGGAAATCTAACCCGAGACCTTACTGCTCCACCATTTTCTAGTTCTTCGACCCGGATTCGAAGGGACAGCCTGTGGCCACAACATTTTCAGGTTCTTTCGAACCGGATACGAAAGGCAACATAGTCACCCTAACCATTTAGTGACCATCTGTTCTGGATTCGAACCTAAGAACCATTAGCGTCACCATTTTCTAGCCCTTCATACCAGATATAAATTTAGTCAGTAGCGCCACCACCCTCTAACTTAACGTTGAGGTTCAGTGTGTGTCTTGCCGTACGGTGATCGCTCCCAATTCTCACCTTTGCGATAACTGTGACATCATTGAACAGTTGCCGTCTAGTCGAAAAAACACTAACTGGGATATGAAAACGAAGTGAAATAAAATAAATATATTAATTTCTTCTACGTAAGAATATTAACTTCGTTTGTCTTCAATGTAATTTTTTTAAACCTACTAAATCTACTACCACTTCTAAATAAGGTTCTTCTGATTGGAGAAGAAAACGTAATGAACTCCGGCGGGTATCCTCTTTTTCCGTCGTTTTTTTAAGTAGGTAAAAAACTACGACAGACCCACAGGGTCTTCCTTCAGATCAGGATAGTAGTATAGGGCGCAAGTTTGTATATGCGAAAGCACAGGTGGTCTCTCTATTTGCTTACACTTATAGTCCAATGAGACGGTAAACTGTCACAACCGGAGAAAGATAAGGCGCAGGACCAACGGCTTTAAGCACTTTCCGAGTCACGAGGGTGAGATACCGCCAACTTCCTGACTCCGGGTAGCTACTGGGAATTTCGTGGTGGAAAAACTCAATAAGTAATATTTTTGGCCCGATCCGGGATTCAAATTAGGGATCTCATGATTAACAGTCACATTACCATAACCACTAGACCAACGAGGCAGACAGATCCATAGGTAACTGAAGTATGCTTTTTTTGTACTCAAAAAAGATGATTAAAAATCTGGAGCTTTTTAGCGTATAGCGAACCCGAGCAGGCCAGCCCACCAAGCAGCACCTGTTCACAAGTATGACGCATATAGCAGCCATTGCCTGCATCGACCATATTAAACGGATGTCGACGAACTGCCACATGATGCCGTCACAAGCAGAGACCTTTAAGCGAGCATGACATTACCAAGTCCGTCACACACAGATTTTTTTTAAAAATAGAATTCATATTAAACGAGTACACAATCCACCTGGTGGTAAGCGGACGTTGAGGCCTATAGACATTGGTAACGCCAGTTAACAATCTACTTTATCAACATTACATTACATATCGCATTGAGTTCGTCCTAAGTTATATCTACTTTATCAACATGACTAGTGCATATTTTTTTGTTTCCTTCCTTCCTTCCCTTTCCTACCGCACGCGCTGCCGCCGAGGTGAAAAAAGAGGATCTCGGCGCGCGTCATTATACTAAGTGATATTACGCCATCCGCAACGCACGGCCACCCGTCGCGTCTTATGTACATTAACCGCAAACCGCGCAGGACGAACATTGAGTTCTCCTGTTTATGTTTAATGTTCACCGCATCAGACATTGTGTCTTTGTAACTCATAAAAGTGTGAGACGCCCCCGTAAGGGCAAAGGTGGAGAGTGTGGGACTTCACGAGACTGTTCCGAGAGTGCGTGTGCGCCGAACCACGGGGCGAGCTCGCTGTATAGCAGACACTCCAGGAGGAAGGCGCGGCAGCCCTCATCAGGTCAGTGCGTGCTATCCCACCTATTTATTTTCCCCTTTGCCGTATGCACCAAAATTACAGTCCACTAAATCTTTATCGAAGATACCTTAAGTTACTGGCGTCTCCATTTTTAATGGTCACTTCTCGCTGGATTGACCTTGACTTTCCGCCCTTATTAGATCGTTATCGTAATAAGCGTTTATATAATTAATTATTTATATTTTAATCCAACTTCGGATTAACCCCGCCCTTATTAGAACACTAGAATAGGTCCTAATAGGTGACATTCATAGTAATTTTAAAACTATATTCATAGAATGAATAAGCATATAATTATCTATATAAATTATTTGTTGTATGTTCACATCACGTCATCAACTTTTAACTACATCTATAGATTATACTGTTAAATTACATTTATTATTTGCACATATATTTAAGCATTATATTCGTTATAAATAACTTCATAATTATTATAAAAGTTAACAATTAAAGTTCATCGTTAACAAAACTAATATTTAATAATTCAACCGCGTAGCGAGGTCGCTTACTGACTACCCGCTTATAATTATATTATTTTTAAGTTGTAATGCCGCCTAAAAAACAAATAGCATCGAATAATAGCGATTCCTCGGATAATGAGGGCACACCTGATGCTGAGTTGGTTTTATTGTTAGCTAAACGAGATGCTTTATTTCAAATAGTGCAAAAAATATATGATATGTCCTCGGACATCCACACAAACACTTCCACGATGGAGCGTTTTCTTGATGGAAGTTCTAATATTAATGCTTTACGTATTGAGTTTAAACAGGTCTTAGATAATTATAATTCACATTTATTAAAAATAAACCCTATTGCTAAACCTGATTATAACAGCCTCATTGCGTTTGAGTGTCTTTGCGGTAGAATAAATAGGCTTTATTTACAATATTCGCAATCTACTTCACAAAGTACTAGTACACCATCTAAAGCCAGATTCACACTTCCGCCTATCGAACTTATGCCATTTTCGGGTGACATTCGCTCATGGCCTTTATTTTATGCTAGCTTTAAATCAACCGTCCATGACAACACATCGCTTACCGACGCTGAAAAATTATACTATTTGCTAGGTAAACTAACGGGCAAAGCCCTATCTGTATGCTCAGGTATAACTCCTTGCGCTGAGTGAATTGTCTCAGTTTAAGTCATCGAGTGTCTAGTTGCTCTTCAAATTATAGTTGTCGAGTTTGTAAATTTAAACATCACACATTGTTGCACTTCCACCGCAGAAGCGATAATGCTTCCCCTGTGCTGGCGCGTTCTCCACCGCTTCAGCCAGTTACACTGAAGTCTACAACCCCCGCGCCCGCACACTCGCCACCCCTCACCGCAGGTGCGCGTTCAGACGTCGCGCTGTGTACTTCGTTCAAGAATGTTTCTCAACGTTCACCGCCTCCCGCGCGCGCAAGTCGTTCGCAGAGAACTGTTTTATTATCAACCGCTCAAGTATTTGCTTACGATGCTAAGGGAGAGAAACAAATTATTCGTATATTATTAGACTCCGCGGCTCAAAGCCATTTTATGACTAAAGAGTGCTATCATCGTTTAGGCGTTCAACAACACGATACCGAATGTACTGTAGTAAAGGGATTCGGTGGAGTTGAAAAAATTGTAAAATCGAAATCGATTGATATTAAAATTTTCTCACGATTCGACTCGAATATTAACTTCAATATTTCAACGCTAGTTGTTGATCAAATCACCGACCTTTTGCCCACCGCTGTGGTAGACACATCTGTTTTATCACACTTCCATGGCATAAGACTCGCTGATGAATATTATAGCATGCCTAATAAAATTGATGTTTTGATAGGCGCATCCCTTTTCCCGCACTTACTGTGCCCAGACGTAATTTATTCGTCTGACTTGTCCGGGCCCTCAGCTTTGAGTACGGTATTTGGTTACGTTATTATGGGCTCAGTGCCGACACTTCAGGTAAATCATTCTTTAACGTGCTGCTCAGTTCTAGAGTCTCCTATCGTTGACAAATTAGTGCAACGATTTTGGGAGCTTGAACAGCCACCCTCCGCACCGCCCATTCAGTGTCCTTCAGACATTGAATGTGAAGAGTTTTATAAATCTACGACATCCCGCGATCCTTTTACTGGTAGATATATTGTTGGCCTGCCATTTAAAGATGACGTTTACTCTCTCGGAGATTCTTATGAAACCTCTCGACGACGATTCATGTGCTTGGAGAGGAAACTTCAAGCCTCGCCTACATTAAGGTTAGCATATGATGACGTCATAAAGGAATACTTAGCTAAAAATTATATATCCCCCGCACCGCCGTATGACTCTCATGAACCCGCTCCAATATATGTCATACCGCATCATGGAGTCTTACGCGAAGATAAGAAGTCAACGCGTCTGCGCATCGTCCTGGACGCTAGCAGTAAGACTAGCACTGAGCGATCATTAAATGATATTCTGCATTCAGGACCAAATTTGCAAGGCGACTTGTTCAATATAATTTTAACTTTCCGTTTACATCCAATCGCTATGACAGCCGACTGTCGCCAACAATTTCTGCAAATAGTTGTTCGCGATTCTGATCGTCGTTACCAATGCTTCCTATACCGCTTCCGTCCACAAGACCCACTTGTGTTATACCACTTCAATCGCGTGTGCTTCGGTTTAACTTCGAGTCCATACCATGCATTGCGCACGTTAAGACAGCTCATTGATGACGACGGCGCAAAGTATCCACTTGCGAGTCGTACCGCATTTACTTCGCTATATATGGACGACATCGCGTTCTCTATGCCCAGTGAATCCGAGGCCAGTGAGACCTCTCGGCAGCTGATAGACTTATTCAAGGGTGCCCAATGGGACCTGATAAAATGGCATAGCAACCGTCGATCTGTTTTAGATGACCTCCCTACTTCCCATAAAATTACAGGAGAAGTAGAGTTCGATAAATCAATGCCACATAAAATACTAGGCTTGCATTGGTCTACCGATAGTGACGCCTTTTATTTTAAGATATCTGTTCTCACTGATGTGACGTGCACTAAGCGCGCCATCTTATCTACTGTCGCTCGCCTGTGGGACATAATGGGTTTCGTTGCTCCCACAGTCGCGTACGCCAAATTGTTAATAAAGCAGCTTTGGCAACTTAATTTAGATTGGGACGACATACCACCACCGCTAATTATTAAGATGTGGAGGCAATTCTGTGCTGAATTACCAGCTCTTAATGATTTACGTATCCCGCGACATGTTGGTGTATCCAAAAACTGTACTGCGTCACTCCTGGGGTTTTCCGACGCCAGCGAGCGCGCATACGGTGCCGTAGTCTACATACATGTAAAGAGCGTCAATGGTAACACCGTCCAGTTGATTTGTGCAAAGACTAAAGTCGCACCGACGAAACCACTATCTATTGCACGCCTTGAGCTTCGTGGAGCGGTTTTACTCTCAAAATTGCTTCGCAGAGTACTCGACAATTATTCTCTTGACCTTGCAATATCAGTCTATGCCTTTGTAGATTCAAAAGTAGCTCTGTACTGGATAAAAAGTTCGCCACACAAGTGGCAGACCTTTGTTGCAAACCGCGTTGTTCAGATTACCGACAATATTCGCGCTGATAACTTTTATCATGTCGCAGGTACTGAGAATCCCGCTGACATACTTTCACGTGGCGTTACGCCAAATAAATTAGTTTCAAACCCCCTGTGGCTCCATGGGGCTCAGTGGACTTCGTTAGATCCATCTCAATGGCCTCTTCGTACTTTAGACAATGAGGTTATTGCAAATATGCCTGAGAAGAAGATTTTGTCGCACACTCTGTGCACATCCGTCTGTAATTCTGCGATTTATGAGCTCGCACTCCGCATCTCTTCTTGGAGTAAACTTCTACGTATAATTGCGTACGTGTGTAAGTTTGCTAAATTATTGCCCCGCCGCAGCACTACTGTAGTGACTGCTGATGATCTCAGTTTCTCTGAGGTTATAATCCTCCGCGCCCTGCAAAAACAGCATTTTGCAGTGGAATATTTAAATATTGAAGGTAACAAACCTTGCTCGCCCGCTTTCAATCGTTTAAGGCCTTTTATTGAGAATGGTTTAATCCGCATTGGTGGTCGTCTTTCGAACTCCGCATTAGATTACACGCAAAAACATCCAATTATACTCCCGCGCAGTGATCATGTAGTGAACATGATCATTAACTATTATCATATTAAAAATTTACACGCTGGGCCTGAATTGTTATTGTCATTGCTCCGTCAAAAATTTTGGATACTTTCCGCACGCCGCACTGTGAGAAGCAGAGTCTACAAGTGTAATATATGTTTCCGGCTTAGACCCCGTCCAACTTACCCTTTGATGGCTGATCTTCCCCATAGTCGTGTAAGACAAGCTATTAAGGCATTTACACACACGGGCTGCGATTATGCCGGTCCTATCGCATACACTCCTGTATGTCGTCGTGGTGTACGCAGCGAGAAGGCGTACTTATGTGTATTCACATGCCTCACGACTCGAGCTGTACATAAAGAAATCGCTACAGATCTTAGTAGTTCTAGTTTCCTCGCTGCGCTTAAACGTTTCCTCTCTAGACGAGGGCCGATTCAGTTTTTATATTCGGATAATGGAACGAATTTTAAAGGTGCCGCTTCGTATCTTCGCGATCTCTATAAATTTCTAAACGTTGAATACCGCCCAAAGCTTGAGCAAGAGTGTGCTGAGAATCGTATAACATGGAAGTTCATCTGTCCCAACTCTCCTCATTTTGGAGGCGCCTGGGAGAGTATGATCAAAGTCGTAAAAACGCATCTGTTCCGAGTTATCGGACATCAGTTTTTTTTTTAATAATAATAAGCTTTATTGATAATTATACAGTGAATATATGAAGTCTCTGATTGCTGAACTAGGAATTATACCTGTATCTCAGCTCAGTTACTTTCATACGAAGAGCTTAATACTGTTCTTGCGCAAATTGAGTGCTTGCTAAACTCGCGGCCCTTGACAGTATTAAGTTCTGATCCTGCAGAGCCTTCAGCTCTTACTCCGAGTCATTTTTTGAATACCGCACCTTTATTGTCATTACCCGCACCCAAAGTCAAATCTGACTCTACCAGTCTGTTACACAGGCATTCTTTACTGGATAAATTAGTTCAGTCGTTTTGGGACCGGTGGAGGACGGAATACTTTCACGGATTACAAGTTTGTCAGGAGTGGAACACCCCGTCTACGGCTATCGTACCAGGCATGGTTGTAATTGTGATAATTGATAATGAACCGCCCCTTGCTTGGCCATTAGCGATTGTCGAGTCTGTTCATCCTTCGAAGGATGGCGTAGTTCGAGTAGTTACCGTGAGAACTACTAAGGGAACATATCTCCGTCCTGTTGCTCGTATTTGCCCTCTCCCAAGACAATAAATCACGATTATTTTGATTATAATTATTTATCTAAATTAGGAATTAAGTTTATATTTATATATATTAAAAAGTATTAAACCGCAATATTATATTTATGTATACATTTTCTCGCTTACCAAGTAAGGTTAGTAGATGAGACATGCGCATTGAGCGCATCCTCTCACTTTATATACCGCTTATTTATTTGTTTTCCTTTTACTTTTATATTACGGTTGTCTTTTAAAGGTGACCCTTTAAGGGCGGGAGGAAATGGTAACGCCAGTTAACAATCTACTTTATCAACATTACATTACATATCGCATTGAGTTCGTCCTAAGTTATATCTACTTTATCAACATGACTAGTGCATATTTTTTTGTTTCCTTCCTTCCTTCCCTTTCCTACCGCACGCGCTGCCGCCGAGGTGAAAAAAGAGGACCTCGGCGCGCGTCATTATACTAAGTGATATTACGCCATCCGCAACGCACGGCCACCCGTCGCGTCTTATGTACATTAACCGCAAACCGCGCAGGACGAACATTGAGTTCTCCTGTTTATGTTTAATATTCACCGCATCAGACATTGTGTCTTTGTAACTCATAAAAGTGTGAGACGCCCCCGTAAGGGCAAAGGTGGAGAGTGTGGGACTTCACGAGACTGTTCCGAGAGTGCGTGTGCGCCGAACCACGTGGCGAGCTCGCTGTATAGCATACACTCCAGGAGGAAGGCGCGGCAGCCCTCATCAGGTCAGTGCGTGCTATCCCACCTATTTATTTTCCCCTTTGCCGTATGCACCAAAATTACAGTCCACTAAATCTTTATCGAAGATACCTTAAGTTACTGGCGTCTCCATTTTTAATGGTCACTTCTCGCTGGATTGACCTTGACTTTCCGCCCTTATTAGATCGTTATCGTAATAAGCGTTTATATAATTAATTATTTATATTTTAATCCAACTTCGGATTAACCCCGCCCTTATTAGAACACTAGAATAGGTCCTAATAGGTGACATTCATAGTAATTTTAAAACTATATTCATAGAATGAATAAGCATATAATTATCTATATAAATTATTTGTTGTATGTTCACATCACGTCATCAACTTTTAACTACATCTATAGATTATACTGTTAAATTACATTTATTATTTGCACATATATTTAAGCATTATATTCGTTATAAATAACTTCATAATTATTATAAAAGTTAACAATTAAAGTTCATCGTTAACAAAACTAATATTTAATAATTCAACCGCGTAGCGAGGTCGCTTACAGACTACCCGCTTATAATTATATTATTTTTGCCGCATAACTTAAGTTGTAATGCCGCCTAAAAAACAAATAGCATCGAATAATAGCGATTCCTCGGATAATGAGGGCACACCTGATGCTGAGTTGGTTTTATTGTTAGCTAAACGAGATGCTTTATTTCAAATAGTGCAAAAAATATATGATATGTCCTCGGACATCCACACAAACACTTCCACGATGGAGCGTTTTCTTGATGGAAGTTCTAATATTAATGCTTTACGTATTGAGTTTAAACAGGTCTTAGATAATTATAATTCACATTTATTAAAAATAAACCCTATTGCTAAACCTGATTATAACAGCCTCATTGCGTTTGAGTCTCTTTGCGGTAGAATAAATAGGCTTTATTTACAATATTCGCAATCTACTTCACAAAGTACTAGTACACCATCTAAAGCCAGATTCACACTTCCGCCTATCGAACTTATGCCATTTTCGGGTGACATTCGCTCATGGCCTTTATTTTATGCTAGCTTTAAATCAACCGTCCATGACAACACATCGCTTACCGACGCTGAAAAATTATACTATTTGCTAGGTAAACTAACGGGCAAAGCCCTATCTGTATGCTCAGGTATAACTCCTTGCGCTGAGTGAATTGTCTCAGTTTAAGTCATCGAGTGTCTAGTTGCTCTTCAAATTATAGTTGTCGAGTTTGTAAATTTAAACATCACACATTGTTGCACTTCCACCGCAGAAGCGATAATGCTTCCCCTGTGCTGGCGCGTTCTCCACCGCTTCAGCCAGTTACACTGAAGTCTACAACCCCCGCGCCCGCACACTCGCCACCCCTCACCGCAGGTGCGCGTTCAGACGTCGCGCTGTGTACTTCGTTCAAGAATGTTTCTCAACGTTCACCGCCTCCCGCGCGCGCAAGTCGTTCGCAGAGAACTGTTTTATTATCAACCGCTCAAGTATTTGCTTACGATGCTAAGGGAGAGAAACAAATTATTCGTATATTATTAGACTCCGCGGCTCAAAGCCATTTTATGACTAAAGAGTGCTATCATCGTTTAGGCGTTCAACAACACGATACCGAATGTACTGTAGTAAAGGGATTCGGTGGAGTTGAAAAAATTGTAAAATCGAAATCGATTGATATTAAAATTTTCTCACGATTCGACTCGAATATTAACTTCAATATTTCAACGCTAGTTGTTGATCAAATCACCGACCTTTTGCCCACCGCTGTGGTAGACACATCTGTTTTATCACACTTCCATGGCATAAGACTCGCTGATGAATGTTATAGCATGCCTAATAAAATTGATGTTTTGATAGGCGCATCCCTTTTCCCGCACTTACTGTGCCCAGACGTAATTTATTCGTCTGACTTGTCCGGGCCCTCAGCTTTGAGTACGGTATTTGGTTACGTTATTATGGGCTCAGTGCCGACACTTCAGGTAAATCATTCTTTAACGTGCTGCTCAGTTCTAGAGTCTCCTATCGTTGACAAATTAGTGCAACGATTTTGGGAGCTTGAACAGCCACCCTCCGCACCGCCCATTCAGTGTCCTTCAGACATTGAATGTGAAGAGTTTTATAAATCTACGACATCCCGCGATCCTTTTACTGGTAGATATATTGTTGGCCTGCCATTTAAAGATGACGTTTACTCTCTCGGAGATTCTTATGAAACCTCTCGACGACGATTCATGTGCTTGGAGAGGAAACTTCAAGCCTCGCCTACATTAAGGTTAGCATATGATGACGTCATAAAGGAATACTTAGCTAAAAATTATATATCCCCCGCACCGCCGTATGACTCTCATGAACCCGCTCCAATATATGTCATACCGCATCATGGAGTCTTACGCGAAGATAAGAAGTCAACGCGTCTGCGCATCGTCCTGGACGCTAGCAGTAAGACTAGCACTGAGCGATCATTAAATGATATTCTGCATTCAGGACCAAATTTGCAAGGCGACTTGTTCAATATAATTTTAACTTTCCGTTTACATCCAATCGCTATGACAGCCGACTGTCGCCAACAATTTCTGCAAATAGTTGTTCGCGATTCTGATCGTCGTTACCAATGCTTCCTATACCGCTTCCGTCCACAAGACCCACTTGTGTTATACCACTTCAATCGCGTGTGCTTCGGTTTAACTTCGAGTCCATACCATGCATTGCGCACGTTAAGACAGCTCATTGATGACGACGGCGCAAAGTATCCACTTGCGAGTCGTACCGCATTTACTTCGCTATATATGGACGACATCGCGTTCTCTATGCCCAGTGAATCCGAGGCCAGTGAGACCTCTCGGCAGCTGATAGACTTATTCAAGGGTGCCCAATGGGACCTGATAAAATGGCATAGCAACCGTCGATCTGTTTTAGATGACCTCCCTACTTCCCATAAAATTACAGGAGAAGTAGAGTTCGATAAATCAATGCCACATAAAATACTAGGCTTGCATTGGTCTACCGATAGTGACGCCTTTTATTTTAAGATATCTGTTCTCACTGATGTGACGTGCACTAAGCGCGCCATCTTATCTACTGTCGCTCGCCTGTGGGACATAATGGGTTTCGTTGCTCCCACAGTCGCGTACGCCAAATTGTTAATAAAGCAGCTTTGGCAACTTAATTTAGATTGGGACGACATACCACCACCGCTAATTATTAAGATGTGGAGGCAATTCTGTGCTGAATTACCAGCTCTTAATGATTTACGTATCCCGCGACATGTTGGTGTATCCAAAAACTGTACTGCGTCACTCCTGGGGTTTTCCGACGCCAGCGAGCGCGCATACGGTGCCGTAGTCTACATACATGTAAAGAGCGTCAATGGTAACACCGTCCAGTTGATTTGTGCAAAGACTAAAGTCGCACCGACGAAACCACTATCTATTGCACGCCTTGAGCTTCGTGGAGCGGTTTTACTCTCAAAATTGCTTCGCAGAGTACTCGACAATTATTCTCTTGACCTTGCAATATCAGTCTATGCCTTTGTAGATTCAAAAGTAGCTCTGTACTGGATAAAAAGTTCGCCACACAAGTGGCAGACCTTTGTTGCAAACCGCGTTGTTCAGATTACCGACAATATTCGCGCTGATAACTTTTATCATGTCGCAGGTACTGAGAATCCCGCTGACATACTTTCACGTGGCGTTACGCCAAATAAATTAGTTTCAAACCCCCTGTGGCTCCATGGGGCTCAGTGGACTTCGTTAGATCCATCTCAATGGCCTCTTCGTACTTTAGACAATGAGGTTATTGCAAATATGCCTGAGAAGAAGATTTTGTCGCACACTCTGTGCACATCCGTCTGTAATTCTGCGATTTATGAGCTCGCACTCCGCATCTCTTCTTGGAGTAAACTTCTACGTATAATTGCGTACGTGTGTAAGTTTGCTAAATTATTGCCCCGCCGCAGCACTACTGTAGTGACTGCTGATGATCTCAGTTTCTCTGAGGTTATAATCCTCCGCGCCCTGCAAAAACAGCATTTTGCAGTGGAATATTTAAATATTGAAGGTAACAAACCTTGCTCGCCCGCTTTCAATCGTTTAAGGCCTTTTATTGAGAATGGTTTAATCCGCATTGGTGGTCGTCTTTCGAACTCCGCATTAGATTACACGCAAAAACATCCAATTATACTCCCGCGCAGTGATCATGTAGTGAACATGATCATTAACTATTATCATATTAAAAATTTACACGCTGGGCCTGAATTGTTATTGTCATTGCTCCGTCAAAAATTTTGGATACTTTCCGCACGCCGCACTGTGAGAAGCAGAGTCTACAAGTGTAATATATGTTTCCGGCTTAGACCCCGTCCAACTTACCCTTTGATGGCTGATCTTCCCCATAGTCGTGTAAGACAAGCTATTAAGGCATTTACACACACGGGCTGCGATTATGCCGGTCCTATCGCATACACTCCTGTACGTCGTCGTGGTGTACGCAGCGAGAAGGCGTACTTATGTGTATTCACATGCCTCACGACTCGAGCTGTACATAAAGAAATCGCTACAGATCTTAGTAGTTCTAGTTTCCTCGCTGCGCTTAAACGTTTCCTCTCTAGACGAGGGCCGATTCAGTTTTTATATTCGGATAATGGAACGAATTTTAAAGGTGCCGCTTCGTATCTTCGCGATCTCTATAAATTTCTAAACGTTGAATACCGCCCAAAGCTTGAGCAAGAGTGTGCTGAGAATCGTATAACATGGAAGTTCATCTGTCCCAACTCTCCTCATTTTGGAGGCGCCTGGGAGAGTATGATCAAAGTCGTAAAAACGCATCTGTTCCGAGTTATCGGACATCAGTTTTTT
Source organism: Parnassius smintheus behrii (assembly GCA_036936625.1). Classification (NCBI taxonomy): domain Eukaryota; kingdom Metazoa; phylum Arthropoda; class Insecta; order Lepidoptera; family Papilionidae; genus Parnassius; species Parnassius smintheus. The sequence continues at coordinate 19,341,021 of JAUPFT010000012.1, read as the reverse complement.
TTTTAATAATAATAAGCTTTATTGATAATTATACAGTGAATATATGAAGTCTCTGATTGCTGAACTAGGAATTATACCTGTATCTCAGCTCAGTTACTTTCATACGAAGAGCTTAATACTGTTCTTGCGCAAATTGAGTGCTTGCTAAACTCGCGGCCCTTGACAGTATTAAGTTCTGATCCTGCAGAGCCTTCAGCTCTTACTCCGAGTCATTTTTTGAATACCGCACCTTTATTGTCATTACCCGCACCCAAAGTCAAATCTGACTCTACCAGTCTGTTACACAGGCATTCTTTACTGGATAAATTAGTTCAGTCGTTTTGGGACCGGTGGAGGACGGAATACTTTCACGGATTACAAGTTTGTCAGGAGTGGAACACCCCGTCTACGGCTATCGTACCAGGCATGGTTGTAATTGTGATAATTGATAATGAACCGCCCCTTGCTTGGCCATTAGCGATTGTCGAGTCTGTTCATCCTTCGAAGGATGGCGTAGTTCGAGTAGTTACCGTGAGAACTACTAAGGGAACATATCTCCGTCCTGTTGCTCGTATTTGCCCTCTCCCAAGACAATAAATCACGATTATTTTGATTATAATTATTTATCTAAATTAGGAATTAAGTTTATATTTATATATATTAAAAAGTATTAAACCGCAATATTATATTTATGTATACATTTTCTCGCTTACCAAGTAAGGTTAGTAGATGAGACATGCGCATTGAGCGCATCCTCTCACTTTATATACCGCTTATTTATTTGTTTTCCTTTTACTTTTATATTACGGTTGTCTTTTAAAGGTGACCCTTTAAGGGCGGGAGGAAATGGTAACGCCAGTTAACAATCTACTTTATCAACATTACATTACATATCGCATTGAGTTCGTCCTAAGTTATATCTACTTTATCAACATGACTAGTGCATATTTTTTTGTTTCCTTCCTTCCTTCCCTTTCCTACCGCACGCGCTGCCGCCGAGGTGAAAAAAGAGGACCTCGGCGCGCGTCATTATACTAAGTGATATTACGCCATCCGCAACGCACGGCCACCCGTCGCGTCTTATGTACATTAACCGCAAACCGCGCAGGACGAACATTGAGTTCTCCTGTTTATGTTTAATATTCACCGCATCAGACATTGTGTCTTTGTAACTCATAAAAGTGTGAGACGCCCCCGTAAGGGCAAAGGTGGAGAGTGTGGGACTTCACGAGACTGTTCCGAGAGTGCGTGTGCGCCGAACCACGTGGCGAGCTCGCTGTATAGCATACACTCCAGGAGGAAGGCGCGGCAGCCCTCATCAGGTCAGTGCGTGCTATCCCACCTATTTATTTTCCCCTTTGCCGTATGCACCAAAATTACAGTCCACTAAATCTTTATCGAAGATACCTTAAGTTACTGGCGTCTCCATTTTTAATGGTCACTTCTCGCTGGATTGACCTTGACTTTCCGCCCTTATTAGATCGTTATCGTAATAAGCGTTTATATAATTAATTATTTATATTTTAATCCAACTTCGGATTAACCCCGCCCTTATTAGAACACTAGAATAGGTCCTAATAGGTGACATTCATAGTAATTTTAAAACTATATTCATAGAATGAATAAGCATATAATTATCTATATAAATTATTTGTTGTATGTTCACATCACGTCATCAACTTTTAACTACATCTATAGATTATACTGTTAAATTACATTTATTATTTGCACATATATTTAAGCATTATATTCGTTATAAATAACTTCATAATTATTATAAAAGTTAACAATTAAAGTTCATCGTTAACAAAACTAATATTTAATAATTCAACCGCGTAGCGAGGTCGCTTACAGACTACCCGCTTATAATTATATTATTTTTGCCGCATAACTTAAGTTGTAATGCCGCCTAAAAAACAAATAGCATCGAATAATAGCGATTCCTCGGATAATGAGGGCACACCTGATGCTGAGTTGGTTTTATTGTTAGCTAAACGAGATGCTTTATTTCAAATAGTGCAAAAAATATATGATATGTCCTCGGACATCCACACAAACACTTCCACGATGGAGCGTTTTCTTGATGGAAGTTCTAATATTAATGCTTTACGTATTGAGTTTAAACAGGTCTTAGATAATTATAATTCACATTTATTAAAAATAAACCCTATTGCTAAACCTGATTATAACAGCCTCATTGCGTTTGAGTCTCTTTGCGGTAGAATAAATAGGCTTTATTTACAATATTCGCAATCTACTTCACAAAGTACTAGTACACCATCTAAAGCCAGATTCACACTTCCGCCTATCGAACTTATGCCATTTTCGGGTGACATTCGCTCATGGCCTTTATTTTATGCTAGCTTTAAATCAACCGTCCATGACAACACATCGCTTACCGACGCTGAAAAATTATACTATTTGCTAGGTAAACTAACGGGCAAAGCCCTATCTGTATGCTCAGGTATAACTCCTTGCGCTGAGTGAATTGTCTCAGTTTAAGTCATCGAGTGTCTAGTTGCTCTTCAAATTATAGTTGTCGAGTTTGTAAATTTAAACATCACACATTGTTGCACTTCCACCGCAGAAGCGATAATGCTTCCCCTGTGCTGGCGCGTTCTCCACCGCTTCAGCCAGTTACACTGAAGTCTACAACCCCCGCGCCCGCACACTCGCCACCCCTCACCGCAGGTGCGCGTTCAGACGTCGCGCTGTGTACTTCGTTCAAGAATGTTTCTCAACGTTCACCGCCTCCCGCGCGCGCAAGTCGTTCGCAGAGAACTGTTTTATTATCAACCGCTCAAGTATTTGCTTACGATGCTAAGGGAGAGAAACAAATTATTCGTATATTATTAGACTCCGCGGCTCAAAGCCATTTTATGACTAAAGAGTGCTATCATCGTTTAGGCGTTCAACAACACGATACCGAATGTACTGTAGTAAAGGGATTCGGTGGAGTTGAAAAAATTGTAAAATCGAAATCGATTGATATTAAAATTTTCTCACGATTCGACTCGAATATTAACTTCAATATTTCAACGCTAGTTGTTGATCAAATCACCGACCTTTTGCCCACCGCTGTGGTAGACACATCTGTTTTATCACACTTCCATGGCATAAGACTCGCTGATGAATGTTATAGCATGCCTAATAAAATTGATGTTTTGATAGGCGCATCCCTTTTCCCGCACTTACTGTGCCCAGACGTAATTTATTCGTCTGACTTGTCCGGGCCCTCAGCTTTGAGTACGGTATTTGGTTACGTTATTATGGGCTCAGTGCCGACACTTCAGGTAAATCATTCTTTAACGTGCTGCTCAGTTCTAGAGTCTCCTATCGTTGACAAATTAGTGCAACGATTTTGGGAGCTTGAACAGCCACCCTCCGCACCGCCCATTCAGTGTCCTTCAGACATTGAATGTGAAGAGTTTTATAAATCTACGACATCCCGCGATCCTTTTACTGGTAGATATATTGTTGGCCTGCCATTTAAAGATGACGTTTACTCTCTCGGAGATTCTTATGAAACCTCTCGACGACGATTCATGTGCTTGGAGAGGAAACTTCAAGCCTCGCCTACATTAAGGTTAGCATATGATGACGTCATAAAGGAATACTTAGCTAAAAATTATATATCCCCCGCACCGCCGTATGACTCTCATGAACCCGCTCCAATATATGTCATACCGCATCATGGAGTCTTACGCGAAGATAAGAAGTCAACGCGTCTGCGCATCGTCCTGGACGCTAGCAGTAAGACTAGCACTGAGCGATCATTAAATGATATTCTGCATTCAGGACCAAATTTGCAAGGCGACTTGTTCAATATAATTTTAACTTTCCGTTTACATCCAATCGCTATGACAGCCGACTGTCGCCAACAATTTCTGCAAATAGTTGTTCGCGATTCTGATCGTCGTTACCAATGCTTCCTATACCGCTTCCGTCCACAAGACCCACTTGTGTTATACCACTTCAATCGCGTGTGCTTCGGTTTAACTTCGAGTCCATACCATGCATTGCGCACGTTAAGACAGCTCATTGATGACGACGGCGCAAAGTATCCACTTGCGAGTCGTACCGCATTTACTTCGCTATATATGGACGACATCGCGTTCTCTATGCCCAGTGAATCCGAGGCCAGTGAGACCTCTCGGCAGCTGATAGACTTATTCAAGGGTGCCCAATGGGACCTGATAAAATGGCATAGCAACCGTCGATCTGTTTTAGATGACCTCCCTACTTCCCATAAAATTACAGGAGAAGTAGAGTTCGATAAATCAATGCCACATAAAATACTAGGCTTGCATTGGTCTACCGATAGTGACGCCTTTTATTTTAAGATATCTGTTCTCACTGATGTGACGTGCACTAAGCGCGCCATCTTATCTACTGTCGCTCGCCTGTGGGACATAATGGGTTTCGTTGCTCCCACAGTCGCGTACGCCAAATTGTTAATAAAGCAGCTTTGGCAACTTAATTTAGATTGGGACGACATACCACCACCGCTAATTATTAAGATGTGGAGGCAATTCTGTGCTGAATTACCAGCTCTTAATGATTTACGTATCCCGCGACATGTTGGTGTATCCAAAAACTGTACTGCGTCACTCCTGGGGTTTTCCGACGCCAGCGAGCGCGCATACGGTGCCGTAGTCTACATACATGTAAAGAGCGTCAATGGTAACACCGTCCAGTTGATTTGTGCAAAGACTAAAGTCGCACCGACGAAACCACTATCTATTGCACGCCTTGAGCTTCGTGGAGCGGTTTTACTCTCAAAATTGCTTCGCAGAGTACTCGACAATTATTCTCTTGACCTTGCAATATCAGTCTATGCCTTTGTAGATTCAAAAGTAGCTCTGTACTGGATAAAAAGTTCGCCACACAAGTGGCAGACCTTTGTTGCAAACCGCGTTGTTCAGATTACCGACAATATTCGCGCTGATAACTTTTATCATGTCGCAGGTACTGAGAATCCCGCTGACATACTTTCACGTGGCGTTACGCCAAATAAATTAGTTTCAAACCCCCTGTGGCTCCATGGGGCTCAGTGGACTTCGTTAGATCCATCTCAATGGCCTCTTCGTACTTTAGACAATGAGGTTATTGCAAATATGCCTGAGAAGAAGATTTTGTCGCACACTCTGTGCACATCCGTCTGTAATTCTGCGATTTATGAGCTCGCACTCCGCATCTCTTCTTGGAGTAAACTTCTACGTATAATTGCGTACGTGTGTAAGTTTGCTAAATTATTGCCCCGCCGCAGCACTACTGTAGTGACTGCTGATGATCTCAGTTTCTCTGAGGTTATAATCCTCCGCGCCCTGCAAAAACAGCATTTTGCAGTGGAATATTTAAATATTGAAGGTAACAAACCTTGCTCGCCCGCTTTCAATCGTTTAAGGCCTTTTATTGAGAATGGTTTAATCCGCATTGGTGGTCGTCTTTCGAACTCCGCATTAGATTACACGCAAAAACATCCAATTATACTCCCGCGCAGTGATCATGTAGTGAACATGATCATTAACTATTATCATATTAAAAATTTACACGCTGGGCCTGAATTGTTATTGTCATTGCTCCGTCAAAAATTTTGGATACTTTCCGCACGCCGCACTGTGAGAAGCAGAGTCTACAAGTGTAATATATGTTTCCGGCTTAGACCCCGTCCAACTTACCCTTTGATGGCTGATCTTCCCCATAGTCGTGTAAGACAAGCTATTAAGGCATTTACACACACGGGCTGCGATTATGCCGGTCCTATCGCATACACTCCTGTACGTCGTCGTGGTGTACGCAGCGAGAAGGCGTACTTATGTGTATTCACATGCCTCACGACTCGAGCTGTACATAAAGAAATCGCTACAGATCTTAGTAGTTCTAGTTTCCTCGCTGCGCTTAAACGTTTCCTCTCTAGACGAGGGCCGATTCAGTTTTTATATTCGGATAATGGAACGAATTTTAAAGGTGCCGCTTCGTATCTTCGCGATCTCTATAAATTTCTAAACGTTGAATACCGCCCAAAGCTTGAGCAAGAGTGTGCTGAGAATCGTATAACATGGAAGTTCATCTGTCCCAACTCTCCTCATTTTGGAGGCGCCTGGGAGAGTATGATCAAAGTCGTAAAAACGCATCTGTTCCGAGTTATCGGACATCAGTTTTTTTTTTAATAATAATAAGCTTTATTGATAATTATACAGTGAATATATGAAGTCTCTGATTGCTGAACTAGGAATTATACCTGTATCTCAGCTCAGTTACTTTCATACGAAGAGCTTAATACTGTTCTTGCGCAAATTGAGTGCTTGCTAAACTCGCGGCCCTTGACAGTATTAAGTTCTGATCCTGCAGAGCCTTCAGCTCTTACTCCGAGTCATTTTTTGAATACCGCACCTTTATTGTCATTACCCGCACCCAAAGTCAAATCTGACTCTACCAGTCTGTTACACAGGCATTCTTTACTGGATAAATTAGTTCAGTCGTTTTGGGACCGGTGGAGGACGGAATACTTTCACGGATTACAAGTTTGTCAGGAGTGGAACACCCCGTCTACGGCTATCGTACCAGGCATGGTTGTAATTGTGATAATTGATAATGAACCGCCCCTTGCTTGGCCATTAGCGATTGTCGAGTCTGTTCATCCTTCGAAGGATGGCGTAGTTCGAGTAGTTACCGTGAGAACTACTAAGGGAACATATCTCCGTCCTGTTGCTCGTATTTGCCCTCTCCCAAGACCATAAATCACGATTATTTTGATTATAATTATTTATCTAAATTAGGAATTAAGTTTATATTTATATATATTAAAAAGTATTAAACCGCAATATTATATTTATGTATACATTTTCTCGCTTACCAAGTAAGGTTAGTAGATGAGACATGCGCATTGAGCGCATCCTCTCACTTTATATACCGCTTATTTATTTGTTTTCCTTTTACTTTTATATTACGGTTGTCTTTTAAAGGTGACCCTTTAAGGGCGGGAGGAAATGGTAACGCCAGTTAACAATCTACTTTATCAACATTACATTACATATCGCATTGAGTTCGTCCTAAGTTATATCTACTTTATCAACATGACTAGTGCATATTTTTTTGTTTCCTTCCTTCCTTCCCTTTCCTACCGCACGCGCTGCCGCCGAGGTGAAAAAAGAGGACCTCGGCGCGCGTCATTATACTAAGTGATATTACGCCATCCGCAACGCACGGCCACCCGTCGCGTCTTATGTACATTAACCGCAAACCGCGCAGGACGAACATTGAGTTCTCCTGTTTATGTTTAATATTCACCGCATCAGACATTGTGTCTTTGTAACTCATAAAAGTGTGAGACGCCCCCGTAAGGGCAAAGGTGGAGAGTGTGGGACTTCACGAGACTGTTCCGAGAGTGCGTGTGCGCCGAACCACGTGGCGAGCTCGCTGTATAGCATACACTCCAGGAGGAAGGCGCGGCAGCCCTCATCAGGTCAGTGCGTGCTATCCCACCTATTTATTTTCCCCTTTGCCGTATGCACCAAAATTACAGTCCACTAAATCTTTATCGAAGATACCTTAAGTTACTGGCGTCTCCATTTTTAATGGTCACTTCTCGCTGGATTGACCTTGACTTTCCGCCCTTATTAGATCGTTATCGTAATAAGCGTTTATATAATTAATTATTTATATTTTAATCCAACTTCGGATTAACCCCGCCCTTATTAGAACACTAGAATAGGTCCTAATAGGTGACATTCATAGTAATTTTAAAACTATATTCATAGAATGAATAAGCATATAATTATCTATATAAATTATTTGTTGTATGTTCACATCACGTCATCAACTTTTAACTACATCTATAGATTATACTGTTAAATTACATTTATTATTTGCACATATATTTAAGCATTATATTCGTTATAAATAACTTCATAATTATTATAAAAGTTAACAATTAAAGTTCATCGTTAACAAAACTAATATTTAATAATTCAACCGCGTAGCGAGGTCGCTTACAGACTACCCGCTTATAATTATATTATTTTTGCCGCATAACTTAAGTTGTAATGCCGCCTAAAAAACAAATAGCATCGAATAATAGCGATTCCTCGGATAATGAGGGCACACCTGATGCTGAGTTGGTTTTATTGTTAGCTAAACGAGATGCTTTATTTGAAATAGTGCAAAAAATATATGATATGTCCTCGGACATCCACACAAACACTTCCACGATGGAGCGTTTTCTTGATGGAAGTTCTAATATTAATGCTTTACGTATTGAGTTTAAACAGGTCTTAGATAATTATAATTCACATTTATTAAAAATAAACCCTATTGCTAAACCTGATTATAACAGCCTCATTGCGTTTGAGTCTCTTTGCGGTAGAATAAATAGGCTTTATTTACAATATTCGCAATCTACTTCACAAAGTACTAGTACACCATCTAAAGCCAGATTCACACTTCCGCCTATCGAACTTATGCCATTTTCGGGTGACATTCGCTCATGGCCTTTATTTTATGCTAGCTTTAAATCAACCGTCCATGACAACACATCGCTTACCGACGCTGAAAAATTATACTATTTGCTAGGTAAACTAACGGGCAAAGCCCTATCTGTATGCTCAGGTATAACTCCTTGCGCTGAGTGAATTGTCTCAGTTTAAGTCATCGAGTGTCTAGTTGCTCTTCAAATTATAGTTGTCGAGTTTGTAAATTTAAACATCACACATTGTTGCACTTCCACCGCAGAAGCGATAATGCTTCCCCTGTGCTGGCGCGTTCTCCACCGCTTCAGCCAGTTACACTGAAGTCTACAACCCCCGCGCCCGCACACTCGCCACCCCTCACCGCAGGTGCGCGTTCAGACGTCGCGCTGTGTACTTCGTTCAAGAATGTTTCTCAACGTTCACCGCCTCCCGCGCGCGCAAGTCGTTCGCAGAGAACTGTTTTATTATCAACCGCTCAAGTATTTGCTTACGATGCTAAGGGAGAGAAACAAATTATTCGTATATTATTAGACTCCGCGGCTCAAAGCCATTTTATGACTAAAGAGTGCTATCATCGTTTAGGCGTTCAACAACACGATACCGAATGTACTGTAGTAAAGGGATTCGGTGGAGTTGAAAAAATTGTAAAATCGAAATCGATTGATATTAAAATTTTCTCACGATTCGACTCGAATATTAACTTCAATATTTCAACGCTAGTTGTTGATCAAATCACCGACCTTTTGCCCACCGCTGTGGTAGACACATCTGTTTTATCACACTTCCATGGCATAAGACTCGCTGATGAATGTTATAGCATGCCTAATAAAATTGATGTTTTGATAGGCGCATCCCTTTTCCCGCACTTACTGTGCCCAGACGTAATTTATTCGTCTGACTTGTCCGGGCCCTCAGCTTTGAGTACGGTATTTGGTTACGTTATTATGGGCTCAGTGCCGACACTTCAGGTAAATCATTCTTTAACGTGCTGCTCAGTTCTAGAGTCTCCTATCGTTGACAAATTAGTGCAACGATTTTGGGAGCTTGAACAGCCACCCTCCGCACCGCCCATTCAGTGTCCTTCAGACATTGAATGTGAAGAGTTTTATAAATCTACGACATCCCGCGATCCTTTTACTGGTAGATATATTGTTGGCCTGCCATTTAAAGATGACGTTTACTCTCTCGGAGATTCTTATGAAACCTCTCGACGACGATTCATGTGCTTGGAGAGGAAACTTCAAGCCTCGCCTACATTAAGGTTAGCATATGATGACGTCATAAAGGAATACTTAGCTAAAAATTATATATCCCCCGCACCGCCGTATGACTCTCATGAACCCGCTCCAATATATGTCATACCGCATCATGGAGTCTTACGCGAAGATAAGAAGTCAACGCGTCTGCGCATCGTCCTGGACGCTAGCAGTAAGACTAGCACTGAGCGATCATTAAATGATATTCTGCATTCAGGACCAAATTTGCAAGGCGACTTGTTCAATATAATTTTAACTTTCCGTTTACATCCAATCGCTATGACAGCCGACTGTCGCCAACAATTTCTGCAAATAGTTGTTCGCGATTCTGATCGTCGTTACCAATGCTTCCTATACCGCTTCCGTCCACAAGACCCACTTGTGTTATACCACTTCAATCGCGTGTGCTTCGGTTTAACTTCGAGTCCATACCATGCATTGCGCACGTTAAGACAGCTCATTGATGACGACGGCGCAAAGTATCCACTTGCGAGTCGTACCGCATTTACTTCGCTATATATGGACGACATCGCGTTCTCTATGCCCAGTGAATCCGAGGCCAGTGAGACCTCTCGGCAGCTGATAGACTTATTCAAGGGTGCCCAATGGGACCTGATAAAATGGCATAGCAACCGTCGATCTGTTTTAGATGACCTCCCTACTTCCCATAAAATTACAGGAGAAGTAGAGTTCGATAAATCAATGCCACATAAAATACTAGGCTTGCATTGGTCTACCGATAGTGACGCCTTTTATTTTAAGATATCTGTTCTCACTGATGTGACGTGCACTAAGCGCGCCATCTTATCTACTGTTGCTCGCCTGTGGGACATAATGGGTTTCGTTGCTCCCACAGTCGCGTACGCCAAATTGTTAATAAAGCAGCTTTGGCAACTTAATTTAGATTGGGACGACATACCACCACCGCCAATTATTAAGATGTGGAGGCAATTCTGTGCTGAATTACCAGCTCTTAATGATTTATGTATCCCGCGACATGTTGGTGTATCCAAAAACTGTACTGCGTCACTCCTGGGGTTTTCCGACGCCAGCGAGCGCGCATACGGTGCCGTAGTCTACATACATGTAAAGAGCGTCAATGGTAACACCGTCCAGTTGATTTGTGCAAAGACTAAAGTCGCACCGACGAAACCACTATCTATTGCACGCCTTGAGCTTCGTGGAGCGGTTTTACTCTCAAAATTGCTTCGCAGAGTACTCGACAATTATTCTCTTGACCTTGCAATATCAGTCTATGCCTTTGTAGATTCAAAAGTAGCTCTGTACTGGATAAAGAGTTCGCCACACAAGTGGCAGACCTTTGTTGCAAACCGCGTTGTTCAGATTACCGACAATATTCGCGCTGATAACTTTTATCATGTCGCAGGTACTGAGAATCCCGCTGACATACTTTCACGTGGCGTTACGCCAAATAAATTAGTTTCAAACCCCCTGTGGCTCCATGGGGCTCAGTGGACTTCGTTAGATCCATCTCAATGGCCTCTTCGTACTTTAGACAATGAGGTTATTGCAAATATGCCTGAGAAGAAGATTTTGTCGCACACTCTGTGCACATCCGTCTGTAATTCTGCGATTTATGAGCTCGCACTCCGCATCTCTTCTTGGAGTAAACTTCTACGTATAATTGCGTACGTGTGTAAGTTTGCTAAATTATTGCCCCGCCGCAGCACTACTGTAGTGACTGCTGATGATCTCAGTTTCTCTGAGGTTATAATCCTCCGCGCCCTGCAAAAACAGCATTTTGCAGTGGAATATTTAAATATTGAAGGTAACAAACCTTGCTCGCCCGCTTTCAATCGTTTAAGGCCTTTTATTGAGAATGGTTTAATCCGCATTGGTGGTCGTCTTTCGAACTCCGCATTAGATTACACGCAAAAACATCCAATTATACTCCCGCGCAGTGATCATGTAGTGAACATGATCATTAACTATTATCATATTAAAAATTTACACGCTGGGCCTGAATTGTTATTGTCATTGCTCCGTCAAAAATTTTGGATACTTTCCGCACGCCGCACTGTGAGAAGCAGAGTCTACAAGTGTAATATATGTTTCCGGCTTAGACCCCGTCCAACTTACCCTTTGATGGCTGATCTTCCCCATAGTCGTGTAAGACAAGCTATTAAGGCATTTACACACACGGGCTGCGATTATGCCGGTCCTATCGCATACACTCCTGTATGTCGTCGTGGTGTACGCAGCGAGAAGGCGTACTTATGTGTATTCACATGCCTCACGACTCGAGCTGTACATAAAGAAATCGCTACAGATCTTAGTAGTTCTAGTTTCCTCGCTGCGCTTAAACGTTTCCTCTCTAGACGAGGGCCGATTCAGTTTTTATATTCGGATAATGGAACGAATTTTAAAGGTGCCGCTTCGTATCTTCGCGATCTCTATAAATTTCTAAACGTTGAATACCGCCCAAAGCTTGAGCAAGAGTGTGCTGAGAATCGTATAACATGGAAGTTCATCTGTCCCAACTCTCCTCATTTTGGAGGCGCCTGGGAGAGTATGATCAAAGTCGTAAAAACGCATCTGTTCCGAGTTATCGGACATCAGTTTTTTTTTTAATAATAATAAGCTTTATTGATAATTATACAGTGAATATATGAAGTCTCTGATTGCTGAACTAGGAATTATACCTGTATCTCAGCTCAGTTACTTTCATACGAAGAGCTTAATACTGTTCTTGCGCAAATTGAGTGCTTGCTAAACTCGCGGCCCTTGACAGTATTAAGTTCTGATCCTGCAGAGCCTTCAGCTCTTACTCCGAGTCATTTTTTGAATACCGCACCTTTATTGTCATTACCCGCACCCAAAGTCAAATCTGACTCTACCAGTCTGTTACACAGGCATTCTTTACTGGATAAATTAGTTCAGTCGTTTTGGCACCGGTGGAGGACGGAATACTTTCACGGATTACAAGTTTGTCAGAAGTGGAACACCCCGTCTACGGCTATCGTACCAGGCATGGTTGTAATTGTGATAATTGATAATGAACCGCCCCTTGCTTGGCCATTAGCGATTGTCGAGTCTGTTCATCCTTCGAAGGATGGCGTAGTTCGAGTAGTGACCGTGAGAACTACTAAGGGAACATATCTCCGTCCTGTTGCTCGTATTTGCCCTCTCCCAAGACAATAAATCACGATTATTTTGATTATAATTATTTATCTAAATTAGGAATTAAGTTTATATTTATATATATTAAAAAGTATTAAACCGCAATATTATATTTATGTATACATTTTCTCGCTTACCAAGTAAGGTTAGTAGATGAGACATGCGCATTGAGCGCATCCTCTCACTTTATATACCGCTTATTTATTTGTTTTCCTTTTACTTTTATATTACGGTTGTCTTTTAAAGGTGACCCTTTAAGGGCGGGAGGAAATGGTAACGCCAGTTAACAATCTACTTTATCAACATTACATTACATATCGCATTGAGTTCGTCCTAAGTTATATCTACTTTATCAACATGACTAGTGCATATTTTTTTGTTTCCTTCCTTCCTTCCCTTTCCTACCGCACGCGCTGCCGCCGAGGTGAAAAAAGAGGATCTCGGCGCGCGTCATTATACTAAGTGATATTACGCCATCCGCAACGCACGGCCACCCGTCGCGTCTTATGTACATTAACCGCAAACCGCGCAGGACGAACATTGAGTTCTCCTGTTTATGTTTAATATTCACCGCATCAGACATTGTGTCTTTGTAACTCATAAAAGTGTGAGACGCCCCCGTAAGGGCAAAGGTGGAGAGTGTGGGACTTCACGAGACTGTTCCGAGAGTGCGTGTGCGCCGAACCACGTGGCGAGCTCGCTGTATAGCAGACATTCCAGGAGGAAGGCGCGGCAGCCCTCATCAGGTCAGTGCGTGCTATCCCACCTATTTATTTTCCCCTTTGCCGTATGCACCAAAATTACAGTCCACTAAATCTTTATCGAAGATACCTTAAGTTACTGGCGTCTCCATTTTTAATGGTCACTTCTCGCTGGATTGACCTTGACTTTCCGCCCTTATTAGATCGTTATCGTAATAAGCGTTTATATAATTAATTATTTATATTTTAATCCAACTTCGGATTAACCCCGCCCTTATTAGAACACTAGAATAGGTCCTAATAGGTGACATTCATAGTAATTTTAAAACTATATTCATAGAATGAATAAGCATATAATTATCTATATAAATTATTTGTTGTATGTTCACATCACGTCATCAACTTTTAACTACATCTATAGATTATACTGTTAAATTACATTTATTATTTGCACATATATTTAAGCATTATATTCGTTATAAATAACTTCATAATTATTATAAAAGTTAACAATTAAAGTTCATCGTTAACAAAACTAATATTTAATAATTCAACCGCGTAGCGAGGTCGCTTACAGACTACCCGCTTATAATTATATTATTTTTGCCGCATAACTTAAGTTGTAATGCCGCCTAAAAAACAAATAGCATCGAATAATAGCGATTCCTCGGATAATGAGGGCACACCTGATGCTGAGTTGGTTTTATTGTTAGCTAAACGAGATGCTTTATTTCAAATAGTGCAAAAAATATATGATATGTCCTCGGACATCCACACAAACACTTCCACGATGGAGCGTTTTCTTGATGGAAGTTCTAATATTAATGCTTTACGTATTGAGTTTAAACAGGTCTTAGATAATTATAATTCACATTTATTAAAAATAAACCCTATTGCTAAACCTGATTATAACAGCCTCATTGCGTTTGAGTCTCTTTGCGGTAGAATAAATAGGCTTTATTTACAATATTCGCAATCTACTTCACAAAGTACTAGTACACCATCTAAAGCCAGATTCACACTTCCGCCTATCGAACTTATGCCATTTTCGGGTGACATTCGCTCATGGCCTTTATTTTATGCTAGCTTTAAATCAACCGTCCATGACAACACATCGCTTACCGACGCTGAAAAATTATACTATTTGCTAGGTAAACTAACGGGCAAAGCCCTATCTGTATGCTCAGGTATAACTCCTTGCGCTGAGTGAATTGTCTCAGTTTAAGTCATCGAGTGTCTAGTTGCTCTTCAAATTATAGTTGTCGAGTTTGTAAATTTAAACATCACACATTGTTGCACTTCCACCGCAGAAGCGATAATGCTTCCCCTGTGCTGGCGCGTTCTCCACCGCTTCAGCCAGTTACACTGAAGTCTACAACCCCCGCGCCCGCACACTCGCCACCCCTCACCGCAGGTGCGCGTTCAGACGTCGCGCTGTGTACTTCGTTCAAGAATGTTTCTCAACGTTCACCGCCTCCCGCGCGCGCAAGTCGTTCGCAGAGAACTGTTTTATTATCAACCGCTCAAGTATTTGCTTACGATGCTAAGGGAGAGAAACAAATTATTCGTATATTATTAGACTCCGCGGCTCAAAGCCATTTTATGACTAAAGAGTGCTATCATCGTTTAGGCGTTCAACAACACGATACCGAATGTACTGTAGTAAAGGGATTCGGTGGAGTTGAAAAAATTGTAAAATCGAAATCGATTGATATTAAAATTTTCTCACGATTCGACTCGAATATTAACTTCAATATTTCAACGCTAGTTGTTGATCAAATCACCGACCTTTTGCCCACCGCTGTGGTAGACACATCTGTTTTATCACACTTCCATGGCATAAGACTCGCTGATGAATGTTATAGCATGCCTAATAAAATTGATGTTTTGATAGGCGCATCCCTTTTCCCGCACTTACTGTGCCCAGACGTAATTTATTCGTCTGACTTGTCCGGGCCCTCAGCTTTGAGTACGGTATTTGGTTACGTTATTATGGGCTCAGTGCCGACACTTCAGGTAAATCATTCTTTAACGTGCTGCTCAGTTCTAGAGTCTCCTATCGTTGACAAATTAGTGCAACGATTTTGGGAGCTTGAACAGCCACCCTCCGCACCGCCCATTCAGTGTCCTTCAGACATTGAATGTGAAGAGTTTTATAAATCTACGACATCCCGCGATCCTTTTACTGGTAGATATATTGTTGGCCTGCCATTTAAAGATGACGTTTACTCTCTCGGAGATTCTTATGAAACCTCTCGACGACGATTCATGTGCTTGGAGAGGAAACTTCAAGCCTCGCCTACATTAAGGTTAGCATATGATGACGTCATAAAGGAATACTTAGCTAAAAATTATATATCCCCCGCACCGCCGTATGACTCTCATGAACCCGCTCCAATATATGTCATACCGCATCATGGAGTCTTACGCGAAGATAAGAAGTCAACGCGTCTGCGCATCGTCCTGGACGCTAGCAGTAAGACTAGCACTGAGCGATCATTAAATGATATTCTGCATTCAGGACCAAATTTGCAAGGCGACTTGTTCAATATAATTTTAACTTTCCGTTTACATCCAATCGCTATGACAGCCGACTGTCGCCAACAATTTCTGCAAATAGTTGTTCGCGATTCTGATCGTCGTTACCAATGCTTCCTATACCGCTTCCGTCCACAAGACCCACTTGTGTTATACCACTTCAATCGCGTGTGCTTCGGTTTAACTTCGAGTCCATACCATGCATTGCGCACGTTAAGACAGCTCATTGATGACGACGGCGCAAAGTATCCACTTGCGAGTCGTACCGCATTTACTTCGCTATATATGGACGACATCGCGTTCTCTATGCCCAGTGAATCCGAGGCCAGTGAGACCTCTCGGCAGCTGATAGACTTATTCAAGGGTGCCCAATGGGACCTGATAAAATGGCATAGCAACCGTCGATCTGTTTTAGATGACCTCCCTACTTCCCATAAAATTACAGGAGAAGTAGAGTTCGATAAATCAATGCCACATAAAATACTAGGCTTGCATTGGTCTACCGATAGTGACGCCTTTTATTTTAAGATATCTGTTCTCACTGATGTGACGTGCACTAAGCGCGCCATCTTATCTACTGTCGCTCGCCTGTGGGACATAATGGGTTTCGTTGCTCCCACAGTCGCGTACGCCAAATTGTTAATAAAGCAGCTTTGGCAACTTAATTTAGATTGGGACGACATACCACCACCGCTAATTATTAAGATGTGGAGGCAATTCTGTGCTGAATTACCAGCTCTTAATGATTTACGTATCCCGCGACATGTTGGTGTATCCAAAAACTGTACTGCGTCACTCCTGGGGTTTTCCGACGCCAGCGAGCGCGCATACGGTGCCGTAGTCTACATACATGTAAAGAGCGTCAATGGTAACACCGTCCAGTTGATTTGTGCAAAGACTAAAGTCGCACCGACGAAACCACTATCTATTGCACGCCTTGAGCTTCGTGGAGCGGTTTTACTCTCAAAATTGCTTCGCAGAGTACTCGACAATTATTCTCTTGACCTTGCAATATCAGTCTATGCCTTTGTAGATTCAAAAGTAGCTCTGTACTGGATAAAAAGTTCGCCACACAAGTGGCAGACCTTTGTTGCAAACCGCGTTGTTCAGATTACCGACAATATTCGCGCTGATAACTTTTATCATGTCGCAGGTACTGAGAATCCCGCTGACATACTTTCACGTGGCGTTACGCCAAATAAATTAGTTTCAAACCCCCTGTGGCTCCATGGGGCTCAGTGGACTTCGTTAGATCCATCTCAATGGCCTCTTCGTACTTTAGACAATGAGGTTATTGCAAATATGCCTGAGAAGAAGATTTTGTCGCACACTCTGTGCACATCCGTCTGTAATTCTGCGATTTATGAGCTCGCACTCCGCATCTCTTCTTGGAGTAAACTTCTACGTATAATTGCGTACGTGTGTAAGTTTGCTAAATTATTGCCCCGCCGCAGCACTACTGTAGTGACTGCTGATGATCTCAGTTTCTCTGAGGTTATAATCCTCCGCGCCCTGCAAAAACAGCATTTTGCAGTGGAATATTTAAATATTGAAGGTAACAAACCTTGCTCGCCCGCTTTCAATCGTTTAAGGCCTTTTATTGAGAATGGTTTAATCCGCATTGGTGGTCGTCTTTCGAACTCCGCATTAGATTACACGCAAAAACATCCAATTATACTCCCGCGCAGTGATCATGTAGTGAACATGATCATTAACTATTATCATATTAAAAATTTACACGCTGGGCCTGAATTGTTATTGTCATTGCTCCGTCAAAAATTTTGGATACTTTCCGCACGCCGCACTGTGAGAAGCAGAGTCTACAAGTGTAATATATGTTTCCGGCTTAGACCCCGTCCAACTTACCCTTTGATGGCTGATCTTCCCCATAGTCGTGTAAGACAAGCTATTAAGGCATTTACACACACGGGCTGCGATTATGCCGGTCCTATCGCATACACTCCTGTACGTCGTCGTGGTGTACGCAGCGAGAAGGCGTACTTATGTGTATTCACATGCCTCACGACTCGAGCTGTACATAAAGAAATCGCTACAGATCTTAGTAGTTCTAGTTTCCTCGCTGCGCTTAAACGTTTCCTCTCTAGACGAGGGCCGATTCAGTTTTTATATTCGGATAATGGAACGAATTTTAAAGGTGCCGCTTCGTATCTTCGCGATCTCTATAAATTTCTAAACGTTGAATACCGCCCAAAGCTTGAGCAAGAGTGTGCTGAGAATCGTATAACATGGAAGTTCATCTGTCCCAACTCTCCTCATTTTGGAGGCGCCTGGGAGAGTATGATCAAAGTCGTAAAAACGCATCTGTTCCGAGTTATCGGACATCAGTTTTTTTTTTAATAATAATAAGCTTTATTGATAATTATACAGTGAATATATGAAGTCTCTGATTGCTGAACTAGGAATTATACCTGTATCTCAGCTCAGTTACTTTCATACGAAGAGCTTAATACTGTTCTTGCGCAAATTGAGTGCTTGCTAAACTCGCGGCCCTTGACAGTATTAAGTTCTGATCCTGCAGAGCCTTCAGCTCTTACTCCGAGTCATTTTTTGAATACCGCACCTTTATTGTCATTACCCGCACCCAAAGTCAAATCTGACTCTACCAGTCTGTTACACAGGCATTCTTTACTGGATAAATTAGTTCAGTCGTTTTGGGACCGGTGGAGGACGGAATACTTTCACGGATTACAAGTTTGTCAGGAGTGGAACACCCCGTCTACGGCTATCGTACCAGGCATGGTTGTAATTGTGATAATTGATAATGAACCGCCCCTTGCTTGGCCATTAGCGATTGTCGAGTCTGTTCATCCTTCGAAGGATGGCGTAGTTCGAGTAGTTACCGTGAGAACTACTAAGGGAACATATCTCCGTCCTGTTGCTCGTATTTGCCCTCTCCCAAGACCATAAATCACGATTATTTTGATTATAATTATTTATCTAAATTAGGAATTAAGTTTATATTTATATATATTAAAAAGTATTAAACCGCAATATTATATTTATGTATACATTTTCTCGCTTACCAAGTAAGGTTAGTAGATGAGACATGCGCATTGAGCGCATCCTCTCACTTTATATACCGCTTATTTATTTGTTTTCCTTTTACTTTTATATTACGGTTGTCTTTTAAAGGTGACCCTTTAAGGGCGGGAGGAAATGGTAACGCCAGTTAACAATCTACTTTATCAACATTACATTACATATCGCATTGAGTTCGTCCTAAGTTATATCTACTTTATCAACATGACTAGTGCATATTTTTTTGTTTCCTTCCTTCCTTCCCTTTCCTACCGCACGCGCTGCCGCCGAGGTGAAAAAAGAGGACCTCGGCGCGCGTCATTATACTAAGTGATATTACGCCATCCGCAACGCACGGCCACCCGTCGCGTCTTATGTACATTAACCGCAAACCGCGCAGGACGAACATTGAGTTCTCCTGTTTATGTTTAATATTCACCGCATCAGACATTGTGTCTTTGTAACTCATAAAAGTGTGAGACGCCCCCGTAAGGGCAAAGGTGGAGAGTGTGGGACTTCACGAGACTGTTCCGAGAGTGCGTGTGCGCCGAACCACGTGGCGAGCTCGCTGTATAGCATACACTCCAGGAGGAAGGCGCGGCAGCCCTCATCAGGTCAGTGCGTGCTATCCCACCTATTTATTTTCCCCTTTGCCGTATGCACCAAAATTACAGTCCACTAAATCTTTATCGAAGATACCTTAAGTTACTGGCGTCTCCATTTTTAATGGTCACTTCTCGCTGGATTGACCTTGACTTTCCGCCCTTATTAGATCGTTATCGTAATAAGCGTTTATATAATTAATTATTTATATTTTAATCCAACTTCGGATTAACCCCGCCCTTATTAGAACACTAGAATAGGTCCTAATAGGTGACATTCATAGTAATTTTAAAACTATATTCATAGAATGAATAAGCATATAATTATCTATATAAATTATTTGTTGTATGTTCACATCACGTCATCAACTTTTAACTACATCTATAGATTATACTGTTAAATTACATTTATTATTTGCACATATATTTAAGCATTATATTCGTTATAAATAACTTCATAATTATTATAAAAGTTAACAATTAAAGTTCATCGTTAACAAAACTAATATTTAATAATTCAACCGCGTAGCGAGGTCGCTTACAGACTACCCGCTTATAATTATATTATTTTTGCCGCATAACTTAAGTTGTAATGCCGCCTAAAAAACAAATAGCATCGAATAATAGCGATTCCTCGGATAATGAGGGCACACCTGATGCTGAGTTGGTTTTATTGTTAGCTAAACGAGATGCTTTATTTGAAATAGTGCAAAAAATATATGATATGTCCTCGGACATCCACACAAACACTTCCACGATGGAGCGTTTTCTTGATGGAAGTTCTAATATTAATGCTTTACGTATTGAGTTTAAACAGGTCTTAGATAATTATAATTCACATTTATTAAAAATAAACCCTATTGCTAAACCTGATTATAACAGCCTCATTGCGTTTGAGTCTCTTTGCGGTAGAATAAATAGGCTTTATTTACAATATTCGCAATCTACTTCACAAAGTACTAGTACACCATCTAAAGCCAGATTCACACTTCCGCCTATCGAACTTATGCCATTTTCGGGTGACATTCGCTCATGGCCTTTATTTTATGCTAGCTTTAAATCAACCGTCCATGACAACACATCGCTTACCGACGCTGAAAAATTATACTATTTGCTAGGTAAACTAACGGGCAAAGCCCTATCTGTATGCTCAGGTATAACTCCTTGCGCTGAGTGAATTGTCTCAGTTTAAGTCATCGAGTGTCTAGTTGCTCTTCAAATTATAGTTGTCGAGTTTGTAAATTTAAACATCACACATTGTTGCACTTCCACCGCAGAAGCGATAATGCTTCCCCTGTGCTGGCGCGTTCTCCACCGCTTCAGCCAGTTACACTGAAGTCTACAACCCCCGCGCCCGCACACTCGCCACCCCTCACCGCAGGTGCGCGTTCAGACGTCGCGCTGTGTACTTCGTTCAAGAATGTTTCTCAACGTTCACCGCCTCCCGCGCGCGCAAGTCGTTCGCAGAGAACTGTTTTATTATCAACCGCTCAAGTATTTGCTTACGATGCTAAGGGAGAGAAACAAATTATTCGTATATTATTAGACTCCGCGGCTCAAAGCCATTTTATGACTAAAGAGTGCTATCATCGTTTAGGCGTTCAACAACACGATACCGAATGTACTGTAGTAAAGGGATTCGGTGGAGTTGAAAAAATTGTAAAATCGAAATCGATTGATATTAAAATTTTCTCACGATTCGACTCGAATATTAACTTCAATATTTCAACGCTAGTTGTTGATCAAATCACCGACCTTTTGCCCACCGCTGTGGTAGACACATCTGTTTTATCACACTTCCATGGCATAAGACTCGCTGATGAATGTTATAGCATGCCTAATAAAATTGATGTTTTGATAGGCGCATCCCTTTTCCCGCACTTACTGTGCCCAGACGTAATTTATTCGTCTGACTTGTCCGGGCCCTCAGCTTTGAGTACGGTATTTGGTTACGTTATTATGGGCTCAGTGCCGACACTTCAGGTAAATCATTCTTTAACGTGCTGCTCAGTTCTAGAGTCTCCTATCGTTGACAAATTAGTGCAACGATTTTGGGAGCTTGAACAGCCACCCTCCGCACCGCCCATTCAGTGTCCTTCAGACATTGAATGTGAAGAGTTTTATAAATCTACGACATCCCGCGATCCTTTTACTGGTAGATATATTGTTGGCCTGCCATTTAAAGATGACGTTTACTCTCTCGGAGATTCTTATGAAACCTCTCGACGACGATTCATGTGCTTGGAGAGGAAACTTCAAGCCTCGCCTACATTAAGGTTAGCATATGATGACGTCATAAAGGAATACTTAGCTAAAAATTATATATCCCCCGCACCGCCGTATGACTCTCATGAACCCGCTCCAATATATGTCATACCGCATCATGGAGTCTTACGCGAAGATAAGAAGTCAACGCGTCTGCGCATCGTCCTGGACGCTAGCAGTAAGACTAGCACTGAGCGATCATTAAATGATATTCTGCATTCAGGACCAAATTTGCAAGGCGACTTGTTCAATATAATTTTAACTTTCCGTTTACATCCAATCGCTATGACAGCCGACTGTCGCCAACAATTTCTGCAAATAGTTGTTCGCGATTCTGATCGTCGTTACCAATGCTTCCTATACCGCTTCCGTCCACAAGACCCACTTGTGTTATACCACTTCAATCGCGTGTGCTTCGGTTTAACTTCGAGTCCATACCATGCATTGCGCACGTTAAGACAGCTCATTGATGACGACGGCGCAAAGTATCCACTTGCGAGTCGTACCGCATTTACTTCGCTATATATAGACGACATCGCGTTCTCTATGCCCAGTGAATCCGAGGCCAGTGAGACCTCTCGGCAGCTGATAGACTTATTCAAGGGTGCCCAATGGGACCTGATAAAATGGCATAGCAACCGTCGATCTGTTTTAGATGACCTCCCTACTTCCCATAAAATTACAGGAGAAGTAGAGTTCGATAAATCAATGCCACATAAAATACTAGGCTTGCATTGGTCTACCGATAGTGACGCCTTTTATTTTAAGATATCTGTTCTCACTGATGTGACGTGCACTAAGCGCGCCATCTTATCTACTGTTGCTCGCCTGTGGGACATAATGGGTTTCGTTGCTCCCACAGTCGCGTACGCCAAATTGTTAATAAAGCAGCTTTGGCAACTTAATTTAGATTGGGACGACATACCACCACCGCCAATTATTAAGATGTGGAGGCAATTCTGTGCTGAATTACCAGCTCTTAATGATTTATGTATCCCGCGACATGTTGGTGTATCCAAAAACTGTACTGCGTCACTCCTGGGGTTTTCCGACGCCAGCGAGCGCGCATACGGTGCCGTAGTCTACATACATGTAAAGAGCGTCAATGGTAACACCGTCCAGTTGATTTGTGCAAAGACTAAAGTCGCACCGACGAAACCACTATCTATTGCACGCCTTGAGCTTCGTGGAGCGGTTTTACTCTCAAAATTGCTTCGCAGAGTACTCGACAATTATTCTCTTGACCTTGCAATATCAGTCTATGCCTTTGTAGATTCAAAAGTAGCTCTGTACTGGATAAAGAGTTCGCCACACAAGTGGCAGACCTTTGTTGCAAACCGCGTTGTTCAGATTACCGACAATATTCGCGCTGATAACTTTTATCATGTCGCAGGTACTGAGAATCCCGCTGACATACTTTCACGTGGCGTTACGCCAAATAAATTAGTTTCAAACCCCCTGTGGCTCCATGGGGCTCAGTGGACTTCGTTAGATCCATCTCAATGGCCTCTTCGTACTTTAGACAATGAGGTTATTGCAAATATGCCTGAGAAGAAGATTTTGTCGCACACTCTGTGCACATCCGTCTGTAATTCTGCGATTTATGAGCTCGCACTCCGCATCTCTTCTTGGAGTAAACTTCTACGTATAATTGCGTACGTGTGTAAGTTTGCTAAATTATTGCCCCGCCGCAGCACTACTGTAGTGACTGCTGATGATCTCAGTTTCTCTGAGGTTATAATCCTCCGCGCCCTGCAAAAACAGCATTTTGCAGTGGAATATTTAAATATTGAAGGTAACAAACCTTGCTCGCCCGCTTTCAATCGTTTAAGGCCTTTTATTGAGAATGGTTTAATCCGCATTGGTGGTCGTCTTTCGAACTCCGCATTAGATTACACGCAAAAACATCCAATTATACTCCCGCGCAGTGATCATGTAGTGAACATGATCATTAACTATTATCATATTAAAAATTTACACGCTGGGCCTGAATTGTTATTGTCATTGCTCCGTCAAAAATTTTGGATACTTTCCGCACGCCGCACTGTGAGAAGCAGAGTCTACAAGTGTAATATATGTTTCCGGCTTAGACCCCGTCCAACTTACCCTTTGATGGCTGATCTTCCCCATAGTCGTGTAAGACAAGCTATTAAGGCATTTACACACACGGGCTGCGATTATGCCGGTCCTATCGCATACACTCCTGTATGTCGTCGTGGTGTACGCAGCGAGAAGGCGTACTTATGTGTATTCACATGCCTCACGACTCGAGCTGTACATAAAGAAATCGCTACAGATCTTAGTAGTTCTAGTTTCCTCGCTGCGCTTAAACGTTTCCTCTCTAGACGAGGGCCGATTCAGTTTTTATATTCGGATAATGGAACGAATTTTAAAGGTGCCGCTTCGTATCTTCGCGATCTCTATAAATTTCTAAACGTTGAATACCGCCCAAAGCTTGAGCAAGAGTGTGCTGAGAATCGTATAACATGGAAGTTCATCTGTCCCAACTCTCCTCATTTTGGAGGCGCCTGGGAGAGTATGATCAAAGTCGTAAAAACGCATCTGTTCCGAGTTATCGGACATCAGTTTTTTTTTTAATAATAATAAGCTTTATTGATAATTATACAGTGAATATATGAAGTCTCTGATTGCTGAACTAGGAATTATACCTGTATCTCAGCTCAGTTACTTTCATACGAAGAGCTTAATACTGTTCTTGCGCAAATTGAGTGCTTGCTAAACTCGCGGCCCTTGACAGTATTAAGTTCTGATCCTGCAGAGCCTTCAGCTCTTACTCCGAGTCATTTTTTGAATACCGCACCTTTATTGTCATTACCCGCACCCAAAGTCAAATCTGACTCTACCAGTCTGTTACACAGGCATTCTTTACTGGATAAATTAGTTCAGTCGTTTTGGGACCGGTGGAGGACGGAATACTTTCACGGATTACAAGTTTGTCAGGAGTGGAACACCCCGTCTACGGCTATCGTACCAGGCATGGTTGTAATTGTGATAATTGATAATGAACCGCCCCTTGCTTGGCCATTAGCGATTGTCGAGTCTGTTCATCCTTCGAAGGATGGCGTAGTTCGAGTAGTTACCGTGAGAACTACTAAGGGAACATATCTCCGTCCTGTTGCTCGTATTTGCCCTCTCCCAAGACAATAAATCACGATTATTTTGATTATAATTATTTATCTAAATTAGGAATTAAGTTTATATTTATATATATTAAAAAGTATTAAACCGCAATATTATATTTATGTATACATTTTCTCGCTTACCAAGTAAGGTTAGTAGATGAGACATGCGCATTGAGCGCATCCTCTCACTTTATATACCGCTTATTTATTTGTTTTCCTTTTACTTTTATATTACGGTTGTCTTTTAAAGGTGACCCTTTAAGGGCGGGAGGAAATGGTAACGCCAGTTAACAATCTACTTTATCAACATTACATTACATATCGCATTGAGTTCGTCCTAAGTTATATCTACTTTATCAACATGACTAGTGCATATTTTTTTGTTTCCTTCCTTCCTTCCCTTTCCTACCGCACGCGCTGCCGCCGAGGTGAAAAAAGAGGACCTCGGCGCGCGTCATTATACTAAGTGATATTACGCCATCCGCAACGCACGGCCACCCGTCGCGTCTTATGTACATTAACCGCAAACCGCGCAGGACGAACATTGAGTTCTCCTGTTTATGTTTAATATTCACCGCATCAGACATTGTGTCTTTGTAACTCATAAAAGTGTGAGACGCCCCCGTAAGGGCAAAGGTGGAGAGTGTGGGACTTCACGAGACTGTTCCGAGAGTGCGTGTGCGCCGAACCACGTGGCGAGCTCGCTGTATAGCATACACTCCAGGAGGAAGGCGCGGCAGCCCTCATCAGGTCAGTGCGTGCTATCCCACCTATTTATTTTCCCCTTTGCCGTATGCACCAAAATTACAGTCCACTAAATCTTTATCGAAGATACCTTAAGTTACTGGCGTCTCCATTTTTAATGGTCACTTCTCGCTGGATTGACCTTGACTTTCCGCCCTTATTAGATCGTTATCGTAATAAGCGTTTATATAATTAATTATTTATATTTTAATCCAACTTCGGATTAACCCCGCCCTTATTAGAACACTAGAATAGGTCCTAATAGGTGACATTCATAGTAATTTTAAAACTATATTCATAGAATGAATAAGCATATAATTATCTATATAAATTATTTGTTGTATGTTCACATCACGTCATCAACTTTTAACTACATCTATAGATTATACTGTTAAATTACATTTATTATTTGCACATATATTTAAGCATTATATTCGTTATAAATAACTTCATAATTATTATAAAAGTTAACAATTAAAGTTCATCGTTAACAAAACTAATATTTAATAATTCAACCGCGTAGCGAGGTCGCTTACAGACTACCCGCTTATAATTATATTATTTTTGCCGCATAACTTAAGTTGTAATGCCGCCTAAAAAACAAATAGCATCGAATAATAGCGATTCCTCGGATAATGAGGGCACACCTGATGCTGAGTTGGTTTTATTGTTAGCTAAACGAGATGCTTTATTTCAAATAGTGCAAAAAATATATGATATGTCCTCGGACATCCACACAAACACTTCCACGATGGAGCGTTTTCTTGATGGAAGTTCTAATATTAATGCTTTACGTATTGAGTTTAAACAGGTCTTAGATAATTATAATTCACATTTATTAAAAATAAACCCTATTGCTAAACCTGATTATAACAGCCTCATTGCGTTTGAGTCTCTTTGCGGTAGAATAAATAGGCTTTATTTACAATATTCGCAATCTACTTCACAAAGTACTAGTACACCATCTAAAGCCAGATTCACACTTCCGCCTATCGAACTTATGCCATTTTCGGGTGACATTCGCTCATGGCCTTTATTTTATGCTAGCTTTAAATCAACCGTCCATGATAACACATCGCTTACCGACGCTGAAAAATTATACTATTTGCTAGGTAAACTAACGGGCAAAGCCCTATCTGTATGCTCAGGTATAACTCCTTGCGCTGAGTGAATTGTCTCAGTTTAAGTCATCGAGTGTCTAGTTGCTCTTCAAATTATAGTTGTCGAGTTTGTAAATTTAAACATCACACATTGTTGCACTTCCACCGCAGAAGCGATAATGCTTCCCCTGTGCTGGCGCGTTCTCCACCGCTTCAGCCAGTTACACTGAAGTCTACAACCCCCGCGCCCGCACACTCGCCACCCCTCACCGCAGGTGCGCGTTCAGACGTCGCGCTGTGTACTTCGTTCAAGAATGTTTCTCAACGTTCACCGCCTCCCGCGCGCGCAAGTCGTTCGCAGAGAACTGTTTTATTATCAACCGCTCAAGTATTTGCTTACGATGCTAAGGGAGAGAAACAAATTATTCGTATATTATTAGACTCCGCGGCTCAAAGCCATTTTATGACTAAAGAGTGCTATCATCGTTTAGGCGTTCAACAACACGATACCGAATGTACTGTAGTAAAGGGATTCGGTGGAGTTGAAAAAATTGTAAAATCGAAATCGATTGATATTAAAATTTTCTCACGATTCGACTCGAATATTAACTTCAATATTTCAACGCTAGTTGTTGATCAAATCACCGACCTTTTGCCCACCGCTGTGGTAGACACATCTGTTTTATCACACTTCCATGGCATAAGACTCGCTGATGAATGTTATAGCATGCCTAATAAAATTGATGTTTTGATAGGCGCATCCCTTTTCCCGCACTTACTGTGCCCAGACGTAATTTATTCGTCTGACTTGTCCGGGCCCTCAGCTTTGAGTACGGTATTTGGTTACGTTATTATGGGCTCAGTGCCGACACTTCAGGTAAATCATTCTTTAACGTGCTGCTCAGTTCTAGAGTCTCCTATCGTTGACAAATTAGTGCAACGATTTTGGGAGCTTGAACAGCCACCCTCCGCACCGCCCATTCAGTGTCCTTCAGACATTGAATGTGAAGAGTTTTATAAATCTACGACATCCCGCGATCCTTTTACTGGTAGATATATTGTTGGCCTGCCATTTAAAGATGACGTTTACTCTCTCGGAGATTCTTATGAAACCTCTCGACGACGATTCATGTGCTTGGAGAGGAAACTTCAAGCCTCGCCTACATTAAGGTTAGCATATGATGACGTCATAAAGGAATACTTAGCTAAAAATTATATATCCCCCGCACCGCCGTATGACTCTCATGAACCCGCTCCAATATATGTCATACCGCATCATGGAGTCTTACGCGAAGATAAGAAGTCAACGCGTCTGCGCATCGTCCTGGACGCTAGCAGTAAGACTAGCACTGAGCGATCATTAAATGATATTCTGCATTCAGGACCAAATTTGCAAGGCGACTTGTTCAATATAATTTTAACTTTCCGTTTACATCCAATCGCTATGACAGCCGACTGTCGCCAACAATTTCTGCAAATAGTTGTTCGCGATTCTGATCGTCGTTACCAATGCTTCCTATACCGCTTCCGTCCACAAGACCCACTTGTGTTATACCACTTCAATCGCGTGTGCTTCGGTTTAACTTCGAGTCCATACCATGCATTGCGCACGTTAAGACAGCTCATTGATGACGACGGCGCAAAGTATCCACTTGCGAGTCGTACCGCATTTACTTCGCTATATATGGACGACATCGCGTTCTCTATGCCCAGTGAATCCGAGGCCAGTGAGACCTCTCGGCAGCTGATAGACTTATTCAAGGGTGCCCAATGGGACCTGATAAAATGGCATAGCAACCGTCGATCTGTTTTAGATGACCTCCCTACTTCCCATAAAATTACAGGAGAAGTAGAGTTCGATAAATCAATGCCACATAAAATACTAGGCTTGCATTGGTCTACCGATAGTGACGCCTTTTATTTTAAGATATCTGTTCTCACTGATGTGACGTGCACTAAGCGCGCCATCTTATCTACTGTCGCTCGCCTGTGGGACATAATGGGTTTCGTTGCTCCCACAGTCGCGTACGCCAAATTGTTAATAAAGCAGCTTTGGCAACTTAATTTAGATTGGGACGACATACCACCACCGCTAATTATTAAGATGTGGAGGCAATTCTGTGCTGAATTACCAGCTCTTAATGATTTACGTATCCCGCGACATGTTGGTGTATCCAAAAACTGTACTGCGTCACTCCTGGGGTTTTCCGACGCCAGCGAGCGCGCATACGGTGCCGTAGTCTACATACATGTAAAGAGCGTCAATGGTAACACCGTCCAGTTGATTTGTGCAAAGACTAAAGTCGCACCGACGAAACCACTATCTATTGCACGCCTTGAGCTTCGTGGAGCGGTTTTACTCTCAAAATTGCTTCGCAGAGTACTCGACAATTATTCTCTTGACCTTGCAATATCAGTCTATGCCTTTGTAGATTCAAAAGTAGCTCTGTACTGGATAAAAAGTTCGCCACACAAGTGGCAGACCTTTGTTGCAAACCGCGTTGTTCAGATTACCGACAATATTCGCGCTGATAACTTTTATCATGTCGCAGGTACTGAGAATCCCGCTGACATACTTTCACGTGGCGTTACGCCAAATAAATTAGTTTCAAACCCCCTGTGGCTCCATGGGGCTCAGTGGACTTCGTTAGATCCATCTCAATGGCCTCTTCGTACTTTAGACAATGAGGTTATTGCAAATATGCCTGAGAAGAAGATTTTGTCGCACACTCTGTGCACATCCGTCTGTAATTCTGCGATTTATGAGCTCGCACTCCGCATCTCTTCTTGGAGTAAACTTCTACGTATAATTGCGTACGTGTGTAAGTTTGCTAAATTATTGCCCCGCCGCAGCACTACTGTAGTGACTGCTGATGATCTCAGTTTCTCTGAGGTTATAATCCTCCGCGCCCTGCAAAAACAGCATTTTGCAGTGGAATATTTAAATATTGAAGGTAACAAACCTTGCTCGCCCGCTTTCAATCGTTTAAGGCCTTTTATTGAGAATGGTTTAATCCGCATTGGTGGTCGTCTTTCGAACTCCGCATTAGATTACACGCAAAAACATCCAATTATACTCCCGCGCAGTGATCATGTAGTGAACATGATCATTAACTATTATCATATTAAAAATTTACACGCTGGGCCTGAATTGTTATTGTCATTGCTCCGTCAAAAATTTTGGATACTTTCCGCACGCCGCACTGTGAGAAGCAGAGTCTACAAGTGTAATATATGTTTCCGGCTTAGACCCCGTCCAACTTACCCTTTGATGGCTGATCTTCCCCATAGTCGTGTAAGACAAGCTATTAAGGCATTTACACACACGGGCTGCGATTATGCCGGTCCTATCGCATACACTCCTGTACGTCGTCGTGGTGTACGCAGCGAGAAGGCGTACTTATGTGTATTCACATGCCTCACGACTCGAGCTGTACATAAAGAAATCGCTACAGATCTTAGTAGTTCTAGTTTCCTCGCTGCGCTTAAACGTTTCCTCTCTAGACGAGGGCCGATTCAGTTTTTATATTCGGATAATGGAACGAATTTTAAAGGTGCCGCTTCGTATCTTCGCGATCTCTATAAATTTCTAAACGTTGAATACCGCCCAAAGCTTGAGCAAGAGTGTGCTGAGAATCGTATAACATGGAAGTTCATCTGTCCCAACTCTCCTCATTTTGGAGGCGCCTGGGAGAGTATGATCAAAGTCGTAAAAACGCATCTGTTCCGAGTTATCGGACATCAGTTTTTTTTTTAATAATAATAAGCTTTATTGATAATTATACAGTGAATATATGAAGTCTCTGATTGCTGAACTAGGAATTATACCTGTATCTCAGCTCAGTTACTTTCATACGAAGAGCTTAATACTGTTCTTGCGCAAATTGAGTGCTTGCTAAACTCGCGGCCCTTGACAGTATTAAGTTCTGATCCTGCAGAGCCTTCAGCTCTTACTCCGAGTCATTTTTTGAATACCGCACCTTTATTGTCATTACCCGCACCCAAAGTCAAATCTGACTCTACCAGTCTGTTACACAGGCATTCTTTACTGGATAAATTAGTTCAGTCGTTTTGGCACCGGTGGAGGACGGAATACTTTCACGGATTACAAGTTTGTCAGAAGTGGAACACCCCGTCTACGGCTATCGTACCAGGCATGGTTGTAATTGTGATAATTGATAATGAACCGCCCCTTGCTTGGCCATTAGCGATTGTCGAGTCTGTTCATCCTTCGAAGGATGGCGTAGTTCGAGTAGTGACCGTGAGAACTACTAAGGGAACATATCTCCGTCCTGTTGCTCGTATTTGCCCTCTCCCAAGACAATAAATCACGATTATTTTGATTATAATTATTTATCTAAATTAGGAATTAAGTTTATATTTATATATATTAAAAAGTATTAAACCGCAATATTATATTTATGTATACATTTTCTCGCTTACCAAGTAAGGTTAGTAGATGAGACATGCGCATTGAGCGCATCCTCTCACTTTATATACCGCTTATTTATTTGTTTTCCTTTTACTTTTATATTACGGTTGTCTTTTAAAGGTGACCCTTTAAGGGCGGGAGGAAATGGTAACGCCAGTTAACAATCTACTTTATCAACATTACATTACATATCGCATTGAGTTCGTCCTAAGTTATATCTACTTTATCAACATGACTAGTGCATATTTTTTTGTTTCCTTCCTTCCTTCCCTTTCCTACCGCACGCGCTGCCGCCGAGGTGAAAAAAGAGGATCTCGGCGCGCGTCATTATACTAAGTGATATTACGCCATCCGCAACGCACGGCCACCCGTCGCGTCTTATGTACATTAACCGCAAACCGCGCAGGACGAACATTGAGTTCTCCTGTTTATGTTTAATATTCACCGCATCAGACATTGTGTCTTTGTAACTCATAAAAGTGTGAGACGCCCCCGTAAGGGCAAAGGTGGAGAGTGTGGGACTTCACGAGACTGTTCCGAGAGTGCGTGTGCGCCGAACCACGTGGCGAGCTCGCTGTATAGCAGACATTCCAGGAGGAAGGCGCGGCAGCCCTCATCAGGTCAGTGCGTGCTATCCCACCTATTTATTTTCCCCTTTGCCGTATGCACCAAAATTACAGTCCACTAAATCTTTATCGAAGATACCTTAAGTTACTGGCGTCTCCAGACATCTTAATTTATTCTCGATTAAGAACCAAAATGCGAATGTGTTGTCACCTCTGAGGACAAAGTCGGAATGCCTCGTTTTTAGTAAAAAGGGTCTCCGGTTAAAGAGGGAGGCGCCAAACACAAAATAGCACGGCGAATACTTACCTACCCTAACATCCCTCTCACAAATGAGGAAAAGCCTGTGCCCAGCAGTTTTTGGCATTGCTGGCATTGGTATTGGCTCAGTACTTTATAGCAAAAATATGAAAGAAGGAGCGTATGGTAGTAGGTTAAAATAAAGCCAAAATAAAATTTCACACAATACAGAAAGAATTAACTGCTATTGTTTGTTGAGCTAAATTTTAAATTATTTTAGGCTCTATCTGCATGGTTTATTTTTTTCATCATTACACAACATCAACCTCTAATATACTTGTAATGAAAGATCAATCTAGTAGACTGTTGACATTTTATTTGTATGTAGAGGTATTTGACTTTATTTGAATATATTATATTTGTGAAAGGAAGAGAAAATGTCGTAAAATTAAAGTAGAAAGCGGATATGCTTTCACATGTATGGATAACGATAGAAAATTTTAAAGATTTAATTAAGAGAAATAGTTATGAGAGCTATGACAAGGGCATAACCTAGAGCGAAAAAGACAGATGAGTAAAGGGAGTGATAATGAGACCTCAAGTATTAATACGAACCAATAGCCTGAACAAGCAAAAGTGGTAGAAATACTAAGAATACCTGATAGAGCAGTAGAAATGATATTAGTGAAAAGTGACGCAATTAGAAAATAAAACGGATAAATTTGTTTGCAAAAAAAAGTTGTCGAAGAAATATGCATAATTAAAATAAGATGATAACGCATTTTTCATCAAAGAAATTAAAGAAGAAATTGGATACGGATGCATGACACGGGCCTCGTATTTGCACATTACTAGGAATAAAAAGAATAGTTGGCCATGATGAATAGAACTTCATTCTTAATGATTGTCATTTGTTACCTGCTACTGGATATGTAATAAAATGAAAATATTTCGGACAGGAGATGACGTCATGAAAACGTCAAAATGACGTCAAATAATTTATTCGTAACTGTGGAAAAAAAGCGGGCGGTGAACCGATGCTTAACGTCCTTTCTTTCGCTTCTGAGCTGCGTCTACGTGACTCGTGACAGCTATCCGAACGAAATCGGTTTCATTAAAACAGCTTTAGTGCCATATACGTATGAGTTTGGTTTATAGTAGTGCCTTTCGCAGATTATAAAGAATACTCAGGAGTGTAACCTGCCGTCATGTGTGATGTATGTCCAATATTAAACGGAACGTAGACACAACTCGTTTCTTTTTATCTATTAACCTCTAACATTACACCCACAAAAATGGAGACACCACAAAAATGGAGGGTAAATTTAAGACTAAGCCTCTTTCTGAAAGTTTTTAGACTCAAAACGTTACTAAAATAAAGCGTAAATCGTAACCTGTTATAATAAGCTTTACATGTTTTGGAAGAGTGTATGGGTAATTCAACTTTGCGTAGAACATGGGATCTTTGGTTATTCTTAGTAGAACCCCAACCAGTAACCGTAGCTTTTTCAAAGTTGGAGAGGCTACGTCTAATGAAGTCAACGCTCCGTCCCGCTCTTGCTCTTTTTTTATAGGATGGGGTGACAAACGAGCACACAGTCCACCTGATGGTAAGTGGTTGCTGTGGTCCATAGACATCTACATCTATCCTCGATTACGAATCAAAATGCAGATGCGTTGTCACCCGTGAGGACTAAGATGGAATGCCTCGTTTCCAGTAAAAAGGGTCTCCGGTTCTCTACACTCACCATACGAAATACAGCAGCATTAAGCTACTATTTCACGCTGGTATTCTGTGAGAGCGTGGTCCTTCCCCGGTCGAGCCGACCCATTCGTGCTACAACTATACTACTAATATAACTGCAGCATGGCTCTACCACGTATGAAATAATCCAAAGCTCCGAAAACTTTTAGCTTGAGTTATAAAATCGTTTTCAAATGAGGAATTCCATCTTAGTCCTCAGAGGTGACAACACATTAACATTTTGATTTTTAATCGATGATAAATTAAAATGTCTATGAGCCTGAGCATCCGCTTATCATCACGTGGACTGTGTGCTCATTTTTTATGAATTCTATAAAAAAATGTGTGTGTGTGTGTGACGGACTTGGTTATGTTATGCTCGCTTACAGGTCTCTTCTTGTGACGGCATCATGTAGCTGGTCGTCCACCTCCGTTTAATACGGTCGATGAGGGCGAAAGCTGGTACATGCATCATACTTGTGAACAGCTAATGTTTGGTGGGCTAGTCTGCTCGGGTTCGCTATAAGTTAATAAGCTCTAAATTTTAAATCCTCTTTTTCTGTTTAAAGCCGTTGGCCTTCACCTTATCTCTCTTCGGTTGTGACAGTTTACCGTCTCATCGGAATATAAGAGTTAGGAAAGAGAGGGAACATCTGTGCTTGTACATACACTTGGGCAATAAAATGCTTTCCTGCGCTGGTGGCTAGTCTCCGTTGAGGCTTGTCGTTATGACCGAAATTCGATCTAGAGGATCTATGGTAATTTTCTATTCTGTATATACTATGTAGTATTAACTTAAAATAAAACGACGGAAAAAGAGGATACCTGTAGAGTATACTCTTGTATATTTGTATGTTCTTTTATGTTTTATGTGTGAACATACAAGAGCACACATAAAGGATTCCTACCATTTAATCAGCGAGATTAAAGACTGTATTCGGCAGACAGCGAAACTATGGTCAGTCAGTTTAGAAGCGACAGTAGCCTAATCGCAGGGCCGGACCGCGAACTCAAAAAAGGTCGTGGGTTCGAATCCGCTATTCGACTACTGGCGTGAACCACTCGTAACACAAGCAATTTAAGCTTACCACGAGTGGTTAAGGGGGGGGGGGGGAATATTAGTAATGTTTATAGCATTGTTAATATTCTTTTAAAAAAAATAAGTTTTGATGCGCAGTCGTTGTTTACATGCTTACCTGTTGAAGACTGCATCTCAATTGTAACTAGAATTCTGGAAGAAAACAACATGCCCGTAGAATATGCAGTATTACTTGAACACTGCGTGTCATCTGGCTACCTATTGTGGAAGGAGGAGTTCTACAAGCAAGTAGATGGTGTGGCGATGGGCTCACTGTATCTCCCATTGTCGCCGACATATTCATGGAAAACTGAAGAGGAGAAAGCTCTGCTTACTTCCCCTGTGAATCCAAGGTTCTACAAGCGGCACGTAGACGACAATTTACAATTCTATCTTTAGATAAAGTAACTGCATTTTTAGACAATCTTAACTCTATAAATTCTAAAATCCGGTTCACAATGGACTTATAGGCAAACAATTCTTCAGCTTTCTAGATGTGTTAGTAATTCGGAATCCTGATAACACCTTGCGCTACACTGTGTATAGAAAAAAGACCCATACAGATAGATATTTAAATGGTGATTCTCACCACCATCCTTCACATTTAGCTACTGTAGGTAAATCTTTGTTTCAGAGAGCACGAGGAGTCTGTGACAGTAAGCACCTGGCTGCCGAGCTCCAACACGTCTAGCAAGTTTTGCATGACAACAAGCTTCGGGTCCCGCCCTACGTCACAGTGAACGAGTGAAGCTGGCCACAGCCGAGCGTGTACCTTCTATACTGCCATTTGTCAGAGAAGTCACTGACAAGATTGGCTACATCTTGAAGCGCACTTCCATTAAAACATACTTCAAGCCGCCGAAGAAGATTGGTCACTTTTTATACCATCAGTCAAGTGTAATGTCCCTCTGCAAGATGCAGGAGTGTACAAGCTTGATTGTGAATGTATTCTCTCCTACATAGGACAAACTAAAAGATCAATTAAAACCCGCGTTAAAGAATATATAGCAGATGTGAAGAATCGACGCTCCGGGAAGTCTGCAGTCTGTGAATATATACAGGATCGCCCATGTCACTACATCACATTTGATAGACCACAAATCCTCGTTAAAGAACACCGATTCCTTTCAAGGATGATTCGCGAGGCTATCGAAATCAAAAAACATCCTAATTTCAATAGAGAAGATGGCTGGGTGCAAGCATCTGCTAAGGATCCTATAATAAATTAATTCACAACCCGAGCATACAACTGCAAGACTTCAAGATACCATAACTTCATACTGTGTAGATCGGAACAAAAGTTAAATTTTAATCTATTGTAACTGCGGTTAACTTTGACATCTGGACGTTGAACATGGGTCCAACTGAGATTTTAAACGTTCCAGGAATTTTCTCACTTACACAAAAAAACATTGGTTAACCCTGCGGGTCATCCCTGGAACTTCCGGTTAATTTTGAATGCAAAGCTGTCCAAATTCCACCTATTTTTCAAAAGTTTATCAAAATGAATTTCAAAAATTTACTTCCCAATTATAATATAAGATTTATAAAAATGTTGTTTATATTTGTTATATAGAATACTAATGAGTACCCGGAATGTGCTACTACGCTAAAATATGAAAGACATTTTGTTTATTTGTTGGAAAAAATGAAATTTTGTTTATTTATTATCATTTTTATATGGTGCCTACTGCATTGTTTAAGTGGTCTAATACCATCTTCGCATTATTGTCTTTCTAATGAAAACGGTTTGTGGCACATCGGTTGTATGGTTTTAAATATCTATGGTCTATAACGGACAAAGATAAAAACAATTTTTGTGTTTTATATAGATGAAAGGATACGAACACAGTCACACATTTATACTCAACTAGCTGTTCCCCGCGGCTTCTTCCACGTCGAAATTATTACGATTGCGTTTCACGGCTATTGTTTTTGTACGGAACCCTATTTTTTTTTTCGAAAATAAAAGTAGCCTCAGTAACTCCTTATAACATCAGATATCTGCCAGTGAAATTCCCGTCAAAATCGGTCAGTTTAGCCTTTTCGCAGATTAACAGAAAGACTGGTATGTTTTTTTTAAATTGTGGTTTATTAGTATCGTATATATTTTCAAATACATTATGTAAAAAGTTGTAAGTATTGAAAGGGTCATGAAAGAAACTGATGGAAAAATTTGGAATGTGCAAGCGGGATTTAGAAAGGGAATGGGATGTACAGATCAAGTCTTTTCCATGCGCATGATCGCGGAGAAGTTTTTGGCCAAAAACCAAAAGGTTTTTTGTGCGTTCATGGACTTGGAAAGGGCCTATGACAGAGTGGATAGGGATGTGCTATGGCAAACACTGAACTCATTTGGGTTGAGCGCTGGCTTGATACAGGCATTGGAGTCTCTTTATAGGGACTCTAGTGCTTGTGTTAGGATCAACGGGGTCTACTCGGACTGGTTTGACATCCATAAAGGTGTCAGACAGGTCTGTGTGGCTTCCCCGTGGTTGTTCAACCTATTTAAGGACAGTTGTTTGCAAAATTTGAAAGTTGAAGAATGCGGATTAAGAATGGGTGACTTAACCGTCAAATGCCTTTTACGCCGATGATCAAGTTATCCTTGCGTCGTCGGCGGCCGAGTTGCAAATGATGGTTACGTTAATGAACAGATCATTAAAATAAAGGGGTATGAAAGTAAACGCAAGTAAGATGAAGGTTATGGTTTTTGAAAGAGAAGAACGTAGACGATTTGTGAAATAAGAATAGAAGGGGAGTTGATCGAGCAAGTAGATGAGTTTGTATATTTGGGCCGCGTATTTAGCAGAGATGGGAGATATGATAAGGATATAGAACGACGAGTCAATGCGGGAAATAGAGTAAATGGGGCCCTGCACTCTATTGTGAAGAGTCAAAATGTGTCGAAAAAGGCACGTATGACAATTCACAATGCTGTGTTGGTCCCTACTTTAACGTATGGTAGTGAAAATTGGGTGTGGCAGAAGAAGCACGAGATTAAAATGAACGCAGTAGAAATGCGGTCGTTAAGGAATATGTTAGGGCTGAATCTGAATGACAGGGTAAGAAATTATGTAATAAGAGAAGAGTGTGGTTTGCAAGATGATGTGACCAGGATTAAGAAAGGAATGCTTCGTTGGTTTGGTCATGTGGAAAGAATTAATGAGGAAAGAGTGACAAAGAAAATTTATGTTGCAGAAGTGAATGGCAAAATCGGAAAGGGACGTCCTAGGCGAAAAGCGAGCAAGTCCGATTTATCTTTAGCCGTATGTGCTAGAGTGCCATCTGGTTTTACCAGCGGAGGCAGTGTAGGCTGATAGAAGTTTGTCTATACCGCTTTAGCAAGAGATCGAAAGATCTAGTGCTGGATGGTCTGACACAGAGTTTTGTGGCTTGGCTGGCTTCCACTAAAACCCGACC
Organism: Parnassius smintheus behrii; assembly: GCA_036936625.1. Classification (NCBI taxonomy): domain Eukaryota; kingdom Metazoa; phylum Arthropoda; class Insecta; order Lepidoptera; family Papilionidae; genus Parnassius; species Parnassius smintheus. The sequence continues at coordinate 19,302,561 of JAUPFT010000012.1, read as the reverse complement.
TCCGCCAGAGTTGACTGCTTACCGCGTACTCACGGACTACTAAGTTAGTAGACGCCGATTTCCACTGAGCTACGGCTACACGACAACCTCTGGTACGGTCCGATCATCATGCAAACTTAAATACTCTCCTCAATATCAGAACTAATTTGCTCTACTTCAATTTTGTCAGTTACACTTTGATTTTTTTCGCAATCTATCGTGTGCGTTTTTGTAAATACGGTTAGATTAAGGGCTTTTAGGTTACAACGATCACCGCCGAGAACCTCTATGACCTCAAACAGCCCTTTAAGTTTTGGATCTAACTCTGTTTGATTACGTTACTCGTTCAAATCAAAACAAAGTCACCTACCGAAAATAAGCCCGAAAAAACCGAAATTATTAAGCCTCGCCGCTGTCTTATGAAATCTATTTTTTTAATGAGATGCTGTACTCTCTATGTCACGTAACGCATCTTCTCTTACGGTATTTAAGTCAACCTCGAGTTCCACATCATCTGCTGCCATCAATGTTAGAGGCCGCGCCTGCCTAATAACAACTCTAAGGGACTAGCTTTCGTCATTCGATTATTCGGGTAGTTAATCGCGAATTGGACCTTGCCTAATGAACTCCACCAAGAACGGTCTTTTGTCTGTACAGTCGTTAACATAGATTTTTATCATAATTGGCATACTTTTCAATATTATGTGTGCCGTGCTTTCTAATTTCATCCAAATTATCAATCACATTATCATTATCAGCGGCCACTTAAAATATCATTTTTAAGACAACTATCAGGTACAACATGAAATAATATGTCAAATCCTTAATCGTTAATCATAATTCATAACTTTAGATAAAATTTGTAGGGTACCTTGCACACTAAAATGACCGATTCCGATTAAATTTACAAAATTGTTTACTCGCTAGTGGCAAGCGTACTAAATTAGCTGGTTATATTTTCTTCCTCTTCACTTCCGCTTCCTTCCTGCACGGGCATGTCCAAAAGAGACATGGTGGCGTCATTTCGCGCGCCCAATGAGAGGGCTGCGCAAAAAGTGAAAGAGGAAACACGCCACCGGCCAACCAGAACTGTCGATGTGCCGCGGCCACTCGGGCAGTTGCAGCTAGACCTTGGATATGATAGCACCTCTGTGGCAGTCAGGCCACAGAACGATTTAGTAATAACCGTTTTGCATAGTGCAATTATCGTCGTGCACAAGTGCGGTTATCGTCGCACATCACCGCAGTTGCAACGTATTGCCATCAACCTCGAGGCCTGAGTAGAAGGCAATCAGAAGATCAACGCCCAAGTAAGTGCACTTTCCTAGCAAGTGCTGTTCTAATTTGCTGTTCTTTTCCCACAGTAGCTCATGCTCCTGCCCCTGCAAGCTGATATAGTAAATTTGGTCCTAGCTGAGTGTATCCTCCAAACCGGCCATGTGCCACGTCCGCCATCTTGTTTTGGTTATAGAGAACCACGCTACGTACAGTCCACCATCGTCGATCTCGCGTACAAATCTCGGAGTCATTATTCCCGAAATCGAATAGTCACCCCTAACCACTTAGTGACCATCCGTTTCCGGATTTGAGCCCAGGAACCATTAGCGTTACCATTTTGTGGTCCATTCGCCCCGGATTTGGAACTGGTGTTCTATGGCCTGATCGAGTTAAACCAATTTGACAATGCGCTCTTGTTTGTTTGCACCTAGTTTCCTAGATAGATTTAGTTTCGCTTAGCACTACTAGGGTACTGCACGCCGTATTGTCAAACTTAAAATTGCAAATGGTAAAAATTTTCGCTAATTAATACTGGCATATACTATAGCTTATTTTTTTGGTTTGAACCTGTAGTTTTCTGTTTACCTAATTCCACAATTCGTAACATTTTTATGAATACATAGTGCATTCTTGAATAAATACTAGTTTTGATTTGGTTAGTTTACGCTAAAAATAACGCCTTCTAAATTCTTCTGAAGTCGTATAATATCGATCACATATATAAATTAAACTCGTTTATTTATCAACTGTTTGTTACCATAGAGAATTATAAACACACGCGCAACGTATAAAATAAATTGTTACATCTCGTTGTAGCCTGCCTGCTTAGGAAATTTAATCGTGACAAAGCGTTTGATTTAATATCATTTCGCGGAAAAGTGATGCGTCACTAGCAAAGCATTGCCTAATATATTGTAGTTTGGATACATTTAACGTCGGTTAATAGTTAACCTTGTACGCTGTGAAACTTTTGTTTTCCATCGCTACACGATTTGTTTTGTGTTTTGCTTTAATTTAATTATTATACTGTAAGATGGCAGTAAGTTCAAATGAAATGCGTCTTAAAACTCTTTACGCTAAAAGAGATATGTTGTTATGTCGTATACAACACATTAGTGATCATATAAAAAAACAGCTAAAACCTACAATCCAGAGCGACGTAAAGCCGGCAGCTCAAGTACACTCACGGGGATCACTTATATTGCCACCTAGCAATATCCCAATATTTAATGATGACATTAAAACGTGGCCGTTATTCATTACTAGTTTTCAGAATGTCCTAATTTCGATAGAGTATTCTAATAAAAATAGTTGTAAAGAAGAAGACCCATAGTTAATCAAAGCATGTTCTTTAATAACATCAAGCTTCAGGCCCCGCGCCTACGTCACACTGACCGACTGAAGTCGGGTACGCTCGAGCGGGTCCCTGCTGTGCTGACTTAAGTCAGAGGAGTCACAGACAAGATTGGCTACATCTTGAAGCTAACTTCCATCAAAACTACTACAATCCGCCGAAGAAGATTGGTCAATTTTTACCATGCGTCAAGTGTAATATCCTTTTGAAAGACGCAGGACAAAAAAACCCGAAAGTATACAGCTGACGGTGCTTTACACCGATACTCCGAAAATTGGATGTTCAAGATCGCCCTATCATTACGTCAAATTTGATTGATCACAGATCCTCTTAAAAGTACATCGATTCTTTTGAGGCTATTGAAATTAAAAAACATCCTAATTTCGATAGAGTGCTCTAATACTCTATTCATATGATACTTGGTTGATTTCACAGGTGCTTCATACAAGCCAAAGCATGGCTTTGCATACGCAGGAGAAAAATGAGATTTGATGCCATCGTCTACAAAGGTGTTCGACACAGAGCCAACGCTTGCATCCGAACTGAGAAAATTACCTACCTCTTTGCTTGCGCCTACTAAATATCATCTGTTACAGCAAAATATTTCTCGCAGCTTATCATGACTTGATTCAAAGCGATGCAATGCTAAAATAAATTCCTCAGTGCTCAACGAACTTACTATATTTAAATGTACTGCCTTAACGTTAATATCTACAAAAATACAGAGATTTTATAAACCTAAGGCCACGGCCTATCCTGTCGATTATTAAAACAGGTCCTGCAAAGTCAGTGCCCGTAAAATCGTACGCAAATCCAGACACAACGCGTTGAAATTTTCCGGAACCTGGTTGATCAACAGTATAACATAATAGTTAAATCTAGTATGGAGGCGGGATCGTAATTACTTTAGCACGTCACAAACGCGGGGGAAGGTGTACTAATTGCTGTGAAGAATAACTTTTTGATGGGAGAGATGTGACTGGTGTAGATCTGCGGAAAATATTTGGGTCTCATATAACATTTGACATATAATATAAGTAAACCATTGTGCGCTTTACCTGTTTAGAGAAAATATGGGTAACCCATAATATCCAATTACAAAATTAAACTTGAAATATCTGTACATATAATAAAACAGTAACGAAAGAAAAACTGTACATTGTGTATTTTCGAGAAAAAATAGGTGGCTTTTGTTACAAAAAAGTAACTGATGACAAAAAGTGACTTTAGAATTTTTGTCTGTTTGGCTGTTTGCCTGTGTGTATGGTACGGCTTCACGCCGAAACTACTGGATAGATTGAATTGAAATTCAGCAAAAATGTTCTTTGTAAACCAAGGAAGGCTTTAGGCTACATATTATCACGCCGTATGTTGTAGGAGGTAAGCAGTATTGATTTTAAAACGTTGGGGCAGTAATATTATAAATTGCAAGGGAACAGCTGTTTATCAATATGTCAACGGAGAATTTAGCGGTAAGGTCAGGCGACCGTTTATCGCATTAAATGGTGCGTTTTGAAAAATCGTAATTTTTGTTTAATTTTTGCACTTTTTATGTGCATTAGGAAATCTGAGAACTTTACATGTCCTATATAATTGCATGGAGAGTTTCACACCAATATTAATAAACAGTTTGATTGTTGGTACAAGTTACACTATCATGAAGTCAAGTCAAACTTTTGGTTCTAAGTTATATCTTACCAAGCATATTTGTTGCAGGTAATTGATTTAAGTATGTAATTCTTAGTTTTGTTCCTTGCTGCTGTTACCATATAATGTACTTGTCTATTAAAATAACGACAATTTAGTTTTAATTCATAATTTAATTAATTAATTTGGGTAAATAATATTTAGTTTCCGTTTACTAACTAGATGGCGTTGGCGTTGAATTAGATCGCACTATGGTTTCGTTCCCAAAAAGTGATGTTATAGGTGCCGATGGGCCGCTCTCATCCTGTAGAAACGGGGGTTACCTTTGTTGTTCGTGTTGGTTGATGTGTTTAATTTTCCTGCGAATAATAATTATTTTTCTACTTACTAGCAATTCTTACGTACTTATTCGATTACTTTTCATTGTTTTGAATATTGTTAGTATCGGATTAAGAAGGAGTTTTAGCTATGCCTTTTAGAAAAAGTTCCAATCTGTCTCAAAACTCAAGGGTTTCTAAGATGCGCAGGTTAGTTAGTAGTAGCAGTAGTTTCTCTCGAACAACGGCTAGGTTCTAACCGTGAGCGTAATGCACTAAGTTTGTCCGCAAAAACTAGCACGCAGCGCCAATTACTACTAGAATTTAAACGAGTCCGCACTACTGCTTCACGATCTCAGTAAAGTGTGGAACAACGAGAAATGCGTTTAGCTATCGAGCGGGATCGTCATTCTTTATCTCGCGCATCCGAAACGGTTACACAGAGGGATCGGAGGTTGAGTTTTCAGAATATCCGCTCTGAGACTGCTCGATCACGTGAGAGCAGTAAGGAGCGTGAGATACGACTTGCGCGTGACCGAGAACGTGGTCAAAGCCAAGGGTACAGCTATAGTTTATAAAGATTTTTTTTAAAGTGATTTGCAATATTATTGTTAATTCAGTATACCCTTGGAATACGGTGCATTCCGCACCGGATTGGTGAAATATATGGAATCAAAAGTTTTTTGTTGTATAGGTGTTATAATAAATTAATAATAAAATTAAATATTTCTCTTCGGCTGACTCGTGTATTGTAGAGTTGTCAATGGTGAGAGGGGAATAACTGCAAATGTTTTTGTTTTTGGGTTTAAATATCATGTACGAGGTTTTTGATGTATTTATTGTAAGCTAATTGGATTGGAACCATTTATGTACTATATTTAGATCTACTTGGGCTCGTGCGATAACTTCTTCTATGGAACGTCCAAAGTAGAAAATACAGGTATCATCTGCATATAAAGAAATTTCGCCATTTAATTTAAGATCAGTTATGTTATTTATATAAATCAGGAAAAGAAGTGGGTCCAATATAGAGCCTTGGGGTATACCGTGCGTAATGGGTTGTGGGGAACTTTGAAAGTGACCAATATTTACAATTTGATATCTTTTATTTAGATAACTTTCAATTTTTTTTGAAAGTTATCTAAATAAAATATACGATATGAAAAATTCTTTGTTGTATAGGTGTTAAGTCTAGGCAACATATAGGCTATAATTTATTTTGCAAAATGGAACACCTGATGCAGAACCGCAACAGACCAGCTAAAGTATAAGAGATATAAAAATGGTGCCATAGCAAAAATATACATTTTGAAGAGTTTTTTCTGCTGTGAGAATAAATTTGAAGATCTGGAACACCTGTTGTGTAACTCCAAAGCCCAGCGACATTATAACATATATAGGAGTGACGTCTTAGCAAAAGTTGTTTAGTCTGATGGGCATTTCGTGTTGACTTACAAAAATGAAAGATCTGGAACGTCTCGAATGGTCTCGCGCATCACGTTGTTTTACCGTCCCCGGGCTCTTAGAATTTGACATGAGACGTTTCAGATCTTCTGGTTTTTTCTAACGACCCTGTATGTTAAGGAATGCTATGAAATATTAACAATGCCCGCAGATGTGCACCATAAACCTTTGATTATAAAACCTAATTCTGTTGAAATACATAAACTTTACGGCTATTAGTTCAGCTCCTGACTAGATTAACTGGTAATGTCCTGGTAGTCTCCTTTATTATAAACTAGTGATCCGCCCTGGCTTTGCACGGGTGATTTCCGGATCTCGACGACAGTGCCACCTACCGGGCCCAACTGAGTTTTTAGACTTTCCAGGAACTGACTCAAAAAAAAATCTTGGTTGACCCTGCAGGTCATCGCCGGAACTTGCCACCACCTATTTTTCCAAAGTTTTTCAAAATGACCTTTAGCAATTTATTTCGCAATTATAACATAAGATTTATAAATGTTGTTTATATCTATTTTATAGAACACTAGCGGATACCCGGCGTGTGCTACTACGCTAGAAAAAGATATACATTTTGTTTATTTGTTAGAAAAAAGGAAATTTTGTTTATTTATTACAATTTTTATGTAGTGCCTACTGCATTGTTTTAGTGGTCTAAAACCATCTTCGCATTATAGCCCTTCTAATGACAGACACCGGTTTGGGGCACATCGGTTGGATGATTTCAAAGTCTATAACGGACCTATAGATAAAAACACTTTTTGTATTTTATATAGATAAAATGGTGACAAACAAACCCACAGTCACACATTCATACTCAACTAGCTGTTCCCCGAGACTTCGTCCGCGACGATATTATTACGATGGCGTTCATTGTTCTTTTTTTGTGGGGAACCCTAATCCTTTGTCCAAAATCAAAGTAGCCTATGTTACTCCTTATAACATCAGAGCTAGTGAAAGACCCGTCAAAATTGGTCCAGCCATTTCAGAGATTAGCTGGAACGAACAGAAAGACAGATTTCTTTATAAAAATTGTGTTTTTGTTATAAGTATTGTTAATACATTTAAATGCATTAAGTAAAAAGTTACTAATTTTATATTACAAACAGACAATTCAATTCATCTAGCGTTACCACCCCTGAGGACTGACATGGAAATCATTTCATTCTACATGTATTTCACGCTGCTATTACGAGTATGTAAGAGCGTGGTCCAATCCCGGGCGAGTCGACCCATTCGTGCTACAATCATAACATAGCTGCACCTCGGCACTACCACGTTAATTCTTATTTTTATTATTGTAATAAAATCGCCATGTATTTTTATTATTTAATAGTTTAGAATATTATAATCACATTTTTTGTAAAATAGTGCATTTTGAGTGTAATATTAAGCCTTCACTGCCTTAAGGTTTTGTGGCCGTAGAAGAAAAGGGGGGATCTCCCGTCGGGCAAGGTGTTCTGTCCGGGGAGCAGCCAACACTCCGTGTGATAGTTCGCAGATGTTCTATATATACTGTTTATGATTCGGAATTTTGATAGTGTGATTTAAGCTTCGGTGTGTTTCGCTTGCGGCGCGATGACAGCGTCGCCACATCACCCCCTTGCTCAGATCGGAGGTCGATACAGCAGCCTCGTTGTCGACGAATGTACAAGTGCCAGGAAATCGCCTTGTAGACTGTGTTAAGTCGAGAAGAAGGCAAGTAATCTGCGAGAGTGTCGTGAAGCAGAGGCGAGCAGTAAGGCTCAGAGCCGTGCCGAACACTGTAGTGCAAAGAGTAGCTTAAAGGAACAGGAAGCATTATTATTCCAGTGCTGCGATGAACCTTGTGAAGCTAGCTGGCTTGCAGGATATGAAAACTGCAGACGATATCTGCTCGGGAGCGAATGGGTGGTGTATTCTATGACGATGATGAAGCTTAAAGCAGATCACCTCGGGGTCACCACTGTAGCCGTGGAAGGAAAGGGGGGATCTACCGCCGGGCAATGTCTTCTGCCCGGAGAGCGGCCAACACTCCATGTGTTAGTTCGGAGATGTTCTATATACTGTTTATGATTCGGAATTTTGATAGCGTGATTTAGGCTTCGGTGTGTTTCGCTTGCGGCGCGATGACAGCGTCGCCACAGTTTAAAATGAAAGTATTTTATCTATATGTTTATTAATGCAGTTCGATAGTTCAAAATATTACTTTTATGATATTTTTAGACGACTTTTTAAAGCATTTGTATATTTTAATTATTAATAATAATACGTCGGCACACTGTGCTTACGGCGACCACTTAATCACTGAGTCACGTAATGAGCTGAACTGACGAAATGCATATAGATATGTATCCTTAAAATACTGCAACCATGTTTAGTAGCAATCCTTGATGCAGGCCTATGTTCAACAGAGGACTTGTAAAGGGCTGCGATGATGATTATTGATTGCGGAAATAAATGATTTTGCGTTGCCGCCATCTAGCTTGAAATTAAGTACGCCGTATTGGATATTATTGAAAACATCTTTTATAGCATCTAAGCAAAAGGAAAATAGCAGACAAAATACGAAAACATTTGTACTAAAATAAATGAAGTTGGTAAACCGCAGATTCGCTTAACTTTATTATAACCTGTAATCTGTAACCTTATATTGGTAGTTTACAAAATATGTGGCGACGAACTACTTATTTTTGTAAACAAGAAACGTTTCTTTCTCTGTAGCGATCCGTCTTATTACATACTATTTGTTCAAAAATTGAAAGGACTTAAATTGATACAACCATAAGCAAATTCGACGTTATTGAACTAGTATATTTAATTAGAAAGGGTTTTGATGCACTTTTCAGCTGATTTTAAAAAAAAACCTTGTGTTACGCGCTTTACCGACTTTGATAAACCTTTTTTAAACTGTTTTTAGACCACCCTTAGATTAAGGCTAACCTAAGGGTTGTCTGTATTATGAGGTAAAACTTCCACCCCTGAGACTAACAAAAGTCAGGATGATTTTTTTATATTTTAACTACTAAGACAACATGAATAAACGTGAGATTTTGATATTCCTCATAGTCCAATCAAAAAGTGGAAAAAAAACATCTTTGGCCGATTTTTCAATCGTCAGTAAAAAGTTACCTATCAAATAAATAGTTGAACACCTTATTGAATAAAAAGTTAAACTATTTATCCAGTTTTTTAGTAAATTAGTATTTTTTTTAATTTGATTAAATTGTATTTAGCCGGACCCGATTAGTTCAAAAAATTCTGAGACATAAAAGTTGTTTGTGGAAATTAGTATTAGATAACTTGCTACTCAAAATAGCATAATTTGTATAGGCAGTGTCGAAGCCTTCATAGAAGCCAAAAAGCCAGGCTTGCCCTTTCACACTGGTCAACCAATAATATCAACTAATAAAATAACTCGTAAACTGTTTCAAACTATTTCAAATTTCCCGCGCGCTTCTCTGTTCTACACGGGTCATGATCACGTAGCATATTATATGTAACGTCAACACTTGGCAGTTTGCTTTCTATTCGAAATACACTGATTCGTTTTCTCTCTGTCTCAAAGCTAATACGCAATGGACTGTCAAATATAATGAAAGTAATGAGTTGATTTGAGCGATTCGTTTTCTCTATCGCACGCGTGGGCCATTTACCAGGTTTTCGACAAGGCGATCGCTCCCTTTCTTACCTGTGGCAAAGTGTTCTATAATGAAATATAAATACGAAATGTTTATATAGCAGTTACTATGGAACCAAAAGCCGTGCTTTGCTCTGAAGTTGTTAAAGAATGCGAGGGCGTGCGGGCGATACGTTTGCAAGTTCACTTCACATGTCAATTTTTATGTGTGTTTTTGCTGTGTCTGTTGAAAATTTATGCTTTTTCAAAGTTTTGTTGTGAAAATGGAGGATAATAGTGTTCCTTGTGATGAATTGAAGTGTGTTAAAGTGCTAATCGGCGAGGAAAAGGTAATAAAGTCTTTAAGCTTTGTTGAGAAAATACACAAGGTCAAAAGTGTCTTAGGGACTTATCAATTATCGCAATTGAAAAACAGTTATTGGTACAATTAAAACGTTCACCAACACTTTTCTTAAGAAAGAGAGACCATTCAATTTAGAATATTCATAATTTGTCATTTTTTTGACTTTTTACATAGATTGTTTGTACTTTGTTCATGTATATTATTGTATGTAAACATCTTTTTATTTCGATCAAGTAAAGCCAAACGGCTTTTTTCCAAGTCACCGAAAGGTATGCAATTGCTGATATGTCATGCAATCTATCAAGCAGTAGTGTGCCTTCTGTGTGCTTAGTAAACACGTCCTCGACGGCACTGAATATGAAACTGAAGAGTGGAGACAGATCAAGATTGGTGTATTTTTATAAAACTGCTAAAATCAACAAAACCGTATCTTGGGCTTGCCCTAGGTTGAATAGAATAGTATAGGCAACATTGTCACTTCCCTCTTTTGTGCCCTTGTATAAGATGTTTTAGTAGAGTGTGCTGCTGTAGTTACGTGTAAAATATTAAAAATAAAATTAGTCAAAATTTTAACTGCATTTTATTCATACATCTACCAAACGAGGAGCCGCGCACTTACTGCGCGTCTTACTGGGTACTGTCCCTCCAATTAGTGGGGGTTACCCTACATTTGGCTAACCCGTTCCGGTAAGAGACGGCAACTCGAAACATTTCTTCACCATTGTTTGGCGGTTCTTCGAGCCATATATTTACTTCTTTAATTTTTATTCTGATTTGATGGGCCATGTCAGTTACTACTGCTGATACTTCAATTATCACGCAAAGAAGCTCCGCGCCCTCTCTTCACAGCTCACTGAGTGACCGGGACCTTGACTGTCCATATGGCCAGCATTCAACAACTACCTCTTAAATCCATGATCAATTACCGGCAACATTCACCTTAAAAAATCAGCAGTTAGATTCAGCGATTGACTTCTGTCTGTGTCTTTCCTCCAGCGATTCTCTCGTTCACACACAGGGAGTAAAGTAAAAGTTGCTGGACTTCTGATGATATGATCATCAATCCGCCTGCAAAGCTTGGCAATTGTGGCTAATCCTCCTACAATCGAGGGGCCACATCCACCAGCGAATTATTATTATTGAACCGGTATGAAGAAGAATGTTATTCAGTTAACGTTATAGAAGTACGAGGCTAAGAACTTTAGCCATCTAGATAGGATGGTTTTACCCAGCCAGTATATCGTGGTCACGGGCTTGTTATCATCAGTTATAAAAAAAGAATATTTATGTTATCTTAAAGTTCGATAACCTTATGACATTGTTTAACGCTGATTAACGGCTCAAATTCCCTGATAAATTCCCTATATTTATATACGCACACAGAAACAATCTGACTTCTTGTTGCTTTTGCGATTTCTTTTAACCATCATCTGTTAAAAACATAAAAAAATATTGTAACTGGTCATATGTACGGTATAATTTAGAAACTTTTTAGCTAGTTAGTAATTTTACTACGCATTGCTATATTATATATCTTAGGTCTTTTGCCTTCATTACCGTATATTATAACGTCAATGTCAACTGTCAGCCGACAGCGCATTATTGGCTTGGTGGTGGTTTTGTGGTGTGCGTATAGCATGTATAATTAATTTAAAGTTTTCTGATGAGTTCTGTTGCTATTTTTAAGTTGGGGATCAATTTTTGATCGCAATGATGGTTAATCTGCATCACAGATAAGTAAATCCTTTCAAATTGCGAGCTTTGGTCTTACGGCAGTCTACCGCCGGCCGTCTTACCGAGGAGCAGATTTTCTATTACGTTGGCACACTTAGACAGTTGCCAAGGTGATGGAAAATTTGCCCCTCTACCTTAAAATAGGCATAAAGTTGCCGTTCATATTTAAAAGTGTGTGTATATCTGTGTATGAGAGAGAGTGAGAGAGAGAAATAGAAAGTGAACTTGTGCTTGCACCCACATAAGTTTACTGATTACAATCGTGTCCTATGCAAATGGTTTCTGGTAATAATTTCGGTCTGTAGAACATTATTATTATTATTATGCCTAAGGGAAGTTTCACAAGTAGTAAAATTAAAAATTTCTTACAACCGTCTTCACTACGACCGAATTAATGCATTCGAAGTCATTAAATACGCATTATTAAAGGATGACTCAAAAACTGCTGATCAGATCTTGATCATATTGATATGGGACCACACGAAAACCACACGCTTTAAAAAATAATTATCAAAATCGATGAACCCAGAAGAAATTCGTGAGGTAACACACAAAAGACATACTATAGAATCGAATAGCTCCGTTTTTGAAGTCGGTAAAAAGACACCAATCCGACGTACTTTGGCTGCCCTTGATTGTGATGTCTGTGAAGTAAGTTGTAAGTATATTTCAATCACTACAAAACACTACTACACTGTACACTACTACACTACACTGTAAAAGTCACAAATAAAAATTTGTGACTTTTACTTCACAGGCAGGTCATAATCTTTAGAGTCATAACTCATACGCGTTTTGATCAATATAGGAAAAAAGATTTACTTCTTGAAAAAAGCAGTTAAATAGAAATTGAAATTAAAAATTGAAATTTGGGTATGAAAGTAATTATATTAAGTAAATCAATATTCAAATAAGAATTTCAATTTACAATCCAATTAGGGTAGACAGATACGTATACTTAGATTAGTAATTCTTCTAAAAATAAGAAGGTAGATAAGTTAAAATACCTACTTCCTTAGAAATTAAAAATCATTTGGTTAACTAGTTGGTAATCAAAATAGATACCGGAAAGTAGCTCATTTGGGCAACTATTAAGGTTAGTGAAAGAGGTAAGAAAAATAATGCAAAATATTTAAGTAGGTGGGTAGACAGAAGTGGTTAGAAAAATAGATGTAGTTCATTATCTATCTATAAGAGGACAAATACACCCACAATAATATTGCGCAATGTTGATGATTGCACAATATTATTGTAGATTGGCCTTTTCATCAACCAACCCTTAGTCCAGATTCAGCGTTTTCGTTTTTGCTGTTTCGCTACAACTGAACACACGATAGCTAAAGCCAAATCTTTATCAGACATGTTGCACTGAAGAAATGGTTGACGAAAATAAAGAGAAAGAAATTATTGACGATAATATTGACGAAAATACTTGGCCAATTTTATTGTCGTAATTTAATTGTACCGTGTGGGTTTTGGAGCTCATCAATAATTAAATTTTTATTCACAATATCATATTATACCTAAAAACTCATCTAAAGTTCATCTCATAATTTTCAATTTTTTCTTCTATTTTAAACAACTATCAGTTTGAAACGACTTCAAAAAAGGTCAATTTGACTTTTTTATCTGTGTTTCCTCATATCTTTTTTCTTGGTTAACGGATTTTGATGACTCTTTCTGTATTTTGAAACTGATGCTTCTCATGTCGTCACATATAAATTTGATCGAGCTCTGACACGTAGTTTTCGACTTTTCGAGTTATCCTTAATAATATGTATTTAATTGACTTCGACTACATTGATGCTGTTCTCATTTTATATATTTTGAAGTCGGTTGTTCAGTGATGTCTCAGTGATCGCAAGGGTGAAAACTGGCAGCGATCACCGAATGGTTAGAGGCACACTGAACCTAAACGTTAAGTTGGAGAGGTCTGTCTAATGAAGTCAACGCTCCATCCCCCTCGTGCTCTAATCCAGAATCCCGAAACCTTTCAGCTCGAGTTACGTAACCGATTTCAGTGCCTAGAAGATTGCAATGCAGTGGACGATATGAATGACAAGCTCGTGGAAACTGTCCATGCGGTCGGAGCTAAGTTCTGCAAGACCGGCCGCAGAAGAACACAAAAGCTCTCCGATCACACTCTTAATCTCATGGCTGTGCATCACGGGAGATGAGGCTGCAATCGTCAACAGATTTGACAGCATACAGGCAACTGAACAGACAGATCTCCAAATGCATGCGGCGAGACTTACGCAAATTTAATACTGCTCGTATTGAAGAAGCGATTGAGCGGAACCAGGGCTCCTAAGTCTTTGCCAGAGATCTGTCTGCCAGTAAGAGCCAACTGTCAAAGCTGAAGACTGAGTGTGAGAGAGAGATTGAGACATCATCGTTGACACATCATCGTTGGAGCCACACGCAAGTGTGAGTAACGATCCAAGAGCGGGTCTTATCCGACACTATTCCGATGATATCCCAGACGTCAGTCTGAGCGAGATTAGAATGGCTCTCCAGCACCTTAAAAACGGCAAGTCCCCGGGCGAGGATGGAATTACAGCGGAGCTTCTGAAAGCGGGTGGAAAACCGGTACTTGAAGTCCTTCAGAGGCTCTTTAATTCCGTCCTCCATGGTGGCACTACTCCGGAGGCGTGGAGCAGAAGTGCGGTGGTCTTGTTCTTCAAGAAAGGTGACAACGCCCTCTTGAAGAACTACAGACCGATATCCCTTCTGAGCCGCGGCTACGTGCTGTTTTCGTGAGTCATTACGAATCGTCTCGCACGCAGACTCGACGACTTCCAGCCTCCCGAACAAGCCGGTTTACGAAAAGGCTTTAGTACCATAGACCACATACATACCCTTCGGCAAATTGTACAGAAGTCCGAAGAGTACAATCTGCCACTTTGCCTGGCGTATGTGGACTATGAGAAAGCCTTTGATTCCGTCGAAATTTGGGTGGTGCTACTGTCTCTACAGCGGTGCCAAGTTGACTGTCGGTATATCGAAGTGCTGAAGTGTTTGTACGGTAGGGCTACGATGGATATCCGAGCACAGAACCAGAGTACGAAACCTATCCAACTGCCGAGAGGTGTCAGACAGGGTGACGTTATTTCCCCGAAACTCTTCACCGCTACATTGGAAGACGTTTTCAAGCTACTGGACTGGAAAGGATACGGTATTAACATCGATGGCGAGTACATCACTCACCTTCGATTTGCCGACGATATAGTCCTTATGGCAGAATCACTGGAGGACTTAAGCACTATGCTCAATGACCTCAATAGTGCCTCTAAACGGATAGGTCTTAAGATGAACATGGACAAAACAAAGATCATGTTTAATGTCCATGTCACACCTATGCCGGTAGTTGTTGGGAGCACTAAGCTCGAAGTTGTTGATGAGTACGTTTACCTGGGACAAATAGTCCGGCTAGGTAAGTCCAACTTCGACCGAGAGGTCAATCGACGGATTCAACTCGGCTGGGCAGCGTTCGGGAAATTACAACGCATCTTCTCGTCAGATATACCTCAAAACCTGAAAACTAAGTTGTACAACCAGTGCGTGTTGCCAGTGATGACATATGGAACTGAGACATGGTCCTTCACTGCTGGTCGTATGAGGACGCTCAAATTCGCACAGCGAGCTATGGAGAGGGCTATGCTCGGAGTTTCTCTGCGTGATAAACTTAGAAATGAGGATATTCGCGATAGAACCAGAGTGACCGACATAGTCCAACGGATTAGTAAGCTTAAGTGGCAATGTGCCGGCCATATAGCTCGAAGAACCGACAACCGTTGGGGAAAAAGGGTTCTCGAGTGGCAGCCTCGTACCGGTAGACGAAGTGTAGGGCGCCCCCCACTAGATGGAGTGACGACCTGGTAAGACATGCAGGAAGTCAATGGATGCAGGTGGCTCAGGACCGTGCTTTGTGGCATACCTTGGGGGAGGCCTATGTTCAGCAGTGGACTTGTAAAGGGCTGTAATGATGATGATGATGATGATGAAGTCGGTTGAACGAAACTTTTAATTTTACCATTTTATATAGTAAATTGAACGTTGCCTCCTAAATAAAAAATGGTCCAATGAGTCAGTAGTATAATGTTATTACAATATCACTTTAGAAAAAATTACTACAAAGAGCTCGTTAGTGAATACTACGCATCTTTCCATATTGTTTAGTTTCGAAAATTCTTAATTCAATGCTAATATTCAGATTCTATAAACAATTACTTTCATTTGATATATCAAAATTATTTCAATATTTCAACGCGTTCCTACAAAAAAAAAAATAGTACTCGGAAATGATTTTTCCAGTAAAATAGATTTATTTAAGATCGGTTTTGTGCTCAACGTCGTCGTTACAAAAATAAAAATAGTAAAATGAAACAATACCAATCCGCTATGTGTCCTTCAATCAGCAAATTCTAATTTAAAGCATTTCTTCCTTAAATTACAAATAAAACAAGATTTTACCCATACGTATTTACTAGAAACTGTTTCACTTTAATGAAACCGAAGGAATATGTGAAAAAAATTAGCTTTTCATATTCACTGAATAAGAAGAGGAGGAAAAGCTAGTTTAGTATATATTAACACGCAAGCTCTGTAAATAAAATCAGTTGTATGAGGAATCCGGGAGAGATCGTGTGTGCAAAATGTTGTTTGTTATAACAGTGCTCGTCGGGTTTTTTATCAGTAATGCAAATACATTGAGTGAGTTTACATTTTATTAATAAATGTTCATATATATTTAAAACTAATTTAATTGTATCTTATATAACAGTTACATTGTTATAGTTCACCCCAACATGTTAAACGGTTAAGTATATTTGTTTGTATGTCTGTCTGTGCTTCGATCATACTTGATTATTGGTGGTTTATGATTAATGATTGATTGTTAGTTTTTAAGTAAAACTAAAGTATCAAACGAACTTAGTGATGACGACTCATCTGATGGTTAAGTGGCAACTGCCGCGGTCACCTGCAGTCAACTCCAAACAAACAAGGCTACAGAACACGTAATTATATCTCTACCGGAGCACTGCAGGCGCTGCCTTATGGCGTTATGAAGTAGCTGTAAGTGTGGAACTTCCCCAAGTGGAGGCTAGGCCTAAAAGGATTCCTTTCACCTTGTAAATATAATGTATGTATAAGCATATATAAAAATATACAAAAATAAATAAAAAAATTTCGTATCAATTATAATCAGTTACTATAATATTTTATATATTATATATATAATATTTAATTTTATTACAGAAAACTGTGATGACTGTATTACTATAGATCACTGTAGGCCCGCATGGGAGCGGGTTCTTGTCGATAAAGGTCCGAATACAGCGAGCCTAGTGAGAAACGCTTATTGTGGTTTCGATAAACTACCAAAGGTGAACTTAATTATAAACCAAAATAATGGGCAATTATTGTATTTATTAAGAAATTATTATGTATTTCACTTACTATCTGCTTTCCATCGATAGTATAAAATAAAATACATGTCACCTGCAAATCCGTTTTAATATGGCACCTACAAATCCGTTCTTTTGAAAGTGACGATTTGTTTTATATCTATGTTTATTTGCTTTTTTCCTTTATAGAATAAGAGTGATAAATGTCCACACAGTCCATCTGACGGTAAGTGGTTGCTGTAGCCCATAGACCTCTATCGTCGATGACGAATCAAAATGCGGTTGCCTTGTCAACCGTGAGGAATAAGATAGAATGCTTCCTTTCCAATAAGAAGGGGTTTTCTACACACACTATACGAAACACAGCAGTGTTAAGCTGCTATTTTATACTGGTATTCTGTGAGAGCGTGATCCTTCCCCGGTCTAACGACCCATTCGTGATTAAACTATACTACTAATATAGCTGCAGCATGGCTCTACCACGTGACCACTGTTTCCTATAGAATATTCTTATATCCAAAATTAGTTTTTTTTAAATATTTCGTTATGATTTTCTTTACTTACAGATTTGCTGCTCAGAGTTTGTATTAACGCCTCCTAAAAATGATAGTGATGATATCGAAAATCATCCCAATGTAAAACTTCTTTCAGAAGATTGCGGTGAAATTGAAGGAAATCGCATTGTGGGTGGAAGTACAGCCTCTTTGTACGAGTTTCCTTGGATGGTTCTTATCGCTTACCGAGGTATGTTTTGATAAATATATTTTGGTTAAGTTAAATACGTAAAGATAAAGGAAGAGTTTTCATACGTTATAGCGTTGAGCTTAGGCTAGCTCTAAAGTGATAGGAGCTGGTATTGGGGTATTCCGACCCAGAGATGAGAACAATATTCCATATAAAGCCGAACCTGCGCTTCGTAATTCTGCAAGCGGTGGGACAGGGGGCATGAAATAGCGTCTCGATCTACTGAGTGCATTAAGCGTTCTTTGCTAGTGTGGCCTTTCCTTCCAATTAATTCTGGAATTGTATGTCTCTCGAAATATCGACGCCAAGGATTCCGATACTTGCTGAAGCAGCAAGAGGATATACGACAAAAGGTTTCTTTACGCGGTAAATGCGTAAACCTGTGTATTTTGGGGTTAAACTGGACTAGATTTAGTCGCCCCTAATTTACCTCGGATGTTCTATTTCTTTGTTTAACAAAGATTCGACTTCAGACACAAGTGCGTTTCGGCACTCGAAGACGTGTTTTTTAGAATTATTAGAATGGCCGGTGTATAAAGCATTATCGGGATCAGGATTGGAGTTGGAGCCCGCAACAACGGCAACAATCTTAATACTACGGTCTGCAAGAGGTAAATGCGTAAAGCTGTGTATTTTGGGGTTAAACTGGACTAGATTTAGTCGCCCCTAATTTACCTCGGATGTTCTATTTCTTTGTTTAACAAAGATTTGACTTCAGACACAAGTGCGTTTCGGCACTCGACGACGTGTTTTTTAGAATTATTAGAATGGCCGGTGTATAAAGCATTATCGGGATCAGGATTGGAGTTGGAGCCCGCAACAACGGCAACAATCTTAATACTACGGTCTGCAAGAGGTAAATGCGTAAAACTGTGTATTTTGGGGTTAAACTGGACTAGATTTAGTCGCCCCTAATTTACCTCGGATGTTCTATTTCTTTGTTTAACAAAGATTCGACTTCAGACACAAGTGCGTTCTGGCTCTCGACGACGTGTTTTTTAGAATTATTATAATGGCCGGTGTACAAAGCATTATCGGGATCAGGATTGGAGTTGGAGCCCGCAACAACGGCAACAATCTTAATACTACGGTCTGCAAGAGAATTGATGGCGAAAATACATACTTTCTCAGGCAGCCCATAAGGGGAACTTCGAAAGAAGCGCTTTGTACCAAACCCAATCGATGGCTGTGTAATAACTTACATAACCTCCTCCCCCTTGGTTTCGATTTCTTCCTCCTATCGATGATTCAGGAAGACAATAAGATGGCCAGCAGAGTGATGATAATGATAAGCTAGCAGTTAATATTGTGTTCTATTATTATGGAGAATGGTGATAGGCATGTTTTGGATGAGTCCGAGCGGTCACCTTTTTTAGGTATCGGGAGCAGGAACGCCTTTCATGGGCTTCGAATTAGAGAGAATCAAAAACTGAAGAATTTTGTCGCATTTCTTTTTGATCCAAAAACGTCAAAAGAATTATCTTTTCTTCTTCTTCATTATCATCAGCTCGTAAAAGTCTAATGTAAGCCTTGGCCTATCCCACTCTACTAAAAAGATTCTATGCGAACGAATAGCGGGCACAGCTTGTGTTATATAATATCATTGTATTGAATTTATTAATTGTTCTTATTAATTGATAAATATGATTAATATTGAATTAAGATATTTTGATACATGGATAAAATTCTGAACACTTGATTATAGATAAACCTGTGTATTTATTAATATTGTTTTTAATTTCAGATGGAGAGACGTTGAAGTTCGACTGTGCAGGTACCTTGATAAATTCAAATTATGTATTAACGGCAGCACACTGCGTCCGGGGTAAGACCATCGCCAGTGTCAGAGTTGGAGAATATGATATCAGTTCACGTGTAGACTGTGTGGGAGAAGGAGAAACCCGCGTTTGTGAGACTAGACATCAGGTAATCAAAGGATTTCTTTATATATTTATTTGAAATGGGCCACGATATCTCACGGGATAAAAACTGGCTGTAAATTTTACATTTTTTTTATTGCTTTACCGTCGCTTTAGTTTCATCCCGGCAGAATTCGGCACAGTATTGATGCAGATTTGCCACATATTCAGCAGTATCGTACCAAAATACTATGTAAACTTGTTTGTCTGAGGAATAGAATACTTCGAGGACAATTGAAGTCGGCCAATACACACTGGAGCAGCACATAAGTGAGACCTGTGTCAAGCTCAAAAGAGAACACTCGTTTTTGCATATCTCACAACATTGTCTACATATTTTTTTATTTATTAATATAAAGGACTTTGTCGTTGAGCGACCACATCGTCCCGCTCAGACTATAATGTTTTCATCTTTATCAGCCCCAAAAAACATGGCTGAGCAAGAGCCTCTTCCGTTAGGAAGGATTTGTCAGAGCGTATATTGAATTATTCACAAGTTAAAATCTACACGATCGCTCTGGAATGGCGTAATATTGATGCATACTATACTGTTTCCTCTGTGTGTGTGAATGAGCGAGGTGTGGCGAGCGCAAGGTTACTAGTGTCATCTAGTACGAATCATCTTGATACTATTGGAACTAAAAGAATAAAATAATTTTCACATAATAGCTTATGAGGTCGGTGCTTAGACATAGTGTATAGATGAAATTGTAATGTTTAAATAATACACCGTGCGTTAGCTAAGACGTTTAATTCCCGACTGCCGCCGCACGGACAATCTCGTGCTAGCTACCTAAATCTAAATACATACATTACATTCCTCTACACTAAATTCATACTTATGACTATAATAATATACAATGTTTATCCTAAGTCAACTATAACAATAATACTTAAACCAATACATAACTATCTTAAACCAATCCTAACAATGATACTTAACTAATTTTAATATTAGTAGTACTTAAATTACCTTCCTTTTACCTGTTAGGTTCACAGACTGCAGACTTCCCGAAGCGTCGAATCTTCACATCAGCTATGTGTTCTTTAACTCGGGTTTTGATTGATCTTTTACATAAGACAAAGATAGGACAAACTAAAAGATCAATCAAAACCCGAGTTAAAGAACATATAGCTGATGTGAAGAATCGACGCTCCGGGAAGTCTGCAGTCTGTGAACACGTACAGGATCGCCCCCGTCACTACATTAGATTTGATAGACCAGAAATCCTCTCTAAAGAACACCGATTCCTTCCAAAGATGATTCGCGAGGCTATTGAAATCAAAAAAACATCCTAATTTCAATAGAGAAGATGGTTGGGTGCTACCATCTGCTTGGGATCCTATAATAAATAAAATAAAATTCCAACCCAAGCATACAACTACAAGACTTCAAGATACCATAAGTTCATACTGTGTAGATCGGATCAAAAGTTAAATTTTAATCTATAGTAACCGCGGTTAACTATGACATCTGGATGTTTAACATCTCAGTCCCCCCCGTGACCATTGGTGCTGTAAAGCTCTAGAAACGTCGGGTATTTAAAAAGCTAAATATACACGATAAAATCCGTAAAAACTAGTATTATTTCAATGTGTAGTGTTCGCGTAAGTATAAAAAATCATTATGATGACAATTATTATTAAATGCGGGAATTTTTATGACAATTCCGTTAACCATTGTCTGCCGAGTTCGGCCCGCATAGCGGAGGACCGGCTTAATTATACCTAAAGGGTTTATTCTAGCCATTATAACACTATTTTACTATTTTTAATTGGATGCTGGTGAAAATTCTTTTCATAGGTTTGCCTATTAATACATGACACAGCCGCACTCGTGTCCACTTCCATTTTAATTGTTTTATTGTCAATTATTACTGGTAAATTCATCGGTTGGTAGTCGTTTTGGCATAGATGGTGGAAGTATGCCTCCGGTACTTCTTCGTTTTCGACTGCTCCTTCCGCCTAATGGGGCCGCCGTTTGTTTTCTCCGTGTCTTACCGGCTGCATCTGGGCACATGCGTCGCAGGTGGCCCGGGCGCCTACACATGCTGCATATATAGTCCCAGAAACGACAGTTCGAATACTCATGATCCGTCGCTCCGCAGCTTCCGCAATTGAACTGACGACCCTCAGCCCCAGGGTCACCGGCAGAATTGGTGCAGCCGCTACTGCGCGTGCGCACCATCCCGCGCGCCACGTCCGTGCCGCTTCTCGCCGATGCTCCGACGATCCGCGCTCTCGCGCCGCACCCGCTCGCCGCGTTGCCACGCCCCGCCACGTGTGAGCGCATGCACCGTCGTCGATTCCTGAATCCTGTAATCCTTCCCCGCTGCTTCGAGAGAGGTTGCAATTTTGACTGCGCTGGTGTATGGTAGCGAATCATCCTCTACGGACAACCGTTGCATAATGACGTCGCTTCGCAGCCCGCAAACAAATTGATCTCGTAAGTTCTTATTAAGAGCCTCCTTAACCCTTAGTAGCCTGATTTACGAAAGTGATTTTGTTTTAATATTACGATTTTTAATATACGAATATACAATTTGGGATTTATCCGAACAATTCCTCAGAGCACTCCCCATGGTATATGCGAAAAAAATGCAAAGAGACGCAACATCTCTTAGCAGTGCCAGGGAATCAAGCCGATCGGAAAGCACTCGGTCGTCGACGATTCGAATCGCTTTGCGCTAGATGCGGTCAAGTGGAAGAAGCTGGTACTGTGGAGCTCCAGCCCAGAAATTGTAACAGTATTCCATGTGCGGCTGAACCTGCGCCTTGTAAAGTTGCAGGCGGTGTGCCGGCATGAAATACTGTCCCGCTCTGCTGAGCACGCCAAGCATTTTAGAGGCCAATTTGGCCTTCTCTTCGATATGTCGACGCCGAAGATTCCGATACTGGCTGAGGCAACCAGGGGAGTGCCTTCAAACTGAGGAGATACGACAAAGGGGTTCTTTTAAGCGGTTAACGCGCAAACTTGTGTCTTCTGAGGGTTAAACTGGACTAGATTTAGTCGCTCCCAATTCGAAACTCAGTTTAGCAAAGACTTCACTTCAGACACAAGTTCGTCCCGGTACACGGAGACGTTTTCCTGAGAAATATTGGCACGGCCGGTGTACAGAGAATCATCTGCATAGCAATGAATGTTACGGGTTTGCAACATATCATTGATATGCAGAAGAAACAGCATTGACGATAGCACGCAACCTTGTGGAACACCAGCATTAATAGGCTTGTAATCGGAGCTTGCACAGTCTACAACAACCTTGATGCTCCGATCCGCAAGAAAGCTGGTGATCCAATTGCTTAATTTCTCGGGAAGCCCATTGGAAGGGAGCTTAGAAAGAAGCGCTTTGTGCCAAACCCGATCGAAGGCCTTCGCAATGTCCAAACTAACGGCCATTGCCTCCCCCTTGGACTCTACTGCCTTCGCTCATCACCAGAAGACCACCAGCTGATCGACCACGGCAAAAACCGTATTGGCGATCAGTAATCAGCTGGTGATCCTCAAGGTGCCTCATGAGCTGGCAGTTTACAATGGACTCCATTGTTTTGGAAAGCAAGGTGGTAATGGCGATAGGCCGGTAGTTGGACGGGTCTGAGCGGTCGTCTTTTTTAGGGATCGGGTGGACGAAAGCCATCTTCCATGATTTTGGAACTACGCCTAGGGAGTAGGAGTACCGGAAAAGATGCGTTAAAACCGGTGCCAACTCTGGAGCACACGTCCTCAGCACAATTGAGGGGATTCCGTCAGGCACACTCGACTTGTGGATGTCCAGACAGAGGAGTGCTTTGTCAACCGAACGCTGTGTGAAGTGCACTTCAGGCATGGAACACTCACACCGCGGGATGGTTGGCGGCGTACTCCCCCCGTCATCGAGAGTCGAGTTGGGCGCAGAGATAGAGCCTAGCAGATCGGCTTTCTCCTTTGCGGTATGGGCCAGTGAGTCATCCTCCCTGTGCAGAGATGGAAGAGATGGCTGACAGAAATTCCCCTGGATAGCCTTGGCGAGAGACCAGAATGCACGGGTTCCAGAAGGGAGGCGAACTAGTTTCTCGCCAATTCTGCCTATGTGCTCTGACTTTGCCTTAGCAATGACTCTTTTGAAGGACCTGGAAGCGGAATTATACTTAGACTTACTCCTTTTTTAGAGCGCTGGTGTTTACATCCCGGGATATTGATGCGTCAGCCCAGGCTTGGTAGCACTCCTGCTTATAGCATGATGCTATTTTACAGGAGCGACTAAACCATGGCTGAGGTTTGCCTCTGATGGGCACCACAGAGGAAGGAATAAAAAGTTCCATACCCTGAAGTACCATATGACCGCTGATCATCATCAGAATCCGCAACAACGTTGAGATCATCCGGCGAGAAGCAAACCCGCCCCCAAGGGTAGGATGCAAAGAAAGACCGCATCCTATCCCAATCGGCTGACCTGTACTGCCTAACACGGCGGCAGCCTGCTGAATGCAACTGCTATTTCAGCGTGAGTGGCACCACACTCCGGACAAGACAATGGTCCGAGGAGCCTAAGGGGGCGCCGAAGGAAATCTGATATCCGTCCGGGTGAGAGATCAGCAGAAGGTCCAACAGGGAAGGTGCATGATCCTCCACATCTGGAATCCGCGTAGGCGAGGTAACCAGTTGTGTCAGACCATATGCCAAGGCAAAATCATGAACAGATCTCCCCGCATGATCGGTCAAACGTGAACCAAGCCATTCGGCGTGATGGGCGTTAAAGCCGCCGAGGATCATGATCTCTGCGGAGGGGATCTGATGTAGCAACAAATCTGTAGCCATTTGGACGTGGTCCCAAAAGTCTGTCTGTTTCAGCATTACCGCTATGGGATCTATAGAGGCACCCGTAAACGCGCGGATGGTCGTCGCTGTCTACGCGTAGCCAAAGTATGGACAGGTCCGAACCTTCGAAACTGCCGAGGCGTCGAGAACAGATGTCCTCTCTGACGTAAACGCAAACTCCAGCCCGAGGCACAAAGGAGTGTTCCGTCTGCGTCTGAGTCAGTAGTAGTAGGTTAGAGTGAAGTCCCCTGATATTGCAGAAATTCACGGATAGCGTGGCAGGGGTCGCCTTGGTCTTGTTGCTCCGTTTGCCCCGAGCAGTTGTAGTCTTAAGCGGAATTTTGCAACCCCCCCCCCCCAGAATACGCGGTGCAGCCTGAGCACCCACGCTCAGGAGTGGAGTAACTTGGTCGTGGATGCTTAGCGAGGGATTCTCCAGGGGTACTTGTACCCTCTTGGGGTAGTTTGACATTTAATTCCGCTACCATATTGATGGGGGGGGGGGGGGGTGATTTGGGCCTCCGACCACCTGCACTCACCAGACGAAACGCGGAAGCAGAGCTTCCACTTCACGCCGGTATTCTGTGAGGTCGCGGTACCACCCCAGTTTGAGCCGGCCCATACGTGCAACAGCAAGGCTGCTGCGTGGCTCTACCAACGAAATACAAAATATTCAACAACTTTAAATAGTTACCTTTCACATGTTTAAAAAAAGTTGATACATTGGTTAAAAGAAAAATGTTTTTACGACTAAATGAATTTATGTCGTTTTGTGAAAAATAAATCTGACGTCAGGAATATTGGTGTATAACTACCTAATCATTAATTAATTGTGAACAAAAAAAATTTTGAAAACAAAATTTAAGCAACAAGTGGAAATTCAATTTCGTACATTTATGATTATTATTAAAAGCTATATTCAAATCAATATTACAATGTCATTTAAGTCATAGAATTTAAAATGTCACATTATGTAATGATTGTTCATAATTGTTAATGTCCATACTTTCCGATTGTTCACAATTAATTAAACTTAGTAAAAAAAAAGTTTTTACTAACTTTAAATAATTGTCATAAATGTACGAAATTCAATTCCCACTTGTTGTTTAAATTGTTTTTGCAAGTATACCTATAAAATATTTAGACATAATTTAAGATCATACTCTATTGTACACATACATTCTGGCAAATAAATGAATTTGAATTTGAGCGGAGCCGTCAAATATATTTTTCATAGTGATAAATATTTTATTTATAAATTGCTTACTATTAAATAAATGTATAAAATTATTAATAATTAAATAAATAAAATCAATTAACAAAGTATCATTCATTATGTTCTGTTGCACCTTCGTCTGTTTCCGTTAGTGTTGCCAGGTAAAAATCGGGAATTTGGTTTTGAAATCGGGACAGTTACAATAACAGGTCGCTATTAGTTTACTGGTCTTTTTCATCATCATCACTACACTACAGCCCTTCACAAGTCCACTGCTGAACATAGGCCTCCCTTCGATCGGCTGCCACTCGAGACTTTTGTCCTTATCGGTTGTCGGTTCTTCGAGCTATGTGGCTGGCTCATTGCCACTTCAGCTTACTAATCCGTTGGGCTATGTCAGTCACTCTGGTTCTGCTGCGGATATCCTCACCTCTAATTTTATCACGCAGAGAAACCACGAGCATAGCCCTCTCCCAGCTTGCTGAGTGACCTTGAACGTCCTCATACGGCCAGCTGTGAAGAACCACATCTCAGATCCGTAAGTCATCACTGGCAACACGCACTGGTTGTACAATCTAGTTTTCAAGTTTGAGGTATACCTGACGAGAAGATGTGTCGTAATTTCCCGAACGCTGCCCAGCCGAATTGAATCCGTCGATTGACCTCTCGGTCGAAGTTGGACTTACCTAGTCAGACTGTTAGTCCCAAGTAAACGTACTAGTCAACAATTTTGAGCGTAGTGCTCCCAACAATTACCGGCAGAGGTGTGGCGTAGACAATAAACATGATCTTTGTTTAGTCCATATTCATCTCAAGACCTATCCGTTTTCTCCTATTCTGCTCACATCGTTATGATATCGCCCTTGAAAAAACCCATAAAGTTTTTGACGCGAATCAAAATAATAAATTTATTATTTTGATTCGCGTCAAAATAATAAATTATTATATAGTATTTAAATAAGAATTTCTTAGTTAGTTTAGTATTTGATGGACATTGGTTGTTCCCATAAAAGTGGGAATTTTCTGTAGTTGTTACTTTTGGCAGCTGTATTAGCGATCGTACTCGTACTAACGAGCATCTCGCAACATTGATGGCATATTATACGCAATGGTTATACCATCATCTGTAAGAGGCCACGAGCTTGACTATTGCACTATAGTTTATCTTGACACACACAGGACGATACGGAAAATTATCTCTTATGAACCGGTACGATCCATCGGTACGATGCCTCGGTTCAGACTGATCGAAACGACGGATCTGTAGTGTATGTTTCGATCGTTAGCGACTTACTAGATAGCAGACGCCGTTGGAGATCGCAACAAAAACCCAGGCAATCTTGAATATATCGTAACAATAAATCGACTGTGTATGGATCTTTGCGATCGACGAGGTTGGTACGTCGATTTCGTCATTCTCATATAATTGTGACAGTCTTTTGGGTGAAACCTCAATTCCTTTTAATATTAATTTACAATGTGCAAATATTGATGTCGGTTTAATTGCCACTTTTTAACCCACATTTTTCTACCCCGCGCCCGCCGGATTATATTAATCGTCAACTAGGCATAGGTAAGAAGCTCAATTTCCATTTTAAAATATGACACGCAATTATTTGTTCGGATTTCTGTCTGTGATAGCACGTCTTTGTCGTTATGTTTTAAACAAGTAAATGATCGATGGCAACGATAAATCGTTTCGTGTATGAGCGGTAAGCATTGAGTGATATATCGGGTATGTTCCAAAATAGAACCCAGTGTACTGTCCAATGCAAATGACGTCATGAATCAACGCTATACTAGTGATTCGTTCCAAAACATAGGAGAGTATATGACGTCATACATTTGCGCCACATTGGAAAAGTGTTGGCGATTATTTTGTAATTTTGTGCTCCAAAAAACATTATATCCTCCTAATGGAAATACCAGCAATTGTTCTATAATTTTTTGTATTTGAATAAATAAAAACAAATTCTGGCATGCTTCTTTCAGCGCACACACAATTAAAAATTGTTTTATTATGGCCGGATATACGACACAATATGGCGGCGGCACGCCAGTACAATATAGTGTCAATTGATGACGTCATTCATTCATTCATTCATTCATTCAGCAGTATACTCAAAACGTTTCGGAACATACCCATGGTCACGATTTCCTTTCAGATTTATTGTAGCGACGGGTCGTGCCGTATATGGGGCCCATTAAACTACCTCACTTGGCCGTATATATCTTTTTTGTTTAAGCTTTAATCGATTTTAAAAGATTTAGCATTGAACTTATAGTTCTGTTACGAGCTTAGGGTTCGTGACAATAAAAATTGCCGATAAAATTACCTAAATTAACACTTTAATTTACTTTACACAAACTAAAGTTAAAAACACTAATAATTAAAAACACTAATTCACTTGATTCCGCTCCGAAGCTTCGCTTGTTTCGTCAAATCAACTCTGCCCCGATCGCATCTTGCGCCACCTATTTATTTAAATTAGCAAAATATCCGGAATGTTCAAGTAAACACGCGCAAGGTACCGAGATTTCGAGTATAAATTTTCTAGAAACTTAGTTCTTCGGGTGGCGCTGTCGGTTGAGAGATCTGTGATGTCATTCTCTGCAAAGCTCCCCTCTCTCTCGTTCCTGACACTAGATGGCGCTAGTTGACTTATTCACACAACACTGCCCCCTCCTAAGACATGCTCGTCCCGAGCATTATCGGTCCCATAATAACGCGCCAAGCGATCCACATGGACGATCTTAGGAGTCCCTCTTGCACCTTTCTGTATCCGGTAGGTCACATCGTTGATCCTGGTTACAATCCGGTACGGGCCGTCCCATTTAGCTTGAAGCTTAGGAGATTTCCCTTTGCTGCGGACTGGATTGTGCAACCACACTAATGAACCTTCGTTGAACCCTTTATTGTTCATTTTGCGGTCATACCGGGTTTTCATTTTCTCAGACATTTGCTGGCCCGATTGTCTGACGTGCTCACAAACGTCATTCATTTTGTTCCGCAAATCATTTGCATAATCGGTTATACTGCGTGAAGCATCGGGTGGTATCCCGGTGATCAGGTCTGCAGGCAGCCGTAATTCTCTTCCAAAGTTTGCGAAAGCTGGTGTCACTGCTGTACTTTCGTGAACAGCGCTTCGATATGACAACGAAAACGGTTGTATGTGCTTGTCCCAATCTCGTTGCCGATTGTCTACAACTTTTGCTAGGTACCTCTCCAATGTCTGATTAAATCGTTCTACCATTCCATCAGATTGCGGGTGATAAGAAGTCGTTCTTGTTTTATGAGTACCCATAACTCGGCAAGTTTCCTGGAATATTTGAGACTCAAAATTCCTTCCTTGATCGCTGTGAATCTCTAAAGGTACACCAAAACGACAGAAGATTTCATGAACTAGCTTATCAGCAACTGTTGAAGCTTCTTGATTTGGAATGGCGAAGACTTCTGGCCACTTAGTGGAGTAATCCATCACAACCATGAAATACCTGTTACCGCTTTCACTCTCTGGAAACGGCCCCGCCACGTCAATGGCTATTCTCTCCCATGGTGCACCAACATTGTACAACTTCAATGCACCTCTACTACGAGTCTGAGGTCCCTTTACAGCCGAACAACTTGTACATTTGCGACACCAGTCCTCGACATCGTTTCGACAGTGGACCCAGTAAAACCGTTCTCGGATCTTCAGTAGAGTTCGTTTAACTCCCAGATGGCCTCCTGAATAATCATTATGGTACAGCTGTAGAATATCCGCTACTTTAGCTTTAGGGACAACCATTTGTGAATGACAGCTGTCTCCCCGAACATTTTCCCATTTACGGCACAGAACTCCATCCTGAAGCAGCAAGCTGTCCCACTGGGCCCAATAGCTTTTAGTGATCGAACTCATCGCTGAGACTACACTCCACTTGGGCTTGGGAGCACTGGCCTTTATCCATTCCAGAATCGGCTTGATGTCCGGATCTTCCTGCTGTGCATGTCGTAGGCTGTCCTTCCACCCGTTGCTGAGGTGGTCCGTCCTGAGCATCCTCACGGATACCACTTCCTTACCTTGCCTACTACAATGGTTGCCATCTTCAGGACAAGGTCTTCTTGACAATGCATCTGTGTTGCCGTGAGATTTCCCGCTGCAGTGCCTGATAGTAAAGTCGTATTCCTGCTGCTGCTGGGCGGTGCTGTTAGCCGCACTTCCTTTCTGAGACCGTTCACCTTCCCTTCCTAGGGTGTGCTTAGGGCAGCTGGACCGAAGATGGCCCCTTTCCCCACAGCCATAGCACCTAGGACTGTATCCTTTATTGTGGTCTCGAACCGTAACTGCTGCAACCTCCCTAGCGTGAGGTGAACGATGATCCTGTCTCACGGCTTCCACCTCCAGTGCATGGGCCAAGGCGTTCTTAAGCGTCTCGTGGTGCCCGAGCCTCACAGCAGCTCTGACTTCCAGGTCACGGATGCCGTCGATGAACCTGCACCAGGTTCCCTTCAATGAGCGCAGGTACAGACCGGTATGCTTTTCGCACCAGCTTCTCCACATCTAGAGCCCACTGCTGCAGGTTTTCGTTGATGCGCTGCACGCGATCTTTAAGCTGCGCACGAAAGACGTATTCCAGGTGAGCGTCGCCATATCTCGCCTCCAATGCCTCAAGAAGTTGCTCATAAGTCACTTCTTCACCGAGAGCTTCCAGAACTGTTAAGGCCTGGTCGCGCAGGCCTAGTGTGAGAGCAGTCATGGCCTGGCTTTTATTCCAGCTGTTCGCCTTCATAACAGCCTCGAACTGGATCTTGTAGGCTGACCAGGAAGAGATACCGTCAAACGGCGGCACTTTGAATCCACGTAGCGAAGGTGTTGTAACTACTACGGGAGCTGTTGTTCCATCACCCAGTTTGAGGTCGTTCAGCGTTTTCTTCACGTCAGCCACCACGTAATCAACCCGATTGTTCACTTGGTCGATTTGGGTTTTAGCTTCCTTGATTTGGGTTTCAGCTACCGACAGGCGGTTGTCATGTTGAGCAACCCTATCCTTCACCTCCTTTATCTCTTTCCCAAAGGTAGCATGAAGGTCCTTAATGAGGAGCATCTGCTCTTCCGACCGACGGGCCTGTTCCTCCTGTCGGCGGGCCTGCTCCTCCTGTCCACTCTGCAGCTGCTCTTTCAACTGACGGACCTGTTCCTCCTGTCGGCGAACCTGTTCCTCCTGTCGGCGGACCTGTTCATCCTGTCCACCCCGCAGCTGTTCTTCCAACCGACGGACCTGTTCCTCCTGTCGGCGGGCCTGCTCCTGCAGCATCGCCATCAGGGCGCCTAAATCAGGTGCTGCAGATGCAGGAGTTACTGACGGACCGGCCTCCGTTGCCGGCCTCCGGCCCTCCGACGTCTGCGGCGTTGCACCACCAAATCTTCGTTGGTCCGTCTCCTGCTGGCGTTGACTTCGGGTACGGACACCCTCCGTTTCCTCCTTAGGTAAAATCGGCATTATTTTATCCCACTTCTGACACCAATTGTTACGAGCTTAGGGTTCGTGACAATAAAAATTGCCGATAAAATTACCTAAATTAACACTTTAATTTACTTTACACAAACTAAAGTTAAAAACACTAATAATTAAAACACTAATTCACTTAATTCCGCTCCGAAGCTTCGCTTGTTTCGTCAAATCAACTCTGCCCCGATCGCATCTTGCGCCACCTATTTATTTAAATTAGCAAAATATCCGGAATGTTCAAGTAAACACGCGCAAGGTACCGAGATTTCGAGTATAAATTTTCTAGAAACTTAGTTCTTCGGGTGGCGCTGTCGGTTGAGAGATCTGTGATGTCATTCTCTGCAAAGCTCCCCTCGCTCTCGTTCCTGACACTACATGGCGTTAGTTGACTTATTCACACAACAGTTCATAAAAGTAAAATCACGCCTATGAAGTCCTGAATTTCTTAGTAGTACAGACAGTACCTGTCAATGTCATACTTTATGGGCATGCCGACCTAATTAGTGCATGCCCATAAAGTACGACATTGACAGGTACTGTCTGTACTAATAAGAAATTCAGGACTTCATAGGCGTGATTTTTACTGAGGGTTGTCGCAGAGATCAAGCTATCTTTTATGAACCATAGTTACGTGTATATGCAGTTTAAGTATTAAAGTTCAAATATTTTGCTTCGAAGCAGCGAAGAGCTCCTACGTTTTAAGTCAAATACGACCTAGAACCAACACAATATGTTGTCCCATATGTATAGTAGATCATTACTAATAATATTGGACTACAAAAACATAAATATAAAGCGTTGATCTTGAGCTGTGTTAAATCTAGGCCATATTGTCATCGATACCTTAACAGGTCTGTAAAATTAAAATTATTTAATCGTCTGGAAGTGGTTTACATTGATTAAGAAAATTGCATGATAATCACCTATATATAGATCAAGCTATAAAGCGTGTAAAAATACATAAATCGATAATAAACTATTTTTTTGTATTTACCATCGTATCATTACAGTCCCTCACAAGTTTATTCTAGTGCTGACCTTAAGCTTGACCTTGGCGAACAAGGTCTTAGACTTGAATGTGGCAAGTTCGATTTAGCTTAAACTTCTCTTTCTATTTATTTTAGGATAGAATTGTTGCAGAAATCATCACACATAATGAATATGTTGTAGTTCCAACGGTGATGAACGATATCGCTCTACTTCGCCTGAGGCGACCCGTTAACTTAACCTATAGTAAGTTTTTTACTAAACAAACGTGACTAAATAACGGTATTAAAGTAAACAATAAACGTAAGATATCCTAAAGTGTAATTTTTTTAATAATGCTTTGAATATGTTTATTTAACAAATTTAATTAATTTCTTAATGATGCTTTCCTTTTGGGGAGCTTCCCCACTCACAATTTTAAATGAGACTAGATAGTTAATGTAAATTATATTTGTTTAAAAATAATAAAATATTATGACGAAAACAATTAAATTTATTATTTCAGAAAATTCAGGAACAATATGTCTTCCAGTTATGAAAAGCTTACGTGAAATGAATTTAGATGGTGAAACTGCTACAGTTGCTGGTTGGGGTTTTACTGAGAATCATCAAAGATCCAATGTTCTACTTAAAGTTGAATTACCCGTATACTCTTCCAAAACATGTAAAGCTTATTATAACAGGTGACGATTTATTCTTTATTTTTTATTTCAGTAACGGTTTGAGTCTAAAAACTTTCGGAAAGAGGCATAGCCTTAAATTTACTCTCCATTTTTGTGGGTGTAAGGTGAGAGGTTAATACACAGAAATCTAAATAATTAGGGATTAGAAGTCGTAAAAGCGCGTGACCTTGTCGCCGCACATGTGACTCGTGGGCCACAAGTGCGCAAGGAGCGTTTGTTTCGGTCATCAGTGTTATTTCGGTCGCAGACACGTAAAATGGAGTTTAGAAGCATATTCAACTGCGGTAATTCTTCTACAACTTGCAAGCTTCCAATTAAAGGTATAACATTTCATAAATAAGTACTTAGCGTTTTAATAATAATAATAATAATATATTTTTATTTCAGACCATAGTCCATATGAAAATGTGTTAGTAAACAATTGACTTATGTACCTATGTTAATACAAAATGTGTTAGTGACTATTACTTATGCTATGTTAGTCCTTAATCTACCTTAACCTATTCAGCACCAGCGTTTGCGCTGAGGCCTAGTGCCGGTGTGCACATCATTCCAGCTCCTCCAGAGAGGGCTGTCTAGCTTAGAGGCCAACGCGCTGAGGAGGGTGTTAGTGCTTCTCACAAGCCTGCTCATCATGGACGCGGCACGCTTCCGCACAATCGCGTAGAAGTCATCCACACTACTGTCCGCAAACATTGCCGACGCACTGCAGTTTCGCGGCTTCCTCAACACCGCCCTCAGCACATTGTTGTATTGCACTCTCAGGGCGCCGTAGGTCCGCTGCGAATAGCCCGTCCACAGACTGCACGTGTAGAACGATTGGTACCTGAACTCAGTAACCTGTTTAAGGGGACACCCACATAGTTGAAAGGTGGGTTTCAATACGGGTAGCTTATTTTTCCCCTTGAACACAAGAAACTCACTTTTGTTGGAGTTGTAACTGAGTCCATGTACCTTAGCATACTCTTCACAAATTTGTATTAATCGCCTAAGACCACTGATTGAGGGGCTCAACAGAACCATGTCGTCAGCATAACTAATGTTGTTTATACTGACCCCATCTACCGAACAACCGACACCAGCTCTACTGAGGCTCACAATCAGTTGATTTACATGCAAATTGAACAGCCTAGGTGACGTCAGCCCTCCCTGCCGTACTCCACACCCCAGGCTATAATCTTCGCTCAACGCATCATCCCATCTCACCACATTTTTCTGGTTACCATACCAATACTCGAACAAAGCGATTAGCTCAGGCTTTAAACTGGTTTCGTTCCTAAGCTTTTGCCACAAGATTTTGTATAGCACTCGATCAAACGCTTTAGACAAATCCAAAAAGCAAGCATATACCGGTGTTTTTCTATCAGTGTAATACCGCACAGTCTGCTTGAGGCACAGTATTGCGCTCTCTGTTGAAAGTTCCGGTCTAAAACCAAACTGCGCATCGTGCACTTGGAAAGATTTACGTAACTGCGCGTCAAGCAGACTGTCGAGGACTTTAGCTGTTATTGTTGCCAAGGATATCGGCCTATAATTGGATCTGTCCGCCGCATCGCCCGTCCTGTTTTTAATAATAGGCACTACCACTGTTCTCATCATAGCCTCTGGAAGGTAACTGTGGCTTACACAAAGATTGTACAGTAGCTTGAGGACTCTGGCAATGTGCACACCCGCATATCTCAAATGTTCAACGCTGAGGCCATCGTGTCCCGGCGACTTACCACGTTTCATGTTTCTAATTGCATCATTCACTTCCTTGAAAGTGAAACGCAAGGGGCTAATCCCCGAGTTCACGATGTCCTCACCGTCGTCCAAGCTACAATCTATCTTGCTAGGATCCACTTTGAAATGAGCCTTGAACATATTAGCAATGTTTTCACTTCCAGTTATGCCACCCACTTCTGCTGGAAGAGGCACCCGAGCATTCAGGCCTTTCGTTTGCTGCCAGAACTCTCCGAATTTATTCACCTCGCATGACATTGCTAATATGTCCATCTTGATTTGTTCCGCATTGTCTTGGCACCACTTAAGCTTGCTCTTAAAAGCCCTGCGCGAGTCTCGCATATCCTCATACAGAGCTCCACATGTCGGCCGTCCTGCCCAAACCCAGGTTTGAAAGCAGAGACGAGCCTTTATATGCGCCGGTCTCACATGTCTATTCCACCCTGTGATGTAGCCTTTCTTATTTCGTTTTAAACATTTATGGCTGTAACTCGCAGCATCCAGCAATATAGATGTAATATCGTCATACAATTTCTATATGACTAAGTTGTGTTCCGGTTTGTCACACATCTTATCAGAACAATCCCTCAATTCCACCGGAAAGTCAAGTAGCCTTAGCCTGCTATTACAAAATTCAGCATACAGTTTTATCTGATCACTATCTCTGTGACCCCAGATTACCTTATTATCCGCCGTGTACTGAGCTGACTTCACTTGAGGTCGGACTAAGTTGAATTTACAGTAAACTTCCAGAGGATAATGATCAGACCATGTCACATTGGTTTTAACATGTATGCTGTCAATATATTTGCTAGCCATACTAGTTGTCAGGCAATGGTCTAACCAGCGCGAACAGCCGTGACTATCACTAATATATGTATATACATCAGTATTATTAGATAAA
The DNA here is from genome assembly GCA_036936625.1 of Parnassius smintheus behrii. Lineage (NCBI taxonomy): Eukaryota > Metazoa > Arthropoda > Insecta > Lepidoptera > Papilionidae > Parnassius > Parnassius smintheus. The sequence continues at coordinate 19,266,958 of JAUPFT010000012.1, read as the reverse complement.
AATTCATAATCAGAACATACCCACGCCTGCTCGCTACAGAACTGAGACAATTCATTAAAAAATAACTCTCCAGGATGTGCGTTAAAATCGCCTAGGATAAAAACAATATTAATTCCGCAGTCCTCGACAATTGCATTAATTTCACTTAGGCACTCTGTGAACTCGAAAAGATTATCGGTGCAGTCAGTAGGCATATAAACCGAGAAAATTAGCATAGTATACTCACGAAGCTGGCATTTGATCGCACACAATCTCACACTGTTACATTTCACTACTGACACGGATGAAAACATATTTCTACGCTATAATAGCGCTACGCCTCCGTGTGGACGGCCGCGCAAAATGCCGGCGCTTGTGTCTACAGCCGTTGTACCCGTTGCTTCGAAGTCTTTGTGTACAGTGCCAAGGTATGGAAGGTCAAAATCCATCAGCCAGGTCTCTTGAATAGCGACCACCGACGCTCCCTCGCATAAGCTTCTCACACAATCAACCGACCGCTTCAACGCGTGACATTTATTTTTATCATTAGTTTTGTGTTGGTCCATTAATATTTCGATCCTTATCTCGATTTACATTTGCCTTTCTTGCATGCCTAAAAAATATATAACGCCTGAAAAATATGCCCTCCGGCCATAATTCTTTATTACTAAATAACGACAGTTTGCTCCTAGGTATCAAAAACTTAAAGGAACTATAGTCCCTAGAAGATTTCATATTTATCTTTTCTGGCACTATTCTTATCTGAGTCTTTTGTTGTATATATTCCGCTACATCTTGTTCAGTATTTTCTTTTGAGACATTATATATATACAACGGGATTTGTGTGTCCGCTGCTTTCAATCTCGAAGTCGAGTCTGTCATCGCTGTACCTCTCTCACCTTTGAAACGCGATGTACGTGTTCCTCGACGCCTCACTACACGAACCCACTCCCCTTCACTATCATTCTGCATACCACCTTCATTCAAATCAACCGCCGCCGCCGGTATAACACTGCGCCGTGACGTCACCTCATCGGTTACTCGATGCGCGAGCGCTTCATTGTTCACAGTGCCCTGCCTTATAATATCATTTTCGCTCCGGACACTCTCGCTACGCACTCTATTTGGATCGTGCATAGGTGCGACAGGGATAGATGGCTCAGTTAACACCGCCGGTGCATCTCCCAGCATAGACGGTGACTCATGCACTACGCCCGAGCTCCGTGACCTCATCGGAGGCGATGTGACATTCTCTAGGCCGGTCATTAACCCCGACGGCCCGCTATTACAATAATAACTTTCATTCATGTAATAACCGCCTCTTTTAGCATTTACATAGGGAGTATATTCTTTTAACTCAGAGGGAGATACCTTATCCCTAACATTGCATTGCATTTCGCCTTTGCATTGCGTTTTATAATGTTCAAAATCATTTTTCGTGATAAAATCTTCTTGCTTCTCTTGCAAATCCCTTACCTGCTTCTGTATTACAAGTATATCCTTCAGGAGACGTGTAGCGTCGACGTGGTCAAACGAAACCGGCGGCAACTTTTGGAGATCCTTTGCCACAAAAATTGGGATGTGTTCGGGATCAGTACCTTTTAATGCCGAAATTATATCGTCTATGTTTTTCTGCTTGCTGTCTTCCCCTTTCCTTTTTACCAACCGCTGCGGAATGGACTCGAAAAGCAGACATTTCGCTTTAAAGATATCTTCGTCATCAAAAGACTGCCGGCAAATTAGAGCCAGGCTCATATTGTTCATTACATCTATTTTGTTTTGCACAAAACTAAGAACCTCATTCACCACTAAATTACAGTTGTTACACTTTAGCGTATTCATTATATCGCAAGAGGTCAGCGACCTCTGTCTAACCGCACGCGCTGTCAGCTGGTGACTTTAAATAATGTTGTTTTTAATGAAATATACTTAAATAAAATTATTCACCTCCAGTACTACAATTGTCTCCGAAAATGTAATTATTTTCACATTTCAATATCCATCGATTCTTAAGCTAATTCATGTCTAGTACGACAACTAAAAGCAGCGATGGATTTATAATATGGGCAATAAACAATATTGATGCATGCGTAAATTTCCAAGAACACGGCCGCGGAAGTCGAGCGCGAGATAGTGGCGTGACACTACTACTTTGTATCGATAATTTATTATGTTTGGCTTACCTAGTTTTACAGAAATGGAACCAAATGTGAGTTTTCATTAAATATTATTTACACTTCCTCTATTTTTTTTCTTTATAAATATTTTATAACGTTTACCTTTTATCAGCGATTATCTGTTTGTTAATAATTTTAAATTACTCTATAAACTTTGATGCAATTTTAATATATTGCAAGGATAAGTAGTTATATTGTAAGGGCGGTAGAATAACTGAACTGAAATTTAACGAACAACAGAAAGTCAGTTACAAATCTTTAAAACTAATAAAACATGATAAATATGTCACCCATATCTATATGTTTATTTGTTTGATGTTTGTATAATGTTGTATAAATTTTTTATACATCTGTTTATTTAATAAAATGCTATTATTCCAGGTTTTCAAAAGATCCAGATATTAAAGATACATGGATATACTTATCCTTAACGTTTTATTATATCCTCTTTTCTCTAGTTATAAAAGCGTCTATTACTAAAAGCGTCTATTACTGAAACACCTTCAGTTAAGTAGTTATATCTTAGTGTGAGACTCCTGGATGATCAACGACGCTTAATAGAAAGTTATCGAAACGTACGTTGCGCTGCACTATGCCAAAGTGAGAGTGAGCGCGCAATGTCATTCTCTGTTTTTCGCACACGTTAACTATTGGAGCAAGTGGCTACGTCGACTGGGATTTTGTGTTTTTATAAAACATTCCTTAAGGCGGTACCCTGACCAAAACCTTGCAAAAGTGCGTTTTTCAGAGACTATTATCTTACTAGTTATGAAAAATAAGCTACATCTAAAAGCACATTATTAATGTTCGATATCCTATCATCACATTCCACGTTCTAATTTGTTTTTATGTGTTATGAATACATTTAAAATCTACTTTTAAAAAATGACTAAAATTATTGATTACATGCATCTGTTGCTAAAGGAAACGCTCTAATCATTTGAGGATTACACTAATGGATAGATAATTTAAAAATCTATATTCTACACGTTTTATTTAATTTCTTAAGTTCACTTATCTTTTTTAATTGAAATAATTTCAAATATTCGGGCGTATTTTTACGCGATATATTGTAGCGAGAGCGCGTGGATTGTATAGGACCGAACGCTCAAGGTCCTTCGCTAGCCTGTACGCCAAGCCATGCTCACTTTCGATCGCGCAATACCAACCTTACGCCCGCCAAGTAGTGATCGAATTAGATCAGAATTATGTAAACATGTCTACCTATGAAAAAACTATTTTTTCGTTTTAAACAAAACCAAAGACACTATGCAATAGATATTAGTATCAAAGACAAAGATATGCTCTTTTATTTTAAACCATAACCTGGCAATGTTTCTTAGAAAAAAAAAAAAAAAGAAATCACTCTGAACTTCCGGCGTTCCACGTGTCACTTTGATGAAGTTGCTCTGTCTTTTTTATAGAATTTTATATTTGTGTCTGGACTAAAAACGAAAGTATTATACTTTTTACATTTCTTGTAATATAGTCAACACGTAGATATATAATTTGTGGTATAAAAAGTGAAAAGTAAATTGCCAAAAGTACTTCAAATTCCGAAAGGCCTGTTTTGGCGGGCGGGTTATAAATGTGTTATTTTTCAAATTCTCATTTATTTTTAGTGTAAAATGTAAGTAAAAATAGTTTTCCTACATATTTTGAAATAACATGACGTTGTATTTATTTCAAATTCACACGAACATATTTTAGAAATATTGTTCGATATGTCACAGATAAAATATTATTTTATTTTTTTTTTTTAATTTTTTAATATTTTAATGTTTTGGTATGAGTAACGAATGGAAACACATAAAACATAAAATATACATATTTCCAAACAATTTCATATAAATTTCTCCAAAAACAAAGGTGTAGAATTCAAATTAGTAGTAATTTTGTCACTAAAATTGAAGTTTATACTACTATTATGCTATACAGTGTAATTTATATACTTTATTACAATTTCTAGCAACCAAAAATAATTTTATTCGATAGTTTATACATTCAACAAGACTTCCTGTAAGTTTTATCCATAAATATTGTCTCAAAGTGAAAATATAGCAAAATTTGCAATATTGCAAAAAATTTCCTAACCTAGAAATTTTCCCGCCAAAAAGGTCCCGAGTGAACGGGAGTGTAACATGTCGCGCGCTGTCAGAGCGTAGAAGCTAGGGGAAACGTCTTAACGCAATAATTTATAATTTAATCTTTGTTGCATGAATGCTAGAGATATGTGTAGGCGAAATTGTGTATTTATTGTTTGTCTATGTGTGTTAGCTGCGAACCGGCAACACGCGTTCCGATAAAAACTGGATAGCTGTATATGTTCGAGTCACGTAGACGCATATCAGAAGCAAAATGGGTCCGTAATTATTCAAAAAGTTTTTATCATCTTTCTTTAAGGATTATATCCCAGGTAGTGTCTTGAAGTTTCTTGGGGAATTAATCCATTACCGCCAAAATAAAAATGCGAGTAATTTTTTGGTTTTATTACGGTTTATTACATGGAAGGAAGTTAAATGAAAGAGCTGTAAAGAAAAACAGATGAAAATCTAAACATGAATCAAGTTAAGGGGGTGTACACATTTGTGTACATTGGGCGGTTCAATAGTAGAACTGCCCAAGGCAAGGTCGCTCAACGAATAGCTTTATCATACGTAGTCTACAGCGCCAACGACCTTGATTGTAACACCGTAGTGGCTTTTCAATACGCTCAGTGTTGTGACCGTAGTTTTTTCTCTTCAATCCGTCAAGAATTGCTGATGATGAGGGACGGCTCTTTATTTTTGTTGGTCATAAGTAAACCCGCGCGATGGTACGTCTGAACGATAACTGATCCATGCACTGGTCCTCATCAGTCTTCCTAATCAAAACTGGCAATAGCTAAATATCAGAAATAGCCATATGCTTGATATGTTGTAATGAGCCCCACCCACCACCATTTTTTTCCTTTTGTAGCCACATTATAGAGATCGATGAACAGATGCATCTGTGCAACTCCGGCCATTCCTTTGTTGTAATTTACAAACGTACTTGGTATATTTCCATCCAGTTTTTGCTTTGTGTCCTTACTTGTCTTGTTGTCTCATATGGTGCCTGTCGGCCTGTAGCCTAAGAGATGCAAATCATGCAGTAAGTCGTAGATAGAAAAAAAATTATGAAGATCAGTTATTTCTTTGTTACCGCGGCCACAATAAACATCAATTGTGTAGCAGTAGCTATCTGAGGTTGTTAGGTAAACAAAGCCAGGGAGCAATGAAAACTCAATGTCCCGGAACGTATAGACAATTTATTCAATATAATTATTAAACCCTATATGCATTTTCAATAGTCGAACCATATCGTGATATAAAAATGTGTAGCGACATCTAGATAGCTGACTACAAGATACAATTATAGCATGTTTGTTTAAGATCTTAAACATACCGCCCACCAAGGACTAAATAGTCCTTCAATTTGTATAAAAATCGCATATTTACACTATTTAGGCAATTAAACTGAATTAACTTTGAATTAAATTAATACAAATAAAATATGAAAGAAATACCTATATGCTTCAAACATTACATTACTATTTAAAAACAAACAAAATATTATTATGCACAAACTAAAACTTCACAAAACAAAGAGATGCCGAATTCCCATATTCAAGAATTATTTCTAACATGAAAATTTACTGATAAAAGAAGAATATAATGTATAACATGAGAAGTTACATATATTTTAATTGAACAATATAAAATTGAACTAAACAATTTAATTTATGTTATTCAACATTATCTGTTACTGGTAAAAGACAAAGCTTCGAAGTTGGACGTTGTATTAAAGAATCCTTGCAACGTAATGTTACTACCCGCGTAAGATTGTCCCTACCAGGATGAACTTCCACTATCTTGCCATAAAGCCATTTAGCGGGTGGTAAATTGTCCTCCCGTACCAGAACAATATCACCTACTTTCAACCCTGAAGTTGTGGTGTTCCATTTATGCCTTTGGAAGAAATGGGTGAGATATTCAGTGGACCACCTCTTCCAAAAGGTTTGGAGCATTCGTTGTGTCAATTGCCAACGGCGTAAGTTGCCTATCGAAAGATGTTCAAAGTTATTATCAGGAGCAGTTAGCAATGGTTCACCTATTAAAAAATGGCCTGGTGTTAATGGAACACTGTCGTCTGGGCTTGAACTTACCACTGTTAACGGCCGGGAGTTGAGGCAGGCCTCGATTTGAGCTAGCACCGTAGCCAATTCCTCGTAAGTGAGAGTGGAATCCCCTATTACTCTGCGGAGATGATGTTTTATACTTTTAATCCCTGCTTCCCACAACCCTCCGAAATTGGGTGCATGAGGGGGAATAAAATGCCATTCGGTTCCGTTATTAGCTAATGAAGAAGAAATTTCATTCAAAATTGAAGACCGTTCTTTTGTAAATAACCGCTTGATTTCTCGTGATGCCCCAATAAAATTAGTTCCGTTATCGCTCCATATGTGGTTACAGCGACCTCTTCGAGCAACAAAACGTTTAAAGGCAGCCAAAAATCCTTCCGCAGTAAGATCTGAAACGGCTTCGATATGAACTGCTCTTGTGGCCATACAAATGAAGAGACAGATATATCCTTTATAGGACTTGTGGCCCCTTCCTTTGGAGACACGAATGTTTATCGGGCCAGCGTAATCTACACCGGCACTCATAAATGGCTTGCCGGGTGTTACTCGACAAGCTGGCAACTGTCCCATCAACTGAGTCCGAAAAGTAGCTGCATATCTAATGCATGGAACACAGTGGTGAATGTGATTTCTGACCAAATTCTTTAATCTAGTCACCCAATACTTAGTTCTTACGTAATTACAAGTCAATTGCTGTCCTCCATGCATGGTTTTCCCATGTGCATCGGCAACTATAAGTTTTGCAAAATGTGATTCTCCTGCAATTATGATGGGATGTTTGCTATCATCTGGTAAGTTTGAATTTTCAATTCGTCCTCCAACTCTCAATATACCATATTTGTCGATAAATGGGTTAAGTGAAACGAGTTTGCTTTTCTTGTGAACGTTTTGGGATTTAAAGACTTCTTTCATATCCTCGGGGAACGAACAAAGTTGATGCTGCCGTATACAACAAGTAAGCGAATCTTGTATTTCTTTAGCTGACAGATATGGCAAAGGTTTTTCCCTTGGCGTGTTACGATCCCTCAATCGAAGAAATCTACGACAAAACGCTACAACCCTCACTAGCTTCCGTAATGATGAAAATTTAACGAATAAATTATCATCATTTTCATTGATAACGGAAGTGACATGTGTTTTTATGGTTTTTGTTTCCAATTTAGTACATATCGAAATTGGTTTTGCATAATCTATTGTTTCATTAAGCAACCAGCTTGGACCGCGTCTCCACAACTTGTCGTCTATAAACTCTGCCGGTTTTACTCCTCGTGAGGCGTAGTCTGCAGGATTGTACCTTGAATTAACATATGACCATTGGGATGAATCTAAAAGTGTAAGTATTTCCGAAGTGCGATTGGCCACAAAAGTTTTCCATCGGCTTGGATGATCGCTCAGCCATGCCAAAACTATCGTTGAGTCAGTCCAGGCATGTAAATTTGACTTATTAATATCAAGGACTCCAGCCACTTCAACAAGAAGCTTAGCCACCAATACAGCTCCGCACAATTCAAGTCGAGGAATGGACACCTGTTTAATAGGAGCTACTTTAGTTTTGGCAGTTATCAAATGAGTCTCAATTCTACCATCTGCAGTAATGCATCTGATATACACAACTGCAGAATATGCTACACTAGATGCATCGCTGAATCCATGTAATTCCACCAATTTGTCACTTTTAGAACTTTGAACCCATCGCGGTACATGAAACCTAGCTACTTCACGCAATTCGTTTCTATAAGTCTGCCATTCACACAATAGCTCATTTGGTAATTTCTCATCCCATTCCAGTCCAGTTAGCCACAATTTCTGAATAAACACCTTTGCAGTAATGATACATGGTGATAATAAACCAAGAGGGTCATATAAGCGGCAGATTTCAGCGATGATTTTTCTTTTAGTGTCAGGTAAGGAGGATTCAGATGACAGCCGTACTGCAAAATTAAATTCATCATTTTGACGATTCCATGCAAGTCCAAGTATTTTGGTTATATCATCTTCTTTAATTTCCTTACCATTTCCTTCTCCTTCATCTTCCTTAAATGGTGTAAACAACTCCTCTTTATTGCTAGACCATTTCTGTAATTTGAAACCACCTTTCTCCATTAATGAACTCATCTGCTCAAACACTGTAATTGCTTCTGTTTCAGATTGACAACCTGTCATAAGGTCATCGACGTAAAAGTCTGTTTTGACTTTACCTGCTGCTAATGGATAATTATGCCCTTCGTCTATAGCGACTTGCTGCAAAGCTTTAACCGCTAAGTACGGTGCGCAAGACATACCAAAAGTTACTCTCAAAAGTCTATAATCTTTTATTTCTGAAATGGGATTGTCGCGCCAAACTATTCTTTGATAATCAACGTGCTTTGCAGCGACCTTGACTTGTCGGTACATTTTAACAATGTCGGCAGTGAGACATATCGGGTGTAACCGCCATCGCATAATGATATGTCGCAATTTTGGTTGCAAAGTCGGTCCGACCATAAGAGTATCATTTAGAGACACACCATTGGCGCTACGGTCCGATGCATTAAACACAACTCTGGTTTTTGTTGTTCTTTTGTCCAGTCTAATTACAGCGTGGTGTGGCAACCATACTTTTTCCCCTGACTGATGTAAATCCATTCCTATTTCTTCCATGTGCCCAAGTGTCACATATTCCTTCATCGTTTCTGCATAATTCTTTCCTTGTTCTGGACATTTCAATAATCTTTTCTCTAAACTTAACAATCTTCTGACTGCAATTTTTCTCGTATCTCCATATGTATCTTTAATACTAACATTAGGACGGAAAGGTAACTCTACAATGTAGCGACCATATTGATCTCTACTTGTTGTAGCGGCAAAATGTTCCTCACATTGTTGCTCTTCAGGAGTCAATATTTTCCTGTGTTCTAAATTAGGCTCTGATTCAAGCATCCAAAATCGTTTAAGCATTTCGTTATCTTCATCTACTTTTACATGCATATTGAAAATTGTATTGTGACATCCAATTTCTGTATTATTACTGCTTACCTGACCCGACAATACCCATCCGAGGTGAGTTTCCTGCGCAATCGTACAAACATAGGGGTGTTTCATTAAACCCCTTTTCAGGATCTTACAATAAACCTCAGTGCCTAATAAGATGTCTATCCTATTAGGTGAATTGTATTGTGGATCTGCCAGAGTGATCCGCCTTAAATCTTCCCAATACGCTAGGGAAAATTTTCTTTCTGGCAAGACAGAAGTCACCTTATTTAAAACGTGAGCATCTATCTGCATTTTAAATGATGGGTCACTAAGCGACAGCATGTTTACTTTAACCACGTACTTCGAAATCAAGCCGTGTCGACCTCCACCCAAACCTGATATGCAACTTCTTGCCTTAATTTTATCAAGACGTAATAGTTGCACAGCAGCTTCAGATATGAAAGATGCTTGTGATCCTTGGTCAAGCAGAGCTCTCAATATCTGATGATTACCATCTTTAGATTCAACCTTTATTAAAGCTGTGGCCAATAAGGCTTGGCTATGTGTTTGGTCTGTCACAAAATTGTTAACAATATTGCTGGTGGTCTCATTCGTCTTAAAAGACGATTCCGGGTGAATATCATCTACCTCATCAGTTTCAGTTGCTTCCCTAGCGATTGCGACTGTATATGAATTAGCTTTACCATGAAGGAGCGTATGATGCTTTCTTTTACATATGCGACAAGTTGTTGGTACACGGCACATTTTTCCTGTGTGATTACTGCCAAGGCAATTATAGCAAAGTCCTAAAGAATTTACTATATCCTGGCGAACATTAAGGTCTTCTTTTGCGAACTTACTACAAGAGAATAGCTTATGATGTTCATTGCAGTGAGGACAAGTTATATCTGAAGAGACATGCAAGGACTTGGGTTGGTTAGTGCTTAGCGTGGCCTTAGGTTTAGTTTTAGTAGGCTCTATGAATTCTAAAGCTCGAAAACGACATTCTAAAAACTGTTTGAATTGCAAAAAGGTAGGTAAATCTTTGCATACACTATTTACGTATAATTCCCACTGTTTACGGGTCTCAGCGTCCAACTTCAAACTGATTATATAGATAATTATAAGGTCCCAAGACTCAACGTTTATACCTAAATTGGCTAACTCATGCATACAATCAGAAGTAGTGTCTAGAAGGTCTTTAAGACCACTAGATGATTCAACAGTGAGTGTACGTTGCGCAAATAAACGTTTTAAGATACAATTTGACATGAACCTTTTATTATTATATCTATTTTGCAATAAATTCCAACATTTTTGATAATTAGCCTGAGTCGTAGGAATGTGCTTAATTAATTGTTCTGCTTCCCCTTTGACTTGAGTTTTTAAATAATGTAATCGTTGAACATCATCTAATGTAGAGTTGTTATGCACTAAAGAGATAAACAAATCTTTAAAAGATAACCACTCGGAATAATGCCCACTAAACACAGGAATAGATATTTTAGGCAATTTAAGAAGAGATTCTTTGTGTTCGTTTGACGTCGAAGCATGATCACAATGCGTAGGTGAAGGGCTTTCCATGGAGCTTATAGCCTCTTTTAGCTCACTCTTGTAGATTAAGTATGTTTCATAACCCTCATTGAACACATCATTTTTTATGTAATTGCTTTCTAGTAAGTCTTTCTTTTCGTATTTGCAAATAATGTTCTCATGCTTCATACAAAAACGATCAGCAATTTTTTCTAATCCTTCCAATCTTGCAACAACGTATGACTTCGTTACTCTTTCTTTAGGACTTTTCTTGAAGTTATTTCTTCCTTTCAAAATTTGTTCTTTTAATTCATCCATTAGTCTTAAATCAGCCTCCATATTGGTTGGTTTTCGTAAATCCGTTACAGGTTTTATTTAAAGATTTTCCAAGTCCAATTTGAGCAAAATTTTACAAGTGTTTGGGACTAAATACACCAAACCGAATTTGAGCGTAGGTTCCCCGTCTCGTCGCATTTTGGAAAATTATTCTAAGTCCCAAGCTACTTTACAAATTTCACAAGTCCAAGATCATTCATTAATTTTTCTAAGTTAATCTTCGCTTCTATAAGGTGAAAGAGTACTTACGGTTTATTTTTGCACTTTTCTTCATAATTTCCCAAGTTCTGTTATATTGTGTCCTCCTCCAAGCGGGCTGCAATATTTCCACCACAAGATGTCGTCAATGTAGTTTTAAAAGCGCTTCACGAGAGGGCGCGACGCCACTTGTATGTTCCTTGCGGCAACAACGTGAACTGTTTGACAGTTTGACTAATATAAAAGCCGTCACCTGTACGTGTTAATCACTTATCGCAGTGTAATATTATATTTCAAAAAACGCTCCGACTCTGAAGGACCTATTCTGTTAGGTAAACAAAGCCAGGGAGCAATGAAAACTCAATGTCCCGGAACGTATAGACAATTTATTCAATATAATTATTAAACCCTATATGCATTTTCAATAGTCGAACCATATCGTGATATAAAAATGTGTAGCGACATCTAGATAGCTGACTACAAGATACAATTATAGCATGTTTGTTTAAAATCTTAAACAGAGGTAGTTGCAGCTCAATTCTTATAACCAAATCATACAAGTTTTCCGCTGATAAATTGTTTTTCTCAATGACAGCCAAAGTACTTTATCAATGATTCATCCATAGACAAGGTTTCGTGAAACACTCCCCATTGAATTGAATTTCGCTGAATCAGTTCGTACAGTGATATCACTTTGAACATTTCGTTGGTTTGCGAGAATATCGACGTAATTCAAAATTCTGTCAAATTGAATTCTGCAGGCCAAACAATCATAAATCTTTGATATTTTATTGTGAACAGAGACGCAACGCCAATTTCGCGCTAGCTTTCGTTAGAAAGAGACAGCATCATTATTCACTTGAGACAAAACACACGAAGCGTAATCACAAATAAAGGCTCATCTCAGTTGAGCCAATGACAACAGAGTGAACGCACGGTCGATTCTCGAAAATACCGACGTATTTACAGTTTGGTTGCAACAATTGTTGATTTGTTTTCAAGAATAGAGACACATTTAGTGATCCGTCGTTGTTCCCGATAAAAGTTAGTATCTTTTTATGTCTCATTTCTATTTACGCCTGTATTCTTGAATAAAAATGGGTGATTGCTTATAATATTGTATTTCATACCGAATTTATGTAACTTGAGTCTATATTCACGAAAAATAAACAGATTTTATTTTATCGTAAATAAGAAACATCGTTATTTTTGAAAAAAATGGGCATGGTTTTGCTTCTTATTACGAAATGCGTCTGTGTTTAAGGAATTTTGGGATAGAAAATTTCTATCCCAAAATTCCTTGAATAATATAATATAATAATATTCCACAACTATCACACAACGCCATCTAGTCCCAAGCTAAGCAGAGCTTGTGTTATGGTTACTAGACAACTGATAAACATACTTATATATTTCTAAATACATAAATATTATAAAACCAAAGAAAATAAGGTAAGTATAGAATCAGTAAATGATAATATGAAAGATGAGACTGCAGTAGAAAGTAATGCACAAATAGAAAGTGAACCAAAAGCTATTGAATTGACCAATATGAATGCTGAAAGTGAAGAAGGAAAGGAAGAAAGAGATTTTTCATCGGATGATAGTATCGCAGATCCTAATCGTCATATTGAAGATAATGATTTATCGTCAGATTCGGATGAAACGGTAGAAGAGAATGAGGAAGAAAATATTTCACGTGAATCAAACCAAAATATTACACGTAAAAGGAAAATGCAGACAGAACTTTGGAAATCGAATGTAGCAAAACGTCTGCGAAATGAGGGGAAAGAATATGTAGGCAAAAATAATAAAGTTATACGAGAGAGACGATTAGGACCAGGATGTACAGAAAAATGAAAGTTAAAGTGTAACACAAAGTTTGATGATGAGACTCGACGCCATATTTTTGACGCATATTATAAATTACCTGATTTGCAAAGTAAAAGAACTTTTGTAGCATTCTATATGTCCTCTATTGTCCCGTCGTATCAATATAAGAAAGGAACACGTCGAAATAATAACGCAATTTATTTTAAAGACAAAGATGGCGTAAAAATTCGAGTTTGTAAGAGTTGTTTTTATGTCTACGCTGGATGTATCTGATAGATTTATTAGAACAGTTACCGAAAAATCAAGAAGTGACGTTTCAGGCATTATAGTGGAGGATCTTCGAGGGAAACATGGCAATCACAGTCACGTAGATGATAATATTAAAGATAGTTTGAGAAATTTCATTAAGGCGATACCAAAAATAGAAAGCCATTACTGTCGAGCAGATACGCAGAAAGAATATATTGATGGAGGTAAGACTATTGCAGAAATTTATAGAGATTATGTGAAACACTGTGAAGAAAAAAGAGAGAAAAGTGCTAATTATATCATGTTTAATAGAATATTCAATGGAGAATTTAATATAGCATTTTACCAACCTAAGAAGGATCATGTGAGGATAGTGTTGCCTACAATAACGCAAATGGAGAAGATAAAAATCGACTGAAGTCTAAATATGAGAACTATCTAAAATAAAAAGAGCTTTCAAGAATGGAGAAGGTTAAGGACAAGAAAGAAGCAGAAGATAAAGAATCAACTGTTGTAGCAGTTTATGATTTACAAGCTGTGATGCCATGTCCTAGGGGAGTTGTATCTAATTTTTACTATGTTTCAAAAGTGAATACCTTAAACTTTACGATCTATGAGATGAAAAATAAAAATGCGTTCTGCTACGTGTGGCATGAAGGAGAAGCAAATAGAGGACTATAGAAATAGGGACCTGTGTTTTAGAATATTTAAAAAATCTTAGCAGAGATCTAACAACTGAAGCCAAACTAGATATAATTTTTTATTCTGACAACTGCTGCGGACAGCAAAAGAATAAATTTATTATCAGTATGTACATGTACGCTGTTTCTACTTTTGCTCATATTAATAGTATCACGCATATATTTTTGATAAAACAGCACACACAAAACGAAGGTGACAGTGTGCATTCTGTCATTGAAAGAAACATCAAAAAGACTTTGAAATCGGGCCCTATCTATACACAGGATCAGTACATTTCAATTATTCGCACTGCAAAAAAGAAAAGACCTCCTTACAAAGTCGTAGAAATGGATCATAGAAGATTTTACAAATTAAAGTCGCTAGCTTTTGACGTGGGTATAAATTTTAATAAAAATACTGATAATGAGAGTGTGAAAATGGCAGATATAAAGATTTTAAAAGTAGATGCTGACCACAAAGGGTTCTTTTTCTATAAAACATCTTACGGTGAAAATAAATTTAAATGTGTGAAAGTTACTAGCTGTGCATAAAAATCTTTGGACGAAAATTACAGATTGCAATCTGCTTATAAAAAAGGAACGGAATCACAGAAAATAAGAAGAGAGGACTAGTAGATTTAGTTAACAAAAATATAATTCCAAACTATTATCGACAATTTTATGAGGGGTTGTAAATTAAATGATCTAATTTAGTTAGATTTCCTTTTAAGAATTAATGTTCCTGTTTTATATTTTTTTTATTATTGATTTTGAAGAATTCACATTTATTTTGAATTCATTTATTTTAATACCTATATTTAAAGTTACTATTGTATGTTATAAAACTATTTTTATTTGTTATACTTATAGGTACAAAAGTTTTAAACACTGTTGTAAGTTTTAATTTGTATTTTTTAAGAGGCTTTAAAGCTAAATAAATGGCATAAGTTGATTTTTATAATTTGGAGTCTCATGAATAACGACTGATGTCAGAAAACCGCCTTTTTATGACGATTTTTTAAATAATTTTAATAAAAGTTCTAAAATGTTTTTATGTTTTTTGATACTATGATAAATTTTCCTTTAATCAGTAAAGTCAATCCCTCAATAAATCATTTACATTTTGCGGTATGCACTAAAATATTTACAAAGAAATTAAAAAATGCCATTCTCTAAAATCAATCATTTTTAGTTCCGTCGCTATTCTCGCAAACCAGCGGTTTTATCATTAGAACTTTCCGCTAGAGAATTATCAACAAAGTGTAAATATCCTTTTATGTCTAAAAATCGATTACGAGACATGTAATTAGCAATCAATGGAACACCAAGATCTTGATCTAAGCTCCAGTATGAAGGTCAAGTAGGCAATTCATATACATTGCAATTAATATCATATAACCAGTAAATATCATTATACCCAATATGAATCGTAGAAACCGTCAATGTGGTTGGAGCTAAGCTCTGTAAGATCCATTGCAGAAGAACCCAAACACTCCGATCACACTCTTAATCTCATGGCTGTTTGACGGGAAATGAATCCACAGTCTTCAGCAAATATGACGGAATACAAGCAATTGAAAAGACTGCAGCGGTACTTATGAAACTTCAATATAGATCATATTGAAGAAGTGATCGAGCGGAACCAAGTCTTTGCCAGATATCTGTCTGCAGAAAGAGCCAACAGTCACAGCTAAAGACCGAATATGGTAGCATCATTTCTAGCAACAATAGGACTATCAGAGTACAATACCAGTATACGAAACCTATCCAACTGCAAAGGATGACGTCATAATCAATGGCGCGTACATCACTCACTTTCGATTTACCTTATACCTACATATTATTGTCCTTATAGCAGACTTACTGAATTAACTAAGCACTATGCTCAATGACCTCAAAAGGTTCTCCCAACAGACAGGCCTTAAGATGAACATGGTCGAAACAAAGCTCATGTGTAATGTTTATGTCATATCCATGCCAGTAGTTGTTGGGAGCACCACGCTCGAAGCTATTGACGACTATGTTTACCTGGAACAAACAGTTCGACTATGTAAGTCCAACTTCTACCAAGAGGTCAATTGAAGGTTTGAACTCGGCTGGTCAGTGTTCGGGAGATTACGACATCTTCTCGTCGGGTATACCTCAAAACTTGAAAACGAGCATGTACAACCAGTGCGTGTTGTGCCAGTATAGACATAGATCTGAGACGTGTTTCTTCCCTGCTAGTCGTATGATGATGAGTTATGGATAGGGCTATGCTCGGTTTTTCCCTGTACAGACCTGTGTAGGACCCGAAGTAACCGACATAGCCCAACGGATTAGTAAGCTGAACCCGATAACCGATGGGGAAAAAAGTTTTGGAGTAGTAGCTTCGTACGGATGAACGAAGTGTTGGGCGTCCCCCCACTAGATGGATAGATCAATGCGTGTTATAAAATTTTTCTAAACTCAAATGTTATTTAATATTTAGTCAATTGTACCGAGAATTTAGTATTTTTTCCATTACAGGAATCAAAGAGCTGATACTATTGACAGGTTGAGATATACACTATGTGCCGGTGAGATCGGTCGAGATTCGTGCGGAGGCGACTCCGGCGGTCCCCTCATGATTGAAGGTCAATACAATGACTCGGACAGATATATACAATTTGGTATCGTGTCTTACGGTCCCACACAGTGTGGTTCTAATACCCCAGCAATATACACAGATGTCAGAAAGTTTATGAAATGGATTTTAGATACTATCAAACCCTAGAAAACGTGTATGTAAAGAAAAATTAAGATAACAATCATATCTTGCAAAAATTTCTTTTTTTTTTCATTGCGTTTTATTATAGATAGTCAAAGAATTTAAATTGTAATTTTGTTGATAACCTTTAATGATGTATTTTATTTCATAAATTAAATCAATTTAAATTAAATTTAATGTTGTTTTTTTTTAAATGAGAACGTTTTGAGTTCAATGTTAACATTTTTTTAACAAAGATATGTATAAATAATAACTTTCTTAACTTTATTACAAACGGTAACGTAGAATCGCAGCAATAATAATGACGTTTTATTGAAAATGGGATTATCTCTTTATATAAAAATCAAAAAAGCAATGGCACAAACCGTTTTGATGAAATATTTTGTATGCGTGTGAGTGCGTCCCTTATTGGCTTAGATTCAGAATTAAACCTGGTAGGTGGCACTGTTGTCGAGATCTAGAAATCACCCGCGCGACGCTGGGACGCATCGCTAGTTTTTGTAAAACAAAAGTAACAAACATTGAAATAATTTGTACTTCGTAACATACAAATTTACATTTGATCGAAACGTCGAGCGGGCCCACGATAACAAAATTAAAAATGTGTATCCACTTCAACAAATTGGTTTAATAAGTCAAGACTTACAAAAATGAGTGAATTGTGGTCGGCCATTAAAATCAAAATGAAAAATATATTCATGTGCTCCATTCCATACACAAGGAAGAAAAAGTTAATGGGGTAAAAAAGTTTAATGTGTAGTGTTTTCGTAAACATAAGAAATCATTAAGTTTTTCTATAATCCAGGAATGGGAATATCGATTTTGGGCTCGCCTGATCGTGTCACTTGCAGTAAAATTTTCTGCAACCCGACAAACGCAGTCAACACCCCAGATGTTGTAGTAAAATAGTCTCAGCTCATCTGAGAAGTCATTTAGGTGAGGACGTTATATCATCTTTGATGAGCACCAATCAGGCTCGGTAATTTTAGCGCCCTCCCTATTAGAAAGTTTCCTAGTATGAGAGGTGACAAACGCTTGGAGAAGTAGAAAACTGAGATAAAGGCCTTGAGTTTTGCCTTAGTCTGAGCGAAAAGAGTAGTGATTTCTTCAAACGTCAAATGACTGTTCTCTAGCACCATATTCGTATGATACTTGGTTGATTTCACAGGTGCTTCATACATACCACCAAATTTTTGCATATGCAAGGGAAAAATTAAATTTGTTGCCAACGTTTACATAGGTGTTTGACACAGAGCCAGAGCTTGCTTCACAGTTAAGAAAATTACCCACCTCTTTGCTTGCGCCAACTAAATATCTTGTGTTACAGCAAAATATTTCTCACGGCTTGTGGTGACGTGATATGAAGCGATGCAATGCTAAAATGAGTTCCTCGGTGCTCAACGAACTTATTATCTCTAAATGTACTGCCTTAACCTTAAGATCTACAAAAATGCAGATATTTTATAAGCCTGATGCCGCGGCTTATCTTGTCGGTTATTGAAATATGTCCTGAAAACTCAGTAGCTGCAATATGTAAATCCAGGCACGACGCATTGGAATTTCCCGAAACCTGGTTGGTCAACAGTATACATTATACTGAAATTTTGTGTGGAAGTCGGATTGTAATTAATTTATCACATCACAAACGTGGGGGAAGGTGTATTAATTGCTGTGAGGAATAGCTTTTTGGTAGTGGACAGATCCAGACAATCAGTGATATATAATGGTTCCAGAGTAACCTTCTTTCCTTAAATATTGCAAAAACTTAATATGTATGCTTTACGATTAATTATAGAACGCAATCAAATAATAACAATAGTTTAAAAATAAATTATTGTGGTATTTCTAATAGTTCTAAGTGTAAGTGTACAGTTATCGAAAAGGTTGCATCTATAAAGTATTTGGGGGTTGTTATGGACCAACACTTGAACTGGCACTGTCAAGTTGAATATGCGAGTAATAAGATACGGAAATTAATTTGGATATTTAGGAAACTAAGACATGTCACCTCTAAAAAACTACCTAATCAAATATATATTGCATTGGCACAATCCATAAAAGGGTACCGTATCTCAGTCAGGGGAGGTGCAGCTAAATCAAAATTATTAGTAATCGAAAGACGTCAGCGTTGTTTGCTCAAAGTTATGTATTTTAAACCATTTCGATTTCCAATTGAAGAACTTTACAGGTTGAGTGAGCTTCTTTCAATAAGACAGATATATATCCTATCAATAGTTTTACGGACACACAAATCTTTGCCTTTTAACTCAGAAATAATGACGAGAAGAAGAAAAGATAGGGTACCAGTAACTAGATACGTAAAAACCAAATTTGCTCAGCGTCAGTTCTTATCGCAATCTACTCATCTCTACGATAGACTGAACAAAGATTTGGATTTATATCACTTGAACACATACAAATGTAAACAAATAGTTACAAATTACTTATATACTAAAACATATAACGACACAGAATGTTTATTGCAATATGCTAATTGATTTAATTTCATATTTATTATGTTGATATGTCGAAATAGGTTTTGGTGAATGAGAACTGTGACAATTTATACGAACTTACACATTCACACTCACACAATAAACATATATATTTACACAAACGCACACACACACACACACACACACACACACACACACACACACACACACACACACACACACACAAACACGCCCTCATGCTTTTATTTAAAATTCAGAATTAATCTATTTCAGGTAATATGTAAATTGAAAATATTGATTGTTGTTTTGCCTCGTTTTTCACTCTAAACTAATGTTAACATTATTTTTTTTATAAGTGTTTTTCATTTAAAGATATTTAGTAAAGTAAGGAAGAGCGGGGCAACCTGGCTCAAGTATTATTATTACTTAATAGGATGGTCCCAAT
This sequence comes from Parnassius smintheus behrii, assembly GCA_036936625.1. Classification (NCBI taxonomy): domain Eukaryota; kingdom Metazoa; phylum Arthropoda; class Insecta; order Lepidoptera; family Papilionidae; genus Parnassius; species Parnassius smintheus. The sequence goes on along the minus strand of JAUPFT010000012.1, from coordinate 19,247,209 downwards.
CTCTGTTTACAGTTCCAAACCACTGTGTTGTGAAATAAAGATTTTTTTATTATTTTTATTTTAAAAAAATACAATTTATTGTGCGCCTTACCTGCGTATAGAAAATATCGGTAACTCATAAAAATCAAACACAAAATTTAACATAAAATATTATGACATACTTATGTAAGATTCATGTGATAGATGCATAATTATAGGTGATTTTAATTTTATGACTGTGCACATCCGTAAATTGTCTCAATATAATTGTATACGTAACTTAAATGGGAGATGGTCAATAAACCAGGTTTTTTCTAATAACTCCGAGTGGTCTAGTGGCGGAGAAATGAAATTACTATTTATGTGCAAACGACTGTTGTATCAAGTATTGAATATGGAATACGGAATATGGAATATGGAATGAATTTTACGTCGACCCAGTCTATATTTATATGACCGGCTACGTCGTTAGTTAACCAATAGTAACAATTTTTATTTGCCTAGCCAATTACAATACATACATTATGATCAATAAAGATTATTTAAAATACAACTATTATGTACGTTGATTTGCCGGCGTGAGACTCGTTTTTTTTTTGCGCCCGAAGCAATTAAAGGGCTACCCTATACGTAGGGAGGAATGCATTACGCATACCACGATAGCCGGTCTATCGTGGTAATGAGGGACTCACTGTCCTACCGGGGACCCTAAGTGATACCCTCTAAAAACCGCCTTTGGGGACAGGCAACTGGCTGATTAAGCTGTATTGTGCCTTATCATGAGCGACCCTCTTTTGGGAGGGGAGGCCGCAGGCGGCTAAGAGCCGCTGAGGGAGTGCCTACGAAGGCAAAATAATATTAGTTAATAAAATAATAAATAATTTTATTTAGAATTGGCCTGAGCCGCTAGGAGGCAGTTCAGGTCGTTTGTCAGTTTATTAGGCGGGTCCGAGAGAGAGTTTCTCGGCCTGCGGACTCGATAGCGAGAGGGGGGTGGGGCTGCATAAGTAGCTGCCTCACAAATTAGATGGTTTGGATGCGACTCTGAGGCTTTGAAGAAGTTCTCAGAGAGTTTTTTGAGAAATTGTTGAATTGTTGGGAGCTCTAGGTCCCGATGAAGGTCGGCGTTACGGACGTACCAAGGTGCGTTCGCAGCTCGACGACAGAAAAGGTTTTGAACTATTTGGAGTTCATTAATAATTTTGGGGTTTGCGTGGGCAAAGACGGGGCCCGCGTAGGACATGACTGGTCGTATACAGACCTTATAAAGGGTACGCTTGTTTCGAAGGGACATTTTACTGTGTCTGCCCAACATACTGTTGAGCCTACTCAGATAAAACCGTGCGTGACGGGTGACTCGTTTGACGTGGGGCCTAAAAGTGAGCCCTGTGTCTAGAGTGACACCTAAATATTTGGCGGACGTATGCCAGGGGACAGGTGTCCCTAGCATACGTATTGGTGGAGTGTTTTTGAGACGGCGTCGTTTATAATCGAAGTGAACGGCGGAGCTCTTCTCCGGGTTCACATCGATGCGCCATTTTTTGAACCAAGCTCCTAGGTCATCAACTGACTTTTGGATCTTGTTCCGTATGAAGGGTAGTGAGACACCTTTGCAGTAGATGGCAGTGTCGTCTGCAAAGAGGGAGAGTTGAACACCTTTCGACGGGATGGGAATGTCGTTGGTGAACAGGATGTACAGCAGAGGAGCAAGTACTGAGCCCTGAGGGACACCAGCCTTGATAGTTCGCTGTGAAGATAGCGTGCCTTCGTGTCTGAAACGAAAGGTACGATGTTCCAAATAGGAGGCCACGAGACGAACTAGATGATCGGGGAGACCTATTTTGTAGAGCTTGTAGATGAGGCCTGTGTGCCAGACTCTATCGAAAGCTTTGGCTATATCGAAGAAGACCGCGATGGTCTTATGACGGCGAGGATAGAAACCGCTGAGGATATATTCCACAATGCGGTGAACTTGTTGGGGACATGAGTGTTTGGCTCGGAAACCGAATTGATGGGGAATGATAAGAGGGTCGCCGTCTGTGGGAAACAGATAGCGCCTCATACGCGTTTGGATGACTCTTTCGAAGAGCTTGCCCATTGCCTTGAGGAGGCTAATGGGGCGATGACTGGAGGGGAGGTTGAGAGGCTTGCCTGGCTTGGGAATTCCAATCACAGTTGCCTCTTTCCACGTAGTGGGAAAATAACTAAGGTTGAAGCAGGCGTTGAAGATAATAGATAAAAAGATTAATACCTGCTCAGGAAAGTGTTTTAGGACTTGGTTGGAGATGCCATCCGCGCCCGGAGCCTTTTTAGGCTTAAGTCTTTTGATGAGGGATGAAATCTCATCATTGGACACAGAGATAGGTTCGGAGGCCGTAGGGGGTGAGTTCCGGCGGCGGACCTCATCCTCCACGTGAGGACGTGTGAGGGGTCGACGGGTTGAGAACTAGGAGAGCATTGAGCGGCAATGCTATCTGCAAAGCACTCAGCCTTTTCCTCGTCCTCGAAGGCAACCGTGCCGTCGGGACGGGAGAGAGGGGGAGTGTGGGTGATAGCGTCTATGCGGAGGGCTCTAGCCATCTGATAGTACGCTGTGTGAGATGGAGAGATATTCTCCATGAGCTTACTCTTTTCGAGATCTCGAAATTCAGAGAGGCGGAAGCGGAGTTCTCGTTGAAGACGATTGGCCGCGCGCCTATATTCGGGGGTGGGATATTTTGCTGCTCTCCGGAAAGCAGCTTTTTTGGCTTTTAATAGGTTGCTAATATGTAGGTGAAGCCCACTATTGTTAGCAACCGGGACGACCCTTTCGTTCTCCTTAAGGGAGGATTTAATAAGGGTGGAGAGTGAATCGACCGCGGTGTCGATTTTTTCGGGACTGTCTAAGTCCGACGGTATGGAGATGGTAGAGTCCTGTGCTTTAGCTAGGGACTCCTTGAATCCCTTCCAGTTAGTGAAGGTTTTCGTGTGTGTTGGAGGAGGTGGCTGATGGCCAAGAATGAGGGAGACCGGTCGGTGATCTGATCCTAGATCGTCTAGTGTCTCGATTGCTCTGAGATTGAGAGAAACTCCTTGGAGTAACGCAAAATCTAACACATCGGGTGCGTGATCGGTGTTATCGGGAAAGTGAGTAACACCGAGAGGACTATGGACGGTAATATCAAGAGACTGCGTGATATCGAGCAGTATCTTGCCACTTGGGGACGTATTGCGGCATGTCCATTCAGTATGCTTGGAGTTACAATCTCCAAACATAATGACTGAATTGCCCAAGGATAAAATGGCCTCAAAATCTTTTTTGGGGGGATAGGTTCCTGAAGGAATGTAACAGGAGGCTATGAGGATGGACTGATGTCCAGTCATAGCTAGCCTGCATACCGTGGCTTCCATGTTGGTAAGCTGCGGAGTAGAAATGGGCGAGCAATGAAGTGTCTTCTTGTAATAGATGGCCATTCCGCCGCCTCGGCGGTCGGGTCTATCGTTACGAAGAAGAGAGAAGTTTTTAATAGAAAGGCCTCTAGTGTCCTTAGCTTTGAGATTAGTTTCATGTAGGAGGAGGAAATCGACTTCACGATTCCGAAGAAAGAGCTTAAGCTCTGGGAGGTTATTTCGCAAGCCGCGAATATTAAATGATACAAGCGATAAACCCTTAGGTTTGATACGACCGTGGGATTTTGGTAGGTTAATTTGCTCAGACATTGGAGTTAAGTTAATTAAGTTAACTTAACTTACAATGCTAACAGAAGGTTATTGTGTTCTGCAAGAACGAGAAGGCGTTCTTGGGGGGTCTTCGCCGCGCGCAGTTGGCGTGCTACAACGGTTATTTCCCTAACATCGATATTCCTAATAGCGGAATATAGCGTGTTGTAGTCGTCGGGTGTGGGCTCTGCTTCATGTGCGTACGAGGTTGTCCGCGGTGGGTCTGCCTTTTTGGGCCCCCAGGGAAAGACTGGAGGCTGCATTGGCTTGGAGAAGCCCGAAGGGGGCCGAATTATCCCCTGAGGAGGCCTAGGGGGACCCTGAGAGGGTCGAGAGAAGCCATGGATAGGCTGAGAAGGGCCCTGACGGGGCCGTGGTTGGAGGGCCGGGAATGAGCGGTCATTGACCGGCGGTGGAGCTTGCCTACTAGGGCGAGGTTGAGGTGCGCGGGGGCAATCATAATCATAATCATAATCATAATCATAATTTATTTGCAGAAAACATTTATAATTGGCCGGGTGTCCTGTCTGCTTGCACAGGACACATGCGGGCGGGGAATCGGCGTCTTTGGGCCGGGGACACTCTTTCGTGTTATGTGGTTCGAGGCACTTTACGCACCTGGGTGGGGCGGAGCAGTTGGCCGCCGCATGGTCATAAAGTTGGCAGCGGTGGCACTGCGCCGGGAAACCGGGCCTATGTGAGACTCGTGTTATCTTCTTGTATTTACGTCGCTAGACTGGGCTAGCGCACGCGCCAGTTCCGTTTGCGCACCGCTCCGTCAGTCCGTCGTCCGCGCTTCATCCTCGTGCGGTAGTGCAACGTCTCACCCGCGCGCCCCGCTCTCCCCGGCTAACACCAGCCGAGCAGTCACCGTTGGTGAGTCATCTTTCCTAGCACCGTTCTTGCCCCCTCGCTCCGGCGAGGAGGTCTGACCGATAGTCTTGCTTTGCATTGTTATTTTATTGTTTCTTGTTATTTTTATTGTTTATGTTTCTTGTTACTATTTTGTTAATATTGTGTTACTGTTTGTTGGAATAGGCGTCACTTGCTCTTTTCAGAGCAAGCCCTTTGTTCTTCTCTGGACAAAGGGACCCCAGTTCTTAGAATACAGCGCTAACCTCCCAGTCCACTTAACATGTATACCATAGACATAAGCCAAATTGTGAACCAAATTATGGCCATCATCCGTCAATTTGGCCAAGATCAAGGAGTGGCCGTCAATATCGACGAAACCACTCTCCTCAGGGCTCTTGTCCCCATTGCCGCTTAGGCATGTAACCCTCCGTCCGCCGTCGCGGCATTCTTAGCGGAAAATGACTCCGAAGCCATGGAGCACTCGGACACCGTGTCTGAAACTTCGTCCACCCGTAAGAGGGCCCCTCCTACGTCAATCTCCTCATCCAGTAGCTGCTCCTTGAACTTATCAGAGTCTGTTCAATCATTGAAATAATACTAGTTTTTACGGAATTTATCGCGTATATTTAACGTTTTAATACCCGACGTTTCGAGAGCTTTACAGCACCCATGGTCACGGGAAGGACTGAGATGTTCAACGTCCAGATGTCATAGTTAACCGCGGTTACCATAGATTAAAATTTAATTTTGTTCCGATCTACACACTATGAACTTATGGTATCATGAAGTCTTGCAGTTGTATGCTTGGGTTGGGATTTAATTTTATTTATTGTAGGATCCCAAGCAGATGGTAGCACCCAGCCATCTTCTCTATTGAAATTAGGATGTTTTTTGATTTCAATAGCCTCGCGAATCATCCTTGGAAGGAATCGGTGTTCTTTACCGAGGATTTGTGGTCTATCAAATCCGATGTAGTGACGGGGGCGATCCTGTGCATGTTCACAGACTGCAGACTTCCCGGAGCGTCGATTCTTCACATCAGCTATATGTTCTTTGACGCGGGTTTTAATTGATCTTTTAGTTTATCCTATGTAGGAGAGACCACATTCACAATCAAGCTTGTACACTCCTGCATCTTGCAGAGGGACGTTACACTTGATTGATGGTAAAAACTGACCAATCTTCTTCGGCGGCTTGAAGTATGTTTTGATGGAAGTGCGCTTCAAGATGTAGCCAATCTCGTCAGTGACTCCTCTAACATATGGCAGTACAGCAGGTACACGCTCGACTGTGGCCGGCTTCACTCGTTCTCTGTGACGTAGGCGCGGGACCCGAAGCTTGTTGTCATTTAAAAACTTGCTTGACGTGTTGGAGCTCGGCAGCCAGGCGTTTACTGTCACAGATCCCTCGTGCTCTCTGAAACAAAGATTTACCCACGGTAGCTAACTGTGAAGGATGGTGGTGAGAATCACCGTTCAAATATCTATCTGTATGGGTCTTTTTTCTATACACAGTATGGCTCAAGGTGTTATCAGGATTCCGAATTACTAACACATCTAGAAAAGCTAAGGAATTGTTTGCCTCTAACGCTATTGTGAACTGAATTTTAGAATTTATAGAGTTAAGATGGTCTAAAAATGCAGTTACTTTATCTAAAGGTAGAATTGTGAAAGTGTCGTCTACGTACCGCTTGTAGAGTCTTGGATTTATGGGAGAAGTAAGCAGGGCTCTCCTCAAAGTCTTCCATGAATATGTCGGCGACAATGGGAGATACAGGTGAGCCCATCGCCACACAATCTACTTGCTTGTAGAACTCCTCCTTCCACAATAAGTAGCCAGATGTAGGGCAGTGTCTGAGTAATACTGCATATTCTACGGGCATGTTGTTTTCTTCCAGCCTTCTAGTTACAATTGAGATGCAGTCTTCAACAGGTAAGCATGTAAACAATGACTGCACATCAAAACTGACCATAGTTTCATTGTCTGCCAGACGCAGGTCTTTAATCTCGCTGACAAAATGGTAGGAATCCTTTATGTGTGCTTTTGTGTGTCCCCTGAGCGGTGGGAGTATTTTCGCTAAGTGTTGAGCCAATCTGTAAGTTGGTAAATCGATTTGGCTCACTATGGGACGTAATGGAGAATTGGGCTTGTGTATTTTTGGTAACCCATACAACTTTGGTGATTTTGCGCACGTAGGTATTATCCATTTTACGTCCAGATTTAATTTTTAGGAGTGTTTCTTTATGAGGTCACTAGTTGTTTTTAGTGTGCTATTTGTTGGGTCATTTTTAACCTTTTTATAAGTACTTACATCCGACAAAAGTTCTTGTATTTTAGAATTATAATCTGACGTATCCATGACTACCGTGGCGTTTCCCTTATCTGCGCGGAGAATCGTAAGTTCTGGTTTATTGCGTAGGTTCTTTAACGCTATAAATTCGGCTCTGGGAAGATTCGTTTAGGCACTGAACATCGACGTAACATAGACGAAATGTCTTGACGTATCGCCTCCAAATCTTCTTTCCGCATATTGTTTTTAAATAAACAGTCCTCGACGCTACAGATAATTTCTTCGTACGGTAATCTGCGCGGACTTATAGCATAATTAAGTCCTTTGGATTAAACCTTAATTGTTGCATCATCCAGTGTTTGTTTTGACAGATTATAGAACGCGATTAATCTATGATCTGTGTTTGTCAATGGTTGCTTTTGGTTCTGGCATTGATTCGGATGTTTGACATTTGACTTGTTCGTTAATTTTTGATATTTCTCTATATGTTTGTTTTTGCATTCGTTATATTTACTAATTTCGCGTTTATTTAATGTTTCCATGCAAAAATTATAATCAAACGTCGGTAAAACTTTCTTTAATTCACTGGATGATGTGTCTATGGATTTATTGATGTCATATAGATCGGAGCGTTTTTGTTGGATTACCGCCCGTAACAACTTTTTACTCGCCTGATTTAAGATCTTAGCGCTTCCTCGAATGTCCTTTTTGGTGGATATATTGACACACGTAGGAATGAGATTATGGTCTCGGGATCTCTTCAAGAAATTTAAGGCTGTTAGATATCTTGCGCGCTTAGTCTTTAGATCTTCTAATCGGCGTATTCTATTTGCAATTACCAGTCCGTACTGGTTTATATAATGATTTCTTATATTAACGCGAACACTACACATTGAAATAATACTAGTTTTTACGGAATTTATCGCGTATATTTAACTTTTTAATACCCGACGTTTCGAGAGCTTTACAGCACCCATGGTCACGGGAAGGACTGAGATGTTCAACGTCCAGATGTCATAGTTAACCGCGGTTACCATAGATTAAAATTTAACTTTTGTTCCGATCTACACAGTATGCACTTATGGTATCATGAAGTCTTGCAGTTGTATGCTTGCGTTGGGATTTCATTTTATTTATTATAGGATCCCAAGCAGATGGTAGCACCCAGCCATCTTCTCTATTGAAATTAGGATGTTTTTTGAGTTCAATAGCCTCGCGAATCATCCTTGGAAGGAATCGGTGTTCTTTAGCGAGGATTTGTGGTCTATCAAAACTGATGTAGTGACGGGGGCAATCCTGTACATGTTCACAGACTGCAGACTTCCCGGAGCGTCGATTCTTCACATCAGCTATATGTTATTTGACGCGGGTTTTAATTGATCTTTCAGTTTGTCCTATGTAGGAGAGACCACATTCACAATCAAGCTTGTACACTCCTGCATCTTGCAGAGGGACGTTACACTTGACTGATGGTAAAAACTGACCAATCTTCTTCGGCGGCTTGAAGTATGTTTTGATGGAAGTGCGCTTCAAGATGTAGCCAACCTTGTCAGTGACTCCTCTAACATATGGCAGTACAGCAGGTACACGCTCGACTGTGGCCGGCTTCACTCGTTCTCTGTGACGTAGGCGCGGGACCCGAAGCTTGTTGTCATGCAAAACTTGCTTGACGTGTTGGAGCTCGGCAGCCAGGTGTTTACTGTCACAGATCCCTCGTGCTCTCTGAAACAAAGATTTACCCACGGTAGCTAATTGTGAAGGATGGTGGTGAGAATCACCGTTCAAATATCTATCTGTATGGGGTTTTTTTCTATGCACAGTATGGCTCAAGGTGTTATCAGGATTCCGAATTACTAACACATCTAGAAAAGCTAAGGAATTGTTTGCCTCTAACGCTATTGTGAACTGAATTTTAGAATTTATAGAGTTAAGATGGTCTAAAAATGCAGTTACTTTATCTAAAGGTAGAATTGTGAAAGTGTCGTCTACGTACCGCTTGTAGAGTCTTGGATTTATGGGAGAAGTAAGCAGGGCTCTCCTCAAAGTCTTCCATGAATATGTCGGCGACAATTGGAGATACAGGTGAGCCCATCGCCACACAATCTACTTGCTTGTAGAACTCCTCCTTCCACAATAAGTAGCCAGATGTAGGGCAGTGTCTGAGTAATACTGCATATTCTACGGGCATGTTGTTTTCTTCCAGCCTTCTAGTTACAATTGAGATGCAGTCTTCAACAGGTAAGCATGTAAACAATGACTGCACATCAAAACTGACCATAGTTTCATTGTCTGCCAGACGCAGGTCTTTAATCTCGCTGACAAAATGGTAGGAATCCTTTATGTGTGCTTTTGTGTGTCCCCTGAGCGGTGGGAGTATTTTCGCTAAGTGTTGAGCCAATCTGTAAGTTGGTGAATCGATTTGGCTCACTATGGGACGTAATGGAGAATTGGGCTTGTGTATTTTTGGTAACCCATACAACTTTGGTGATTTTGCGCACGTAGGTATTATCCATTTTACGTCCAGATTTAATTTTTAGGAGTGTTTCTTTATGAGGTCACTAGTTGTTTTTAGTGTGCTATTTGTTGGGTCATTTTTAACCTTTTTATAAGTACTTACATCCGACAAAAGTTCTTGTATTTTAGAATTATAATCTGACGTATCCATGACTACCGTGGCGTTTCCCTTATCTGCGCGGAGAATCGTAAGTTCTGGTTTATTGCGTAGGTTCTTTAACGCTATAAATTCGGCTCTGGGAAGATTCGTTTAGGCACTGAACATCGACGTAACATAGACGAAATGTCTTGACGTATCGCCTCCAAATCTTCTTTCCGCATATTGTTTTTAAATAAACAGTCCTCGACGCTACAGATAATTTCTTCGTACGGTAATCTGCGCGGACTTATAGCATAATTAAGTCCTTTGGATTAAACCTTAATTGTTGCATCATCCAGTGTTTGTTTTGACAGATTATAGAACGCGATTAATCTATGATCTGTGTTTGTCAATGGTTGCTTTTGGTTCTGGCATTGATTCGGATGTTTGACATTTGACTTGTTCGTTAATTTTTGATATTTCTCTATATGTTTGTTTTTGCATTCGTTATATTTACTAATTTCGCGTTTATTTAATGTTTCCATGCAAAAATTATAATCAAACGTCGGTAAAACTTTCTTTAATTCACTGGATGATGTGTCTATGGATTTATTGATGTCATATAGATCGGAGCGTTTTTGTTGGATTACCGCCCGTAACAACTTTTTACTCGCCTGATTTAAGATCTTAGCGCTTCCTCGAATGTCCTTTTTGGTGGATATATTGACACACGTAGGAATGAGATTATGGTCTCGGGATCTCTTCAAGAAATTTAAGGCTGTTAGATATCTTGCGCGCTTAGTCTTTAGATCTTTTAATCGGCGTATTCTATTTGCAATTACCAGTCCGTACTGGTTTATATAATGATTTCTTATATTAACGCGAACACTACACATTGAAATAATACTAGTTTTTACGGAATTTATCGCGTATATTTAACTTTTTAATACCCGACGTTTCGAGAGCTTTACAGCACCCATGGTCACGGGAAGGACTGAGATGTTCAACGTCCAGATGTCATAGTTAACCGCGGTTACCATAGATTAAAATTTAACTTTTGTTCCGATCTACACAGTATACACTTATGGTATCATGAAGTCTTGCAGTTGTATGCTTGGGTTAAGATTTCATTTTATTTATTATAGGATCCCAAGCAGATGGTAGCACCCAGCCATCTTCTCTATTGAAATTAGGATGTTTTTTGATTTCAATAGCCTCGCGAATCATCCTTGGAAGGAATCGGTGTTCTTTAGCGAGGATTTGTGGTCTATCAAAACTGATGTAGTGACGGGGGCAATCCTGTACATGTTCACAGACTGCAGACTTCCCGGAGCGTCGATTCTTCACATCAGCTATATGTTATTTGACGCGGGTTTTAATTGATCTTTCAGTTTGTCCTATGTAGGAGAGACCACATTCACAATCAAGCTTGTACACTCCTGCATCTTGCAGAGGGACGTTACACTTGACTGATGGTAAAAACTGACCAATCTTCTTCGGCGGCTTGAAGTATGTTTTGATGGAAGTGCGCTTCAAGATGTAGCAAACCTTATCAGTGACTCCTCTAACATATGGCAGTACAGCAGGTACACGCTCGACTGTGGCCGGCTTCACTCGTTCTCTGTGACGTAGGCGCGGGACCCGAAGCTTGTTGTCATGCAAAACTTGCTTGACGTGTTGGAGCTCGGCAGCCAGGTGTTTACTGTCACAGATCCCTCGTGCTCTCTGAAACAAAGATTTACCCACGGTAGCTAACTGTGAAGGATGGTGGTGAGAATCACCGTTCAAATATCTATCTGTATGGGGTTTTTTTCTATGCACAGTATGGCTCAAGGTGTTATCAGGATTCCGAATTACTAACACATCTAGAAAAGCTAAGGAATTGTTTGCCTCTAACGCTATTGTGAACTGAATTTTAGAATTTATAGAGTTAAGATGGTCTAAAAATGCAGTTACTTTATCTAAAGGTAGAATTGTGAAAGTGTCGTCTACGTACCGCTTGTAGAGTCTTGGATTTATGGGAGAAGTAAGCAGGGCTCTCCTCAAAGTCTTCCATGAATATGTCGGCGACAATGGGAGATACAGGTGAGCCCATCGCCACACAATCTACTTGCTTGTAGAACTCCTCCTTCCACAATAAGTAGCCAGATGTAGGGCAGTGTCTGAGTAATACTGCATATTCTACGGGCATGTTGTTTTCTTCCAGCCTTCTAGTTACAATTGAGATGCAGTCTTCAACAGGTAAGCATGTAAACAATGACTGCACATCAAAACTGACCATAGTTTCATTGTCTGCCAGACGCAGGTCTTTAATCTCGCTGAAATGGTAGGAATCCTTTATGTGTGCTTTTGTGTGTCCCCTGAGCGGTGGGAGTATTTTCGCTAAGTGTTGAGCCAATCTGTAAGTTGGTGAATCGATTTGGCTCACTATGGGACGTAATGGAGAATTGGGCTTGTGTATTTTTGGTAACCCATACAACTTTGGTGATTTGGCGCACGTAGATATTATACATTTTACGTCCAGATTAAATTTTTCGGAGTGTTTCTTTATGAGGTCACTAGTTGTTTTTAGTGTGCTATTTGTTGGGTCATTTTTAACCTTTTTATAAGTACCTAATCCGACAAAAGTTCTTGTATTTTAGAATTATAATCTGAGGTATCCATGACTACCGTGGCGTTTCCCTTATCTGCGCGGAGAATCGTAAGTTCTGGTTTATTGCGTAGGTTCTTTAACGCTATAAATTCGTCTCTGGGAAGATTCGGTTTAGGCACTGAACATCGACGTAACATAGACGAAATGTCTTGACGTATCGCCTCCAAATCTTCTTTCCGCATATCGTTTTTAAATAAACAGTCCTCGACGCTACAGATAATTTCTTCGTACGGTAATCTGCGCGGACTTATAGCATAATTGAGTCCTTTGGATAAAACCTTAATTGTTGCATCATCCAGTGTTTGTTTTGACACATTATAGAACGCGGTTAATATATGATCTATGATATTTCTATAATCTGTCAAAACATTAATCTATGATATTTCTATAATCTGTCAAAACAAACGCTGGATGATGCAACAATTAAGGTTTTATCTAAAGGACTCAATTATGCTATGAGTCCGCGCAGATTACCGTACGAAGAAATTATCTGTAGCGTCGAGGACTGTTTATTTAAAAACAATATGCGGAAAGAAGTTTGGAGGCGATACGTCAAGACATTTCGTCTATGTTACGTCGATGTTCAGTGCCTAAACCGAATCTTCCCAGAGACGAATTTCTAGCGTTAAAGAACCTACGCAATAAACCAGAACTTACGATTCTCCGCGCAGATGAGGGAAACGCCACGGTAGTCATGGATACCTCAGATTATAATTCTAAAATACAAGAACTTTTGTCGGATGTAAGTACTTATAAAAAGGTTAAAAATGACCCAACAAATAGCACACTAAAAACAACTAGTGACCTCATAAAGAAACACTCCGAAAAATTAAATCTGGACGTAAAATGGATAATACCTACGTGCGCCAAATCACCAAAGTTGTATGGGTTACCAAAAATACTCAAGCCCAATTCTCCATTACGTCCCATAGTGAACCAAATCGATTCACCAACTTACAGATTGGCTCAACACTTAGCGAAAATACTCTCACCGCTCAGGGGACACACAAGAGCACACATAAAGGATTCCTACCATTTTGTCAGCGAGATTAAAGACCTGCGTCTGGCAGGCAATGAAACTATGGTCAGTTTTGATTTGCAGTCATTGTTTACATGCTTACCTGTTGAAGACAGCATCTCAATTGTAACTAGAAGGCTGGAAGAAAACAACATGCCCGTATAATATGCAGTATTACTCAGACACTGCCTTACATCTGGCTACTTATTGTGGAAGGAGGAGTTCTACAAGCAAGTACATGGTATGGCGATGGGCTCACCTGTATCTCCCATTGTCGCCGACATATTCATGGAAGACTTTGAGGAGAAAGCCCTGCTTACTTCTCCCATAAATCCCAGATTCTACAAGCGGTACGTAGACGACACTTTCACAATTCTACCTTGAGATAAAGTAACTGCATTTTTAGACCATCTTAACTCTATAAATTCTAAAATTCAGTTCACAATGGAGTTAGAGGCAAACAATTCCTTAGCTTTTCTAGATGTGTCAGTAATTCGGAATCCTGATAACACCTTGAGCCATACTGTGTATAGAAAAAGACCCATACAGATAGATATTTGAACGGTGATTCTCACTACCATCCTTCACAGTTAGCTACCGTGGGTAAATCTTTGTTTCAGAGAGCACGAGGGATCTGTGACGGTAAACGCCTGGCTGCCGAGCTCCAACACGTCAAGCAAGTTTTGCATGACAACAAGCTTCGGGTCCCGCGCCTACGTCACAGAGAACGAGTGAAGCCGGCCACAGTCGAGCGTGTACCTGCTGTACTACCATATGTTAGAGGAGTCACTGACAAGATTGGCTACATCTTGAAGCGCACTTCCATCAAAACATACTTCAAGCCGCCGAAGAAGATTGGTCAGTTTTTACCATCAGTCAAGTGTAACGTCCCTCTGCAAGATGCAGGAGTGTACAAGCTTGATTGTGAATGTGGTCTCTCCTACATAGGACAAACTAAAAGATCAATTAAAACCCACGTCAAAGAACATATAGCTGATGTGAAGAATCGACGCTCCGTGAAGTCTGCAGTCTGTGAACATGTACAGGATCGCCCCCGTCACTACATCAGATTTGATAGACCACAAATCCTCGCTAAAGAACACCGATTCCTTCCAAGGATGATTCGCGAGGCTACTGAAATCAAAAAACATCCTAATTTCAATAGAGAAGATGGCTGGGTGCTACCATCTGCTTGGGATCCTATAATAAATAAAATTAAATCCCAACCCAAGCATACAACTGCAAGACTTCATGATACCATAAGTTCATACTGTGTAGATCGGAACAAAAGTTAAATTTTAATCTATGGTAACCGCGGTTAACTATGGCATCTGGACGTTGAACATCTCAGTCCTTCCCGTGACCATGGGTGCTGTAAAGCTCTCGAAACGTCGGGTATTAAAAAGTTAAATATACGCGAAAAATTCCGTAAAAACTAGTATTATTTCAATGTGTAGTGTTCGCGTAAATATAAGAAATCATTATGTAAACCAGTACGGACTGGTAATTGCAAATAGAATACGCCGATTAGAAGATCTAAAGACTAAGCGCGCAAGATATCTAACAGCCTTAAATTTCTTGAAGTGATGCCGAGACCATAATCTCATTCCTACGTGTGTCAAAATATCCACCAAAAAGGACATTCGAGGAAGCGCTAAGATCTTAAATCAGGCGAGTAAAAAGTTGTTACGGGCGGTAATCCAACAAAAACGCTCCGATCTATATGACATCAATAAATCCATAAACACATCATCCAGTGAATTAAAGAAAGTTTTAACGACGTTTGATTATAATTTTTGCATGGAAACATTAAATAAACGCAAAATTAGTAAATATAACGAATGCAAAAACAAACATATTATAGAAAAATATCAAAAATTAACGGCCAAATCAAATGTCAAACATCCGAATCAATGCCAGAACCAAAAGCAACCATTGACAAACACAGATCATAGATTAATCGCGTTCTATAATCTCTCAAAACAAACACTGGATGATGCAACAATTAAGGTTTTATCCAAAGGACTCAATTATGCTATAAGTCCGCGCAGATTACCGTACGAAGAAATTATCTGTAGCGTCGAGGACTGTTTATTTAAAAACGATATGCGGAAAGAAGATTTGGAGGCGATACGTCAAGACATTTCGTCTATGTTACGTCGATGTTCAGTGCCTAAACCGAATCTTCCCAGAGACGAATTTATAGCGTTAAAGAACCTACGCAATAAACCAGAACTTACGATTCTCCGCGCAGATAAGGGAAACGCCACGGTAGTCATGGATACCTCAGATTATAATTCTAAAATACAAGAACTTTTGTCGGATTAGGTACTTATAAAAAGGTTAAAAATGACCCAACAAATAGCACACTAAAAACAACTAGTGACCTCATAAAGAAACACTCCGAAAAATTTAATCTGGACGTAAAATGTATAATATCTACGTGCGCCAAATCACCAAAGTTGTATGGGTTACCAAAAATACACAAGCCCAATGCTCCATTACGTCCCATAGTGAGCCAAATCGATTCACCAACTTACAGATTGGCTCAACACTTAGCGAAAATACTCTCACCGCTCAGGGGACACACAAGAGCACACATAAAGGATTCCTACCATTTTGTCAGCGAGATTAAGGACCTGCGTCTGGCAGGCAATGAAACTATGGTCAGTTTTGATTTGCAGTCATTGTTTACATGCTTACCTGTTGAAGACAGCATCTCAATTGTAACTAGAAGGCTGGAAGAAAACAACATGCCCGTAGAATATGCAGTATTACTCAGACACTGCCCTACATCTGGCTACTTATTGTGGAAGGAGGAGTTCTACAAGCAAGTACATGGTATGGCGATGGGCTCACCTGTATCTCCCATTGTCGCCGACATATTCATGGAAGACTTTGAGGAGAAAGCCCTGCTTACTTCTCCCATAAATCCAAGATTCTACAAGCGGTACGTAGACGACACTTTCACAATTCTACCTTTAGATAAAGTAACTGCATTTTTAGACCATCTTAACTCTATAAATTCTAAAATTCAGTTCACAATGGAGTTAGAGGCAAACAATTCCTTAGCTTTTCTAGATGTGTCAGTAATTCGGAATCCTGATAACACCTTGAGCCATACTGTGTATAGAAAAAAGACCCATACAGATAGATATTTGAACGGTGATTTTCACCACCATCCTTCACAGTTAGCTACCGTGGGTAAATCTTTGTTTCAGAGAGCACGAGGGATCTGTGACAGTAAACGCCTGGCTGCCGAGCTCCAACACGTCAAGCAAGTTTTGCATGACAACAAGCTTCGGGTCCCGCGCCTACGTCACAGAGAACGAGTGAAGCCGGCCACAGTCGAGCGTGTACCTGCTGTACTGCCATATGTTAGAGGAGTCACTGACAAGATTGGCTGCATCTTGAAGCGCACTTCCATCAAAACATACTTCAAGCCGCCGAAGAAGATTGGTCAGTTTTTACCATCAGTCAAGTGTAACGTCCCTCTGCAAGATGCAGGAGTGTACAAGCTTGATTGTGAATGTGGTCTCTCCTACATAGGATAAACTAAAAGATCAATTAAAACCCGCGTCAAAGAACATATAGCTGATGTGAAGAATCGACGCTTCGGGAAGTCTGCAGTCTGTGAACATGCACAGGATCGCCCCCGTCACATCAGATTCGATAGACCACAAATCCTCGCTAAAGAACACCGATTCCTTCCAAGGATGATTCGCGAGGCTATTGAAATCAAAAAGCATCTTAATTTCAAAAGAGAAGATGGCTGGGTAGATGGTAGCATCTGCTTGGGATCCTCTAATAAATAAAATTAAATCCCAACCCAAGCATACAACTGCAAGACTTCATGATACCATAAGTTCATACTGTGTAGATCGGAACAAAAGTTAAATTTTAATCTATGGTAACCGCGGTTAACTATGACATCTGGACGTTGAACATCTCAGTCCTTCCCGTGACCATGGGTGCTATAAAGCTCTCGAAACGTCGGGTATTAAAAAGTTAAATATGCGCGATAAATTCCGTAAAAACTAGTATTATTTCAATGTGTAGTGTTCGCGTAAATATAAGAAATCAGTCTGTTCAATCAGTTATTGATACGACCCCCTTCACGGAAGAAGTTTAAATATGACCAAGATAACCTTGGTGAGTCAATCAAAATAGTTCCGCAGTCTATGGAAGACTTTAGAAATATCACCAAACTCTTCACATCCGAAGGTGTGCCATATCACACCTACTCTCTCCCTGAAGAACGTAAAATCAGGGCTGTCCTCCGCGGAGTTCCATTTGAACTTGCCAACGAGGAAATCCTGGAGGATTTTAAGTCCCAGGGATTCCCAGTTGAGGCTGTGCACAAGATGCACAGCAGTAGGGGCAAGAGGTACTCGCTTGCCCTACTCATTTTGTCCAACGTGCCGGAGGCGAAAGACATATTCCGACAGGTACACACTGTGTGCGGCCTGTCGGGAGTCAAAGTCGATGCCCCCTATAGGCGCGGTTTGCCGGCGCAGTGCCACCGCTGCCAACTCTACAGGCATGCGGCGGCCAACTACTCAGCTCCTCCCAGGTGCGTTAAGTGCCTAGACCCGCACAGCTCGAAAGAGTGTCCTCGGCCCCGCGATAACGAGTACCCACCCACTTGCGTCCTTTGCGGACAGTCTGGCCATACGGCTAACTTCAGAGGCTGCCCTCGCGCGCCTCGCCCCAGTCTCGGCCACAAAGCTGCCAAAAAAGCTCTGCACCGGTCAATGACCGTACATTCCCGGCTCTCCCATCCAAAATGCCCCTTCAAGGCAACTCTCAGTCACCTCAGGACCTATATCGGCCCCCTCAGGAACCCTACAGGCCTCCTCACCTTCGCCCACTAGGGCCCCGACATCAGGCGGAACCCTCTTACGCCGATAACCTAGATACAGTATACACTACTAGCCGCAATATCGACGTAAGAGAGATCGCAATTTTAGCACGCAAACTGCGCGCTTCCCAGTCCCCTTAGGACCGTCTGCTCGCGCTTACCGAGCACCAACACCTTCTAAACTCAATATAATTAGTCATCCCATTCGTAAGCTGCCTTAATTAGGCAGTAATTCTTCCCAGTGGTAGTTGCCCATATTGCTTTGGGCGCAAAAAAAAACGCGCGCGCGTAGTCAGCGAGCGGCGGCGGCGTGGGACACAGCTCTGGAACAGCAAGAAGAAGCGAGCTGCGGCGTTGAAGAAACGGCTTCAAAATGGTCGACGGATACATAATGATAGCGGCGTGTGAAGACAATGTGGCGCTGAATGATATTTGCGGCTGTTTCTTGTTTCCTTATTAGAACTTTAAATATATACGTCAAATTATCTCGCATCAATATGCAGCCCGCAGTATCTCAGTAGCAGGGGGTAGTTAGGAAATAAATGTTGTCTTCACCTTCTGTGTTATGGCAGCAGCAGGGTATATATTATTTATTGCCGATTAGCCTGGCTGCTACATCACTCTCCCCCTAGCGAAAGCGTACTGGAGGCTTGACGACTCGCCCGTGTCTCCTAGTTTTTAAAAAAGGTTTCAACTGGGTTGGTATAGATGATGGATTTTCAAGCTTCCTCACTGGTGGTTGTGATGATGATGAATCCTCTGAAGTATCCCCGTTAATAATATAGGCAGGCTTTAGTCGGTCGATCGATATAATTGTAGATTTCCTTCTGGGTATTGGTAGTTTAAAAGTCTTGCTATTTCGCTCTAATACTTTATACGGTCCATCGTAGGAAGGTTGAAATAGTTTTTTCGGACCCCCTCAAACCCTCAAACGTTTTTCTGAAGTGCTTGATGGCCATGTAAATAGCGAGTAGCTCTCGGTCAGATGTACTGTAGTTACTTTGAGTATCAGAGAACTTCTTCGAAAAATAGCCAAGTGGTTGCAATTTCCCATTGCTGTGTTTATGGAGAACGGCTTCTGCTGAGAGATCGGACGTGTCAATGAAGATAGCAAGGGTTGCTTCGTGTGATGGGTGAGCGAGCAAAGCTGCATTTTGGATCGCAACTTTACAAGCTTCAAATGCATTCGTGGCTTCCTCGTTCCATCCGGTTGACGTTTTATCTTTTTTCTTCGTGTTGTGAAGGTAGGCGTGAAGTGGTGCTTGGATTTCAGTGGCTTTAGGTATGTGTTCGCTGTAAAAATTTATTATCTCAAGAAAACGCCTTAGCTCTTCGATAGTTTTAGGTTTCGCATAATCGATGATTGCTCTGACTTTTTCGTCAGGCGGTTTGATTCCTTCCTTGCTGACGATGAAACGAAGAAATTGAACTTCTTGTTGGCTAAATATGTATTTCGTAGGGTTGATCGTGATTACTATATTTTAACTCATAATAGAGTTTAATTTGTAATTTTGTATGTGTATAATACTCTAATTCATTGTCTTTCACGCAAAATTTACGTAACATATTTATGTGGGTTGATACCTTAATAAATAAACTTTATTATTATTTTTGGGGTATCTATATAATTTTTTCATCTGGTTGGGTTCTATAAATATATAATTATAAATTAAAATGAAAAGATAAATATACATAAATATCAATAAAATAATATAAATACAAAAAAAAAAACATAAATAAATAAGATCCAACCAGATGGAAGGCCTCGGCAGGGGAGAACAAACGGCCGAGGGTTAGGGGAATTAGCCCATTCGCAGAGACGACTAATTTCGGCCGGCAGACCAACCCACATGTCAGTCACCTCGTGAGTCAGGTCCAGATATTTTGTTCGTGTATCTGTTTCGGCTTTCACGAGGTTATCGTCATATGGAATGGTAATATCGACCAAAAATATCCTTGACTGTGCCCAGTCCATCAGCACAATATCAGGCTTATTCGCAAGAATAGTCCTGTCTGTGATGATGGCCCGGTCCCAGTAGAGCCTGGCGCGGTCATTTTCGAGTACGGCTTCCGGCAAGTACTTGTAATACGGCAATTTCCGGTCTACGAGACCGTATTTCAGAGCGAGCTCCTGATGTAGAATTCTGGCTACTAGGTTGTGTCTGTGCAAGTACTCAGAATTACAAAGCGCCGAACAACTGGAGATGACATGCCTAAGCGACTCACCGGGATAGCGACAAGCTCGACAGATGTCGATGGTGCCATCCTTTAGGATGTATCTCGGGCATAGATAAGTCTATGCCCTCAGAGTTAGCATCCCTTCCCCTTTCAACATGGAGGACCGCACACTTATCCGTCCCCAGCTCCATTTCAATAGAATTGCTAAATTCACAAGTGATGTTTAGCAATTCCATAAGATGGGAACGACTGGAGGCGAATAACTCGAGGTCATCCATATAGAAAAGGTGGGTCACTTTTGTACCTCCCTTCCGAAGCTGAAATCCCCTCCCGGAGCCCTCCAGTAAAGTACTGAGAGTGTTCAAAGAGAGGTAGAACCAGATTGGACTCAGACAGTCGCCCTGGAATATTCTTATCCTTATGCGGCTTTCCGCAGCCGTCATCCGCTCGCCCAGATGACAGAGGATCGTACTCCACTGCCCTATACACTGCTCGAGGAAGTCTCGAACTGTACAGTCAATCTTGTACAGCTCGAGGACCCTCTTTAGCCATGTATGGGGCATCGAGTCAAATGCCTTTCTGTAATCTATCCAAGCGGCGGAGAAGTCCCGACGGTTGCGTTTCACCACTTTGCCAATGACCGCGTCAATGAGGAGTGGTTCCTTGATTCCACGACCGCCGCCCCGACATCCATTTTGAGCGCGCGACATCACCAGATTTGAGTCCAGGTGACGAGCGATTCTCGCGCTCAAAATGGATGTTAGTGTCTTGTATATAGTCGGTAGACACGTGATGGGGCGGTATTTGCTCGGGTCTGTGGCACCCTGATCTTTAGTAACCAAATGAGTGATCCCAGTAGTGAAGAGGCTTGGGAGCGACTTCTGGTAGAGAGCCTCTTGAAACTGTCGGGCGAGCACAGCATGACACACCATGAACCCCTTCAGCCAGTAGTGATGCAGCCCGTCAAGCCCCGGACTTTTCCAGTTCGGGGCCCTACGGACCGCCTCAGCTACGTCATCTGGCGTTATGGTGACGGGATCTATGGACGTAATACCCGCACACTGACTCACCACAACTTCCGTCCAAGGGCCCTCGTTGTGGTTTACGGGCTCTGACCACAGGCTGCGCCAGAATGCGACCATGTCGGCCTGAATTGTTGCTGGGCCCGTTCCACTTACTATTGGTCGCTCCAATGATTTGTAGAGCCTCTTCTGATTACTCTGGAAGAGACGATGCTGGTTGACCCGTGTAGACCTCTCGGTATATCGCCGAATCCGCTTTCCCCAAGCAGCGATTCTTTGCTTCAGGTCGTCTATGCGCTCCGTCAGTTTTTGCGTTATATCTGGCTGGGACAAACTAACATTTGTCCCAGCTAACACCATCCTGACGGTGCGCACAATCCTTGGCCTGGTATTGCCTGACCTGAAGCATATCAGTCTACCGATGAGGGCCCTAGCCCTTGCGATACGTTCCTAAATTCTTCTTCTCCATGCTGGGATAGCGCTACTATGGCTTCGCGTTCGACCGCCTTAGCGTACGGACGTGTCAGTACAATCTCCGCATTTTAAATTCATTTAAAGTGTCCCAAGTTAACCCTTTGTCATAAGTGCTATCTATTAGTGTTCGTGGCATATGTGGTTACATATTGTGATAATTTTCGTGAATTTATATTGTTAATTTGTGTATATTTTAAACATTTCTACGAAATATTAATCGTTCAGTGCAATTGATATTATCTGGATTATCCCTGTGCTGAGCTAAGTATTTCTAATTTTAAGTATTTCTTTTAGTTTATTTTACATTTTAGAGTAATATTTCTATAATAGTATTACTTATTTAACTTTATTTCTTCTAACCTTAAATTGAGGTTAATTTGTAAACACGTGGTGAGCACGCCCTTTCAGTTGTCAGTTTCAATTGACGTTTGCGGTTGTCAGATTCAATTGACGTTTGACGTCTGACGTCTGACATCTGACTTTGACGTTTGACAGCTGTCATTGTCATTGTCTCTGGCACTGTATTGCTAGATATAAGTTTTTAATTTACACATAATCTATAATTATTATTATATATATATTTTTTTCCCCTGTTGCTCTTTATTTGGTCTGTTGTTTGGATATTTATTTATAAATGGAAGAGGATGACACGGGTGGTACGGAGTGGCAGCTCATCGAGGATGAGCTCGCCAGGAAGCAAGCTGAGCTTAAGGAACTGGGGCAGATGCGGCGAGAGGCTGGTTTTACACCGCGTACCTCGCTGCGCCGCACCCCCCCGCAAGGGTTTAGCACACCACCGGTTCAACCAAGCACCTCTACTGCTGCAGCTTCAATACCGACGGCCAAAAGGGTGTTAACCTCACCCGAGGACGTGCAGGAGGCAGTCAGGCGCCGCGTTGCAGAGAAGAAGTCAGTGCATCCGCCAGTTAGTGGAATACTAAATAAGCCTATGCCAGCCCCCGCCTCAATTTCAGGAAATGCTTCTCGGTTCAGCTATCCTGATGGCTCCAGTGGCATCTCAGTGCTGGACAAGGTTGCGCTTCTGGAGAGGGTACACGCGGCTCTCAAAGGAATCGCAACTGTTGCCAATGCGAGCAACAAGCTCAACTTGGCTGATAAGACAAGCATTGCCAGCCTCAGCCAAGACATCCTAGCGTACGTGGCAACGCTAGAGATTAGGTACGGCGAAAAGGAACAGGAGGTAACGGCCTTGAAACTCAAGTGTGCGCAGCTGGAGCTTTCGGTTGCTCAAGCCCAGACCCTTCCTGCCCCCACTATCCCCTGTGTGGCCTCTTCAACTTCTTCTGCAGACAGTTATGCCTCCAGATTGAAGCTGCCTAAGGGTAAGCCACCACTCTGTGTCCAGTCCAAGGGCCCGGCTGTAATTGTTTACCCAAATAATGAGTCGATAAAGTCGTCGGACGAGACCAAGACCGAGTTGCAGAAGGCAGTTCACCCTGGCACCCAGGGCATAAAAATCCAGAGTGTACGGAAAGTTGGGAACTCCGGCATTGTGGTACAGACGGCGACTGTCGAGGCTGCCCAGAAATTGAAGGCAGCGGTTCCGCCTTCCTTAAAGGTCTCCGACCCAAAAAGTAGGCGCCCACTGGTGGCAGCGCGCAATTTGCGCTCGGACCCACCAGCTTCTGAATTCTTAGAGGACTTGTACAGGATCAATCTGAGTGATGACCCGGACTGGTCTAAGGACAAGTTCAATGAATCCTGCAGAGTTGCCTTCAAGAAGGGCCGCAGAGATGGACCACGCACCACAGTAGTTATGGAGTGCACATCTGCGTTGCGTGATAAGTTGGTCGGCCTTGGCAGCGTCTTTATTGGTTGGGACGAAGCAGAAATCTGCGATTTCGTACGGTGACATGCTGCTCTAAATGTCAGCAATACGGCCATCCGGAGAAGCATTGCAGGGCGGCATCGATGATGTGCGGCAAATGTGGCGAGACTGGGCATCGTGCCGCAGAGTGCCAGTCGGCTACACAGTGTTGCGCCACATGCAAGCGCTTCAAGCGGAAAGATGCTGACACCCATACCACTGCCGCTCTCAGCTGTCCTGCACGTTTGCATGCGGAACAGCAGTCAGTTAATATGACCCAATATGGATAGGACGATTACCTTTCGCGTAGGTCAGCTAAACTTGCAAGGCTCCAAGGTGGCTACCACTGATCTTCCTGTCATAGCTGGAGAACTGGGGTTGGATCTCGTACTAGTCCAGGAGCAATATCAGCATCCTCGAGTGCTAGGATGTGGCATCAACCCTAAGGCCGGCCTATTACCAGTAAGCTCACGATTTATAGTTACACTTCTACATGACTTATGTAACGAACACTGTGTTGTAGGTCATGTCAGCTGCCAGAGCCTTAGCATGTACGTCGTATCGTTATACTGCCAGTACAGTCATGACATCTCTCTTCACCTGCAACATCTCACACACGTGATGAATCAGCTTTCTGGTCACCCAATACTTATTGGAGTGGACAGTAACGCTCATTCACCAATGTGGCACTGCGAGCGCAGGCAATGGGCAGGTCGCGGCCCCGACACGGAATACCGCAAGTCCCAGATGGAGGGATTCATCCTCGGACGGAACTTGCTGGTGCATAATGTGGAGGGCCAACCGCCAACCTTTCATAGTCCAAACGGCTCATCAAACGTGGATATCACCATCTCCACACGTAGTGTGAGGGTTGCCGACTGGAAGGTGCATGAGGGTGTCAGTGTGAGTGACCACCAGCTGATAACGTTTGGCATTATCCCTGGTGACTCACGGATGTATGATGGCACAGAGTTTTCAGATAACGGCTGTTACTTTCGTGAACGTGGTGTGAACTGGGGAGGATTCTGTTCGACTCTGCACGCCCGCATGTCCCAGCTGAGGCTAACGCGCCCAGCTAATGAAATCTGTGAGCAGTACTCAGCAATACTCCTTCGCTCTTCCTACTGCGAGGGAGCGACTAGGCACACGTACTAAAAAGGAAAAAGAAGGGTACGAATGGTGGTCTCCGGCTCTTGACCGTATGCGAAATGAGGTCTACTGTGCACGTCGCAAGTGGGAGGCTTCACGTCGCGCAGGAGGCCACAGGGAGAAGGCACTACATGATCAACTGCGAGCATTTAGAATACGCTACAAGTTAGCCATGAAGGATGCTGAACTTGCCTTTTTCCGTTCCGTTGCGGAGTCAGGTAACACCGACCCGTGGGGCCTGGCTTACAGAACAGCCAGTGGACGATTTCGTCCACCTCTGAACGTGCTCAGTGGAATGAAATTAGCCGACGGCTATACTAGGACGACCGGAGACACCATGCTTGGTCTCGTCAACGCCTTATGCCCAGACGATAATCTAGCCCGGGACACTGAATACCATCGACAAGTGCGAATCGCTGCTGCATGTGCTCCATCTGGAACTGATGCTACTCCACCAACCAAGGAACAAGTTGGACTCATCATTCGAGAGCTGCCGAACACTGCACCCGGCATTGACGGAATCACGGCTAAGATTGTTAGACAGGCGTGGCGGGTTACTGGCGACGAGATCTGGCACATGTTCAGGGCGTGCATAGTCGAGGGCGTTTTTCCGAATCTGTGGAAGATGGGCAAATTGGTTGTCCTGCCAAAGGGTGGCGACAGGCCGCTCACTGACCCTAAGGCCTACCGCCCGATAACCCTGTTGCCCGTATTGGGAAAAATTTTAGAGCGCGTAATTATTTCCTGCGCTCCATGTCTCTATCGCGGAATCTCCGACGCTCAACATGGCTTTACACGTGGCCGATCAACAGTGACCGCGCTTAACACCATCAACCGCATTGCAAGCGGTTCAACCGAGAACTACGTGCAATTGATCTTTCTGGACATATCTGGAGCATTCGTCAATGCCTGGTGGCCAATGGTCCTACTCAAGGCAAAGCAATGTGGCGTTCCACCTAATATTTACCGTATTTTAACGAGTTACTTCATAAATCGCCGAGTGGGACTGTTTGCTGGAAATCGGGTAGTGTGGAAGGTCTCCACGATGGGGTGTCCTCAGGGATCGGTGCTGGGACCGACCCTGTGGAACCTCCTACTCGATGACCTCCTGAAGCTGCCAAAACCCGAAGGAGTACACTTCGTAGCTTACGCCGATGATGTGACGATCGTGATCGAGGCGTCGTCTCGCTCCGCAATAGAGCGCAAAGCGGCAGCTATGACCGCTGCCGTGTCCGAGTGGGGTGTTCGTAATAGACTAGGGTTTTCTGCCGGGAAGTCACAAACGATGACCTACAAGGGCAAGTTTAAACGTGGGCCAATTATTAAGATGGACGGTGCTACGATCACGAGTGTTTCACAGGCAAAAGCCCTTGGAATAGTTTTGGACGAGGCTAGGTCCTATGTGCAGCATGCATTATATATCGGCGAGAAGGCCGCTGCTTGCTTCGGGAAGACGTCGCGATTGTCTTCATCGACCTGGGGCATATTTCACGCCCTTAGAGTCCTGTATTCAGGGACATATGTGGCAACGTTGACATATGCTGCTGTCGTATGGTACCGACGCTCGTCCCTCTACGTTATCAGAAGCGTACTGATGAGGACGCAAAGATCAGCTTTGATTCTTCTCACGAAGGCTTACAGGACGGCTAGCAACGCAGCGTTACCGGTGTTGGCGGGCGTATTGCCTGCCGACCTGGAAGTTCTTCGCGCGGGACGAGTCGACGAGGAGGGGACGGGTCTGGTCGACAAGGAGCGCAGGAAGAAAAAGCGGGAGATGATGGCGGCTGTCGTTGCCATTTGGCAGGACCGATGGGATTCAAGCCAAGATGGCAGGGACCTTTATAAGTTTTTCCCAGATATCACAGAGCGCCTAATCTTCAGATGGGTCGAGCCCGATTATGCAGTATCGCAGATTCTGGTTGGTCACGGCTGCTTCAATGAGCGTCTCCTGAAATTCAACCTTAGGCACTCCGGTTTATGCCCCTGTGGATCTGCACTGGAGAGTCGTGACCATACATTATGGGATTGTGATCTGTATGTCGAAGAAAGGAACACATTACTGGACAGCATACAAAGAACAGCAATAGGACCAGTTTATTTCCGGGACCTAGTGTGCTGCGAATCCAACTTCAAGGAATTAAGGAGATTTGCGCATGCATGGCATCACAAGAGGAAACAATATGAGGACTAAATAACACGACCAGATAGCTGCTGAACGCGAAGTGTCGTCGCTGTGGAGTCACGCCCCAGAAGGGGGAGAAGTGTAATGTAGAGAAGAGGGACGGATCAGAGAAGTTTGTAGGGAGTCAAGCAAGCGCACGTGGGAAAGAGCCGAGAGCAAGTACCGTGTGCGTCTCCCGAGATTCGGTCCGTATGCCGCAAGGCGGGTAGGACCATGGGATGGTGGAGGGAATAGCCCGATTCCGCTTGCTTAGGGCTATGCGGGGAAGTCGCGGTCGATTTTCGAAAGGCATTCTGCGCGTTTCCACAATCGCCTCCTCCAATGTACTCCTCATTTGCTCTAGTTCCAGTTCCTGGGCGACTGTTCCGTCATCGTTTGAATCAACTACAACTGGCCTATTCACGGCGGCATCCACATTTGCCGTTTGCTCAGCAAGTTGTGGCGCCACATCCTCAGCCGCAGCATTTTCACCCGATGAAAGAACAGCCTCACGTCGTAGCCGTTCGAGTTCGGTGACATCAAATGTATTTGAGCGCAAGATATACCGAACTCAGTCTGCCAGGTTTTGCTCGGTGATGGTTACAGATGGCTCCAGCTTAGCAAAAAGTCGATGCATCCTTGCCCGATACGCAAAACCTCCAGTTTCTCCCCCTTTCGCCCTAAAATACGCCCGCAATGCGTTGCTGTTCATCTGGGCTATCCAACGCATGCGGCGTACTCCACCAGTGGCGGGTGCCGATTGCTGAGCCCGCGAAGACCTTGCCGACACCAAACCAGCTGGTGGGGATGATGGATGCGAGGGGCTGCTGGCTGGTCGTGCAGCACCTCCCGCTCGGCTGGCGGTTCGCATGCGACCTCCAGGCAGCGGCCCTTTGCGCGTTCTTCCGTATTCCATCATCCATTGTGGTGGGCGTCATTTAGCGGGAGACGCCCAGACCCGGCGCTGTTTCATGGTGAGGCCATATGCACAAGCGGGCCTTTGCACCTTCAATTTTTGCCGAGGCACGGCACTAACACCTCTCGGCAAGGTGCTGACTGACTGCGCTGACGTACCGGTTTTGTCACATATTCGTTACGTCAGCGGGCGATGTGGTCGTCACTTCCCTACGCCTATCTATCTATCTATTTATCTATTATTATTATTATTATGTTGTCTTCTAATCGCTGTAGCACGGTGCGTAGATGGGTTTTGTGCGTTTCTTTATCAGTGCTTGCAACAAGGAGATCATCAATGAATGCGAAAACGAAATCCAGTCCATGAAGTACTTCGTGTATGAATCTTTGGAAGGTTTGACCAGCATTCTTTAATCCTGGGGTCATTCTTGGAAATTCGAATAATCCCATTGGGGTAATTATTGCTGTCTTCTCTTTGTCTTCATTGCGTACTCTTATTTGTTGATAAGCTCGGTTGAGATTGATAGTGGAGAATATAGTCTTGTCTGACAGTTGATGAGTAAAATCCTTGACTCGCGGTATTGGGTAGCGGTCAGGAGTGGTAACAGAATTCAGTCTTCTGTAATCTCCACAAACTCGTAAGTCTCCATTCTTCTTCGGTACAATGTGAAGTGGTGATGACCAAGGGCTTTTGCTTGGACGGCATATTCCTTGCTCAATCGTGTTTTCGAATTCCTTTCGAACTTGTTCGTATAGGTGTGGTGCGATTGGACGTGCATGGCAATGAAGTGGTGGTCCATTGGTTTCAATGAAATGCTCAACGTCGTTCTTCGGTGTTAATTTCATTGAAGTTATTCTTGTGATTTCAGGGTATTCTTCGAGGATCTTGTGATTCGATTGTTGAACATCTATGCTTCTTATTGTGAGCAGATTGGTTCCTTGGACGAAAGACTGAGATGCAAGATTGGTTTTCCCGTCGATGCTTCTTCTATTTTTGATGTCGACGATCAACTGGTGATGTTGAAGAAAATCAGCACTGATGGTTGGTTGGCTGACTTTAGCGATAATAAATCTCCATTTGAATGGTCGGCGTAGATTTAAATCCAGCTCCATTGTTTTTTCTCCATATGTAGGAATTACCGTATTGTTTGCTGCATAGAGTTGAAAATCCAGTGGCTTCTGCCTTTGTTTCGGCGGTAACACTGAGATATTCGCTCCGGTGTCGATAAATAAAGTAAGCTTGCTCTTTTTATCGGTGACGAAAAGACGGTAGGACTTTGCTGTTACGCTGGATCCCGTCGCATCGAGCGTATTAGTTAGTTTTCCGTATTTGTATTTTCACTTTTGAATATACACGGTGTTGTGTATTTTCTTGCCTCGAACCCGAAACGTAGATTATAGGAGCAATTTAAGGGGATTTTGATGTTGAGCTTGTTCGACTTCTACTTGCAGAGCGGTTGCGACGAAAAGGTGATCTTTGGTGTTGCTGATTGCGCTGGTTGTACTGTTGCTGGTAAAAGGTGTAATGCTGGGAAGCTTTGAGCGCGGCGACTTCGAACGATAGCTTCTGAATTTCTTCGAGAAGAAACTGGGTATCATTGGCCTTGGTTAAAGTACTTTCGATCATCGATATGTGTGAGCTACTGCTGTTTTCGGTCATCTTGTCCGCCAGGAGTGCCAGTTCGTCGAGCTACGTCTGCATGCTGAATGTTTTGCTGACTGCTAGTACCGATCGAACATGTGGTGGTAGGTGGTTTACCCAAATTAGCCGTAGCGTTTAATTTGGGACTTTATCTCGCGCCAAAGTACGCGTTTTGCGTGGGAGGTATGGGCTTCTGGTCTCCAAATTCAATTTCTTTCTTTTCAACAGGTCCGAAATTTGTTCGATGTCTTGTTTCTCAAGTTGGGCGATCACCATCTGTGCTAGTTGCACTTGGCTCTTCTTTAGACCATTCGTTGCAGCTTCAAAACTAACGAATCAAAGTCGTGGTTTGTTTCTCCAAAACGGTGGTATTCTCAACGATAGAGATATACCGGTGATTTCTTGTTTCTTGACCGGGTTTGATGTATTATGTGTCGGATTTCTTCGCCTCTTGCTCTATAATGACGGCTTGATTGCACTGATTTTATATATACTGTTACGAGCTTGAGGTTCGTGACAATAAAAATTGCCAATAAAATAACCTAAATTAACACTCTAATTTACTTTACACAAATTAAAACTTAAAAACACTAATAATTAATCACACTGATTCACTTTATTCCGCTCCGAAGCTTCGCTTGTGTCGCCAACTCCAATACTTCCCCAATCGCATCTTGCAGCGCCTATTTATATAAATTAGCAGCGAAATATCCAGAATATTCAAGTAAACACGCGCAAGGTACCGAGAGTTCGGGTTTCGACTTCAAGAAGTTTAGTGCTTCGGTTCGAGACTAGATGGCGCTAGTGCCGTCGACTTGAGCGCGTAACACTGCCCCCTCCTAAGACATGCTCGTCCGGAGCATTATCGGCCCCATAATAACGCGCCAAGCGATTCACATGGACGATCTTAGGAGTCCTTCTTGCGCCTTTCTGTAACGGCTCCGCAATGTCAAGGGCTGTCCTATCCCGTGGTGCACCAACATTGTACAATTTTGGGTTATCCTCTACTACGTGTCTGAGGTTCCCGCATGGCCGCACAACTTGTACATGTACGACACCAAGCCTCGACATCGTCACGATAATGGACCCAGTAAAACTGTTCTCGGACCTTCAGTAGAGTTCGTTTACCTCCCAGATGGACTCTTGAACGACCATTATGGCACAGTTGTAAAACATTCGGCACTTTAGCTTTAGGGACAACCATTTGTAAACGACAGCTGTCTCCTCGACCATTGTCCCATTTACGGCACAGGACTCCATCCTGAAGCAGCAAGCTGTCCCATTGGGCCCAATAGCTTTTCGTGGTTGAACTCATCGCTGAGACGTCCCTCCACTTAGGCTTGGTAGCACGGGCCTTCATCCATCCCAGAATCGGCTTGATGTCCGGATCTTCCTGCTATGCATGTCGTAGGCTGACCTTCCACTCGTTGCTGAGGTGGTCTGTCCTGAGCATCCTCACGGATACCACTTCCTTACTCTCTTGCCTACTACAATGGTTGCAATCTTCAGGAAAAGGTCTTCTTGACAATGCATCTGCGTTGCCGTGAGATTTCCCGCTGCAGTGTCTGATAGGAAAGTCGTATTCCTGCTGCTGCTGGGCGGTGCTGTTAGCCGCACTTCCTTTCTGAGACTGTTCACCTTCCCTTCCTAGGCTGTGCTTAGGGCAGCTGGACCGAAGATGGCCCCTTTCCCCCACATCCATAGCACCTAGGGCTGTATCCTTTATTGAGGTCGCGAACCGTAACTGCTGCAACCTCCCTAGCGTGAGGTGAACGACGATCCTGTCGCCGCCAGGCAGTGTCGTTAGCTGCACTACCCTCCTGATATCGTTTACTTTCCCTTTCTGCGCTTCGCTTAGGGCAGCTGGATCGAAGATGGCCCTTTTCCCCACAGCCATAGCACCTAGGGCTGTACCTTTGTTGCGGTCGCGAACTATAGCTGCTGCAACCTCCCTGACACGATGGGAACGATGATCCTGCCGCACGGCTTCCACCTCCAGTGCATGGGCTAAGGCGACCTTAAGCGTCTCGTGGTGCCCGAGCCTCACAGCAGCTCTGACTTCCAGGTCACGGATGCCGTCGATGAATGTCTGCACCAGGTTCCCTTCAATGAGCGCAGATACAGATCGGTATGCTTTTCGCACCAGCTTCTCCACCTCTAGAGCCTACTGCTGCAGGTTTTCGTTGATGCGCTGCACGCGATCTTTAAGCTGCGCACGAAAGACGTGTTCCAGGTGAGCGTCGCCATATCTCACCTCCAATGCCTCAAGGAGCTGCTCGTAGGTTACTTTCTTACCGAGAGCTTCCAACAGAGTTAAGGCTAGGTCGCGCAGGCCTAGGGTGAGTGCAGTCATGGCTTGGCTTTTATTCCAGCCGTTCGCCTCCATGACGGCCTCGAACTGGATTTTACAGACGCTTTTGTTGTGGGCCAACAGATGGCGCCATAAGTTTGTTGTGCGGTTAATTGGAAAGAAGGATGCAATAGAAAAGTAAGGAAAGCAAGCCAGTACATAATTCCCCCCACTTGAAATCGTTTCAGATTTCATGAGTAAATAATCAATAGCAGTTCTCACTATAAAATTAAATACTAAAGAATAGAAGCTAGCTTAGAATAATATTTACCTAACTTACTATAGTATTCACAATTAAATTTTAGTTGCATACCTATTGGAATAGTACATAAGGCAACATAATTTAACAACTAAATCTACCAGCTAAATAACAAAAGGCTATAATATTAATTATGAGAAAAAAATTGACAAGTATTGGTATATTATTGATTTAATGGTAGAGGACACAGTTTATTCACTGGTCTCTTAAGGAGTCCATTAGTAGTGCGTAGGGTGACCACACGCACTACACCGTCTTTGCCGGGATGCACGTCTTGAACTCTACCTGAACGCCACTCTAGTGGTGGTAAATTGCTATCGACAATTAATACAATATCTCCGACGTGAACATTCGGTTGTTCTCGAAACCATTTAGCGCGTTGCTGTAAGGTATGTAGATAATCGCGTTGCCAAATATGCCAAAAAGACTGTGTAATTTTTTGCAACATCTGCCAGCGGGCCCGAGGGGAAACATATTCATTAGAGAGTTCAGGTTCTGGTAACGATATAAGAGGACCGTGGGCCAAAAAATGTCCAGGTGTAAGAATATCGACCTCATTAGGATCCGGGGATAGACAGCACAACGGTCGCGAGTTAAGTACGGCTTCGACTTTAGTAAGGATCGTTATTAGCTCTTCGAATGTCAACACTTGTGACCCTATAACGCGTTTTAAGTGGAACTTCATTGATTTTACACCGCTCTCAAATATGCCACCAAAATTACTCCCGGTAGGAGGGTTCAGTCGCCAGACAATATTTCGTTTCGCAAGACTAGACTCAATCGAATCATTGTTCTTATAAACCATTTGTTGTAGTTCGTTAAGGTAGCGCCGGGCACCAATAAAGTTAGTGTCGCAGTCGGTTACTATGAAGGTACAAAGGCCACGACGAGATACGAAGCGATCTAACGCTGCCAGAAAGGCAGAAGTCGATAGCTCGGTTACTGCCTCAAGATGGATAGCCTTTACTGCAAGGCAAACGAATACACACACGTAGGCCTTGTACGTACGAGCGTTTCGTCTACGACTTTCCTTCACTATGAATGGACCGGCGAAGTCAATTCGCACATTTAAGAAACACCGCGTTGATTGTACTCTAGGCGACGGAAGATTTCCCATTAAAGGTTGGCAAGCAACGGGTTTTACCCTAAAACATGCAATACATTTGGATAAACGCGACGGAATTAAGTTACGATTGCCAAGTATCCAATATCTTCGCTGAATAATCGATTGAAGAGTACGAGGACCGCAGTGTAAGTAATTAACATGAAAATAATCTATAATAAGCAAAGATAAGCGAGACGCCTTTGGCAACAGTACGGGAAGTTTTACGGTTGCGGGTAGATTAGATTGCTCTAGACGGCCCCCCACTAGCAGCAATCCCTCATCATCAATAAAGGGAATCAGTTTTTTAACGGCTTTGGTGGCTTTGATTTCCTCTGTAAGATGAAGTTTTTGTTCATGTCGAACCATATAGACGATAGACTGCTCCAGCTCTGATACACTCAAGAAATTCTTAGTTTTATAGTTTCGTTTGAACGCTGCTACAGCCCGCAAACACCAAGCTAGCACACGCTGAACGCGGGATAGCGTGGAGTAGCGGTCTAAGAGTCCACTAATAAAATCAAGCTCAGTAGAGCCGTTATCCGTTTGAGACACATGAGCAGTAGAGCGCAACTCGGGTACGGAAGCTTGTGATTCCTATTTGAACTTTATTGGCCAAGTGGAGGAATCGTTAGCGAGCCAACTTGGACCTGACCACCACATACAACATGTCGCCAGTTGTGAACCACTGAGACCTCGACTGCAATGATCGGCAGGATTATCATATGTCGATACGTGTAGCCAGCTATCCAAGGATACATCGTCGATGATTTTCGCAACACGATGGGAAACAAAAGTCTTTAGTTTATGAGGTTCCGTATGTAACCATGCTAGAACTGTGCTACTGTCACTAAAGGCAATCACTTTACTGACAGGGATTTTATCTCGCAGCAATTTTTGCATGTGCTTAAGAACTCGTCCTAAAAGTACAGCACCGCAAAGTTCTAGACGGTTAACCGTTAATGGTTTTAGGGGTGCGACTTTTGATTTTGCAATCAGCAGATGCATTCTAAAATGGTTGGCACGAACTGTCCTTAAGTACACACGACATCCATATGCCTTTGAAGAGCCATCACAAAAACCAATCAATTGATAACTTTCGGCGTCATCATATGTAATTCTACGAGTCAGTTTAATCTGTTTAACAAGTTGAATTTCAGAGATAAAGTTGTGCCATTGGTGAGCGACCTCAGGTGGAACGGGTTCATCCCAACTCAGCTGAAGGCACCACATATCTTGAAGCAATAGTTTGGCTATTAGAATGACAGGAGTTAGCCCACCAATTGGGTCATAGATGCGAGCGATATTTGATAATATTGCACGCTTTGTTAAATTGGAATTGAACTCTGAAAACGAATACGTAAAGAAGTCTTCTACGGGGTCCCACTGGATACCCAGAATTTTAAGGATGTGGTCGTGATTTTCATCACAAAAGACCCTGGGTATTTGACAATGTTCAGACGGTAGAGCTGCAATAAATTCGGCCGAATTACTACTCCATTCACGCAGATCAAATTGAGCACAGCTCAGTAGTTTAATAAGTTCATTTTTCAGCTCAAGTGCTTGTTTTAAAGATGGCGCTCCCGTCGTAATGTCGTCCATAAAAGTGTCATGAAGTAAAACGTCAGCTGCTTGAGAAAACTCAGAAGCATGATCGACCGCTAGTTGATGCAGGGTACGAATGGCTAAGTACGGTGAACTAGTTACACCGTATGTCACTGTATTTAATTCGAACGCACGGGATCAGCTGGAGAATTTCTCCACAACACGTGTTGCCACCCTCGGTCTTCCGGACATAAATCTATATTGCGATACATTTTCGAAATATCGGAGGTGAACACGATTGAGTGAAGACGAAATTTTGTCAGTGTATCAACAATGTCGTTTTGTAGCTTAGGACCAGTGTATACGATATCATTTAATGATTTTCCGTTCGTCGTTTTGGCGCTTGCATCAAAAACGACACGTAGTTTTGTCGTAGTACTCTGAGGGCGGAGTACACACTGATGCGGAATTACAAATTTGCCTGATCCAACGTCTGCGGGTTGCATATGCCCCAGATCATAATATTCCGTCATAAAAGCAGAATAGTCCTTTTTTAATTCTACATTGCGCTCAAGTCGCTTTTCGAGTTTGAATAAGCGTGATTTTGCCATATCGAAAGATTCACCCAGATCATCACAAGGATTCCTCAGTAGCAAAGGGACGACGTAACGACCGTCAGGTTTACGTGACACAAGAGTGAAGTATAGTTCCTCACATTTTACCTCTTCGGGGTTCGCTATAAACGTTTTCGGTGGTTCTTCGATCGCCCAAAAACGCTTGACCACGTCATTCAAAAGCCGCGTGGAAGAAACGAGGGAAGACACCATAGGTGGAGAATGAGAGCTGTAATTAATTTTACCAGTGAGCACCCACCCAAAGACACTGTGTAGAGCTACTGGTAAACCAGGACCTATTTCTAGGCGTTGGCCATCATAAATTTTATGGAATAGTTCTGCGCCCAGCAGCAAGTCTATTTTAGTGGGTTTGTCGAACTGTTTGTCTGCTAGAACTAGATGTTTGAAATTTGCACGAACCCCAGAAGGTACTTCTACGACAGGCATTTTACTTGTTATGGTATTCATTATTATAGCATTAATAGTGAAGTTTGGACAATCAGAATCCGTCGGCATTACCACTCATGAAGTTTCACCCTTAATTTGATGCACTACATTTTTTCCTAAGCCTGCTACAGCTAAATTGCAGCGACGAATGGGCAACCCTAAACGTTGAGCGAGTGATAACGTCATAAAACTATCCTGAGCTCCACTGTCAATAAGTATGCGGGCAGTAGTATACTGAGCGGGAGCACCGCAACCGCGCACGCGCACTACACATGTGCCGAGTAGAACGAGAGCACGACTGTGACCAACGTGAGCGCTGGTAGTCACGGTGCTCGCAGTCGCGGTTAAGTCGTCGGCCGCAGCTGCTGTTTTATCGATAGTCCTGTCAGTGGAGCAACACGGAATAACAACAATGGCGGTGCCATCGTGGAGCAACGAATGTTGTCGCTCACCACAAGTTGAGCATGTATTTTTCGAAAAACATTTATTGGCATTTTGATTTAAACGTAAACAATTCATGCAAACATTTTTATTAGACACTAAGCCATATCTTTCAGAAAAAGCAAGTTCTTGAAACTTCGGACATTTGAAAAGCGCATGTGCTGCCCCGCAACACAGGCAATCAGCTGTTTTATTTGCAGCATTTGGACCTATAGCAGTGTTCGAAGGCAATGATGTAGTTTTGTGATATTGTTTATTATTGTGACTATTTCGTGTTCCGGTGGCACGCACAGAATTTTTATGCAACTGTCCTGATTGAAAAACAGAGTCGGAAAAATTACCCGGTTGACTAACTTCTAGCACTTTAACATAACTTTGTAAAAAAATTAATAAATCAGAAAAGGTAGGAATTTGCTCCCCGTTTTGCATCTCGAAACGTTTACGCGTATCAGAATCTAAAACACGTGCAGCTAAATAAAATAAAATAAACTCATCTAGGTTCTTAATTTTCATAGCTTTCAGAGCATTAACGGTTTCATTCAACATATTAGTTAAGTTACGTAAATCGGCATAGTTACCAGACTTCAAAGGAATAAAGCTACAAATTTTATTCAAGTACGTTGCGGCCAAAATTCGTTTATTTTGGAACCGCTCGATAAGAGCTTCAAAAACAATTTGGTAGTTGTCAGACGTAACTGGCACTCCTGTCGCGATTGACAGCGCCGAGCTCGAGAGACACGTCAACAAATAATGAAACTTTTCGATTGACCTTATATTATTGTTTTCATGTACAAGTGTGGAAAATGTATCGAAGAAAGTTTGCCAATGTTCAATGTTTCCATCAAATTTCGGTAATTCGAGTTTTGGTAAACGTGCTTGCGCGTATGGTTTCATACTATGATATGATAATCCGGAAGTCAAACTCGGGTCCGGGTCGCAATGCGCGTCGGCTCGAGTGCGACCCTCGCTTAGAGCAGCCCTGGCGGCATCGACGGCGTAGTACATGTCGTCAAAGGCAATCACGGGCTTCATATCAATAATATCGTCCGGCTTTAATTTTAACTTTAACTCGTTTATTTGATACGTATCATCCAAGAATTCTTTACGCACTAAATCAATACGCTTAAACCTAGCCTCGAATTGAGACGTAGAAGTTGTATCCGTTTGGATATTCTTGGATAAATCATATATTATTTGAATTTCTCGAAATGCATATTCTCTTTGAATAGTAAGCAACTTGAGTTGTCTCTCAAATTCACTAGCGTTCGACTTTGTTTTATCTGTCATTATGTTTGAAGTTATAAATAATAAAACCGTAAATTTAAAACAAACCTAATTTTTTTAACCAACCAATAATGTCGCTATTAATAGGTAGATAGATATATATTGTGCCACGCCTATTGAAACAACGATCAGTATTGAATATGTGGTGTAAAATTTTTAACCTACTACCTCCGTGTTTAGTTACTACAAAATGAATTATAATTCATGTAATCAATATCAGAGAATAATTCTGCCTATTTTTAAATTATATCAAATAAATTTAGTAAGTTGCTTCTTATTATATCGTTCAAATTAAACCAATGAAATGAGTACTTTACTTAACTTTTATTTGTAAATGTTTTTTTTTTAAATGAATTGCTATGAACTGTAATTTTGGAGTTTTCGAATGAATTGAACCCAAAATACCATAGGACATTCGCGCTCGTACGGACCACTATGAATAAAGGTTAGAATAGAAAAAATGCACGGATTGAACTTCTTTTCTTATTGTAGTAATCGCGACACTTCTTACTTGAAATAAAAATAATTAGAAACTTATTTTGGAATTGGTACTTAAAATTTACCTACAGTGAGAGAAAATTAGTCTGGCTCACCAAGAAGGGTAAATGGAATAGGTAAACTCACGGTTAGCGGCAGCGGCGATCAACTTCAACTTAGCTTCAACAATATCTTCGGATGTGGAAGGCTTCAGTCTTCCTTGACCACACTCCTACGTGATTATATAGTCTATGCACACATATGGGTCGACCCGGCACACTCACTAACGCTATTTACATTGATTTTTATATTGGAAGGCTTAGACTAGAACAGCCATTACCGATGCAGTTCGTCTTGAGTCTAGATTACATGTGTGTATCGATCGCGTCTACTTCTTTTACAGACGCTTTTGTTGTGGGCCAACAGATGGCGCCATAAGTTTGTTGTGCGGTTAATTGGAAAGAAGGATGCAATAGAAAAGTAAGGAAAGCAAGCCAGAACAACAAGACTTTTGAAAGAGTGAAGAGATTTAGCACGACGAATATGGAGAGGTAAGGAGTTCCACAATCGCACAGCGGTTACGGTGAAGGATTTCTTGAAAAAAGTAAGAAGAGTGCAACGGTGTAGAGAGAGAAAGATTGACGGAGGAACGAAGGATCCGATTATGGGTAAGAGAATGATACTGGAAACGATTTTTTAATAAAGAGGAGTAGAAAGATTAAACAGCATACTATACAACGCGGAGAGAATGTGAATATTCCTGCGAAGGCGGATCGGGAGCCATTTGAGCTGTTTGCGAAATTCGGAGATATGATCATATTTGCGAAGCCCAAATATAAATCTAATGCATAAATTTTGAATACGCTCAAGCTTATTAAGCTGCTCCTCAGTAATGTCAAGATAACAAATATCAGCATAGTCAAGGATAGGCAGAAGTAGAGACTGAGCGAGCGTAACTTAAGTTGCTGTGGGAAGGAAATTACGTAATCTACGTAAAGAGCTTAACGCAGCAAACATTTTTCTACCGACCTCATTAACCTGTGAGGTCCAAGACATACAGGAGTCAAGATACAACCCCAGGTTTAAACCTTGTTACTGTAAGGGATTAGAGTGTAGTCTAGTATAATAGGGGGTAGGGAAGAGCAGTCAATTTTACCAATTAATCTAGAACTACCGATGACAATGACCTGAGTTTTCTCAGGATTAATCGTTAAACCATAACATTTACTCCAATTCGAAATACAAGTCAGATCAGCGTTAATAGTGTCAACTGCTTTTGATAGATGTTCAAGAGAGGCCTGAGCATAGATTTGGAGATCATCAGCATACAAGTGGTAGGAAGAGGACAAATTATGACTTATAGAGTTAATGAAAATTGCAAAAAGGAGAGGAGACAACACGCCACCTTCTGGTACACCAGCAGCTGTAGTAGTCCAGGTGGAAAAAACCTCTTGCACCTGAATTCGCTGTCGGCGACCAAACAAGTAACTTTGAAACCAGTCAACTACAGTTGGAGATGTGTTGAGAGAGCGTAGGATGCTTAACAAGATATCAAAATCTACAGTATTAAATGCGTTACTAAAATCAAGCAACGTGAGAACGGTAAGCTTTTGTTTCTCCATACCATACCGAATATCATCAGTGATTTGTAAAAGTGCAGTAGTCGTACTATGGCCAGGACGGAAACCGGATTGCAAGGGGTTTAAAAGATTGTGTTTTAAAAGATAGGTGCTTAATTGATTGTGCACAAGACGTTCTAGAACTTTGGAAAAGAAAAGCAAAATAAAGATAGGTCTATAATCAGAAAAACTAGAGGGATTTGACTTTTTCAGAAGAGGAACTACAAATGCATCTTTCCAAGCTGAAGGGAAAAAAGCAGAATTCAGTGAATTATTCAGGATAGACGTAGTTATAGGTAAAAGGAGATCAATGAGAGGGATGACCATTTTCCGACTAATGCAGTCACTACCAATCGAATTTGAATGGATGGACATTATGGCTCTCTTAACATCACAACTGTTAAATTGGCTAAAATTAAAAGCAGAGGTGTCAGGAGTGGGAGCTTTTGAAAGAGAATCTAAAGTATTATGTTTTGCTTTATTGTTAATGCAAGACGAAGATGAGAAATGCAAATTAAGTTGATTGAGATCAAGGTTATGGTGTGTGAGATTTTGTCGTAATTTCCCAACTCCTAAGGACTTAAGAAATTTCCAGATCCTAGCAGGATCAGGATCTTGTACTGATTCATGGATATGGCATCGTTGTGCTTTTCTACACAGATTGTTGCAACGATTCCGTACTAATCTATACTTCTCTCTATTCAAATCGCTAGGAACTGACTTGTATTTAGCTTTAGCACAATTTTTAATATGGATGATTTTTTTATATCATCGGTCAGCCAAGGAGAAGGAGGATGCTTTACACGCACTGGATGAACAGGAGCATGAACGTCGTAAAGCTGGATTAACAGAGAGTTGAACAAAGTAACCTGTTCATCAACAGTAGACGCATTGACGACTACACTCCAATCAATCTTTACAGCGTCATTTAAAAGCTGCTCCAAATCCAAGTCACTAAAGTTACGCTGAAGTAGTATCCTTGACTTTGCTTTAGGGGGACGGATTTTGTATGACAAGTATAAAAGGTCGTGATAGGAAAAAGAATCAGCATCATGTTGCCCAAATTTAAGAACATGGTCAGGTAAAGACACAAACATTATGTCGAGAAGAGAAGGGGCACAGTTCGGGAAAAAGTGTGTGGCAGACGTAGGAAGAAGTTTTAAATTTGCTGCTTCAATAATATATTTAAGTTTTATTGATCTAGCGTCGTTTTTTAAAAGACAGGTATTAAAATCACCCATAATAATACTGTGATAATAGATAGGTGTAAGATTGTCACGTATATTTTCTAACGTGGTGAAGTAGTCGACAGTGAGAGAGGGACTGTAAAAAACTCCGAGAAGTAACTTTATATGACCAAGAAGAACTTCGATAAAGAGAAATTCAGATTCGTTTCCAGTCTGCGAACCATTTGAAACTTGAATTACTGAAAAAGGTATATAAGAGCGCAGATAAATAGCAACACCACCACCGCCCCGATCGGTACGGTCGTTACGAATCAAATGAAAACCTGGAAGCGAGTAGGAAGTTGATGGAAGACATGGTTTTAACCACGACTTCGAAACAAGGATAGCGATGTTTTTGCTATTAAAACTTGACAACATATCGGAGTAATGAGCAGGAATACTTTGAGCATTTATGTGAATAGCGTTAAAGTTTTTGTTAAATTCAGAAAAAGTTGAATCTAACATAATATTTAAGGGTGTAATACTTTCAAAGCTGTCAATACTGCTTAATCCATCAGAGGCAGAATCAAAGGCGAAGGAATTGGAACTCCGAACACTATCATCTGAATAAATCATATTAAATTATATCTGATTACTAAATGTATATAAAACTAAGTAAATATGTATTATTATATGTATGTATTATTGTTTATGTGTAAGTTATATACCGTTGACGGCATTCAAGTAATTGCACTATATTAGTCTATATCAAGTCTACCCTTTTGAAGGCTCACTGGGCTGCTATAGACCGACACTGTTCTGTAAATATTTAATAACAAAAAATATTATCATTCGGATCTATTTATAAAAGTAATATACTTATATGATAATAATGTATAAATCTATTGCCTTTATATTTATTATATACAGGATGTTAGTGTAATAACCGTTATCCTTGAAACCAGTGGTTTGGTTTCACTTATAGAACGTAAATTCAATGAATTTAAAAAAACTTTCTCTCACAAAATTAATACTCTACTATTAAATACTCTCTCATAAAATTTAAAAGTTTCTGTCCTATACCATCAGTAAATTCATGGATACCCTATGCGCCCGAGTGACGTAATCGCTGTAAAGATCACCGCCCGCGCTAGCTACCTACAGAAAATTCCAATAAAAACACAATAGGTACACATAACCTGTGATGTAACTTTTCCTTCATACTTTTAACCTGGCTTAGGACAGGCAAAAATTGAGGAATTAAGGAAAAATTGAGATTTTACTTAAAAATATGTTGATATTTTTCATTGAATTTACGTTCTATAAGTGAAACCAAACCACTGGTTTCACGGATAACGGTGTTTACACTAACATCCTGTATAATTTAATACTGCCCTACTAATACTATGCCTACTAATATTATGTTAATAATGCAAAATTCGTTGTATACTAGGAGTACACAATTGTTTTGGTTATTTCACACATATCTTTATATAACATTTTATATCAAAACCACAAAATATTGGAGACACGTGAAAATTCAATAAAACTTATGTAGACATTTACAGTAAACTATATTGCGCTATAATATTTGAAGGTATGAAATGACAAAAGAGTTAACAAATTTACAAATTTAGTTTAGATGCAAACAAATATGGTCGTGTCTTTCACTCAGTTTTGACCGTCTTCCTTCGTTCATATATTATATTGCGAGACAAATTAAGAAGTTAAATTACAACGTTAATTTTAACGTAACATTTAGTGCCGTAATAGAGATATTTTTGCAATGATGTAGGGTTAATTTAAGTTCTAACTGTGAAAATGTAAATAGCTCCAATCATTCTTTTACTGCATTCTCATGCTAGTCTAAAGCTTTTGTAATTCATCTTAATTATCAATAATATTGCTATTATATTGCTTCTGTTTTTCGATTGGCAACTTAATTGGCCGTAATAATGCTGTTTTAACGCGATTTATGTCTTCTTTGACTACAATAATGCTAATGTAATGTGCCTGGAATGCAATTAAACAACTATTATGAACCTATTTAGGATCTAAAGCAGTATAATTTGTGCTAAATAAGCATTACAGTAGCCGTACAAACGTTTTTAAAGCTAATACAGTACTTACACAAAATGCGAAAAGAATACAGAAATGCTTTGATGTGTTACTTATGTTACTATCAGGTGAACTGTGTGCTCGTTTGTTATCTTTATTTTATAAAAAAAACATACATGTTTCCTGGTCCTGATGGCAGATTGAAAGTATCAGGAATAAAAATTGGAATAAAATACATCTCCAATCATTTAGGATACGAGTCCGATATGAAGTCCTTTGCTGTTTAATTAGAATAAGCTTAATTGATTGAAGAAGTGAATGTATGCAAGATCAGTTTTTCTAAATATATATGTTCCAAACTTCATAATTTTAATACCCTATTTTCTCTTAGTTTTTATCATTTGTATCCTTTACTGTCACCGTTAAAGCCTACTATTAAAGTCCAATACTGAAC
The DNA here is from genome assembly GCA_036936625.1 of Parnassius smintheus behrii. NCBI lineage: Eukaryota > Metazoa > Arthropoda > Insecta > Lepidoptera > Papilionidae > Parnassius > Parnassius smintheus. The sequence goes on along the minus strand of JAUPFT010000012.1, from coordinate 19,204,076 downwards.
ATAGACCTCCTCCTTAGATAGCTTCATAGACATATTTGCCATAGTTGCCACGCTTGGGAAGCGGCTTGGCAACCGCAGGTTTTATTTTTAGTCGTTATTAGAAAGTTGCTGCTGCCCATCTCCAGATTTGTTTCCCTCTGTCGCCTCTTACGACACCCACGGAAAGATATGGGGTAGTGGATATTTTTACAACGCCACTACACGGGTTTTGTTTTCTTTAATAGTAAAGTAAAAGTAAAGTTACAGCCTATACACGTCCCACTGCTGGGCACAGGCCTCCTCTCATTTCTGAGAGGGTTTTAGGGCAAGGAAGTGTCGCCGCGCTGCCCCAATGCGTGTTGGCGGACTTCACATGTCTTCGAAATATATTTTTTTCTTTCTTATTCTCCAGACGTGCAGGTTTCCTCACGATGTTTTTCTTCACCGCCGAGACGTGGTAAATTAGCACTTGAAATTGCAATTAACAATTTCATTGGTGCCGGCGGGGATCGAATTCTAGTTACTCGCGTTCTGTTATATTTACAGCGAGCATTAACCATCCGAGCTACCGCGGCTTGTTTTCTTTAAGATTATTCAATTATATTCTTGATGCCAACAGTTCATTAAATCATATTGCCATCGGCCAGATCCAATTAGTTCAAGAAATTCTGAAACATAACAGTTGTTTGTGGAAATAAGTATTAGTTAACTTGCTACTATAAAAAGGATAATTTGTAAAGGCAACATTGTCACTTTCTTTTTTGAACCTGGGAAACCAGGACCCTATAGCCAACATTTTGTGGTTCCTTCTCTCCGGATACGAAGGGCAACCTATTCACCCCTAACCATTTTGTGACCATCTGTTTCCGGATTCCAACTCAGGAACTAATTGCGTCACCATTTTGTAGTTATTTGCCCTGGATTTAGAATTAGCAACCCTACCGCTGTACGAATTAGTGTCTCATTCGCCCTGGATTTGGAACTTGCGTCCTGTGGCCTGATCCAGCAACAATTCAGGATAGGTACGATAAATGCTTGCGTTTTTCAACCTGAGTACATTCAGCGTTAAGTAATGCGAACGACAAGAAACGCACATTTAGTTGACTATATTAGATGGTGATATTTCCTTCCTCTTAATTTCCGCTTCTTTCCTGCATGGGCATGTCTAATAGAAGGCTAGACACAGTGGCGTCATTTCACGTACCCAATGAGAGGGCTATGCAAAAAGTGAAAGCGGAAACACGCCACCGGCCGACCAGAGCTGTCGACGTGCCGCGGTCGCACGCGCAGTTGGAGCTAGACCTTGGATATGATAGCACCTCTGTGGCAGTCAGGTCACAGATCAATTTAGCAGTGACCGCTTTGCATAGTGTAATTTTCGTCGTTACAGTCGCAGTTGCAATGTAGAGCCAATAACCTCGAGGCCTGAGTAGAAGGCAATCAGAAGATCAACGCCCAAGTAAGTGCACTTTCCTAGCAAGTTCAGTTCTCATTTGTTGTTATTTTCCCACAGCAGTTTATGCTCCTTCCCCTGCCAGCTGACGTAGTAAATTAAGTCCTAGCAGAGTGTTACGTCCAAACCGGCCACGTGCCCCACCCGCCATCTTGTTTTGGTTATAGAGAACCACGCTAAATAAGGTCCACCATCGTTAATCTCGAATACGAATCTCGAAATCATTATTCCAGGAATCGAACCCGGGAACCTATAGCCAACCATTTTGTGGTTCCTTCTCTCCTGATACGAAGGGCAATCTAGTCACCCCTAACCATTTAGTGACCATCCGTTTCTGGATTCGAACCCAGGAACCATTAGCGTCACCATTTTGTGGTCCATTCGCCCCGGATTTGGAACTGGTGTCCTGTGGCCTGATCGAGCTAAACCAATTTGACGATGCACTCTTGTTTGTTTGCACCTAGTTTCCTAGATAGATTTAGTATCGCTTAGCACTACTGGGGTACTGCACGCCGTATTGTCAAATTTAAAATTGCAAATAGTAAACATTTTCGCTATTTGGTTTTACCCTGTAGTTTTCTGTTTACCTAATTCCACAATTCGTAACATTTTTATGAATTATATACATAGTGCATTCTTGTATAAATACTTGTTTTGATTTGGTTAGTGTGCGCTAAAAATAACGCCTTCTAAATTCTTCCGAAGTCGTATAATATCGATCACACACAACGTAGTAAAACATTGAAGTAATATATATACTTACGTACTAGAACAGCTATCTCAAAAAAAATGTGCGCTACTCTGTGTTCGCGCGGTTGTTTTTTTATCATAGAATAAACATAGGTAGAACGATCCGTAGTTAATAGGAGATTTTATTGTTAAATAGGTAAATTATATCGAGAACAATTTTAAATTTTGTCATATATTTTGTATATTATATTTGCTTATTTAATATAACTATAGTAAGTAGTAGTAAGTATTTAATATAAATATAATATAAGCGATTACATAATATTATATCACAATTACATTTTAATGATATTTTTATCTGAATATTTTAAAAGGTCATAAAAATATACTAAATATATGTTTAACAAAACTTATTAACATAACATTTAAATTACAAAAATATTTATTTAAATTAGAATAACAGTCTTTCATAAATGCTGGACACGCAAGAATTAATAATGGACGAATTTATTCCACTTTGACTTTGATGTGGAAACCTAAAAATAAAATTAAAGAATAATAAGCAGATATAAACACGAAAAATAAGCCTAATTATAATAACTTATATATGTTTCTATAAAAAAAAAATGTGTAAATAATATAATCGTCCTATACTTTAGTACTCACAAAATTGTCGTATCTGAACATATTAATTTCATAATCTATATTCCATGACACGAAATGGCGTCTTAGGAATAATTTGTTTTATTATTAATCTATAATACTTTTTATTGATTAAGTATCTTATTAATCGATGGAAAGTAATTTCTTGGTTTTACTGACATTTCTTGAATTATTTGTGCAATATCTAAGTACACACGACGGCATATTTTTATCAAGAGATTTTTTCAAATCAACACATCACGTGACAACTCTACAAGCATCTAGCGAGTGACTGATTAAAGTGCAGCGTATGCACCGCAGTTGAGTGGAACAGAGTAGCTGAATGCAGTGTCGCCTCTAGTACGTAGTACATAATAGCTCAATGGTGTAAAATAAATTGTTACATCTCGTTATAGCCTAGGAAATTTAATCTTGACAAAGGGTTTTGTGTTTTGCTTGAATTTAATTATTATACTACAAGATGGCTGTAAGTGCAAATAAAATGCGTCTTAAAACTATTTACGCTAACAGAGACATGTTGTTATGTCGTATACAATACATTAGTGATTTATACAAACCTTTTATTATGATGTGTCCTCTCCCTAACTTGTGTGTACATAAATTGTGAAATAAATAAATAAATATAAAAATATGAATGTAGAATTAGTTTAGGCATTTTTGTGTGAAATCGAAACGGTGGAATCGTTGAGATTAGATTATGAAAGTGTGTTGGACAAAATTAATAGTCTTGAACTGCAAATTGATCCTGATTATGTAGTGAATTATCAATCACTCACGGTCTTCGAGGATTTATTGTGTCGCGTAAAGCGAGCAGCCAAGCAGCTACAACCTACAGCCCCGAGCAACGTAAAGCCGGCAGCTCAAGTATACTCACGGGAATCACTTATATTGCTACCTCGCGATATCCCAATATTTAACGATGACATCGAAACTTGGTCGTTATTCATATCTAGTTTTTAGAATATCCTAATTTACATAGAGTGTTCTAATAAAATAGTTGAAAAAACTAGACCCATAGTTAACCAAAGCGTGTGTTTTAGTAAAATTACACAACAAAACAAAAAAGTATATGTAAAAATAAAAAGTAAAAATATAAAAGGTAAAAATGTGTTGCAAGCCCGAGCACAAGCTCCACATACTTTTGAACAGGTTTAAAAGTAGGGGGAATCCGGGAGACTTGAACCCCCTTTTACAAAAATGACTGTAAAATCTTACTGATTTCTTGTAGATATCTCAGTCTTTAACACTTGAATTGCTTAATTCAATAGGCTTCGATTGATGGTACAAATGTTATAATAACTTTTATCTACTAAGAATTATGGAACTTTTTTTAAAAGGTCAGAAATGGGACATTTGACCATAGGGTTGGGGAGATTTAACCATACTTTCTGTTACTGGGAAAACAATTTAAATTTCAAAGATTTTGTCATTATTTTAATCAATTAACAAAACGTAAAAACAGTTTTGACATTTTATGAATATCACTTACTCTTAATTAACTGTAATTATAAAGAAATCAATAATCAGTCTTAATTATAATGAGGCACCTATAAAAGTAACATCGTAATTAGAGATCAAGGTCAGTCAAAATTGTTTGTGGCACTTATATCAACCCTTAAAGTATTTTTATTGAATTAATCACATTCTGGACACATTAAGTTTTCAGAATCGTTAATAGTTAGCCCTACACATTCAACGTGGACATACCTTTTACAAGAAATACAAAGACGCATATCCAAGAGTTCTTCAGTACCACAAATAAAGCAATACCAACGAGTATCCAATCTGGTACTCCTTCTCCTTCCCAGTCACCGTCATTAGAGCTATCAGCATAAGGAATACAATCGTCATAATTTTCTTCAGATTCACTGTTAATTGAGCGAGCTAACGTGCGAGAACGTTTCTGTTGTTTATTTATTTTCCTTTTTTTATGGGTTTTGCTGGTCCTGTATCTTTGTTTATTTTTATTTTATTTTTCCCTTGCTTTAGTTTTTCTTTCATTTTCTTAGAATCTGCTTTAAAATCATCTTCACAATCTGTGTCATTGTTCTTTTCTTGTAAAACTTGCCTCTTTGCTTTTTTTGTGTCTACCTTCTTTCCTCTTTTAATATTCTTCTTAGCTTTAGTTTTTGAGGAATTGTCACCCTTGGCCTTAGTTGTTGTTTTCTTAAGAATTTTATTTGAATCATCATCTATAATTTTTTCAGGAATTTTTGTTAGAATTTTTGTTTTTCCAGGTTGTCGTCCACGCCGTGTTTTCTTTCGGGGTGCAGCTTTTGGATATGGCCTTATTATTACTGGTGTAATAGTAACTTTTTTAGTAAAATGGTCCGGAGTTCGCGGAATATCCAGCTTTTGTGTCAGAGTAGGTGAATTCGGAGAATAATAATAATTTATATCAGTCTCTTGGCACTGATGAAAAGAAACTTCTAAAATACAATTTAATTTAGCCATGAGAGTGTTATTCAATTTAGTGAGGCAACAATTCACCAGGCTCTCAGGATAAACTTTAGAACAGTTGAGTGAATTTGGTTCAGAGTCTGATGGTGCATGTGAAAAGCTTTTTAAGACTTTGTCAGAGGTTTGCGGACATTTCCGAGCTGGAGGATTTAGTTGGTTATTTGTTAGAGAAACAGTCACTGAATCCAGAAGCGAAGCATTATTTCAATCAAGCACGGGACTAAATGGAGGGTCCTGAACTTCATCATTAGGGATCTGTTGAGATGTTGACGGAATTTTCTGATCAACGTCGTTGAAGCTCTGCGGAAAATCTGGTAGATCTTGCTGAGCGCTTGAAAAGACAAGCTGAGCTTGGCGAGATTGAGACGAACTACTGGGAAGTTCATAATTTTCATTGGATATATCCCTATCTGTTACAGCAGATCACATGAAATCTTCATCACTGAAGAGATTATCATTATAAGGATGTATTCCCGATTTTTTGAATCCGCTTAAAATGTTGGCTTGGCTGAATGCTTGCGACATAATCGTTTTGATGAATTCAGGAATTTGGTATATCGTTACTGTCCTTCCAGGATTTGAAAGCATCTAGTTGTCAACGCAGTATTATATCTCGATTTAAATGACGAATATACAGCGATATCCAAAGGTTGCAACTTATTGCTACAATGAGGCGGAAGTGTAAGCAATGTGATGCCGTTGGTTTTGCATAACTTATCACTTCGATGCTCACATGGCTTTCGTGGTTATCAAGAATTAATAAAACGGGATTATCTTTCGATGCATGGGAGTGCTTTTTGAAATGTTCCATGAATTTTAAGAAGCTCTTGGCAGTCATCCAACTGGTAATGTATGAATCTTCATCAGACCCTTCAGGTCCCCCATTAACAAAGTCAGGTCGGTATTTAACACGCGGAAATACGAAAAAAGGAGGCATGGTATTTCCAATGGCGTTTAGAGTGAAGCAGACTGTAACTAGAGTACCTCTTTCAGCAGAGGTGGCATGTCCTACTTGCTAGGCTTTTTTACTTGCCAATACTTGACAATTGGGGCATTGTTGGACAGTAATACAGCCAGTTTCATCACAATTATATATATTTTGTGGCTCAAAATTATACTTTTCTCACACTTGCTTCAAGTTTTCGTAAAAGTCTGTTACATTTTTTTTTGTTGAAACTTGTAGCTCGCCACAAACTGGTGGCTTCAGGCGTCCTTAAGCTTATTACCGGGTTTCTAGCTAAGAAACCTCGGAACCAATCTGTTCCAGCAAAATTGTTATTTGTCCAACTTTGAGGTATTTTTTTATTATTTGCTAGAGCATAATCAAAGGCTAATTGCATGGCTTGTTTTCTCGTCAGTCCATAGTGCATTTTACTGCTTGCCAAAAGTTAGTTTACTAATTGCTCACATTGTCTATTGGCCCTATTGTCAAAAATCTGCGAGCTTTTGCACTGAATACCTTTTTCTTCTATTTTATTTAATGTCGCTTCGCCGCGAACATGGTACCTTCTTAGAGTCGTTCTATCAATGTCATATTTACATAATCTCACTAATAGCTTGCTTAAGTTCACGATTTGTAAATTTTCTGCGACGGGTAGTGCTTTGGGGTTTGTATTGAAACGGCATCTTCGCCCTGGAATATAAAAAGAGCACTTAAGTTAGCAACAGTCAACAGACGCAGCTGTAGCCACTGAAGGGAGACTTAAATCAGTGGTCATATCTCCCACCGACTAAGTTGTTCAAATCTCCCACACCCCCATTTCCGGATTCTAGGTTGCTTTACTAAGATACCACAATTTGCAACAAAATGCCATTGTACACACATTCAAATACGATAATCATGCGATAATATAATAAAACTAAATCTTACTTACCTTCATTAATCGATTCACAGCGATCAAAACAGTTTTTTCTATTTTTATTTACTTGAGAATGAGATAAACAGGTATATGCCGGTCAAGATCCAACGCGTATGAATCCTAAGGGTATTAGTGTTCTGTGGTATGAATTTTGACAAAATGGCTGAACGCTCGTGATTGGCTGCCACCTGATCACCTTATTAGTGGGCAATCAGGCTGTTAGCGCGAAAATTCGTCGGTTCAAGTCTTCTCCCTGGGCAAGTCTCCCGGATTCCCCCTACAGTGTAACGCTTGTGGCAGCCATCGCCCTCCTCGATCATTTACAACTAAAGTGGTCAAACTGTCGAACACGCCGCCGCCGATAGCAAAGATCTTCGCCGAAAGCATATCCGAGTCTACCATACAATAAGAAGTTACTTTGTACAAATAACAATTAATACACACAGTATGCTAGCGCTTCCTCAAGCTTTCAGACAACAAGCTTCAGGCCCCGCGCCTACGTCACACTGATCGACTAAAGCCGGGTACGCTCAAGCGGGTCCCCGCTGTACTAACTTAAGTCAAAGGATTCACAGGCAAGATTAACTACATCTTGAAGCAAACTTCCATTAAAACTACTCCAATCCGCCGAATAAGATTGGTCAATTTTTACCATTCGTCAAATGTAATATCCCTTTGAAAGACGCAGGAGTGTATAAGCTTGATTGTGAATAGACTATATTCAAACATAGGACAAACAAAAATATTTATGAAAATCCCAAAAGCATACAGCTGATGACACACACCGACACTCCGGAAAGTCCGCAGTCTGTGAACATGTTAAAGATCATTACGTCAAATTTGATTAATCACAGATTCTCTCAAAAGAACATCGATTCTTTTGAGGCTATTGAAATTAAAAAAAAATCTAAATTCGATGGAGCCATATCATATGATACTTGGCTGATTTCACTGATGCTTCATATAAGCCATAGCTTTGGCTTTGCATACGCAGGAGAAAAATGAAATTTGATGCCATCGCCTACAAAGGTGTTCGACACAGAGCCAAAGTTTGCAACCGAGCTAAGAAAATTACATACCTCTTTGCTTGCACCAACTAAATATCTTTTGTTATAGCCAAATATTTCTCGTAGTTTATCACGACTTGTTAATAATAATAAAAATGAAACTAGATTAGTAATTAATTAATAACTAAATTAAATACTTATAATAAGAAACTGCCTTATTATAAGTACTTACCGGAAGTCGTGCTCGAAAATGACCGCGCCAGACTCTACTGGGACCGGACCATCATCACAGGCAGGCTATTATTGTGATACAAATTATTAAAAAAAATTTTTTGGCATAAAAAATTTATATAAAATCTATAATATGTATCTCTTAAACTATTTTTGTGAACTATCTTCTCTCTATCTATCCTTAAAATACTGCAACCATGTTTTGTAGCAATCCCTGACATTGGCCTATGTTCAACAGAGGACTTGTAAAGGGCTGTGATGATGACTATTGATAGCGGAAATAAGTGATTTTGTGTTGCCGCAATCTAGCTTGAAATTAAGTACGGCGTATTGGATATTATTGAAAACCTCTTTCATAACATCTAAGCAAAAGGAAAATAGCAGACAAAATACGAAAATATTTGTACTAAAATAAATGAAGTTGGTTAACCGCAGATTCACTCGACTTTGTTATAACCTGTATTATATTGGTAGTTTACGAAATGTGTGGTGACGAACTACTTATTTGTGGAAACAAGAAACGTTTCTTTCTCTGTAACGATTCGTCTCATTACATACTATTTGTCCAAAAATTAAAAGGACTTCAATTGATACAACCATAACCAAATTCGACGTTATTGAACTAGTATATTTAATTAGAAAGGGTTATGATGCACTTTTTAGGAGACTTAAAAAAACCTTGTGTTACGCGCTTTACCGACTTTGATAAAATTTTTTTAAACTTCTTTTAGATCACCCTTAGATTATGGCTAACCTAGGCGTTGTCTCATATTATGAGGTAAAACTTCCACCCCTGATACTGACAAAAGTCAGGAGGATTTTTTTTATTTTAATTACTAAGACAACACGAATGAACGTGAGATTTTAATATTCCTTATAGTCCATTCAAAAAGTGAAAAAAAAAACCAGTGTGTTTAGAACACAATATGGATATTTGTGACCATTTAGTTGATTAAATTAGATTTTGCTTATTATTAATTAATTTAGATCTTGCTTATAATTCAATAATTTTAAATTGAAAACGTCGAAAAACAATCGATCAAACGACAAAAATTTACCAAATAAAGGTAAAATAAATTTACGGGAAAGAAATACTTTAGTACTTAACATCTTTTTATAAATGCTTAAGAAAGGCTATAACGTGCGGGGTATGCGTGTGTAGGTTGCGATCAGTACTTTGTGTGTGGCCCTTCTTGCTCTTTGAACTGCTTCCACCCAAGAAGCATAACAAGCTGTATACGAGCTGTATTGAAGTTCGTTTGTATACTAGAGACTTTATTTCCTGGCTACACAATATGATACAAAAACACTGTGGTTTCCGTTAAGTGCGTTATCATAATTAGTATTCAAACGGATAGAAAAACCTTTTCTTTTTCAGAAACATCGACCATTAAAAATTTTATTTTATTTAAAAAAGGTTGATTTGCTAATTATATGCGGTTTTATTATACCTTTGAGTTTTCCGGGGAGAAAGAAGATTGATAAAGATCCTGCTTTATCGATGCTATTGTCAGTTAGAGGTATGTAATAAAACCACATAGCATTTGCAAACAAATATTTATTTAATTTAATTTAATTTTTAGCTTTATGGGTTAGTAGCGCTATAGCTGTAAAAGAATTAAAAGAGGCCGTATAAAAGCCGTTATTTGGTGTACAAGGAAACTTTTACACTACAGATATTATTATGAGCGTTCTAAATTGGGTTTTGAACAGAATTACAATGAAATACAGAAAAACAACTTTATTTTCGATGACTAGATTATATTTATATACTTTGAATCATAACGATATAATCTGTAAAAGTTTTATTTGATATGTGGTATTCGCGTAAATATAATAAACCTTTATATTATACTTTATTAAATAATGGCGACAATTAAAGTCAGAATAAAAAATTATATTTAACATATTTTTATCTACTCGGATTGGAGTTGAATTTTGACGGTGATAATTAGTAAACTGAAAGTGCAAAATTAGATTTAATGTAAACTCGTTAGTATATGTTTCCTATAAAAAAAAATTGCGCGCCAGCAACATAATCTATACATATAATAAAAATGTAAATTGCAGATGTCTGTACATGTTATATCTTTGAAATAAATTGATTAGGGGGGGGGGGACTAAAATAAGTAAATAAATACATTCCTACCATTTTTAGAATTGTCTGTTGTTTGTTAACGTATTACGTATAAAGTACTAATTTATATCAAAATAATTAGTAAAGAAATTATAAAGCGTATCTTTGTGTTAAATTTAACTTTTGTTTTATTTAAATCGGTTTATTCTAGCAAAAGTTATGATTAATATTCTCAAGTATTGCTACGAATTTTAAGTATAAATTTGTGAGGCGTTGAGTCACCAAGTGCATTTTAATCTTATATCATAAATCATAATAAAATAAGGTAAAATAATTTTTCATAACGATATAATTATATCCGAAACGCAGTGAACAAAAATAAGAAAGAATAACGTAATAAATATTGTTGTGTAAATAAGTCAACTAGCGCCATCTAGTGTCAGGAACGAGAGCGAGTGGAGCGTTGTAGAAAATGACATCACAGATCTCTCAACCGACAGCGCCATCCGAAGAACTAAGTTTCTAGAAAATCTATACTCGAGCACTCGTCGCTTTGCGCGCATTTACCTGAACATTCGGGATGTTTCTTTGCTAATTTAAATAAATAGGCGCTGCAAGATGCGATCGAGGCAGCGTTTAACTCGGCGACACAAGCGAAGCTTCGGAGCGGAATTAAGTGAATTAGTGTGTTTAATTATTAGTGTTTTTAACTTTAATTTGTATAAAGTAAATTAAAGTGTTAATTTAGGTAATTCTATCGGCAATTTTTATTGTCACGAACCTCAAGCTCGTAACAATTGGTGTCAGAAGTGGGATAAAATAATGCCGATTTTACCCAAGGAGGAAACGGAGGGTGTCCGTACCCGAAGTCAACGCCAGCAGGAGACGGACCAGAGGAGATTTGGTGGTGCAACGCCGCAGATGTCTGAGGGCCAGCCGCCGGCCACGGAAGCCGGTCCGTCAGCAGCTTCTACGTCTGTGGCACCTGACTTAGGTGCTCTGATGGCCATGCTACAGGAGCAGCTGCAGCGCGGACGAGAGGAACAGGCTCGCCGACAGGAGGAACAGGCTCGCCGACAGGAGGAACAGGTCCGTCAGTTGAAAGAGCAGCTGCAGAGGGGACAGGAGGAACAGGTCCGTCAGTTGAAAGAGCAGCTGCAGAGTGGACAAGAGGAACAGGCCCGTCAGCAGGCGGAACAGGCTCGTCGGTCGGAAGAGCAGATGCTCCTCATGAAGGACCTTCACGCTACCTTTGGGAAAGAGATAAGGCAGGTGAAGGATAGGGTTGCTCAACACGACAACCGCCTGTCGGAAGCTGAAACCCGAATCGAAGAACATGGAACCCGAATCAACCATGTGAACAATCGGGTTGACAACGTGATGGCTGACGTGAAGAAAACGCTAAACGACCTCAAACTTGGGGATGGAACTACAGCTCCCGTAGTAGCTGCAGCACCTTCGCTACGTGGATTCAAAGTGCCACCGTTCGATGGAACCTCTTCCTGGTCGGCCTACAAAATCCAGTTCGAGGCCGTCATGGAGGCGAACGGCTGGAATAAAAGCCAAGCCATGACTGCACTCACCCTAGGCCTGCGCGACCAAGCCTTAACTGTGTTGGAAGCTCTCGGTAAGAAAGTGACCTATGAGCAGCTTCTTGAGGCCTTGGAGGCGAGATATGGTGACGCTCACTTGGAACACGTCTTTCACGCGCAGCTTAAAGATCGCGTGCAACGCAGCAACGAAAACCTGCAGCAGTAGGTCCTTGAGTTGGAGAAGATGGTTCGTAAAGCATACCAGTCTGTACCTGCGCTCATTGGAGGGAACCTGGTGCAAACATTCATCGACGGCATCCGCGACCTGGAAGTCAGAGCTGCTGTGAGGCTCGGGCACCACGAGACGCTTAAGGACGCCTTGGCCCATGCACTGGAAGTGGAAGCCGTGCGGCAGGATCATCGTTTCCATCGCGTCAGGGAGGTTGCAGCAGCTACAGTTCGCGACCGCAACAAAGGATACAGCCCAAGGTGCTATGGCTGTGGGGAAATGGGCCATCTTCGATCCAGCTGCCCTAAGCGAACCGTGGAAAGGAGAGTCGATCGACCTCGAGAGGGTAGTGCAGCTGACGGCACCGCCTGGCGGCGACAGGATCATCGTTCACCTCACGCTAGGGAGGTTACAGCAGTTACGGTTCGCGACCACAATAAAAGATACAGCCCTAGGTGCTATGGCTGTGGGGAATGGGGCCATCTTCGGTCCAGCTGCCCAAAGCACACCCTAGGAAGGGAAGCTGAATGGTCTCAGAGAAGAAGTGCAGCTAACAGGTACAGCCCTAGGTGCTATGGCTGTGGGGAAAAGGGCCATCTTCGATCCAGCTGCCCTAAGCGAAGCGCAGAAAGGGAAAGTAAACGATATCAGGAGGGTAGTGCAGCTAACGACACTGCCTGGCGGCGACAGGATCGTCGTTCACCTCACGCTAGGGAGGTTGCAGCAGTTACGGTTCGCGACCTCAATAAAGGATACAGCCCTAGGTGCTATGGATGTGGGGGAAAGGGGCCATCTTCGGTCCAGCTGCCCTAAGCACAGCCTAGGAAGGGAAGGTGAACAGTCTCAGAAAGGAAGTGCGGCTAACAGCACCGCCCAGCAGCAGCAGGAATACGACTTTACTATCAGACACTGCAGCGGGAAATGTCACGGCAACGCAGATGCATTGTCAAGAAGACCTTGTCCTGAAGATTGCAACCATTGTACTAGGCAAGAGAGTAAGGAAGTGGTATCCGTGAGGATGCTCAGGGCAGACCACCTCAGCAACGAGTGGAAGGACAGCTTACGACATGCACAGCAGGAAGATCCGGACATCAAGCCGATTCTGGAATGGATAAAGGCCAGTGCTCCCAAGCCCAAGTCGAGTGACGTCTCAGCGATGAGTTCGACCACTAAAAGCTATTGGGCCCAGTGGGACAGCTTGCTGCTTCAGGATGGAGTTCTGTGTCGTAAATGGGAAAACGTTCGGGGAGACAGCTGTCATTTGCAAATGGTTGTCCCTAAAGCTAAAGTACCGGATGTTCTACAGCTGTACCATAATGATTGTTCAGGAGGCCATCTGGGAGTTAAACGAACTCTACTGAAGATCCGAGAACGGTTTTACTGGGTCCACTGTCGAAACGATGTCGAGGACTGGTGTCGCAAATGTACAAGTTGTGCGGCTGTAAAGGGACCTCAGACTCGTAGTAGAGGTGCATTGAAGTTGTACAATGTTGGTGCACCATGGGAGAGAATAGCCATTGACGTGGCGGGGCCGTTTCCGGAGAGTGAAAGCGGTAACAAGTATTTCATGGTTGTGATGGATTACTTCACTAAGTGGCCAGAAGTCTTCGCCATTCCAAATCAAGAAGCTTCAACAATTGCAGATAAACTAGTTCATGAAGTCTTCTGTCGTTTTGGAGTACCTTTAGAGATTCACAGCGATCAAGGAAGGAATTTTGAGTCTCAAATATTCCGGGAAACTTGCCGAGTTATGGGTACTCATAAAACAAGAACGACTTCTTATCACCCGCAATCTGATGGAATGGTGGAACGATTTAATCAGACATTGGAGAGGTACCTAGCAAAAGTTGTAGACAATCGGCAACGAGATTGGGACAAGCACATACAACCGTTTTTGTTGTCATATCGAAGTTCTGTTCACGAAAGTACAGCAGTGACACCAGCTTTCGCAAACTTTGGAAGAGAATTACGGCTGCCTGCAGACCTGATCACCGGGATACCACCTGATGCCCCACTCAGTATAACCGATTATGCAAATGACTTGCGGAACAAAATGAATGACATTTATGAGCACGTCAGACAATCGGGCCAGCAAATGTCTGAGAAAATGAAAACCCGGTACGACCGCAAAATGAACAATAAAGGGTTCAACGAAGGTTCATTAGTGTGGTTGCACAATCCAGTCCGCATCAAAAGGAAATCTCCTAAGCTTCAAGCTAAATGGGACGGCCCGTACCGGATTGTAACCCGGATCAACGATGTGACCTACCGGATACAGAAAGGCGCAAGAGGGACTCCTAAGATCGTCCATGTGGATCGCTTGGCGCGTTATTATGGGACCGATAATGCTCGGGACGAGCATGTCTTAGGAGGGGGCAGTGTTTTGTAAATAAGTCAACTAGCGCCATCTAGTGTCAGGAACGAGAGCGAGTGGAGCGTTGTAGAAAATGACATCACAGATCTCTCAACCGACAGCGCCATTCGAAGAACTAAGTTTCCAGAAAATCTATACTCGAGCACTCGTCGCTTTGCGCGCATTTACCTGAACATTCGGGATGTTTCTTTGCTAATTTAAATAAATAGGCGCTGCAAGATGCGATCGAGGCAGCGTTTAACTCGGCGACACAAGCGAAGCTTCGGAGCGGAATTAAGTGAATTAGTGTGTTTAATTATTAGTGTTTTTAACTTTAATTTGTATAAAGTAAATTAAAGTGTTAATTTAGGTAATTCTATCGGCAATTTTTATTGTCACGAACCTCAAGCTCGTAACAATATAAACAAAAAATATAATTAACCTTAGTGTCTATAGTACAATAATTAACCAATGTCATTGACAGATGGTGGTGCTGTAATACATAAAGGCAGGTTGTGTTTTTCTTTCCTGTATATGTGTCCTCATATTTGCTGCTGATTTTTATAATGCTCGCTGCGCTGCTGGGTGTTGACAAACTAATTTATTTATAAAATTTTGAATGAGAAGGTTTGCTTAAATTTTTTTTCTTTATCGCTGAGTAACCTAAATGAAATTTTAAAAGAATTACTAACAATGAGGGCATCCACGACTTTCCTGCAACCAGGGCGGTCTTTTTGTTGTTTTGGGTCAGTTGTTAGTGGAAATTGGTATTAGGTAACTTGCTACTCTAAATACGATAATTTGTATACGCATTGGCGAAGCCTCCTCCTCACGCTCCTCTGTTCTACACAGGTCATGACCTCGTAGCATATATGTAACGTCAACACTTGGCAGTTTGCTTTCAATTAGAAATACACTGATTCGTTTTCTCTCTGTATCAAAGCGAACACGCAATGGACTGTCAAAATTAATAAAAGCAATGAGTTGATTTGAGCGATTAATCGTCTCTCTCGCACGCGTGGTCAAATGCCCGGTAAAAAACCGGGCATTCGACAAAACGATCGCTCCCTTTCCAACCTGTGGCAAAATGTTCTATAATGAAATATAACTACGAAATGTTTATATAGCAATTACTATGGAACCAAAAGGTGTGCTTTGCTCTGAAGTCGTTACCGAGTGCGCGGGCGCGCGGGCGATGCGTTTGCAAGTTCACTTCAAATTTCAATGTTTATGAGAGTTTTTGCTGTGTCTGTTTAAAATTTATGTTTTTTTAAAGATTTTTAGTGAAAATTGAGGATAGTAGTGTTCTTTGTGATGAATTGAAGTGTGTTAAAGTCTAATCGGCGAGGAACAGGTAAAATCTTTAAACTTTCTTGAGAAAATACACAAGGTCAAGAGCGTCTTTCGGACTTATCAATTATCGCAATTGAAAAACAGTTATTGGTACAATTAAAACTTTCACCAACACTTTACGCGGACCTTATCAAATCTTTCCTTAAGAAAGAGAGACCATTCAATTTAGAATATAAATATTTTTTTTAACTTTGTACATAGTTTGTTTGAACTTTGTTCATGTATAGTATTGTATGTAAACATCTTTTTCTTTTGATCAAGTAAATCCAAACGGCTTTTTTCAAGCTACCGAAAGGTATGCTTTTGCTGATATATATCATACAATCTATCAAGCAGTAGTATGTCTTCCGTGTGCTTTGTTAAACACGTCATCGATAGCACTGAATATGAAACTGAAGAGTGGAGACAGATCAAGATTGGTGTATTTTTAAAAAACAGCTAAAAACAACCAAACCATATCTTGAACTTGCCCTAGTTTGAAGCCCTAGCTTTGCCACTCTGTATAGGCAACATTTTCACTTCTCTTTTTTGTGCCCTTGTATAAGATGTTTTAGTTAAGTATGCTGCTGTAGTTATGAGTAAAATATTAAAAATAAAATTAGGTAGTCAAAGTTTTAACAGCATTTTATTCATACATCTACCAAACACAGAGCCACGAACTTACTGCGTGTCTTACCGGGTAATCTCCCTCCAATTAGTGGGGGTTACCCTACTCTTCGCTAACCGATACCAGTAAGAGACAGCTAATTGAAACATTTCTTCCCTGGTTTCGGTTCTTCGAGCCGTACATATACCTCCTTTATTTTTATTCTGATTTGATGGGCCATGTCAGTTACTAATGCTGATACTTCAATTATCACGCAAAGAAGCTCCGCGCTCTCTCTTCACAGCTCAGTGAGTGACCGGAACCTTGACCGTCCATATGGCCAGCATTCAACGACTACCTCTTAAATCCATAAGCAATTACTGGCAACATTCACTTTAAAAAAATCAGCAGAGTTACATCCAGCGATTGACCTCTGCGTCGATGTATGGACTTACTAAGTCGCAGTATTTGTCCGAGGCTAACACACTCGTCAACAACTTCGACAAGGGTGGGAAATGGAAATTACACGTGATTTTTGTCTTGTCCATGTTCATCTGAAGACCTATCCAGTGGTAGATACTTTTGAGGTCACTCAGCGTAGTAGATTCTCTCATTCACACACTTCTGATGATATGATCATCAATCCACCTGTAAAACTTGGCAATTATGGCTAATCCTCCCTTCAATGGAGGGGCCACATCCACCAGCGAATTATCATTATTGAACCGATATGAAGTAGAATGTTATTCAATTAAGGTTATAGAAGTACTAGGCTAAGAACTTTAGCCACCCAGAAAGGATGGTGTTACCCAGCCAGTTTATATTATAAAAAGAGAATGTTTACGTTAACTTAAAGTTCGATAACCATATGACATTGTATAACGCTGATTAACGACTCAAACTCCTTCACACTTATTCTGGTTTACCTAACTTGTAATGATGTAATTACCAATAAACGGATTTTAAAATATATTTACCTAGTTGCGCCCCACGGTTTTACCCGCGTGTCACACTCACGCACACATCAGACACAATCAGACTATGTTGCTTTTGTGATTTATTTTAACCATAATCTGTTACAAACATAAAACGTTATTATATCTGATCGTATTTACGGTGCAATTTAGAAACTTTTTTAGCTAGTTAGTAATTTTACTACGCAATGCTATATTGTATATCGTCTATTCTATCTAGGTCTTTTGCCTTCATCAGCGTATATTATGACCTCATCATTAACCGACAGCGCATAATGCTAGTAAGTTAACCTGGCAGTGGTTCTGTGGTGTGCGTATAGCATGTACGAGTATAATTAATTTAAAGTTTTCTGATGAGTTCTGTTCTTGCTATTTTTAGGTGGGGATCAACTTTTGATCGCAATGATTGTTTATCTGCATCATAGTAGTAGTTTTAAATGACTTCAAAAAGGTCAATTTGACTTTTTTATGTGTGTTAGTTACTTCAGAACATTTCTATAAGTGATCGAATTACGATAAGATAACGGATTTTGATAACTCTTATTTATTTTGAAACTGATGCTTCTCATGTCATCACATATAAATTTGGTCGAGCTCTGACAAGTAGTTTTCGAGTTATCCTTAAAAATATGTATTTAATTGTCTTCGACTACATTGATGCTATTCTCATTTTATATATTTTGAAGTCGGTTGAACGAAACTTTTATTTTTACCATTTTTATATAGTACATTGAACGTTACCTCATAAATAAAATGGTCTTATGAGTCAGTAGTATAATATTATTACAATATCACTTTAGAAAAATTTACTACAGTAAGCTCGTTAGTGAATACTAGTGGAACAATGTTGTAAGCGCATTTTCAGTAATTTGTATTTTACCATATTGCTTAGTTTCGAAATTCTTAATTCAATGCTAACATTAAAATCAGATTCTATAAAAATTGACTTTCATTTGATATATCAAAAATTATTTCAATATTTCAACGAGTTACTACAAAAAAAAAAAAAAGTACTCGGAAATGATTTTTCAAGTAAAATAGAATTTTTAAGATTTCGTGCTCAACGTCATCGTTATAAAAAAAAAGAGTAAAATGAAACAATACAAATCTGCTTGGTTTCCTTCAATCAGCAGTTTCTAATTTAAAGCATTTCTTCCTTAAATTAAAAATAAAACAAGGATTTACCTATATGTAAGAATAGGAGGAAAAGCTAGTTTGTTTTAAATGAACACGCAAACTCAGTAATTAAAATCAGTTGTATCAGGAATCTGGGAGAGATCGTGTGTGCAAAATGTTGTTTGTTATAACGGTGCTCGTCGTGTTTTTTATCAGTAATGCAAATACTTTGGGTGAGCTTAAATTTTATTAATAAATGTTCATATATATTTAAAACAAATTTAACTTTGTATCTTATATAACAGTTGCATTGTTATAGTTTATCCCAACTTGATAAACGTTTAAGTATATTTGTTTGTGTCTGTCTGTGCTTTGATCGAACTTGATGATTGATGATTTATGATTTGATTGATTGTTAGTTTTTAAGTAAAACTAAAGTGGCGAACGTACTTAGTGATGACGACTCATCTGATGGTAAGTGGCAACTGCCGCGGTCACCTGCAGTCAACTCCAAACAAACAAGGCTACAGGACTCGTAACTATAATGGCTCCACCGGAGCACTGCAGTGTAAGCACTGCCTTATGGCGTTATGAAGTACCTGTAAGTGTGAAACTTCCCCAAGGGGAGACAAGGCCTATAAGGATTCCTTCCACCTCGTAAATATAATGTATGTATATGTATATATAAAGATACACAAAAAATAAATAAACAAATTTCGTATCGATTATAATCAGTTACTATATTATAATTTTATTACAGAAGACTGTGACGACTGCATTGCTATAGATCAATGTAGGCCCGCAGTGGAGCGGATTCTTATCGACAAAAGTCCGGAAACAGCGAGCCTAGTGAGAAACACTTATTGTGGTTTCGATAAACTACCAAAGGTGAACTTAAAATTATAAATCAAAATAATTGGCAATTATTTTGTATATTAAGAAATTATTATTGATTTCATTTACTATTTGTTATCCATCGATAGTATCAAATAAAATACATGTCACCTTCAAATCCGTTTTAATAAGGCACCTACAAACCCGTTCTTTTGAAAGTGACGAATAGTTTTATATCTATTGTTATTTGCTTTTTTACTTTATAGAATAAGACTGACAAATGCCCAAACAGTCCATCTGATGGTAAGTGGTTGCTGTAGCCCATAGACCTCTATCCTCGATGACGAATCAAAATGCAGTTGCCCTGTCAACCGTGAGGACTAAGATAGAATGCTTCCTTTCCAATAAGAAGGGTCTTCGGTTTTCTACACTCACTATACGAAACACAGCAGCGTTAAGCTGCTTTTTTACACTGGTATTCTGCGAGAGCGTGACCCTTCCCCGGTCGAACGACCCATTCGTAATACAACTATACTACTAATATAGCTGCAGCATGGCTGTACCACGTGACCACTATTTCCTATAGAATATCCTTATATCCAAAATAAGTTATTTTTTAATTTTACGTTATGATTTTCTTTACTTACAGATTTGCTGCTCAGAGTTTGTATTAACGCCTCCTAAAAATGATAGTGATGAGATCGAAAATCATCCCAATGTCAAACTTCTTTCGGAAGATTGCGGTGAAATTGAAGGAAATCGGATTGTGGGTGGAAGTACAGCTTCTTTGTAGGTACGAGTTTCCTTGGATGGTTCTTGTCGCTTCCAGGTGTATGTTTTGATAAATATATTTTGGTTAAGTTAAATAAGTAAAGGTAAAGGAAGAGTTTTCATACGTTATAGCGTTAAGCTTAGGCTAGCTCTCAACAAGTGATAGGAGCTGGTATTGGGGTATTCCGGCCCAGAGACGAGAACAATATTCCATATGAGGCCAAACCTGCGCTTTGTAATGCTGCAAGCGGTGGGACAGGCGGCATGAAATAGTGGCTCGATCTACTAAATGCATCAAGTATTCTTTGCTAGTGTGGCCTTTACTTCCAATTAATTCTGGCACTTTACGTCTCTCGAAATATCGACGCTAAGGATTCCGATACTTGCTGAAGTAGCAAGAGGAAATACGACAAAGGGTTTCTTTTCGCGGTAAATCCGTAAACCTGTGTCTTTTTGGACTTAAACTGGACTAGATTTAGTCGCCCCTAATTTACTTCGGATGTTCTATTGTTTTGTTTAATAAAGATTCGACTTCAGACACAAGTGCGTTCCGGCACTCGACGACGTGTTTCGAAGAAGTATTCGACGAAATATTTTGGTAGATGGCTAAAATTCTGAACACTTAGGTTATAGATAAACCAGTGTGTTTATTAATATTGTTTTTAATTTCAGATGGAGAGTCGTTGATATTCGATTGTGGGGGTACCTTAATAAATCCAAAATATGTGTATATATATGTAACGGCAGCACATTGCAACTTCGGTAGGACCATCGTCAGTGTCAGAGTTGGAGAATATGATATCAGTTCACGTGTAGACTGTGTGGGAGAAGGAGAAACCCGCGTTTGTGAGACTAGATATCAGGTAATCAAAGGATTTCTTTATATATTTATTTGAAATGGGTCAAGATATCTCACAGGCTAAACACTGGCTGAAAATTTTACACTTTTTTTGTTATTTTACCGCCGCTTTAGTTTCATCCCCGTGAGAAATCGGCCAGTTTTGGAACTAAAAGAATTAAATATTTTTCACATATTAGCTTATGAGGTCGGTTCTTAGACATGTATAGATGAAATAATATCCGATCTACCTCCGATATCGGAAGCTAATATGTATAAAATATTTTATTCTTTTAGTAAATTGAAGTGGGCTTTCTTTTTTACTTTATTGAGTAGACTAAGGAATGTCACAACGTCAAGGTAACAACTAGAAAGGAGATATCGTTGGATATAATTTAATTCTGTTTCATAATGTAAAGATAATTCATCAAACCAACAATTTCATTGATGTCGGCGGGGATCGAACCAGGGTTGCTTGCGTTTACAGCGAGCACTTCGCCCTTGAGCTACCACGGCTCATATCTTTTGTTGTTTTTATTTTATAATAACGTTACCTCTACACTAAGAACTTTTTCTAAGTATATCCTGACGGCAGTTAATATAAGAACATAGATTTCACAAGGACAAACATTCAATCTCGGAACAATTATTTGTAGGTATACAAATGTTTGTTTCGTGCTGGAATCGAACCCGCAACCCTTATAGTTTAACTCACTGCTAAGCCACTCCGCTCTTTTATTGTGGGACGATTCAGTAGATATAATAAAAGTATTTAGGGTACAAAAAAATGTGTGCATGCAATCTTTGGAACATGGTATACGGATAGCTGTAAGCCCTTATTTAAAAAGTACAATATTTTGACATTAACATGTTGTACATTAAAGAAGTATGCATATTTGTAAAACAACATCCTGAACACTTTGAAAGTTTTCAGGATGTTGTTTGTGGATGTTGTTTCTTTTTTTTATAGAATAGTGGGCAAACGAGCATCCGGCTCACCTGATGTTAAGTGACTACCGCCGCGGCGGTCACGATCAACCGCAACACCAGTGGAATTGCAGGTGCGTTGCCGGCCCTTTAGAAAGAAGTAAGCTCTTTTCTTGAAGGTCGTATCAGCCCGGGAAAATCGCCGGTGATTAACTAATCCACAGGAAGGTCGACGCTGAAGAAAACTCCTTATGAAACGTTCAGTGGTGGAGTGCCACGCATTCAGATGGTGTGGATGGTACCGGGACGTTTGCCGCGTAGTGCGTTCACCAAATTTTGCGGCTGGGAATAATCCAAACAATTCCTCAGAGCACTCCCCATGGTATATGCGAAAGAAGATGCAACGAGATGCAACATCTCTTCGCAGGGCCAGTGAATCGAGCCGATCGGTAAGCACTCGATCGTCGACGATTCGAGCCACTTTGCGCTGAGTGCGATCAAGTGGAAGGAGCTGGTACTGCGGAGCCCCAGTCCAGAGATGGGAACAGTATTCCATGTGCGGCTGAACCTGCGCCTTGTAACGTTACAGGCGGTGTGCCAGCATGAAATACTGTCCCGCTCTACCGAGCACGCCAAGCTTTTTAGAGGCCAATTTGGCCTTCTCTTCCAAGTAACCACAAAACTGCACGTCACTCCATATGTCGACGCCGAGGATTTCAATACTGGCTGAGGCAACAAGGGGAGTGCCTTAAAACTGAGGAGATACGACAAAGGGGTTCTTTTTCGAACTCGACTCTCGATGACGGGGGGAGTTCACCGGCGACCATCCCGCGGTGTGAGTGCTCCATGCCTGAAGTGCAGTTTATACAGCGCTCGGTTCGCAAAGCACTCGTCTCTCTTGACATTCACAAGTCGAGTGGGCCTGACGGAATCCTCCCAATTGTGCTGAGGACGTGTGCTGCAGAGTTGGCACCGGTTTTAACGCATCTTTTCTGGTACTCCTACTCCCTAGGCGTAGTCCCAAAATTATGGAAGTTGGCTTTCGTCCACCCGATCCCTAAAAAAGGCGACCGCTCAGACCCATCCAACTACTGGCCTATCGCCATCACCGCCTTGTTCTCCAAAACAATGGAGTCCATAGTATACTGCCAGCTCAAGAGAGGTACCTCGAGGATCACAAGCTGATTAGTGATCGCCAATACGGTTTTCACCGTGGTCGATTAGCTGGTGATCTTCTGGTCTACCTAACTCGTAGATGGGTGGAGGCAGTAGAGTCCAAGGAGGAAGCATTGGCCGTTAGTTTGGACATTGCGAAGGCCTTCGATGGGGTTTGGCACAAAGCGCTTCTTTCGAAGCTCCCTTCCTATGGGCTTCCCGAGAAATTGTGCGATTGGATCACCAGCTGTCTTGCAGATCGGAGCATCAAGGTCGTTGTAGACGGTGCAAGTTCCGATTCCAAGCCTATTAATGCGGGTGTTCCACAAGGCTGCGTGCTATCGCCAACGCTGTTTCTTCTGCATATCAATGATATGTTGCAAACCCGTAACATTCATTGCTATGCAGATGACGGCACTGGTGATGCTCTGTACACCGGCCGTGCCAATATTTCTCGGGAAAGCGTCTCCGAGTACCGGGACAAACTTGTGTCTGAAGTCAAGTTTCTGCTGAACAGAGTCTCGGATTGGGGGCGACTAATTCTAGTCCAGTCTAACCCCCAGAAGACATAAGTTTGCGCGTTAACCGCAAAAAAGAACCCCTTTGTCGTATCTCCTCAGTTTCAAGGCACTCCCCTTGTTGCCTCAGCCAGTATTGGTATCCTCGGCTTCGACATATCGAGTGACGTGCAGTTTCGTGGTCACTCGGAAGAGAAGGCTAAATTGGCCTCTAAAAAGATTTGCGTGCTTAGCAGAGTGGGACAGTATTTCATGCCGGCACACCGCCTGCAACTTTACAAGGCGCAGGTTCGGCCGCACATGGAATACTGTTCCCATCTCTGGGCTGGGGCTCCCCAGTACCAGCTTCTTCCACTTGACCGCATCCAGCACAGAGCGGCTGGAATCGTAGACGACCGAGTGCTTTCCGATCGGCTCAATTCAATGGCGCTGCGAAGAGATGTTGCATATCTTTGCATTTTCTTTCGCATTTAGTATGGGGAGTGCTCTGAGGAATTGTTCGGATTAATCCCAGCCGCCAAATTTCGTGAACGCATTATGCGGCAAACATCCCGATACCATCCACACTATCTGGATGCTTGGCAGTCCACCACTGTACGTTTCAAAAGGAGTTTTCTTCCGCGTACAACCTCTCTGTGAATAGTTTAAGAAAAGCAAAAAGCTTTTGCAAGAAAAGAGCTTACTCCTTTCTAAAAGGCCGGCAACGCACCTTTTTTTTATAGGATAGGGTGACAAACGAGCACATAGTCCACCTGATGGTAAGTGGTTGCTGTGGCCCATAGACATCTACATCCATCCTCGATTACGAATCAAAATGCAGATGCGTTGTCACCCGTGAGGACTAAGATGGAATGCCTCGTTTCCAGTAAAAAGGGTCCTGCAATTCCCCTGGTGTTGCGGTTGATCATGGGTGACGGTAGTCACTTAACATCAGGTGAGCCGTATGCTCGTTTGCCCCCTCTTCTATAAAAAACAGAATATGCGGGGCATCTTGAGCACCCACGCTCAGGAGTGGAGTAACGTGGTCCTGGATGCTCAGCGAGGGATTTTCCAGGGGTGCTGGTACCCTCTTGGGTAGTTTGACATTTAATTCCGCTTCCATGTTGATGGGGGGGGGGATTTGAGCCTTTGGCCACCTGCACTCACTAGACGAAACGCGGAAGCAGAGCTTCCACTTCACGCCGGTATTCTTTGAGGTCGTGGTACCACTCGGGTTTGAGCCGGCCCATACGTGCAACAGCAAAGCTGCTGCGTGGCTCTACCAACGAAATCTAGCTCCTAGAAATAAGTATAAACTACATTTATCTCAATACAGGCTCAAATTGTGTGACAGGAACTCTTAAAAATGTTAAATGTTATGAAGGTATATAACAAAATATTCAACAACTTTAAATAGTTACCTTTAACATGTTTAAAAAAAGTTGATACATTGGTTAAAAGAAAAATCTTTTTACGACTAAATAAATTTATGTCTTTTTGTGAAAAATAAATCGGATTTCAGTAATATTGATATATAACTAATAATTAATTAATTGTGAACAACCTGAAAGTATGGACATTAACAATTATGAACAATCATTACATAATGTGACATTTTAAAATCTATGACTTTAAACATTGAAGTAATATGTACTTACGTACTAGAACAGCTATCTCAAACAAAAACGCTACTCTATGTTCGCGCGTTTGGTTTTTTTATCATAGAATAAACATAGGTAGAATAATCCGTAGGTAATAGCAGATTGTATTGTTAAATAGCTAAATTATATCGAGAACAATATTTAAATCTTGTCATTTATTTTGTATATTATGTTTGTTTATTTAATATAATATTAAATAATATTATATCACAATTACATATTATATATATATATATATATATATATATATATATATATATATATATATATATATATATATATATATATATATATATATATAATGATTTTTTATCTGAATATTTTAAAAAGTATCTATGTCAAATATAAAAAAAAACATACTAAATGTATGTTTAACAAAAATAATTAACATAAAATTTAAATTACAAATATATTTATTTAAATTGGAATCATAAATGCTGTAAATAATCGTTCATAAATGCTGGGCACGCGAGAGCTAAAAATGGACGAATTTATGCCACTTCGACTTTGAAGTGGAAACCTAAAAATAAAATAAAAGAATAATAAGCAGATTTAAACATGAAAAAATTAGCCTAATTATAATAACTTATATGTTTCTACAAAAAAAATGTGTATAATAACATATTCGTCCTAAACTTAAGTACCCACAGAAATGTCGCATCTGAACATATTAATTTCATAATCTATATTCAATGATACGAGATGGCGGCTTAGGAATAATTTGTTTTATTATTAATTTATAATACTTTTTTATTGAATAAGTATCTTATTAACCGATGAAAATAATTCCTTGGTTTTTAATGACATTTCTTGAATTATTTGTGCAATATCTAAGTACACAAGACGGCATATTTTTATCAAGAGATTTTTTTTAAATCAACCCAACACGTGACAACTCTACAAGCGCCTAGCGAGTGACTGATTAAAGTGCAGAGCAGTGCATGCACCGCAGTTGAGTGGAACAGAGTAGCTGAATGCAGTGTCTCCTCTAGTACGTAGTACATAATAGCTCAATGACTTTAAATGACATTATCGGTCTCCAGCGGCTCAAACGACCTCCAGAATTATTAGCAATCAGTTGTTCAGCGTACAGATTGGTTTGTTCTATCACAAGGTCAAAGAAATTGTCATCAACCAAAAGACGAAAAATTGTAAACACATCTGCATTTTCTGGAATGTTTTCAGTTTGTATAAAGTTTTCTGAGTTACTAAAAATTTGACGAACTAATGGCTGAATGTCGTAACTCCATCCATTTTCCTCATCATGTTCTTTCATTCGACGCTCTGTAGGTGGTATTGTGTCAGTTGGAGCTGCATTCATTTCAATGTCTCCGTCGTCGTCAGAATCGGAATCAGGTGGTGCGGTTATTTGGATTTGTTGTGAAGTGTCATTAGAATTACGAGACGTCGACGGATGAGATGTCATCGTACTTTCAAAAATATCATTATTCATATGTTGTTCAATCGAATGCTGAATATTTATATCTCGTAGACTTGATCGGTGAAGTGACAAATCATGAGGAATAAAATCGGGATCGGCTACACTATCATCATCGTCAAAATCAGGCACATCACTACGGCCGTCGGTATCATTTTCTTCTTCATCCGACGAATTTGACTGGCTATTTTGTTCGTAATCACTCTCTTCTAATATTCTTCGCAACTCTTCGTCCGTACAGTATTGTTTTTTACTCATTTTGCCACAATAACTTATAAATCAGCGAAATAAGCTCAAAAATACAAACACGTTTGCTTTGTTTTGACTTTCTACTAATGTCATAAACGTCATTTTGTCAATCAAGTTGCTTATTTCACTTATGTCATCGCAATCCATAATTTGTCTATGGTAATTTCTTATTTGATACAGATAAAAAATAATATAACGACAAAAATACGCACAGACCACATATGTTCTGTGGACTCATGAGGCAACTTTTGGTCATTTTTGTTCTAGAGAGTCCACAGACCATATGTGGTATGCTTTAAAAAAATAATTTCTAATTATATATATATGTATTTCACAACATTATTTATTTATTTATACCCATAAGATACCAATTTTTACAAAAACATAACTGGACTTCTGAGCAATTTTCACTTTCTAACCTGGACAGTGAACTTGATAATATTATATCACAATTACATTTTAATGATATTTTTATCGGAATATTTTAAAAGGTCATAAAATTTATACTAAATATATGTTTAACAAAACTTATTAACATAACATTTAAATTACAAAAATATTTATTTAAATTAGAATAACAGTCTTTCATAAATGCTGGACACGCAAGAATTAATAATGGACGAATTTATTCCACTTTGACTTTGATGTGGAAACCTAAAAATAAAATTAAAGAATAATAAGCAGATATAAACACGAAAAATAAGCCTAATTATAATAACTTATATATGTTTCTATAAAAAAAATGTGTAAATAATATAATCGTCCTATACTTTAGTACTCACAAAATTGTCGCATCTGAACATATTAATTTCATAATCTATATTCCATGACACGAAATGGCGTCTTAGGAATAATTTGTTTTATTATTAATCTATAATACTTTTTATTGATTAAGTATCTTATTAATCGATGGAAAGTAATTTCTTGGTTTTACTGACATTTCTTGAATTATTTGTGCAATATCTAAGTACACACGACGGCATATTTTTATCAAGAGATTTTTTCAAATCAACACATCACGTGACAACTCTACAAGCATCTAGCGAGTGACTGATTAAAGTGCAGCGTATGCACCGCAGTTGAGTGGAACAGAGTAGCTGAATGCAGTGTCGCCTCTAGTACGTAGTACATAATAGCTCAATGGTATAAAATAAATTGTTACATCTCGTTATAGCCTAGGAAATTTAATCTTGACAAAGGGTTTTGTGTTTTGCTTGAATTTAATTATTATACTACAAGATGGCTGTAAGTGCAAATAAAATGCGTCTTAAAACTATTTACGCTAAAAGAGACATGTTGTTATGTCGTATACAATACATTAGTGATTTGTACAAACCTTTTATTATGATGTGTCCTCTCCCTAACTTGTGTGTACATAAATTGTGAAATAAATAAATAAATAAATATAAACATATGAATGTAGAATCAGTTTAGGAAACATTTTTGTGTGAAATCGAAACAGCAGAATCATTGAGATTAGATTATGAAAGTGTGTTGGACAAAATTAATAGTCTTGAACTGCAAATTGATTAATCACTCACGGTCTTCGAGGATTTATTGTGTCGCGTAAAGCGAGCAGCCAAGCAGCTACAACCTACAGCCCCGAGCAACGTAAAGCCGGCAGCTCAAGTATACTCACGGGAATCACTTATATTGCTACCTCGCGATATCCCAATATTTAACGATGACATTGAAACTTGGTCGTTATTCATATCTAGTTTTTAGAATATCCTAATTTACATAGAGTGTTCTAATAAAATAGTTGAAAAAACTAGACCCATAGTTAACCAAAGCGTGTTTTTTAGTAAAATTACACAACAAAACAAAAAAGTATATGTAAAAATAAAAAGTAAAAATATAAAAGGTAAAAATGTATTGCAAGCCCGAGCACAAGCTCCACATACTTTTGAACAGGTTTAAAAGTAGGGAGAATCCGGGAGACTTGAACCCCCTTTTACAAAAATGACTGTAAAATCTTACTGATTTCTTGTAGATATCTCAGTCTTTAACACTTGAATTGCTTAATTCAATAGGCTTCGATTGATGGTACAAATGTTATAATAACTTTTATCTACTAAGAATTATGGAACTTTTTTTAAAAGGTCAGAAATGGGACATTTGACCATAGGGTTGGGGAGATTTAACCATACTTTCTGTTACTGGGAAAACAATTTAAATTTCAAAGATTTTGTCATTATTTTAATCAATTAACAAAACGTAAAAACAGTTTTGACATTTTATGAATGTCACTTACTCTTAATTAACTGTAATTATAAAGAAATCAATAATCAGTCTTAATTATAATGAGGCACCTATAAAAGTAACATCTTAATTAGAGATCAAGGTCAGTCAAAATTGTTTGTGGCACTTATATCAACCCTTAAAGTATTTTTATTGAATTAATCACATTCTGGACACATTAAGTTTTCAGAATCGTTAATAGTTAGCCCTACACATTCAACGTGGACATACCTTTTACAAGAAATACAAAGACGCATATCCAAGAGTTCTTCAGTACCACAAATAAAGCAATACCAACGAGTATCCAACTCTGGTACTCCTTCTCCTTCTCAGTCACCGTCATTAGAGCTATCAGCATAAGGAATACAATCGTCATAATTTTCTTCAGATTCACTGTTAATTGAGCGAGCTAACGTGCGAGAACGTTTCTGTTGTTTATTTATTTTCCTTTTTTTATGGTTTTTGCTGGTCCTGTATCTTTGTTTATTTTTATTTTATTTTTCCCTTGCTTTAGTTTTTCTTTCATTTTCTTAGAATCTGCTTTAAAATCATCTTCACAATCTGTGTCATTGTTCTTTTCTTGTAAAACTTGCCTCTTTGCTTTTTTTGTGTCTACCTTCTTTCCTCTTTTAATATTCTTCTTAGCTTTAGTTTTTGAGGAATTGTCACCCTTAGCCTTAGTTGTTGTTTTCTTAAGAATTTCATTTGAATCATCATCTATAATTTTTTCAGGAATTTTTGTTAGAATTTTTGTTTTTCCAGGTTGTCGTCCACGCCGTGTTTTCTTTCGGGGTGCAGCTTTTGGATATGGCCTTATTATTACTGGTGTAATAGTAACTTTTTTAGTAAAATGGTCCGGAGTTCGCGGAATATCCAGCTTTTGTGTCAGAGTAGGTGAATTCGGAGAATAATAATAATTTATATCAGTCTCTTGGCACTGATGAAAAGAAACTTCTAAAATACAATTTAATTTAGCCATGAGAGTGTTATTCAATTTAGTGAGGCAACAATTCACCAGGCTCTCAGGATAAACTTTAGAACAGTTGAGTGAATTTGGTTCAGAGTCTGATGGTGCATGTGAAAAGCTTTTTAAGACTTTGTCAGAGGTTTGCGGACATTTCTGAGCTGGAGGATTTAGTTGGTTATTTGTTAGAGAAACAGTCACTGAATCCAGAAGCGAAGCATTATTTCAATCAAGCACGGGACTAGATGGAGGGTCCTGAACTTCATCATTAGGGATCTGTTGAGATGTTGACGGAATTTTCTGATCAACGTCGTTGAAGCTCTGCGGAAAATCTGGTGGATCTTGCTGAGCGCTTGAAAAGACAAGCTGAGCTTGGCGAGATTGAGATGAACTACTGGGAAGTTCATAATTTTCATTGGATATATCCCTATCTGTTACAGCAGATCACATGAAATCTTCATCACTGAAGAGATTATCATTATAAGGATGTATTCCCGATTTTTTGAATCCGCTTAAAATGTTGGCTTGGCTGAATGCTTGCGACATAATCGTTTTGATGAATTCAGGAATTTGGTATATCGTTACTGTCCTTCCAGGATTTGAAAGCATCTAGTTGTCAACGCAGTATTATATCTCGATTTAAATGACGAATATACAGCGATATCCAAAGGTTGCAACTTATTGCTACAATGAGGCGGAAGTGTAAGCAATGTGATGCCGTTGGTTTTGCATAACTTATCACTTCGATGCTCACATGGCTTTCGTGGTTATCAAGAATTAATAAAACGGGATTATCTTTCGATGCATGGGAGTGGTTTTTGAAATGTTCCATGAATTTTAAGAAGCTCTTGGCAGTCATCCAACCGGTAATGTATGAATCTTCATCAGACCCTTCAGGTCCCCCATTAACAAAGTCAGGTCGGTATTTAACACGCGGAAATACGAAAAAAGGAGGCATGGTATTTCCAATGGCGTTTAGAGTGAAGCAGACTGTAACTAGAGTACCTCTTTCAGCAGAGGTGGCATGTCCTACTTGCTAGGCTTTTTTACTTGCCAATACTTGACAATTGGGGCATTGTTGGACAGTAATACAGCCAGTTTCATCACAATTATATATATTTTGTGGCTCAAAATTATACTTTTCTCACACTTGCTTCAAGTTTTCGTAAAAGTCTGTTACATTTTTTTTTGTTGAAACTTGTAGCTCGCCACAAACTGGTGGCTTCAGGCGTCCTTAAGCTTATTACCGGGTTTCTAGCTAAGAAACCTCGGAACCAATCTGTTCCAGCAAAATTGTTATTTGTCCAACTTTGAGGTATTTTTTTATTATTTGCTAGAGCATAATCAAAGGCTAATTGCATGGCTTGTTTTCTCGTCAGTCCATAGTGCATTTTACTGCTTGCCAAAAGTTAGTTTACTAATTGCTCACATTGTCTATTGGCCCTATTGTCAAAAATCTGCGAGCTTTTGCACTGAATACCTTTTTCTTCTATTTTATTTAATGTCGCTTCGCCGCGAACATGGTACCTTCTTAGAGTCGTTCTATCAATGTCATATTTACATAATCTCACTAATAGCTTGCTTAAGTTCACGATTTGTAAATTTTCTGCGACGGGTAGTGCTTTGGGGTTTGTATTGAAACGGCATCTTCGCCCTGGAATATAAAAAGAGCACTTAACTTAGCAACAGTCAACAGACGCAGCTGTAGCCACTGAAGGGAGACTTAAATCAGTGGTCATATCTCCCACCGACTAAGTTGTTCAAATCTCCCACACCCCCATTTCCGGATTCTAGGTTGCTTTACTAAGATACCACAATTTGCAACAAAATGCCATTGTACACACATTCAAATACGATAATCATGCGATAATATAATAAAACTAAATCTTACTTACCTTCATTAATCGATTCACAGCGATCAAAACAGTTTTTTCTATTTTTATTTACTTGAGAATGAGATAAACAGGTATATGCCGGTCAAGATCCAACGCGTATGAATCCTAAGGGTATTAGTGTTCTGTGGTATGAATTTTGACAAAATGGCTGAACGCTCGTGATTGGCTGCCACCTGATCACCTTATTAGTGGGCAATCAGGCTGTTAGCGCGAAAATTCGTCGGTTCAAGTCTCCTCCCTGGGCAAGTCTCCCGGATTCCCCCTACAGTGTAACGCTTGAGGCAGCCATCGCCCTCCTCGATCATTTACAACTAAAGTGGTCAAACTGTCGAACACGCCGCCGCCGATAGCAAAGATCTTCGCCGAAAGCATATCCGAGTCTACCGTACAATAAGAAGTTACTTTGTACAAATAACAATTAATACACACAGTATGCTAGCGCTTCCTCAAGCTTTCAGACAACAAGCTTCAGGCCCCGCGCCTACGTCACACTG
The DNA here is from genome assembly GCA_036936625.1 of Parnassius smintheus behrii. Taxonomy (NCBI): domain Eukaryota; kingdom Metazoa; phylum Arthropoda; class Insecta; order Lepidoptera; family Papilionidae; genus Parnassius; species Parnassius smintheus. The sequence continues at coordinate 19,171,550 of JAUPFT010000012.1, read as the reverse complement.
ATCGACTGAAGCCGTGTACGCTCAAGTGGGTCCCCGCTGTACTAACTTAAGTCAAAGGATTCACAGGCAAGGTTAACTACATCTTGAAGCAAACTTTCATTAAAACTACTCCAATCCGCCGAATAAGATTGGTCAATTTTTACCATTCGTCAAATGTAATATCCCTTTGAAAGACGCAGGAGTGTATAAGCTTGATTGTGAATAGACTATATTCAAACATAGGACAAACAAAAATATTTATGAAAATCCCAAAAGCATACAGCTGACGACTCACACCGACACTCCGGAAAGTCCGCAGTCTGTGAACATGTTAAAGATCATTACGTCAAATTTGATTAATCACAGATTCTCTCAAAAGAACATCGATTCTTTTGAGGCTATTGAAATTAAAACAAAATCTAAATTCGATGGAGCCATATCATATGATACTTGGCTGATTTCACTGATGCTTCATATAAGCCATAGCTTTGGCTTTGCATACGCAGGAGAAAAATGAAATTTGATGCCATCGCCTACAAAGGTGTTCGACACAGAGCCAAAGTTTGCAACCGAGCTAAGAAAATTACATACCTCTTTGCTTGCACCAACTAAATATCTTTTGTTATAGCCAAATATTTCTCGTAGTTTATCACGACTTGTTAATAATAATAAAAATGAAACTAGATTAGTAATTAATTAATAACTAAATTAAATACTTATAATAAGAAACTGCCTTATTATAAGTACTTACCGGAAGTCGTGCTCGAAAATGACCGCGCCAGACTCTACTGGGACCGGACCATCATCACAGGCAGGCTATTATTGTGATACAAATTATTAAAAAAAATTTTTTGGCATAAAAAATTTATATAAAATCTATAATATGTATCTCTTAAACTATTTTTGTGAACTATCTTCTCTCTATCTATCCTTAAAATACTGCAACCATGTTTTGTAGCAATCCCTGACATTGGCCTATGTTCAACAGAGGACTTGTAAAGGGCTGTGATGATGACTATTGATAGCGGAAATAAGTGATTTTGTGTTGCCGCAATCTAGCTTGAAATTAAGTACGGCGTATTGGATATTATTGAAAACCTCTTTCATAACATCTAAGCAAAAGGAAAATAGCAGACAAAATACGAAAATATTTGTACTAAAATAAATGAAGTTGGTTAACCGCAGATTCACTCGACTTTGTTATAACCTGTATTATATTGGTAGTTTACGAAATGTGTGGTGACGAACTACTTATTTGTGGAAACAAGAAACGTTTCTTTCTCTGTAACGATTCGTCTCATTACATACTATTTGTCCAAAAATTAAAAGGACTTCAATTGATACAACCATAACCAAATTCGACGTTATTGAACTAGTATATTTAATTAGAAAGGGTTTTGATGCACTTTTTAGGAGACTTAAAAAAACCTTGTGTTACGCGCTTTACCGACTTTGATAAACTTTTTTTAAACTTCTTTTAGACCACCCTTAGATTATGGCTAACCTAGGCGTTGTCTCATATTATGAGGTAAAACTTCCACCCCTGATACTGACAAAAGTCAGGAGGATTTTTTTATTTTAATTACTAAGACAACACGAATGAACGTGAGATTTTAATATTCCTTATAGTCCATTCAAAAAGTGAAAAAAAAAACCAGTGTGTTTAGAACACAATATGGATATTTGTGACCATTTAGTTGATTAAATTAGATTTTGCTTATTATTAATTAATTTAGATCTTGCTTATAATTCAATAATTTTAAATTGAAAACGTCGAAAAACAATCGATCAAACGACAAAAATTTACCAAATAAAGGTAAAATAAATTTACGGGAAAGAAATACTTTAGTACTTAACATCTTTTTATAAATGCTTAAGAAAGGCTATAACGTGCGGGGTATGCGTGTGTAGGTTGCGATCAGTACTTTGTGTGTGGCCCTTCTTGCTCTTTGAACTGCTTCCACCCAAGAAGCATAACAAGCTGTATACGAGCTGTATTGAAGTTCGTTTGTATACTAGAGACTTTATTTCCTGGCTACACAATATGATACAAAAACACTGTGGTTTCCGTTAAGTGCGTTATCATAATTAGTATTCAAACGGATAGAAAAACCTTTTCTTTTTCAGAAACATCGACCATTAAAAATTTTATTTTATTTAAAAAAGGTTGATTTGCTAATTATATGCGGTTTTATTATACCTTTGAATTTTCCGGGGAGAAAGAAGATTGATAAAGATCCTGCTTTATCGATGCTATTGTCAGTTAGAGGTATGTAATAAAACCACATAGCATTTGCAAACAAATATTTATTTAATTTAATTTAATTTTTAGCTTTATGGGTTAGTAGCGCTATAGCTGTAAAAGAATTAAAAGAGGCCGTATAAAAGCCGTTATTTGGTGTACAAGGAAACTTTTACACTACAGATATTATTATGAGCGTTCTAAATTGGGTTTTGAACAGAATTACAATGAAATACAGAAAAACAACTTTATTTTCGATGACTAGATTATATTTATATACTTTGAATCATAACGATATAATCTGTAAAAGTTTTATTTGATATGTGGTATTCGCGTAAATATAATAAACCTTTATATTATACTTTATTAAATAATGGCGACAATTAAAGTCAGAATAAAAAATTATATTTAACATATTTTTATCTACTCGGATTGGAGTTGAATTTTGACGGTGATAATTAGTAAACTGAAAGTGCAAAATTAGATTTAATGTAAACTCGTTAGTATATGTTTCCTATAAAAAAAAATTGCGCGCCAGCAACATAATCTATACATATAATAAAAATGTAAATTGCAGATGTCTGTACATGTTATATCTTTGAAATAAAGTGATTGGGGGGGGGGGACTAAAAATAAGTAAATAAATACATTCCTACCATTTTTAGAATTGTCTGTTGTTTGTTAACGTATTACGTATAAAGTACTAATTTATATCAAAATAATTAGTAAAGAAATTATAAAGCGTATCTTTGTGTTAAATTTAATTTTTGTTTTATTTAAATCGGTTTATTCTAGCAAAAGTTATGATTAATATTCTCAAGTATTGCTACGAATTTTAAGTATAAATTTGTGAGGCGTTGAGTCACCAAGTGCATTTTAATCTTATATCATAAATCATAATAAAATAAGGTAAAATAATTTTTCATAACGATATAATTATATCCGAAACACAGTCAACAAAAATAAGAAAGAATAACGTAATAAATATAAAAAAAAATATAATTAACCTTAGTATCTATAGTACAATAATTAACCAATGTCATTGACAGGTGGTGGTGTTGTAATACATAAAGGCAGGTTGTGTTTTTCTTTCCTGTAGATGTGTCCTCATATTTGCTGCTGATTTTTATAATACTCGCTGCCCTACTGGGTGTTGACAAACTAATTTATTTATAAAATTTTGAATGAGAAGGTTTGCTTAAAATTTTTTTCTTTATCGCTGAGTAACCTAAATGAAATTTTAAAAGAATTACTAACAATGAGGGCATCCACGACTTTCCTGCAACCAGGGCGGTCTTTTTGTTGTTTTGGGTCAGTTGTTAGTGGAAATTGGTATTAGGTAACTTGCTACTCTAAATACGATAATTTGTATACGCATTGGCGAAGCCTCCTCCTCACGCTCCTCTGTTCTACATAGGTCATGACCTCGTAGCATATATGTAACGTCAACACTTGGCAGTTTGCTTTCAATTCGAAATACACTGATTCGTTTTCAGTTCGTTCGTTTCTGTCGAATGCCCGGTTTTTTACCGGGTCGCCCTTTCCAACCTGTGGCAAAATGTTCTATAATGAAATATAACTACGAAATGTTTATATAGCAATTACTATGGAACCAAAAGGTGTGCTTTGCTCTGAAGTCGTTTCCGAGTGCGCGGGCGCGCGGGCGATGCGTTTGCAAGTTCACTTCAAATTTCAATGTTTATGAGAGTTTTTGCTGTGTCTGTTTAAAATTTATGTTTTTTTAAAGATTTTTAGTGAAAATTGAGGATAATAGTGTTCTTTGTGATGAATTGAAGTGTCTTAAAGTCTAATCGGCGAGGAATAGGTAAAATCTTTAAACTTTCTTGAGAAAATACACAAGGTCAAGAGCGTCTTTCGGACTTATCATGTATCGCAATTGAAAAACAGTTATTGGTACAATTAAAACTTTCGCCAACACTTTACGCGGACCTTATCAAATATTTCCTTAAGAAAGAGAGACCATTCAATTTAGAATATAAATATTTTTTTTTAACTTTGTACATAGTTTGTTTGTACTCTGTTCATGTATAGTATTGTATGTAAACATCTTTTTCTTTTGATCAAGTAAATCCAAACGGCTTTTTTCAAGCTACCGAGAGGTATGCTTTTGCTGATATATCATACAATCTATCAAGCAGTAGTATGTCTTCCGTGTGCTTTGTTAAACACGTCATCGATAGCACTGAATATGAAACTAAAGAGTGGAGACAGATCAAGATTGTTGTATTTTTAAAAAACAGCTAAAAACAACCAAACCATATCTTGAACTTGCCCTAGTTTGAAGCCCTAGCTTCGCCACTCTGTATAGACAACATTGTCACTTCTCTTTTTTGTGCCCTTGTATAAGATGTTTTAGTTAAGTGTGCTGCTGTAGTTATGAGTAAAATATTAAAAATAAAATTAGGTAGTCAAAGTTTTAACAGCATTTTATTCATACATCTACCAAACTGTCTTACCGGGTAATCTCCCTCCAATTAGTGGGGGTTACCCTACTCTTCGCTAACCGATACCGGTAAGAGACAGCCAATTGAAACATTTCTTCCCTGGTTTCGGTTCTTCGAGCCGTACATATATCTCCTTTATTTTTATTCTGATTTGATGGGCCATGTCAGTTACTAATGCTGATACTTCAATTATCACTCAAAAAAGCTCCGCGCTCTCTCTTCACAGCTCAGTGAGTGACCGGAACCTTGACCGTCCATATGGCCAGCATTCAACGACTACCTCTTAAATCCATAAGCAATTACTGGCAACATTCACTTTAAAAAAATCAGCAGAGTTAAATCCAGCGATTGACCTCTGCATCGATGTATGGACTTACTAAGTCGCAGTATTTGTCCGAGGCTAACACACTCGTCAACAACTTCGACAAGGGTGGGACATTGAAATTACACGTGATTTTGTCTTGTCCATGTTCATCTGAAGACCTATCCAGTGGTGGATACTTTTGAGATCACTCAGCGTAGTAGATTCTCTCATTCACACACTTCTGATGATATGATCATCAATCCACCTGTAAAACTTGGCAATTATGGCTAATCCTCCCTTCAATGGAGGGGCCACATCCACCAGCGAATTATCATTATTGAACCGATATGAAGTAGAATGTTATTCAATTAAGGTTATAGAAGTACTAGGCTAAGAACTTTAGCCACCCAGAAAGGATGGTGTTACCCAGCCAGTTTATATTATAAAAAAGAATGTTTACGTTAACTTAAAGTTCGATAACCATATGACATTGTATAACGCTGATTAACGACTCAAATTCCTTTACACTTGTACTGGTTTACCTAACTTGTAATGATGTAATTACCAATAAACGGATTTTAAAATATATTTCGTTGCCCCCGCGGTTTTACCCGCGTGTCATACTCACACACACATAGACACAATCAGATTATGTTGCTTTTGCGATTTATTTTAACCATAATATGTTACAAACATAAAACGTTATTGTAACTGATCGTATTTACGGTGCAATTTAAACGGAAACTTTTTTAGCTAGTTAGTAATTTTACTACGCAATGCTATGTTATATATCGTCTATTCTATCTAGGTCTTTTGCCTTCATCAGCATATATTATGACCTCATCGTTAACCGACAGCGCATAATGCTAGTAAGTTAACTTGGCAGTGGTTCTGTGGTGTGCGTATAGCATGTACGAGTATAATTAATTTAAAGTTTTCTGATGAGTTCTGTTCTTGCTATTTTTTATGTAGGGATCAACTTTTGATCGCAATGATGGTTTATCTGCATCATAGTAGTAGTTTTAAACGACTTCAAAAAGGTCAATTTGACTTTTTTATGTGTGTTAGTTACTTCAGAACATTTCTATAAGTGATCGAATTACGATTAGATAACGGATTTTGATAACTCTTATTTATTTTGAAACTGATGCTTCTCATGTCATCACATATAAATTTGGTCGAGCTCTGACAAGTAGTTTTCGAGTTATCCTTAAAAATATGTATTTAATTGACTTCGACTACATTGATGCTATTCTCATTTTATATATTTTGAAGTCGGTTGAACGAAACTTTTAATTTTACCATTTTTATATAGTGCATTGAACGTTGCCTTTTAAATAAAATGGTCTTATGAGTCAGTAGTATAATATTATTACAATATCACTTTAGAAAAATTTACTACAGTAAGCTCGTTAGTGAATACTAGTGGAACAATGTTGTAAGCGCATTTTCAGTAATTTGTATTTTCCCATATTGCTTAGTTTCGAAATTCTTAATTCAATGCTAACATTAAAATCAGATTCTATAAAAATTGAATTTCATTTGATATATCAAAAATTATTTCAATATTTCAACGAGTTCCTACAAAAAAAAAAAAAAAACAGTACTCGGAAATGATTTTTCAAGTAAAATAGAATTTTTAAGATTTCGTGCTCAACGTCATCGTTATAAAAAAAAGAGTAAAATGAAACAATACAAATCTGCTAGGTTTCCTTCAATCAGCAGTTTCTAATTTAAAGCATTTCTTCCTTAAATTAAAAATAAAACAAGGATTTACCTATATGTAAGAATAGGAGGAAAAGCTAGTTTGTTTTAAATGAACACGCAAACTCTGTAATTAAAATCAGTTGTATCAGGAATCTGGGAGAGATCGTGTGTGCAAAATGTTGTTTGTTATAACGGTGCTCGTCGTGTTTTTTATCAGTAATGCAAATACTTTGGGTGAGCTTACATTTTATTAATAAATGTTCATATATATTTAAAACTAATTTAACTTTGTATCTTATATAACAGTTGCATTGTTATAGTTTATCCCAACTTGATAAACGTTTAAGTATATTTGTTTGTGTCTGTCTGTGCTTTGATTGTACTTGATGATTGATGATTTATGATTAATGATTGATTGTTAGTTTTTTAGTAAAACTAAAGTGGCGAACGTACTTAGTGATGACGACTCATCTGATGGTAAGTGGCAACTGCCGCGGTCACCTGCAGTCAACTCCAAACAAATAAGGCTAAGGGACTCGTAATTATAATGGCTCCACCGGAGCACTGCAGTGCAAGCACTGCCTTATGGCGTTATGAAGTACCTGTAAGTGTGAAACTTCCCCAAGGGGAGACAAGGCCTATAAGGATTCCTTCCACCTTGTAAATATAATGTATGTATATGTATATATAAAGATACACAAAAAATAAATAAACAAATTTCGTATCAATTATAATCAGTTACTATAATATAATTTTATTACAGAAGACTGTGACGACTGCATTGCTATAGATCAATGTAGGCCCGCATGGGAGCGGGTTCTTGTCGACAAAAGTCCGGAAACAGCGAGCCTAGTGAGAAACGCTTATTGTGGTTTCGATAAACTACCAAAGGTGAACTTAAAATTATAAATCAAAATAATTGGCAATTATTTTGTATATTAAGAAATTATTATTGATTTCATTTACTATCTGCTATCCATCGATAGTATCAAATAAAATACATGTCACCTTCAAATCCGTTTTAATAAGGCACCTACAAACCCGTTCTTTTGAAAGTGACGAATAGTTTTATATCTATTGTTATTTGCTTTTTTACTTTATAGAATAAGACTGACAAATGCCCAAACAGTCCATCTGATGGTAAGTGGTTGCTGTAGCCCATAGACCTTTATCCTCGATGACGAATCAAAATGCAGTTGCCCTGTCAACCGTGAGGACTAAGATAGAATGCTTCCTTTCCAATAAGAAGGGTCTTCGGTTTTCTACACTCACTATACGAAACACAGCAGCGTTAAGCTGCTTTTTTACACTGGTATTCTGCGAGAGCGTGACCCTTCCCCGGTCGAACGACCCATTCGTGATACAACTATACTACTAATATAGCTGCAGCATGGCTGTACCATGTGACCACTGTTTCCTATAGAATATCCTTATATCCAAAATAAGTTATTTTTTAATTTTACGTTATGATTTTCTTTACTTACAGATTTGCTGCTCAGAGTTTGTATTAACGCCTCCTAAAAATGATAGTGATGAGATCGAAAATCATCCCAATGTCAAACTTCTTTCGGAAGATTGCGGTGAAATTGAAGGAAATCGGATTGTGGGTGGAAGTACAGCTTCTTTGTACGAGTTTCCTTGGATGGTTCTTGTCGCTACCAGACGTATGTTTTGATAAATACATTTTTGGTTAAGTTAAATAAGTAAAGGTAAAGGAAGAGTTTTCATACGTTATAGCGTTGAGCTTAGGCTAGCTCTCAACAAGTGATAGGAGCTGGTATTGGGGTATTCCGGCCCAGAGACGAGAACAATATTCCATATGAGGCCAAACCTGCGCTTTGTAATGCTGCAAGCGGTGGGACAGGCGGCATGAAATAGTGGCTCGATCTACTAAATGCATCAAGTATTCTTTGCTGTGTGGCCTTTCCTTCCAATTAATTCTGGCACTTTACGTCTCTCGAAATATCGACGCTAAGGATTCCGATACTTGCTGAAGCAGCAAGAGGAAATACGACAAAGGGTTTCTTTTCGCGGTAAATCCGTAAACCTGTGTCTTTTTGGACTTAAACTGGACTAGATTTAGTCGCCCCTAATTTACCTCGGATGTTCTATTGTTTTGTTTAATAAAGATTCGACTTCAGACACAAGTGCGTTCCGGCACTCGACGACGTGTTTCGAAGAAGTATTCGACGAAATATTTTGGTAGATGGCTAAAATTCTGAACACTTAGGTTATAGATAAACCAGTGTGTTTATTAATATTGTTTTTAATTTCAGATGGAGAGTCGTCGATATTCGATTGTGGGGGTACCTTGATAAATCCAAAATATGTATTAACGGCAGCACATTGCAATGGGGGTAGGACCATCGTCAGTGTCAGAGTTGGAGAATATGATATCAGTTCACGTGTAGACTGTGTGGGAGAAGGAGAAACCCGCGTTTGTGAGATATCAGGTAATCAAAGGATTTCTTTATATATTTATTTAAAATGGGTCAAGATATCTCACGGGCTAAACACTGGCTGAAAATTTTACACTTTTTTTGTTATTTTACCGCCGCCTTAGTTTCATCCCCGTGAAAAATCGGCCAGTTTTGGAACTAAAAGAATTAAATATTTTTCACATAATAGCTTATGAGGTCGGTGCTTAGACATGTACCTATAGATGAAATAATATCCGATCTACCTCCGATATCGGAAGCTAATATGTATAAAATATTTTATTCTTTTAGGAAATTGAAGTGGGCTTTCTTTTTTACTTTATTGAGTAGACTAAGGAATGTCACAACGTCAAGGTAACGACTAGAAAGGAGATATCGTTTGATATAATTTAATTCTGTTTCATAATGTAAAGATAAGAATAATTCATCAAACCAACAATTTCATTGATGTCGGCGGGGATCGAACCAGGGTTGCTTGCGTTTACAGCGAGCACTTCGCCCTTGAGCTACCACGGCTCATATCTTTTGTTGTTTTTATTTTATAATAACGTTACCTCCACACTAAGAACTTTTTCTAAGTATACGATTCAGTAGGTATAATAAAAGTATTTTTAGGGTACAAAAAAAATGTGTGCGTGCAATCTTTGGAACATGGTATACGGATAGCTGTAAGCCCTTATTTAAAAAGTACAATATTTTGACATTAACATGTTTGTACATTAAAGAAGTATGCATATTTGTAAAACAACATCCTGAACACTTTGAAAGTTTTCAGCATGTTGTTTGTGGATGTTGTTTCTTTTTTTTTATAGAATAGTGGGCAAACGAGCATGCGGCTCACCTGATGTTAAGTGACTACCGCCGCGGCGGTCATGATCAACCGCAACACCAGTGGAATTGCAGGTGCGTTGCCGGCCCTTTAGAAAGAAGTAAGCTCTTTTCTTGAAGGTCGTATCGGCCCTCGCCGGTGATAAACTAATCCACAGGAAGGTCGTACGCTGAAGAAAACTCCTTATGAAACGTACAGGGGTGGAGTGTCACGCATTCAGATGGTGTGGATGGTACCGGGACGTTTGCCGCGTAGTGCGTTCACCAAATTTTGCGGCTGGGAATAATCCAAACAATTTCTCAGAGCACTCCCCATGGTATATGCGAAAGAAGATGCAACGAGATGCAACATCTCTTCGCAGGGCCAGTGAATCGAGCCGATCGGTAAGCACTCGGTCGTCGACGATTCGAGCCACTTTGCGCTGAATGCGATCAAGTGGAAGGAGCTGGTACTGCGGAGCCCCAGTCCAGAGATGGGAACAGTATTCCATGTGCGGCCGAACCTGCGCCTTGTAACGTTACAGGCGGTGTGTTACTGTCCCGCTCTGCCGAGCATGCCAAGCTTTTTAGAGGCCAATTTGGCCTTCTCTTCCAAGTAACCACAAAACTGCACGTCACTCCATATGTCGACGCCGAGGATTTCAATACTGGCTGAGGCAACAAGGGGAGTGCCTTAAAACTGAGGAGATACGACAAAAGGGTTCTTTTTCGAACTCGACTCTCGATGACGGGGGGAGTCCGCCGGCGACCATCCCGCGGTGTGAGTGCTCCATGCTGGAAGTGCAGTTTACACAGCGCTCGGTTCGCAAAGCACTCCTCTCCCTTGACATTCACAAGTCGAGTGGGCCTGACGGAATCCTCCCAATTGTGCTGAGGACGTGTGCTGCAGAGTTGGCACCGGTTTTAACGCATCTTTTCTGGTACTCCTACTCCCTAGGCGTAGTCCCAAAATCATGGAAGGTGGCTTTCATCCACCCGATCCCTAAAAAAGGCGACCGCTCAGATCCGTCCAACTACTGGCCTATCGCCATCACCGCCTTGTTCTCATAAACAATGGAGTCCATAGTATAATGCCAGCTCAAGAGAGGTACCTCGAGGATCACCAGCTGATTAGTGATCGCCAATACGGTTTTCACCTTGGTCGATTAGCTGGTGTACTTCTGGTCTACCTAACTCGTAGATGGGTGGAGGCAGTAGAGTCCAAGGAGGAAGCATTGGCCGTTAGTTTGGACATTGCGAAGGCCTTCGATGGGGTTTGGCACAAAGCGCTTCTTTCGAAGCTCCCTTCCTATGGGCTTCCCGAGAAATTGTGCGATTGGATCACCAGCTGTCTTGCAGATCGGAGCATCAAGGTCGTTGTAGACCGTGCAAGCTCCGATTCCAAGCCTATTAATGCGGGTGTTCCACAAGGCTGCGTGCTATCGCCAACGCTGTTTCTTCTGCATATCAATGATATGTTGCAAACCCGTAACATTCATTGCTATGCAGATGACGGCACTGGTGATGCTCTGTACACCGGCCGTGCCAATATTTCTCGGGAAAGCGTCTCCGAGTACCGGGACAAACTTGTGTCTGAAGTCGAGTCTCTGCTGAACAAAGTATCTGCTGAACAGAGTCTCGGATTGGGGGCGACTAATTCTAGTCCAGTCTAACCCCCAGAAGACATAAGTGTGCGCGTTAACTGCAAAAAAGAACCCCTTTGTCGTATCTCCTCAGTTTCAAGGCACTCCCCTTGTTGCCTCAGCCAGTATTGGTATCCTCGGCTTCGACATATCGAGTAACGTGCAGTTTCGTGGTCACTCGGAAGATAAGGCTAAATTGGCCTCTAAAAAGGTTTGCGTGCTTAGCAGAGCGGGACAGTATTTCATGCCGGCACACCGCCTGCAACTTTACAAGGCGCAGGTTCGGCCGCACATGGAATACTGTTCCCATCTCTGGGCTGGGGCTCCCCAGTACCAGCTTCTTCCACTTGACCGCATTCAGCACAGAGCGGCTGGAATCGTAGACGACCGAGTGCTTTCTGATCGGCTCAATTCAATGGCGCTGCGAAGAGATGTTGCATATCTTTGCATTTTCTTTCGCATTTACTATGGGGAGTGCTCTGAGGAATTGTTCGGATTAATCCCAGCCGCCAAATTTCGTGAACGCATTATGCGGCAAACATCCCGATACCATCCACACTATCTGGATGCTTGGCAGTCCACCACTGTACGTTTCAAAAGGAGTTTTCTTCCGCGTACAACCTCTCTGTGAATAGTTTAAGAAAAGCAAAAAGCTTTTGCAAAAAAAGAGCTTACTCCTTTCTAAAAGGCCGGCAACGCACCTTTTTTATAGGATAGGGTGACAAACGAGCACACAGTCCACCCGATGGTAAGTAGTTGCTGTGGCCCATAGACATCTACATCCATCCTCGCTTACGAATCAAAATGCAGATGCGTTGTCACCCGTGAGGACTAAGATGGAATGCCTCGTTTCCAGTAAAAAGGGTCCTGCAATTCCCCTGGTGTTGCGGTTGATCATGGGTGACGGTAGTCACTTAACATCAGGTGAGCCGTATGCTCGGTTGCCCCCTCTTCTATAAAAAATAGAATACGCGGGGCATCTTGAGCACCCACGCTCCGGAGTGGAGTAACGTGGTCCTGGATGCTCAGCGAGGGATTTTCCGGGGGTGCTGGTACCCTCTTGGGTAGTTTGACATTTAATTCCGCTTCCATGTTGATGTGGGGGGGGGGGGATTTGAGCCTTTGGCCACCTGCACTCACTAGACGAAACGCGGAAGCAGAGCTTCCACTTCACGCCGGTATTCTTTGAGGTCGTGGTACCACTCGGGTTTGAGCCGGCCCATACGTGCAACAGCAAAGCTGCTGCGTGGCTCTACCAACGAAATCTAGCTCCTAGAAATAAGTATAAACTACATTTATCTCAATACAGGCTCAAATTGTGTGACAGGAACTCTTAAAAATGTTAAATGTTATGAAGGTATATAACAAAATATTCAACAACTTTAAAGAGTTACCTTTAACATGTTTAAAAAAAGTTGATACGTTGGTTAAAAGAAAAATCTTTTTACGACTAAATGAATTTATGTCTTTTTGTGAAAAATAAATCGGATTTCAGTAATATTGATATATAACTAATAATTAATTAATTGTGAACAACCTGAAAGTATGGACATTAACAATTATGAACAATCATTACATAATGTGACATTTTAAAATCTATGACTTTAAACATTGAAGTAATATGTACTTACGTACTAGAACAGCTATCTCAAACAAAAATGTGCGCTACTCTATGTTCGCGCGTTTGGTTTTTTTATCATAGAATAAACATAGGTAGAATGATCCGTAGGTAATAGTAGATTGTATTGTTAAATAGCTAAATTATATCGAGAACAATATTTAAATCTTGTCATTTATTTTGTATATTATATTTGTTTATTTAATATAATATTAAATAATATTATATCACAATTACATATTATATATAATGATATTTTTATCTGAATATTTTAAAAAGTATCTATGTCAAATATAAAAAAAACATACTAAATGTATGTTTAACAAAACTTATTAACATAAAATTTAAATTACAAATATATTTATTTAAATTGGAATCATAAATGCTGTAAATAATCGTTCATAAATGCTGGGCACGCGAGAGCTAAAAATGGACGAATTTATGCCACTTTGACTTTGAAGTGGAAACCTAAAAATAAAATAAAAGAGTAATAAGCAGATTTAAACATGAAAAAATTAGCCTAATTATAATAACTTATATGTTTCTACAAAAAAAATGTGTATAATAACATATTCGTCCTAAACTTAAGTACCCACAGAAATGTCGCATCTGAACATATTAATTTCATAATCTATATTCAATGATACGAGATGGCGTCTTAAGAATAATTTGTTTTATTATTAATTTATAATACTTTTTTATTGAATAAGTATCTTATTAACCGATGAAAATAATTCCTTGGTTTTTAATGACATTTCTTGAATTATTTGTGCAATATCTAAGTACACAAGACGGCATATTTTTATCAAGAGATTTTTTTTTAAATCAACCCAACACGTGACAACTCTACAAGCGCCTAGCGAGTGACTGATTAAAGTGCAGAGCAGTGCGTGCACCGCAGTTGAGTGGAACAGAGTAGCTGAATGCAGTGTCTCCTCTAGTACGTAGTACATAATAGCTCAATGACTTTAAATGACATTATAATATTGACTTGAATATAGCTTTTAATAATAATCATTCAAATTCCGTTCCAATTTCCAATTCAATAAAATAATACTTACTTCCTAACCTTCCTGCATGGCTGACGCACAAACCGTGCAGGCCAAGAAAGGGGAAAAAAAAAATAATAATCATAAATGTTCGAAATTGAATTCCCACTTGTTGTTTAAATTTTTTTGCACGTACCTACTGTAGTTATGTATAGTTATGTTGTATGTTTGCACTTATAAAATATTTGCACACGATTTAAAGTGGTACAATGTAAATGGGCCATTAGACATAATTTAAAATCGTACGTTATTGTACACATACATTCTGGCAAATAAATGAATTTGAATTTGAGCGGAGCCGTCAAATATATCTTTTATAGTGATAAATATTTTTAATTAGAAATTGCTTATTATTAAATAAAAGTATAAAATTATTAATAATTAACAAAGTATCATTACGTTTTGTTGCACCTTCATCTGTTTCTGTTTGTGTTGCCAAAAAATCGGGAATTTGGTTTTGAGACTTTTTTCCTTATCGGTTGTCGGTTCTTCGAGCTATATGGTCAGCTTATTGCCACTTCAGCTTACTAATCCGTTGGGCTATGTTAGTCACTCTGGTTCCGCTGCGGGTATCCTCACTTCTAATTTTATCACGCGGAGAAACCCCGAGCATAGCCCTCTTCATTGCTCGCTGAGTGACCTTGAACATCCTCATATGGCTAGCTGTGAAGAACCACGTCTCAGAACGGTAAGTCATCAATGGCAACACGCACTGGTTGTAAAATCTAGTTTTCAAGTTTTGAGGTATACTTGACGAGAAGATGTGTCGTAATTTCCCGAACGCTGCCCAGTCGAGTTGAATCTCCGTCGATTGACCTCTCGGTCGAAGTTGGACTTACCGAGTCGGACTATTTGTCCCAGGTAAAAGTGATCTGGACAATAAACATGATCTTTGTTTTGTCCATATTCATCTCAAGACCTATCCGTTTTCTCCTATTCTGCTCACATCGCTACGATATCGCCCTTGAAAAAACACATGATGTTTTTGACGTGAATCGCATGCACGCGGATTAACGATCGTAGCATCACACGTTAAGCAGCTTTGACGCTGCTGTAATACTTGCTTGGTTAGGTTAGTATTTGATAGACATTGGTTGTTCCCATAAAAGTGGGAATTTTCTGTAGTTGTTAGTTTTGGCAGCTGTATTAGCGATTGTACTAACGAGCATCTCGTAACATTGATGGCATATTGTACGCAATGGTTATACAGGACGATACGGAAAATTATCTCTCTCAAGCACCGGTACGATGCCTCGGTTCAGACTGATCGAAACGACGAATCTGAAGTGTATGTTACGATCGTTAGCGATTTATTAGATAACAGACGCCGTCGGAGATCGCAACAAAAACCCAGGCAATCTAGAATATATCGTAACGATAAATCGACTGTGTATGGATCTTTGCGATCGACGACGTAGGTACGTCGGTTCCGTCATTCTCATATAATTGTGACAGTCTTTTGGATGAAACCTCAATTCCTTTAAAATATTAATTGATAATATGCGATTATTGATGTCGTTTTAATTGCCACTATTTAACCCACACTTTTCTACGCCGCGTCCGCCGGATTATATTAATCGCCAACTAGGCATAGGTAAGAAGCTCAATTTCCATTTTAAAATATGACACGCAATTAATTGTTCGGATTTCTGTCTGTGATAGCTCGTGTTTGTCGTTATGTTATAAACAAGTAAATGATCGATGGCAACGACGAATCGTTTCGTGTATGAGCGGTAAGCATCGAGTGATATATCGTCACGATATCCTTTCAGATTTATTGTAGCGACGGGTCGTTCCGTATATGGGGCCCGTTAAACTACCTCACTTGGTCGTATATATCTCTTTTATTTATGCTTTAATCGATTTTAAAAGGTTTAGCATTGAAGTTAGTTACGTGTATATGCAGTTTAAGTATTAAGTTTTAAATATTTTGCTTCGAATACGAATCTCCTACGTTTTGAGTCAAATACGTCCTAGAACTGACACAATATGTTGTCCCATAATATGTATAGTAGATCAAGATCATCTATATCTATACATATAATAAAACAGTAACGAAAGAAAAACAGTACATTGAGAATTTTCGAGAAAAAATAAGTGGCTTTTGTTTGAAAAACGTAACTGATGACAAAAAGTGACTTCTTAGAATTTTTGTCTGTTTGTCTGTGTGTTTGGTTTGGCTTCATGCCAAAACTACTGGGTAGAGTGAATTGAAATTCAGCAAAAATGTTCTTTGTAAACCAAGGAAGGCTTTAGGCTACATATTATCACGCCGCACGTTATAGGAGGTAAGCAATATTGATTTTAAAAGGTTTTTCTTCGTAATTAAATGCACAAAATAATTGAATGCACAAAATGACATGTTATTAGTTAAAATAAAAATAAAAATTTAACTCTGGAAACATAATAATCACGCTATTTTTATAAAGAAGCGGGGCAGTAATATTGTAAATTGCAAGGGAACAGCTGTTTAACAATATGTCAACGGGGAATTTAGCGGTAAGGTCAGGCAACTGTTTACTGCATTAAATGGTGCGAGTTTAAATCCCATAATATTGTTTTGAAAAATCGTAATTTTTTTTAATTTTTGCATTTTATATGTGCATCTGAGAACTTTACATGTCCTATCTAATTGTATGGAGAGTTTCACACCAATGTTTCTAAACAGATTGATTGGTGGTACAACAAGTTACCCTATCATGAAGTCAAATTAAACTTTTGGTTCTAAGTTATATCTTACCAAGCACATTTGTTATAGGTAATTGATTTAATTATGTAGTTCTCAGTTTTGTTCCTTGCTGCTGTTACCATATTTTGTCCGATGCCGAAATATTCCTAATTTAGACTTGAGCCTTATAAGGGGATTACAAAACAATCTGCACAGTGTCAACCCATACGTTACCAATTTCAATACCGCTCTGGAATCGGTGCCTGAACACGAGCGCGATAATTTTAAATTCGTTATTAGCGCAGACAAAAGACTGACCGCAGCCCATCCAGGACGATATAACGAACCAACGTCAAACGTGATAGCCGTCCTCTTGGTTGACCAGGAATGCGACAAAAGAGACATTGTTTTACGCACACGTGATGATCGCCTACAGCGTATCAGCGAGACACATCGCGCTTACGATACCTTACAGTATCGCCTAATGTTTTGTCGCGGAGAGGATTGCCATATACAATGTAGAACCACAGACAGGTGCCCCAAATTATAACGAAAATACTTTCGCCCTCCAGTTTTACAGTTACATGATTCAGCTCAGTTCCAACGACAACTCTTATCTTCATTATTACATAATTTATTATTAGTAGATGAGTATGCCAAAATTGAAACGGAGTGGTTGGTGTTCATTAGAACGAATCAATGGAAACTGAGGGCGGAAAACTACGTGCACCTAAAGGGCGCCATGTGAGAGGACTCTAACGCGGAAGACGTTGGACGGATGGTGATACTCCCTTCCAGCTTTACGGGAGGTCCGTGGTACATGCATGAGCGGACACAGGACGCATTTTGTTATGTGCGCAAGTACGGTCGACCGGACCTCTTCATCACCATCACTACCAACCCTAAGTGGCCCGAAATAACCCGCGATGACAGGCACGACTTGATTTTTTGGGTGTTTCATTTAAAATTTAAGTGCCTGATGGATCTTCTCACAAATGAAAAACTATTTGGTGCTACCAGATGCCACATGTATTCAATAGAGTGGCAAAAACGCGGCTTGCCCCATGCGCATTTGGTTTTGTGGTTGAAAGATAAAATCAGGCCCAACGAGATCAATGATGTCATAAGTGCTGAGCTGCCAGATCCCGACGTTGACCCCGTTCTGTAACAAATTGTAAAGGGTCACATGGTGCATGGTCCTTGCGGAGCCCTAAATTGCAATTCTCCTTGCATGAGGGACGGATGGTGCTCAAAAAGGTTTCCGAAGCGATTTAGCAGCGAAACTCTTACAAGTGAGGATGGATACCCTTCACACCGGCGTCGATCTCCTGCTGAGGATGGTAGTCGTGCCGAGTTAACTATGCGTGGCCAGGTGGTCGAGATCGACAACAGGTGGATTGTACCATACTCACCTGTACTTTCCAGGACGCTTAGTACCCACATTAACGCCGAGTCGGGACAAGCGTATAGTCGATTAAATACATCTGTAAATACGTCAACAAAGGTAGTGACCAGGCACGTTCGCTTCACAGAGTACTGACAGGGATGAAGTGACCAAGTACCAGTCTGGTCGCTACATTAGCACTTCTGAGGCGGTTTGGCGAATACTGGCCTTCTCCATACACGACAGGCAGTCATGCATTTAGATGTCCATTTAGAGAATGGCCAGTGCATTTATTTTGATCCTGATAACATTGCAGCGAGATTGGAAAATCCGCGACAAACCACTCTGTTGGCCCTTTTCAGACTCTGTGAAGGTGATAACTTTGCTAGATCACTTATCTATGATGAGGTGCCGTCGTACTACACGTACCTTAAGCAATGAGGTGAACTCATTGCTTAAGGTACGTGTCGACGTCGAAGTGGACACGCCGTGAATGGGGTTCCGGGAATTTTCAAGGACACCGCATTGGGACGGGTTTACACTGTGCACCCAAATAATGGCAAGTGCTATTATTTGCGAATGTTACTGCACATAGTGCGGGGCCCAATATCATTTGCGTTTCTAAGGACAGTCGATGACATTCAGTACCTATCCCACATACCGCGCTGCTTGCGTAGCACGCCACCTTCTCGACGGTGATCAACACTGGGAAAACGCACTTAAGGAGTCCAGCATTAGTGACAGTCCCAGTCGTTTGCGACATCTGTTTGCCATCATGTTGGTGTTCTGCGGTATTGCAAATCCGCTTCTGTTGTGGGAGAAATATCGGCATCTTTTGTCCGAAGACTTCCTAAGAGCTCTGAGACTCACTACTGGAGATAATACTGAGGCAACTGATAAGCGCGTTCTAAACAGTTGCCTTAGTTCACCTCAAGACATGGTTATTTCGATCGGTGGCAGTTCTCCGGTAGATTATAGGCTACCGACTCCACAACATCTGGATGTACAAGAGCGTGGAAACAGAGAGTACAACTCTGAAATAAATTATGATCCAAGAGCTATGAGTACCGTCGTCAATGACCATGTCTCTAAATTTACCTCAGACAAAAGCGAATTTTCAACACCATCCTTGAAAGCGTTGGGCTCGGCCAAGGTAAAGTGTGGATGCTCCTGGTGGAACAGGGAAAAAATTTGTCACCCCTGGCATTCTCGCGGAGGTCAGGAGGCAAGGCAAGATTACCATTGCAGCAGCATCGTCAGGAATCGCTGCAACACTGCTTCCTGGTGGCAAAACAGCGCACGTAATGTTTAAGATTCCAAAAGATTTAGAGTAATGAAACACCTGTTTGTGGAGTGTCACGTAACAGTGACAAAGGGTGCGTGCGTAAAGATTGCTCTTTAATCGTGTGGGATGAATGCACTATGGCGAACAGAAAAGCAGTAGAGGCGGTAAACAGGACTTTGCAGGACATCCGCAGGAACCAGCAAATGATGGGTGGCGTTACAGTTCTGTTTAGCGGCGATTTTCGACAAACGCTGTCTGTGGTCACGCGAGGAACTAAGACTGATGAGGTGAAAACTTCGTTGAAATGCTCTTTCTTATGGCCACATATTCATAGGTTGCGCTTAACGATGAATATGAGAGCACAGCTTGGAGGGAATGTACACGCCGAAGAATTTTCTGATGTTCTCTTAAAATAGGGTAAGGGAACGCTACCAGTAGACGGTGGCCAGGTGGTTCTACCTGAGATACCTGGGAGAGTGGTGTCCACTTTAGAAGATTTGATTTGACTGGTGTAATGGGACATCAATAGGATACCGTACCAAGATAATTCTTGGGTGTGTGAACGAGCCATTTTAACACTCAAAAACAACCAAGCTTCAGCGATCAATGAATGCGTTCTCGCGGAAATTGAGGGAAATGAAGTGATTTACACTTCAATTAACACTGTGGTCGACCAAGATGACGCCACACATTACCACGTAGAATTTCTCAATCCCCTCAGTGCAAGTGGACTACCAGCGTACACCGTTAAGCTAAAGGTCGGTGTCCCAATTATGCTCCTTCGGAATCCTGCGCCGAAACTGTGCAATGGGACCCGGCTCAAACTCATCTCGCTGCGGAGAAATATCATTGAGGAGGAAATTCTAACGACACAATTCGATCCCATTGTTACCACGCTGTTTTCCTTCGAGCGCACAATCGTTATTTTGTTGTTAGTGTCAAATCGGTATTCATAGTCCGCTCTTGCTGCGTCTTTCTTCGTAACTTTTAAGTAACAGTTAAGTTCAGTGAGCAGTGAGCGCAAGACACAGGCGCACGCGTATAGCTAAACGTTTGCACTCTTGTTTACGTATCTACTATCTACGTCATAGACATACAACATATATCAGCAACCTTTTTTCTTCGTAACTGTAGTCATTGATACTGTTACTTCAAGATGAATCATGTTCAAATGAGTTCAATGATGGAGCGCAATGTTATGTTTGTAAAAAACACTACGACTTTGGTTGTGCTGGTATAACGGAACGAGGTTTTCGGAACTTAGGAGCAGATCGAAGAGCACAATGGAAATGCCCTCAGTGCAAAAAGGTTTCCTTCAGCCCCTCCCGTCCAAGTTCTCCAGTTTAGAACGTGGTGTATCTCAGATAAAAAAGATTCAAAATTCTCTCGCTGTGGCCAACAAGGAAATAACTAATCTTAAAAGTGTTATTGAGACCAAGGAACAATGGTCAAGGCTTAGTAATGTTGAGGTAAAGGGCATCCCCGTAAAACTCAATGAAAACCTATTTGCAATTGCGGAGTCTTTGGGTAAAGCAGTTGGGTATGAATTCCAAAAATCTCAAATCAATTACATATCCCGAGTACCACTGTTTAATACCAAAGAGAAAGCCATCATTATCAATTTCGTAAATCGTCATGTCAAAAAAGAATTTGTAGCAGCTGCACGCGCCAGCAAAACTCTAGAGGCGAAGGATGTTGGATTTGGAGGCAATCGTCAACGCGTTTTCGTAAATGATCATTTGACTCCAGAGCACAAAAAACTTCTTACCAAAACAAGGACCTTAGCAAAAGACCGAGGTTATTCTTATAATCATCATCATCATCATCATTACGGCCCTTCACAAGTCCACTGCTGAACATAGGCCTCCCCCAAGTAATGCCACAAAAGACGGTCCTGAGCCACCTGCATCCATCGACTTCCTGCATATCTTACCAGGTCGTCACTCCATCTAGTGGGGGGTCACCCTACACTACGCCTATCGGTACGAAACTGCCACTCGAGAACCTTTCTTCCCCATCAGTTATCGGTTCTTCGAGCTATATGGCCGGCTCATTGCCACTTCAGCTTACTAATCCGTTGGGCTATGTCGGTCACTCCGGTTTTACTGCGGATATCCTCATTTCTGAGTCTATCACGCAGAGAAACTCCGAGCGTAGCCCTCTCCATAGTTCGCTGAGCGACCTTGAGCGTCCTCATACGGCCAGCAGTGAAGGACCACGTCTCAGATCCGTACGTCATCACTGGCAACACGCACTGGTTGTACACTTTAGTTTTCAGAGATTGGGGTATACCTGACGAGAAGATGTGTCGTAATTTCCTGAACGCTGCCCAGCTGAGTTGAATCCGTCGATTGACCTCTCGGTCGAAGTTGGACTTACCTAGTCGGACTATTTGTCGCAGGTAAACGTATTCGTCAACAACTTCGAGCATAGTGCTCCCAAGAACTACCGGCATAGGTGTGACATGGACATTAGACATGATCTTTGTTTGTCCATGTTCATCTTATGACCTATCCGTTGGGAGACACCATGGAGGTCATTGAGCGTAGTGCTTAAGTCCTCCAGCGATTCTGCCATAAGGACTATATCGTCGGCAAATTGGAGATAATGATGTACTCGCCATTGATGTTAATACCGTATCCTTTCCAGTCCAGCTTGAAAACGTCTTCCAATGCAACGGTGAAGAGTTTCGGGGATATAACGTCACCTTGTTTTAGACCTCTTTGCAGTTGGATAGGTTTCGAACTCTGGTTCTGTACTCCGATAGCCATCGTAGCCCTACTGTACAAATACTTCAGCACTTCGATATACCGATAGTCAGCTTCGCACCGCTGAAGGGACTGTAGCACTGCCCAAATTTCGACAGAATCAAAGGCTTTCTCATAGTCCACATACGCCAGGCAAAGTGGCAGATTGTACTCTTCGGACTTCTGTACAATCTGCGGCAGGGTATGTATGTGGTCTATGGTACTGAAGCCTTTTTGGAATCCGGCTTGTTCGGGAGGCTGGAAGTCGTCGAGTCTGGGAGCGAGACGATTCGTAATGACTCTCGAAAACAGCACGTAGACGCGGCTCAGAAAGGATATCGGTCTGTAGTTCTTCAAGAGGGCGTTGTCACCTTTCTTGAAGAACAAGACCACCGCACTTCTGCTCCACGCCTCCAGAGTAGTGCCACCATGGAGGACGGAATTGAAAAGCTTCTGAGGGACTTCAAGTACCGGTGTTCCATCCGCTTTCAGAAGCTCCGCTGTAATTTCATTCCCGCCTTTTAAGGTGCTGGAGAGCCATTCTAATCTCGCTCAGACTGACGTCCGGGATATCATCGGAATATTGTCAGATAGTGGGACCCGGCTCAAACTCGTCTCGCTGCAGAGAAATATCATTGAGGAGGAAATTCTAACGAGTTGTGGTATCGGCGAAACAGTATTTATACCACGTATACCACTGATTCCCCATAATTACCCCTTTCAATTCAAGCGCGTGCAGTTTCCTGTGAGCGTGTTCTTCGATATGACAGTGAATAAGTCACAGAGGCAGACACTGAAGGCCGCGGGTGTCGACCTCAGGATGAGCTGCTTCTCACACGGACAACTGTACGTCGCTTGCTCCCGCGTCACCAGTCCTGACTCGCTGTACATATTGAATGAGACCGAGGGAAAAGCAACGAACGTTGTTTACACAGAAGTGTTACAGTAAATTATAACACACACATTCTTACACAACACACTTCTGTTATTCGACGTCTCCAAAATTTCCGTGTTAACCTGACGTCGTAAATTAACTACATAACCATTGAGTTATCACGTACTACGTACTAGAGGCGACACTGCATTTAGCTACTCTGTTCCACTCAACTGCGGTGCATACACCGCACTTTAATCATTCACTCGTTAGGTGCTTGTAGAGTTGTCACGGGTTGTGTTGATTTAAAAAAATCTCTTGATAAAAATATGCCGTCTTGTGTACTTAGATATTGCACAATTAATTCAAGAAATGTCAGTAAAAACCAAGGAATTACTTTTCATCGGTTAATAAGATACTTAATCTTACTTACTTACTTATCTTCAGGCACAATCCCTAAGGGGTAGCCAAGTGTCATTATCCTTACATACCTCTTTCGCTTTTTTCAGGTTCATTAACTTCTTCATATATGCACGTCTAGGTATCCGAGTACTCTTGACCTTCCCCTCTTATCTTACTCATACTTAATCAATAAAAAGTATTATGTATTAATATTAAAACAAATTATTCCTAAGCCGCAATCTCGTGTCAGGGAATATAGATTATGAAATTACGTACAAAAATATATGTACAGATACGACATTTCTGTGGGTACTTAAGTATATGACGGATATATTATTATACATACTTTTTTTGTAGAAACATATATAAGTTATTATAATCTGGCAAAATTTTTAATGTTTAAATCTGCTTATTACTCTTTTATTTTATTTTTAGGTTTCCACATCAAAGTGAAAGTGGTATAAATTCGTCCATTTTTAACTCTCGCGTGCCCAGCATTTATGAACGACTTTTATTCTTATTTAAATAAATATATTTGTAATTTAAATGTAATGTTAATAAGTTTTGTTAAACATACATTTAGAATGTTTTTTTTTATATTTGACTT
Source organism: Parnassius smintheus behrii (assembly GCA_036936625.1). Taxonomy (NCBI): domain Eukaryota; kingdom Metazoa; phylum Arthropoda; class Insecta; order Lepidoptera; family Papilionidae; genus Parnassius; species Parnassius smintheus. The sequence goes on along the minus strand of JAUPFT010000012.1, from coordinate 19,147,331 downwards.
AGATACCTTTTAAAATATTCAGATAAAATATCATTAAAATGTAATTTTGATATAATATCATGTAATATTATATTAAATAAGCAAATTTAATATACAAAATAAATGACAAAATTTAAATATTGTTCTCGATATAATTTACCTATTTAACAATACAATCTAGTATTACCTACGGGTCATTCTACCTATGTTTATTCTATGATAAAAAAAACAACCGCGCGAACACAGAGTAGCGCACTTTTTTGTTTGAGATAGCTGTTCTAGTACGTAAGTACATATTACTTTAATGTACATCATTTTCAAATTTTGAGTTTACTTAGCTAAATAGTTTTTGAGGTAGGTATCTAAGCTTTAGTATAGTATGGGACGCGTCTTTTGAGTGTTTCTGTAAATCGACAAACTATCACTAACTATTATTAAAATAAAAATAGAATAAAAAAATACTTATGCGATACGTGGGCAAAGCCACGGGTACAGCTATAGTTTATAAAGTTATTTTTAAGTTATATGCAATATTGTTGTTAATTCAGTGTACCCTTGGGATCCGGTGCATTCCGCACCGGATCGGTGAAATATACGAGATGAAAAGTTCATTGTTGTATAGGTGTTAAGTCTAGGCAACATATAGGCTATAATTTATTTTGGAAAATGGAACACCTGATGCAGAACCGCAACAAAACAGCTAAAGTATAAGAGATATAAAAACGGTGCCATAGCAAAAAATATTCCACGTGAAGAGTATTTTCTGCTGCGAGAATAAATTTTTGAAGATCTGGAACACCAGTTGTGGAACTTCAAAGCCCAGCGACGTTATAACATATATAGGAATGACGTCTTAGCAAAAGTTGTTTAGTCTGATGGGCATTTCCTGTTGACTTACAAAACTGAAAGATCTGGAACATCTCGAATCGTCTGGCACATCACGTTGTTTTCCCGTCCTTGGGCTCTTAGAATTCGATATCAGACGTTTCAGATCTTCGATTTTGACGACCCCGTTGTCGCTGGCGTAAGCAACAGGATCCGAGTACGAAGTCGCGGGCAGAAGCTAGTTACTAATAATATTGGACTACAAAAACATAAATATAAAGCGTTGATCTTGAGCGATTCCTTAACAGCTCTGTAAAATAAATCGTCTGGAAATGGTTTACATTGATTAAGAAAATTATATGATATCATGATCACCTACATACAGGTCAAACTATAAAGGGTGTTGTAGGTATCTTGAAAATAAATTTTAATATTTTGCATGCAGGTATATAATAAAGACAGTCTTGTCTCAATTCCCGTGTTTGATTGCCGCATCCTAACAATACAAAATTAACATGGCGCAGTCGGTACACAAATTTTACAAATAATATAATATATAAGTACTACCCATTGAATTGGATGAACTGTAAAAGTGAGAGTGAATTTTAGGAAGAAGTTGAAGATTCTAACGTAACCGCAATTGAATCAATCGTCCGGACAATGGAATCTGTATTACAACCACCGCCACCTTTTATTTTCGAAAATAATTTAGTAAATGTGACTTCGGGAAATTTATGCAAAAAATGGGAAAAATGGAAAAAAAAGCATTTTTGATATATTGCGAGGCATGTGAACTAAAAAAAGGATGAAAAAGTACAAATTAACATTTTATTACATATTATCGGAAACAAATGTCAGGAAGTGTACGAACAACTATTACTGGAAAACGATAAAAAGGAATTTAAATCGATTAATGAAGTATTTTTAAAATTTGATACATTTTTTCTTCCACAAAAGAATGTGACGATGACACGACACATATTTTTCACTCGTGTTCAACGGGAGATGGAGACAACCGAGCAATATGTTTTCGAATTAAACAAGATGGCGGCAAGATGCGAATTTAAAGATTTATGTCAAGATTTGGTACGAGATAGACTCATATGTGGTATACGAGATGGATGTATGAGAGAAAGGCTGTTAAGGGAGCCTGACTTAACGTTAAAGAAAGCAGTGGAAATTTGCAATGTAGCCGAAATGTCGCGAGCCCAGGCCATCAATATAAAGTCAGAGAAGTCGGACCACCACGTGCATGAAATAAAACTTAATTCCAAGCAAGATGAACGTGACGCAGAAATTAATTGGGTGAACCGTCAACGTGTCACGCCCCCGCACCACCAGCGCCAGCAGCCAGCGCGTGGCGCCGGCAGCGGAGGTGTGCGGATGCCGCGATCCTCTAAGTCCTCAACCCACCCTCGGGATCAAGGTGGGCACGCGCAAGTGCATCGTCCCGTCCCGTCCAGGTATGATCGCAGTTGTCGGAACTGCGGTTTGTCACACGAGAAATACAGATGTCCCGCCTATGGTCTGCAGTGCCGAAAATGTCATCGGATGAATCATTATTCGCGGATGTGCAGAGTTTATGAAGTAAAGGAGGACTCCACCGATCAGGTAAATATCAATTACGGTAAGGACTGGACTGTTAAAGATAAATAATAATTTTCTAATAATCAAGCTGGATACTGGGGCCGATGTGAACGTTTTGCCCAAGAAATATATTCAAAAAATTAATATTACTGAATCAGAGTTAGCACGTACCGCAATAAAATTACAAGGTTATTCAGGCAATAATATTGAAGTTATTGGTAAATGTCACTTAAAAGTGAATTATAAAAATGATGTTTATATTTTAAAATTCATTGTTGTTGATGTAGATTCACCTCCTATTTAAGGCAGAACCTCGTGTGAGGAATTAAAGTTACTAAAGAGAGTTTTTTCTATTAGGGAGAAAAAAGAAAATGAAATAATAAATGAATTTTCCGACGTATTCGTAGGTATGGGATGTTTGCCAGGAAATTACAAAATTCAGGTGAGACATGATATTAAACCCGTAATACATGCTCCGAGAAAATTACCGCTAGCCCTCAAAGACAAAATTAAAAATAATTTAATGGAAATGCAAAAAGAGAGCATCATTGCAAAAGTAGAGGGACCCACCGACTGGGTAAATAGTATGACTGTTGTTAAGAAGCCTAATGGGGACCTTCGAATCTGTCTTGATCCTAGGGACCTTAATAAGGCAATTAGGCGCGAACATTTTAAGCTTCCTACTCTGCAAGAAATAACTGCCAATTTATCGGGGGCAAAATATTTTAGTACTCTCGATGCCAAGCAAGGATTTTGGCAATTAAAGCTTCATGAGTCTAGTACAGACCTTTGTACATTCAGTACTGTATTTGTCGATTCAAGTTTTCGCGCATGCCATACGGTATATCGTCGGCATCAGAAATATTCCACAAAAAATTGTATGAGCATTTTGATGATATAGAAGGAGTTATTTTATTTGTAGACGATTTGTTAATATATGCAAATTCTAAAAAAACACATGATGAGAGACTTCGGTCGGTTTTACAATGGTGTCGGGAAATTAATATTAAATTAAATTTAAAAAAATGTAAAATTGGGTTAACGGAACTCACATATTTGGGCCATAAAATAACAAAGGATGGAACGTATCTGGATGATTCGCACATACTAGCTATAAAAAATATGCCCAAACCAACCACGGTAAAAGATGTAGGTTGCAACGAATGCTTTTACGCCTCCAGCCGTATGAATTCAAGTTGGTTTATAAGCCGGGTCGCTATCTTTACGTCGCAGACGCACTATCGAGGGCAGTCGCACCGGACAAGCATGAGTCGACACTGCCGCGCGATCATCTCGACGCGCAAGCGCAGGTGTGCGCGCTCACCGCTAGCAATCCGTTGACGGACTCGCACTTCTTATCTATACAGAAATGTACACAGGAAGATATAGAAATGCAAGAACTTATTAAAATAATAAAACGAGGTTGGCCCTGTCATAAAAGTAAAATAAAAGACATAATAAAGCCTTTTTGGGATAGTAGGGATGAATTATCAGTTAACTTTGGTATAGTATGGAGGGGTAGCAGGGTAATAATACCTAAATGCATGAGATACGAAATGATTAAAAAGATTCATTTGGGCCATCTAGGGATTGAAAAATGTAAACTCAGAGCTCGAGAAATTATGTACTGGCCTAATATGAATACTCAACTTGAAGATTATCTGTCACATTGTCAAGCTTGTCTAACTTATAAAAAACAGAATTGTAAGGAACCGTTAATGCAACATGAAGTACCAAATAGGGCATGGTCTAAGGTAGGAATAGACGTTTTTCACTTCGGAACAAAATCGTTTGTCCTCATAATAGACTACTATAGTAAATTTGTAGAATTAATAAAAATTCATTGCTTAAAGTCAGAATTAATTGTTAAAAAAATTAAACAAGTTTTTAGTAGACACGGTATACCCGAAATAGTTATTACCGATAATGGCCCTGAGTTTGCATCTAACACTTTTCGTGAATTCTCACATGATTGGAAATTCCAGCATTTGACGTCATCGCCGAGATATCCTCAATCTAACGGCCAGGTCGAGCGTGCCATACAAACAATTAAAAATATGATGAGAAAAACGGCTTATGATCAGGCGGAGTTCCCATTAGCGCTCCTTGAATATCTAAATACACCAATCAGTAAGGAGCTCGCTAGTCCAGCGGAGTTGTTATATAATAGAAAACTCCGCAGTATACTTCCGTGTTCTCCAAATTTATTGTTACCAAAAATTAATACGGACGTAATAAATAAATTAAAACGCCGTCAACAAAAGCAAAAAATGTATTACGATAAAGGTGCTAGAAAATTAAAAACACTAATAATTGGACAAAAAGTTAAAGTTCGAATTAACAAAACATGGGTACCAGGTTTTATTAAAAGTATTGTAGGTCCTAGGTCATATTTAATAGGCATGGCAACGGGTGGTGTATTAAGACGAAATAGGAAGCATATCATAGTTGATTCGAACCAGAGAATCGATGAATCATCTAATCTACGCACTCAGTACGATGATATCGCTGTAAACAATAACAAAACCTCCGCGCACGCGCCCTCCCCGCACGGCTCCAGTGTGCCTAGTGCGAGTTTTTTTACGCGTTCGATAGCGATAAAGTTAACTACGATTTGTATGGAATAAAAAAAAGCGCTAACTAGTGAAAATAATTTGAAACAGAATGCCTGAGTGCGAGTTTACTACGTGGTCGATATCGATCATCGAACATTGACTAACATTCGACAGTGAGAACGGTAACGCTCGTGATTGGTTGTTTGAAGTATATTGCGAGTGCGAGCGACAATTTTGATCGTTCGAGACGTAACTTACGTAAACTTTACGGCGTCGCTATCGAAAATATTTTCACTTGGATTTTTACAGTGAGATGGAAGAGTGGGAATAATTGTTGAGGAGTTAATTTTATTTCGTTTTATGTGAACGATGTATAGTTATGGCAGGACGTTTCTTTTCGCTTGGAGGATGCTTGCAGCCGCTAAGGCATAAATAAGTAATAATTATAGATGACTACTATTCTTTGATTATATAGACAATCCCATCATAATCAAAGCTGCTATTATAACGCCAGTGTTGAAACAAGAGCTTGTGCATATTTTCGTCCGTTGTTACACTTACATCCCGACGACAGGCAATTTAAGGATAGATATAGCATTTTCCACTAAAGTATTCAAGTTTTGTGTAAACAGCGTTTGATAAATCTAGGGTCTACTATCTCTATTCAATAATTAAATCAATTTCTTCTAAATTTTTTATACAGACCATTTGATCGCTTGCAGACGATGCTTTGCCGAGGCCTCCATGCCGAAAATCCAATAAATTCTAGTCCGCGTAACCTAGTTACAAAACACACGTATCAAACTTAAATTTACATCTAAACAACATAAATTCCATTTAGTGCTCGAAAATTTCACTATAAAAGCATATTAAAACACAATAGAACACATCTTTATGTTTTTTGCTTTTAATTTAAACGTTATATTATTAACAATCACGGACAAGTTACTCGTCCATATCTAATTCATAATCTCATTAAACTAACACAAACTGTGGAGTGTCGAAACCTCGATCAAATTACGAAACATAAACAAAAAGGGTAATAAAGATAATAACCACAAATATGAAAGACAGGTGCTAATAATAAGACCACTAAATAAAAATGTCATTCTGAATTTTGTGAGTTTATCTCACGGAACGAACATGCTACCAACATAAGATAAGGAATAACCGCCATTCACAGTGAGCTAACGCAAATCGAAAGGTTAGCTTCGATTGTAACTCACACTCGCTCGTCTTCGCTTGTCGATACCGACGACGTTAACTCGGTTAGCGCGATGGTGAAGTCATTCGATTAATTTTGTGGAACTCGCACTAGGCACACAGTACTCAGCTGCGAGCGCCTCACTTGCAACAATCTGATGGATCAAATGTTTTCACTAACTGTTTTTATCGTACACGTTCCGGCAGGGAAGTGAGATCTCCTGATCGATGGGGCTTCTCCGCACCACAGAAATGACAGCTATGAATAATGTGAGGCAAAAAACTTTATTTTATTTAATTATAGGATTTATTTTTTATTATTAATTATATGTATAAATTATTTTTTATCAATAACAATAAGTCGAAAGCAACAAGTTAATTGGATTTTGTTTTGAATAAATATTATATAAATTACGCATTAATAAATTATATTAATATGATTAAGTTACACGTTATAATTATATGAATAAATTCATGTATTATTATAAATCAAATTGTTAATTTTCATACTTTTATTTAAGAAATGTTTTTATTATATTAAGATTATTATTTCTGGTTTTATAAAAGATTAGTGTTAAACCTCGACCCTTCATAATTTTTTAAGAAGGGGATTGTAGGTATCTTGAAAATAAATTTTAATATTTTGCATGCAGGTATATAATAAAGACAGTCTTGTCTCAACTCCCGTGTTTGATTGCCGCATCCTAACAATACAAAATTAACAGGTGTAAAAATACATAAATCGCTAATGTGCTAATTTTGTTGTATTTACCATCGTTATTATTACAGTCCCCCACAAGTCTACTCTAGTGCTGACCTTAGGACTGAAACTTGAATGTGGCAAGTTCAATTTAGCTTAAGCTTCTCTTTATATTTATTTTAGAATAGACGTGTTGCAGAAATCATCATACATAATGAATATAGCAAAGAGCCAGCGCCGATAAACGATATCGCTCTACTTCGCCTGAGGCGACCCGTAAAGTTAACCTATAGTAAGTTTTTACTTAACAAATATTACTAAATAACGGTGTTAAAGTAAACAATAAACGTAAGATATCCTAAAAGTAATTTATTGTAATAATGCTATTATCTAATAATATGTTTATTTAACAAATTTAATTATTTTTTAATGATCATTTCCCTTTGGGGAGCTTCCCCACTCACAATTTTAAATGAGACTAGATAGTTAATGTAAATTATATTTGTTTAAAAATAATAAAATATAATGATGAAAACAATTAAATTTATATTATTACACATATTATTTATATTAATAAATATATTATAATTTCGTATGTGTAACGATTTATTATTTCAGAAAATTCAGGAACAATATGTCTGCCAGTTATGAAAAGCTTACGTGAAATGAATTTAGATGGTGAAATTGCTACGGTTGCTGGTTGGGGTCTTACTGAGGATCATCGAAGCTCCAATGTTCTACTTAAAGTTCAATTACCCATATACTCTTCCAAAACTTGTCAATCTTATTATAAAAGGTGACGATTCATTCTTTATTTTTTATTTCAGTAGTATTTTTTAGTTCAGGTTTGACTCTAAAAACTTTCGGAAATAGGCTTAGCCTTAAATTTACTCTCCATTTTTGTGGGTGTAAGGTGAGAGGTTAATAGATCAAAGGAAACGAGTTCTTGCATCTATGTTCCATTTAATACTGCACAAACGCCACACGTACGGCAGTTAATACTCCTCAGTTTTCTCTATAATCTTCCAAAGGCTAAGGTCTTCGCTGCCAAATCCGTTTTTGATAAAAAGCGATTTCGTTCGGATAGCTGTATATGGTCGAGTCACGTAGACGCGGCTCAGAAGCGAAATGGGTCTGTAATTCTTCAAAAGGGTTTTATCATCTTTCTTGAAAAATTATATCCCAGGTAGTGTCTGAAGGTGCAGAAGTTTCTTGGGGAATTAAGGTAGCGTTAAACGACGTTAAGTATCGGTTCACCACCCGCTTTATTTTGACACTTACGAATAAATTGTTCGACGTCATTTTGGCGTTTTCTTTGTACTGTTGTTGTTCTGCGTACTAGATTATATATTTCTAGTAATGTGCAAATACGAGGCCTTCGCCATGCATTCGTATGTTCAATTTCTTCTATAATTTCTTTGATGAAAAGTTCGTTATCGTCTTATTTTAATTATGCATTTTTCTTTGACAATTATTTTTTTTGCAAGACTCGTATTTTTTTTTTAATTTAAACGTCTCACATAGATTAGCAACTAATAACAATAGTCCTAAAAACTCCATGCTACTGTTACAAACTGACCCAGTGGAAGTAAGATGCGTGATATTGAATCTTAAGAATAATAGTGCTGCAGGTCATGATCAAATTCCTACAAGAATGTTAAAAATATTTCACAGTATTCTAGCGGAGCCAATATCGCATCTATGTAATCTTAGTTTCTCATCAGGAGTTTTCCCTGAGATATTTAAGAAAGCCACTGTGTCGCCTATTCATAAGGCAGGTGATAAAACCCTTGCTTGTAACTACCGACCTATAGCTTTATTAAGTGTCATGTCCAAAATTTTAGAAAAGATTGTTAACAGGAGGCTAATTGGTTATCTAGAATCCAATGAGTTACTATCTCCCAATCAATTTGACTTTAGAACCGGTAAGTCAACGGAAGACTGTATACTAAACGTGACCTCACAAGTAAATAAGTACGTAGATGAGGGTAACAGATGTGTAGGTGTTTTTATTGACCTACAAAAGGCATTTGACACAGTGTCAACGTCGATTCTTTTGCGGAGGTTGGAGAACTTGGGTATAAGAGGGACTGCACTGCAATGGTTTCAAAGTTATTTATGTGATAGAAAGCAGTGCGTTAGAGTGGATGGACATTCCAGTAATGACATGCGATGTACATACGGTAAGTCCCACAGGGCAGTACTCTCGGACCGACATTATTTTTAACTTACGTAAATGACATGACTAAAATTGAATTAAATGCCGGTAATATAACTATGTCTGCTGACGATACCGTATTAATATTTCATGCAAAGAGCTGGGAGCGTGTGAAACAAGTTGCTGAGGCGGGACTGGCCAAACTTTCTTGTTGGCTAGAAAATAATCTACTTTCACTAAACACAACCAAAACAAAATTAATCTGTTTCAGAAAAACTCTAGCGGGTCAACCAAATGACAAATTTAAAGTAAAGATTCATACAAGCCCATGTAACAAACTTGATGATATTCCAATATCTTGTAACTGCCCTTACATAACTAAAACTAACACAATAAAATATTTGGGAATTATAATTGACGAAAAGCTTCAGTGGAAACATCGAATAATATCACTTAGTAAAAAAATAAGAAAGCTTGTCTATGTTTTTAAGTGACTAAGGCTTGTAGCAAGTCCAAAGTTATTGTTGCAAACTTACAAGACTCTCTGTGAATCTTTAATTTGTTATGGTATCTGTTCATGGGGCGGGGCTTGTAAGACAATTCTTGTCGAAGCTGAACGTGCCCAACGATGTATTTTAAAAGTAATGCTATTGCTTCCATTTCGTTATCCAACTACACTAGCCAGAGTACTAAGCGTAAGAAACTTTTTATCTATCAATGCATACGAAGGTACCATCGTATAACTGCACCATGTATCAAAATTGCAAAGAAAAGGACATTCAAATACCCGGCCCCTAGAACAAGAAGTATTTTTGCGAAAAGACACTATAGTTACATTGCCCCGCATTTGTACAATAAGTTATACAGGGAATTTAAATTAAACTTAAATAATTACAACAACCACCAAATAAAGGCAAGGATCAGAGTGTGGTTAGAGAATCTTGATTATGACAGCACAGAAGCACTTATGCCGTAGGTTTACCACAAGCAATACTCACACACATATATTCCAAAGCACACACACCAACACACGGACACATACACACACGCACACACACACACACACACACACACACACACACACATACACACACACAAAACAAGCGCTTAAAATAACATTCTTTTTATTTCTTATTTATATTTCTGTACTTGTTTAACTTACTAAATAACTAAATTATTATTATTATATAGAAATTGACCTTTTGACAAGGGTAAATTTAAGGGGAGGAACTGGTTCCTGAAACACAGTTACACTAGCTCAGGGACCAGGGAATCAATGAACATATGTAAAAAAAAGGTTGTTATTAAATAAATAAATAAAAATAAAAAAAAGATTGTGAACCTTTAAACGAGCAATTCTTGTATATGTATATAAAATCGGAATTTCGGAAACGGCTCCAACGATGTTCATAAAATTTTGTGTCCAGGAGGTTTCGGGGGCAATAAATCAATGTAGCTAGGATTCATTTTTAGAAAATGTCCTTTTGTCTGTGTTTTCAGGCAATAAAAACTGCTACAATATAAGGAGGTAAATTTTGATCGTATTAGCTCAAGTGGGATATCGGGCGGTCACAAAGTCGGAGTGCCTTGGTTCGCGTCCTGTCTCTGGTCCGACATTTTTTTCATTTTTTTTTCAATTCCACTTCTTTTGTGAGAAAATATATTATTATGAGCCTTTTTTAAAATTACGAAAATTTAAATTAAATTAATTTCACTCATGATTTTTTATTCAAATAACCAGTTCAGTTTTTCCTATTATGTCAATAATATCGAAATATATTATTCATGCTTCATCAGTATGGAGTTTGTATCTAAATATAATTCCCAAATAAAATCCATTCTAATATTATAAATGCAAAAGTGTGTTTGTTTGTTTGTTTGTTCTTCTTTCACGTCGCATCAGAGCGTATGATTTTTTGTATGGGGATAGTTCGGTGGCTGTAAGTGACATAGGTTACTTTTTTCTGCGGAAAAACATCTCATTCCCGTGGGAAAATAGAATATGTTGCAAAAGTTTGTCCTTCTTTCACGTCACAACAGAGCGTCGGCATGGCATGAATTTTGGTATGGAGATAGTTTGGTGGCTGTAGAGTGACATAGGCTACTTTTATCAGCGGAAAAACATATCATTCCCGTGGGAAAATCGAATATGTTGCAAAATTAAATTCAGCTAGGTGGTGCCACCGTGATTCTACAAGACGGACGACGGTACGATGGACGAACACAGAATAATAATAATAAAAATAATAATATAATATATTAATATAAAATAATATGATAATATATAATATTTGGATTATTATATCTATTTACCAAAATTAGGATAAAAATGTATGGATCTGTATTTTTCCACGCAGGATCGGGAAGAGAGTGATAAAAAACATAAAATTCACCAGCTGATTTTCTTCAAACGTTTTGGTGCATTGTAATTCACAGAATAGGCGATAACCTCGCAGACGATATTAAGTAATCCGTTGATGCTCTGCTTACCCCGCAAGGGTTACAGGCGTGATTATAAGTATGGATCAGAAATACTATCACTACCTGTCACGCTTTCACCCTTAACTATTACTTAACTGTGGTGGAAACAGTTCTTAGTAAGCCTTATTAATAAGCCTTAGTAATATTTATTGAACGAAAATGAATACAGTACATAAGAAAAATTGTGCAAAATTATAAGAAAAATATTTTTGAGAGTTCTTATTAAATAACGTATACATAGTTTAAATTGATTCCGCTAGATATCGTTACTAGGTTTTTAAAACGCGGTAACCAAATGTTTCCTGACATGTACTTAACTCGCGCAGTTGAGCCGCGCGTCAACTTATAGTGCATACGGTACCTATACGCTTAAATTGTTTCTATTATGTAGCTTATTCGACTACCTGCTTTTGATTTCGGTTGTTTGTTATTTGCTTTGTGATTTGGTTAAGGTTGAATGGATTTATATTGGCTTTCATTTTCGGATTTGTGTATTTTCTTGGATCGGTTTTGTTGATTTGGTTGGTATTCCTTTACACATATTTAGACTCTGGCTTTGATTTTGGATTTTGTTTATTTAGAATCGTGAATTGGTTTTCGTTGTTTTAGGTTGTTTAATAATATTTCAAAGGAATATTAATAGTATAGATAGTGTATACGGTACCTATACACTTACTTCTTTTTTCGTTGGTTATATTTATATTGACTACTGCTTTCGATTTCGGTTTTCTGCGATTTGTTTTGTGATTTGGTTTAAGTTGATTCGATTTTTTTGGATATCGTTTTCGGATTCGTGTTGTGTCTTGAATTGGTTTTATTGTTTTGATTTTAAAAAATATTTAAAAGGAATATTTATTCCTTTTAGATATTTTGGATTTGCTTTTAAAAAATATTTAAAAGGAAATTTAATTCCTTTTAGGTATTTTAACGTTTTTTTATAAATAGGTTTTTTGTTACTTCATAATGCCTCGCAAAAGAAGTAAGTCCAGCATTTCAAGAGTATCTTCTCAAAGACAAGCGAAAAGATTAGCTCGATCGCTAGAATCTTTAGAAGATGCTGAACTGAGAAGGCAAGAACAAGCAGAGCGTCAGGCTGCTTTTAGAGCATCTGAGATATCTTCTCAAAATCAAGAAAGGCGTCTTGAACAGGCAGAGCGTCAAGCTACTTTAAAAGCTTCTGAAACACCTTCTCAAAGTCAGCAAAGGCGTCTTGAACAGGCAGAGCGTCAAGCTACTTTAAGAGCTACTGAAACACCTGCTCAAAGTCTGCAAAGGCGTCTGAACAGGCACAGCGTCAAGCTACTTTAAGAGCTACTGAAACACCTGATCAAAGTCAGCAAAGGCGTCTTGAGCAGGCAGAGCGTCAAACTACTTTAAGAGCTACTGAAACACCTGCTCAAAATCAGCAAAGGCTTTTCGAACAAGCGGAATGTAAGGCCGCCTTAAGAGCCGCGGAAACCCCTGATGTAACTCAACACATACTCATTGTGCAAGCTGAACTTCAATCTACAGAAGAATTTCCAAATTTATATGCGACCAATTTCGAGGTAATAATACCCTATCCAATATAAAAAGGATTATACTCTATAACAAATAACCACTATTTTTCTACCCTTAGGGTAAATTTTTTTCCAAATTTATACGGGACCAATTTCGGAGTACACCCTATCCAATAATAAAAGAATTATCAAAATCGGGCTACTCTGTAATAAATCACACCTTTTTTCTTATCCTAAGGGTAAATTTTTTTCCAAATTTATATGGGCCCAATTTCATAGTATAACCTATCCAATAAAAAATAATTATCAAATGTACTTTTAGTGTGGGACGAAAGTACAATGTCGCATAAAAAAGCTGTAGAAGCACTAAATTGAACGCTCCAGGATTTGCGCAGCAATACCGATGTAATGGGAGGAATGGTGGTTTTAATGGCTGGTGACTTTCACCAAACTTTACCTGTCATTCAAAAGGGCACACCTGCAGATGAAATTAAAGCATGCCTCAAGTCGTCTATTTTATGGAACAAAACGTGACAAAATTCAGTTTAACTACGAATATGAGAATGCATTTGTATAATGATATCAATGCTGGAAACTATGCTGACACACTAATAAAAATTGGCGATGGGCGGTTGGAAATGGATGCCGAGGGCTGCGTTAAATTGACGAGAGATTTTTTTAATTTAGTACAGCATCATTCCGAATTAATTGCGAGCGTTTATTCAGATTTAAAGAACAACATGCATGAAGAAAAATGGTTATGTGAAAGGGCGATTCTTGCAACAAACAATGAGAGCGTTAGCAAAATAAATACAGATATATTAAGCGAAGTAGCAGGAGAAATAACAGAGTATTTGTCAGTAGACACAGTTATGGACACAGAAAGGAGCACTTCATATCCCGTAGAGTTTCTAAATTCTCTAGAGTTGTCAGGTGTGCCCTCACATAAGCTTCAATTAAAATTAGGCGTCCCAGTCATGCTAATGCGAAATTTAGATGCTCCTCGGTTATGTAACGGGACAAGGCTGCGTGTGACACATCTTGAACGGAACATAATCGGTGCTACAATTTTGACACGCGTAGGAAAAGGTGAAAATGTTATTATACCACGGATCCCTATAATTCCCACAGATCTTCCTTTTTAATTCGAAAGGTTGCAGTTCCCTATAAGCTCAGTTTTGCAATGACAATTAATAAAGCGCAAGGACAAACGTTACAGGTAGCGGAGGTCAACTTAGAAAAACCATGCTTCTCTCATGATCAGTTGTATGTAGCATGTTCGCGTGTGTCAAATGCCCAGAATCTCCACATTCTTTCTTCGAATGGAAAAACATCGTGTACAGTAGCATCTTAAAATAGTGTTCAGTTAGCTTTAAAATTCCCACAATCAATTAATCAGAATTCTCACAGATCTTCTCAGAAACTGCATCTCAGGCGAATCAATTTAGCTCAGTTTCTTTTCAAAAGTCTGCACCCCTGACGGATAATTATGCTCAGTTTCCTTTAATTAAAAAAAATACCCATTTCCATTTGGAATAAACAGGCTATTTTCATGCTTTCCTATACGCTGCGTTTCAAAACATTTAAATAGGCTGACGAATCAATTTTGCTCAGTTACCTTTTAATGGCTGCATCTCTGACAAATCTATAAAACTCAGTTTTCTTTCAATTCAAAAAGCAATGGATAGCTCATTTCCCAGTGACCATGCGGGCGAAGCCGCGGGAAACAGCTAGTTGTTAATATTATGACATGCAAAACATTCAGTTTCAGAACTTACGCAATTTATCTGTTTCATTTTCTTTATTTCGTCACCTTGCACAAATATCATTTATACTGCTCTATCAGGTATTCTTAGTATTTCTTTTTTACTTTACCACTTTTGCTTGTTCAGGCTATTGGTTCGTGTTAATACTTTAGATATCATTATCACTACTTTTAATCACCTGCTCTTTTTTCTCTCTAGCTTATGCCCCTGTCTTAGCTCTCATAGCTGTAACGATTAAATCTTTCAAATTTTCTAACGTTATCCTGTGTGTTGTGTGTGAAAATGTGCAAAAGAAAGCATATCCGCTTTCTACTTTACTTTAACTACATTTTCTCTTCCTTTCACAAGTACAACATATTCAAATAAAGTTATATTCATGTAATGCGAAATAAAATTTTAAGAATTTACTAGATAAATATTTCATTCCGAGTAAATATATTAGAAGTTTATGTTCTGTAATGATGAAAATAATAAACCATACAGATCATCATCATTACAGCCCCTCACAAGTCCACTGCTGAACATAGGCCTCCCCCAAGTAATGCCACGAATCACGGTTAGGAGCCACCTGCATCCATCGACTTCCTGCATGTCTTACCAGGTCGTCACTCCGTCTAGTGCGGGGTCGCCCTACACTACGTCTACCGGTACGAGGCTGCCACTCGAGAACCTTTATTCCTCATCGGTTATCGGTTCGTCGAGCTATATGGCCGGCCCATTGCCACTTCAGCTTACGAATACGTTGGGCTATATCGGTCACTCTGGTTCTACTGCGGATATGCTAATTTCTGAGTTTATTACGCAGAGAAACTCCGAGCATAGCCCTCTCCATAGCTTGCTGAGCGACCTTGAGCGTCCTCATACGGCCAGCAGTGAAGGACCACGTCTCCGATCCATAAGTCATCACTGGCAACACGCATTGGTTGTACAATCTAGTATACAGAGTTTGAAGTATATCTGACGAGAAGATGTGTCGTAATAACCCGAACGCTGCCCAACCGAGTTGAATCCGTGGATTGACCTCTCGGTTGAAGTTGGACTTACCTAGCCGGACTATTTGTCCCAGGTAAACGTACTCGTCAACAACTTCGAGCATAGTGCTCCCAACAACTACCGGCATAGGTGTGAAATGGACATTAAACATGATCTTTGTTTTGTCCATGTTCATCTTAAGACCTATCCGTGGGAGACACCATTGAGGTCATTGAGCATAGTGCTTAGGTCAACCAGCGATTCTGCCATAAGGACTATATCGTCGGCAAATTGGAGGTGAGTGATATACTCGCCATTGATGTTAATACCGTATCTTTTCCAGTCCAATAGCTTGAAAACGTTTTCCAATGCAGCGGTGAAGAGTTTCGGTATGTAAAATCACCCTGTCTTACACCTAGCTGTAGTTGCATAGGTTTCGAACGCGGATTCTGTACTCGGATAGCCATCTAAGCCCTTCTGTGCAAACACTTCAGCACTTCGATATACCGACAGTCAACTTGGCACCGCTGAAGAGACTGTAGCACCGCTCAAATTTCGACGGAATCAAAGGCTTTCTCATAGTCCACATACGCCAAGCGAAGTGGCAGATTGTTCTCTTAGGTCTTCCGTACAATCTGCCACAGGGTATTATGTGGTCTATGGTACTGAAGCCTTTCCGGAAACCGGCTTGTTCGGCATCGAGACGATTCGTAATGACTCTCGAAAGCAGCACGTAGACGCGGCTCAGAAGGGAAATCGGTCTCTAGTTCTTGAAGAAAGCGTTGTCACCTTTCTTAAAGAACAAGACTACCGCACTTTTGCTCCACGCCTTCGAAGTAGTACCACCATGGAAGACGGAATGGAAGACCTTCTGAAGGACTTTAAGTACCAGTGTTCCACCCGCTTTCAGAAGCTCCGCTGTATTTATATCCTCGCCTGGGGCCCTGCCATTTTTAAGGTGTTGGAGAGCCATTCTAATTTCGCTCAGACTGACGTCTGGGATATCATCGGAATAGTGTCGGATAAGACCTGCTCTTGGAGCGTGACTCACACTTGCGTGTGGCTCTAACGATGATGTGTCTGCTGCCCATAGAACCTCTAAATCTCACTCAAAATCTCAGGTGTCCCGAAACAATGCTGCCACACTCAGTCTTAAGCTTTGACACTTGGCTCATTCTAGCAGACAGTTGATAACGAGAGACTTGTGGACGGCAAATCTAACACCTCCTTGGGACAGATGGTCGCCCTCCCGGTGATAGAACAATTTGCCGGATTCGAGAATCACCGTGTCCTCCCCCTCTCTTCGGACCTCGGATAATCCTATAATAGTCCAGCGCAACTTGTCTATCTCTTCTTCCAGCTCCAGGATCTTCTCGTCAGACCTCATGGTGCGTGCGATATATTTTTTCAGGTCGAGTCGTCGTAGGTGGCAACCGAACCTCCATCGGAGATTCTTAGCACCCACTGCCCCGTCGTTACTATGGTCGCCACCGTAGCCAGGAATAGCGGGGCCGCCGGGGACTGAGGGCCGTTTATTTGCGTCGTTTCTCATGGGGGGGCATATTGCCATAGTTGCCACGTTCGGTGAGCGGGTTGATAACCGCAGTTCTTTTTGTACAGTTGCTGCTATCAGGAGGATGCTGCTGCCCATCTCCTGCCTATTTCCCTCTGTCGCCTTTTACGACACCCACGGGAATATATGAGGTAGTGGATATTCTTAACCGCCACTACACGGTAATCATACAGGTAGGGTCTAAAATATTAAAATCAACAAACAATAGCAGTTAATTCTTTCTGTATTGTGGGATATTTTCTTTTGGCTTTATTAAAAGACCTACCACCATACACTCCTTGTTTCATATTGTTACGAGCTTATTGTTCGTGACAATAAAAACTGCCGATTGAATTACCAAAATTAACACTATCACCGAACACCAATTAAAACTTAAAAACATTTATAATTATTCACTCTTAACACTTAAAATTCACTTCATTTCACTCCGAAACCTTCGCTTGTGTCGCCAATTCAATACTGCCCCGATCGCGGCTTGCAGCGGCTTTAAATAAACCTTTTCCTCCGAAACATCCAGAATATACCAGTAAATACGGGTGCCGACCGACCAGGCGCAGAAAGTTCGAGTGTAGGGCTTCTAGAAAGCTTAATTCTTCTGTTCTGTTAGTGGAAAGTTCAAGATTGACATTTTCTAGGAAGCGCTCCTTGCTTTGGTCACCAACACTAGATGGCGCTAGTGCCAGGTACTCCTAAGACATGCTCGTTCCGAGCATTATCGGCACCATAATAATGCACCAAGCGTTTCACATGGACAATCTTAGGAGTCCCTCTTGCGCCTTTCTGTATTCGGTAGGTTACGTCGTTGATCCTGGTCACAATCCGATACGGGCCGTCCCATTTAGCTTGAAGCTTAGGAAATTTCCCTATGCTGCGGACTGGATTGTGCAACCACACCAGTGAACCTTCGTCTAACCCTTTGTTGTTCATTTTGCGGTCATATCTGGTTTTCACCTTTTCGGACATTTGCTGGCCCGATTGTCTGACGTGCTCATTCATTTTGTTCCGCAAGTCATTTGCATAATCGGTAATACTGTGTGAGGCATCAGATGGTATCCCGGTGATCAGGTCTGCAGGCAGCCGTAATTCTCTTCAATAGTTTGCGAAAGCTGGTGTCACTCATGTACTTTCGTGAGCAGCGCTTCAATATGACAACAAAAACGGTTTTATGTGCTTGTCCCAATCTCGTTGCCGATTGTATACAACTTTTGCTAGGTACCTCTCCAATGTTTTTTATTTTTTTTTATAGAAGAGGGGGCCAACGAACATGCGGCTCACCTGATGTTAAGTGACTTCCGCCGCCCATGATTAACCGCAACACCAGGGTAATTGCAGGTGCGTTGCCGGCCCTTTAAGCTCTTTTCTTGGAGGTCCCCGGGTCGTATCGGTCCGGATAAAATGGTGGTAAACTATTCCACAGAGAGGTTGTACGCGGAAGAAAACTCCTCTTGAAACGTATAGTGGTGGACCGCCAAGCATCCAGATGGTGTGGATGGACGTTTGCCGCGTAGTGCGTTCACGAAATTTGGCGGCTGGGATTAATCCGAACAATTCCTCAGAGCACTCTCCATGGTATATGCGAAAGAAAATGCAAAGAGATGCAACATCTCTTCGCAGTGCCAGTGAATCGAGCCGATCAGAAAGCACTCGGTCGTCTACGATTCGAGCCGCTCTGGGCTGGATGCGGTCAAGTGGAAGGAGCTGGTACTGGGGAGCCCCAGCCCAGAGATGGGAACATTCGCCGTAACAACGCCGTATTGCTACAACAAACCCGCTTACCACCAGCACTAAGATGATATGTCTAGGACACATCGGTTAGCGAGTCCAAGTTTACCTCGGACCAATTGCTCGTGAAGCAGCACACACGCCACCATAATATTCCTTTTCAAGTCCCTAATAAGGACTAGTCATTTTGCTACAGTACTAAGAGCAGTCAGTCACCCGACCACCCCATACAATGCTTATGCATCAAGGAGACCTCCTATAAAATTGCTTTTGTATCATAGACCTTACTTTCATAAGTCATGTATATATAGGATTCGAACCCATGACCCTACTATTGTAATGCATATTAATCATAGAGACCTTCTATAGTATTGCTTTTGAATCACAGACCTTACTTTCATAAATCATTCATATATAGGATTCGAACCCACGACCCTACTATTGTAATGCATATTAATCACAGAGACCTTCTATAGTATTGCTTTTGAATCATAGACCTTACTTTCATAAGTCATTCATATATAGGGTTCGAACCCACGACCCTACTTTTGTAATGCATATTAATCACAGAGACCTTCTATAGTATTGCTTTTGAATCATAGACCTTACTTTCATAAGTCATTCATATATAGGGTTTGAACCCACGACCCTACTATTGTAATGCAAATTCATCATGGAGACCTTCTATAGTATTGCTTTTGTATCATTGAGTTTAATATCATAAGTCCCTAATATAGGACTAGTCATTGTGCTACAGTACTTCAGGCAGTCGGGCTCCCGACCACCCCATATATATGTAGAACTGCAGGAATGTATCTCCGGCAGCTCATCCATACAAGACATCTATACATGAACACCTTCAATAACTTAGGAAAATTTTCTTTTATACGTGAACTCCTTCAACAACTTAGGAAATTTCTTTTATACGTGAACTCCTTCAATAACTTAGGAAAATTTTCTTTTATACATGAACACCTCCCATGACTTAAACAATTTTTAACAAATTTTCTAATTATCTTATAAACGTTATTTAACTTAATTTTGTAATATTTTTTGACTTGTATTTCTATTATTGATCTTATTTTAAATATTTTTTTCAAGTTTTTAAATAAATTTATTTATTACGAAAAAATAATAATTTTGCCTTTAATTTACTATGCTATTGGGATAATGTCTGAAATATATTAACTTTATGTTTATTAATTTGACTTAATTGCTTAATAAATATCTTTTAAGACTATTTTTGACGCCCCTTTATATTGAATTTAATTATTAATAATAATATTGGGCCGTCACAATCCACCCCCAAATTTTATGTTAATGACCCACACAGTGGAGTCGTTGATATAAAATTTAACTATATTGAGAGCATATGCACTACACTCAAAATTTTGAACTTATGTGTATCTGTTCTTTCCTCTTTCAATCTGTTACAATTCAGTATATATTTTCATCCCACCTACCCCAGGGAATGGCCGCCGCCACACACCCCTTCAACCACATCTATCCCAATGTGATAAACCATAAATTGTCATCTTAATAAATTTATTGTATTTAATAAAATTTAATAATGGTTCTCTTTTGTTTTTGAATTACATTTTAAATCTTTAAAATATAAATTCAGCAATGTTGTCTTTATATACACAGTATTTTGGTTATGAGTTGAAATCAGATGGCTACACACACCCACAGGATAGATGTGATTGAGCCATTCACCCTGACCCAACTCCCCAAATTTATTCAATAAAACATATTTTACAAAATTTTCTTACACTCAACATTTACAGATAGTTATTAATAAAATTATTACAACATTTTCTTATTTTTAATTAATTTGTATCTTGCTCATAACTTTAATAATTTTAATCTATTTTTCGAAAGGCCACCCACGGGACCAAATTATATTACAGTATTTATTCTAGAATGTATATAAGCCAAACCTATTACTTAAAATAGTTTAATAAATGAATAGCATTAAAATTTCCCCTAATTTCATTTGTTTCTGGGTTTGCTAAAGTATATACATTGTCAAATGGTACGGCTCCTATTATATATGGCCCTTCATACGCCAAATTAAATTTACTCATAACTTTGTTATCTGCATCTGATCTACTAGATCTTGAAACTTTTACTAAATCGCCAACATGATATGTCACTAATCTATTGCTCTTATCAAATTTTGTGTTTCTAATGCGGCTTGCCTCTTTTAAATTCTTTCGCACTTGCTGTCTAATCTGTTCGACATTGGTTTTGATCTTACTATTAAATATTATCTTGTCGAAAGACATTTCATTAGACTCACCATAAAGAATCTCACATGGTGTAAATCCCGTACTATTGTGATATGAATTATTATACAATTCTTCTATTTTAGGCAATATTATTGCCCAATCTTTGTGGTTAGTATGACAAAGTGTCCTGAATAATCTGCTCAACTCTCTATTTACACGCTCTGTTGTATTTGGCCTAGGATTTCTTACTGTGGTATATATCGGTTTTATATTCAATTCTTTCATTGATCGTTTCCAATGATTACTTATAAACTGCTTCCTATTATCTGTCATTATTGCTTTGGGCTTTATAATCTCAACAAAATGCTTTACTTTCGTTACAACACACTTTGCTGTTGATTGTTTTAAAGGATATAATTTGATAAATTTACTAAATGAATCTTGTATAACAAATATGAAAGTGTACCCAAAAGTACCCGATGCCAATGGTCCATATAAGTCAGCCATAACCATGTCTCCGATATTTTCTGTTATTATAGATTTGCATGGACCCACATATGTTATATTACTTTTCTTTGATAACTGGCATAAATGACACACCCTTAATTGCTTTTTAATGTCTTTTGTTAATCCTTTCCAAAAAAATCTATCTCTCACATATTTAATTACTTTATAGGGCCCTTGATGTCCCATTTCTATATGTACTTGGTTTATAACATCTCGTCTCAAGGGTACAGGTAAATAAATTACTTCCTTTAAATTTGTTTTGTAATATAATATATTATTTCTCAAACTATAACGTTTCAGTTTATCATTTTGTTCTAATGTTGAAATATTTAGCGTCTTTAATTTTTCAATAATAGCCAACGACTCTGTATCTTGTGTTTGATATACTGATATGGATTTTAACTTTTCTATCAACTCGTCATTTGGTTCACTTTCTGTATAAGCTATTTCTAAACTTTTATTTTTATCCTCTTGTATTAAATCACCATCAGGAGGGTAACGTGATAGCACATCTGCAACAATATTGCTTCTACCCGATATATGCTGTACTTCGTAATTAAATTGTTCTATATACAATATCCATCGAGTAACTCTGCCATTGAATAATTTCATATTATTAATAAACAATAATGCTTTATGATCAGTTAAAATTATTACTTTGCTGCCTCTTAAATACGTCTCGAACTTCTTTAAACAACTTATTACAGCATAAAACTCTTGTTCAGTGACAGACCAATTCAATTCAGAACCTTTTAAGGCTTTACTGTGATAGCCTAATATTCTCATTTCACTATTATTATCTATCTGATAAAGTACTCCGGCCATACCCACACCGGAACAGTCTGTTTGCAAATAATAAGGTTTACTAAAATCAGGGTGATGCAATTCTATTGTATTAATAAATTGTTGCTTTATAAAATCAAATGCCTTCTGTACCTTTTCGCTCCATTGGAACTTACGTCCCTTTTTTAATAATTCACAAAGAGGTATTATACATACACTATAATTTGGTATGAACCTTCTATAAAAATTACAAAGCCACAAAAATGCTCTCAATTGCTTAATCTTTTTGGGTGCTGGAAAATCTTGAATTGCGCGAATTTTATCGGGATCTGTCTTTATGCCTTTTGTTGAAATTATAAAACCCAGCATCTTAATTTCTTTACAAATAAATTCACATTTTTGCAAATTGCACGTTAAGCCAGCTTTGTTTAATTTACTTAAAACAATGTCAATGTGCTCCAAATGTTTATCTAATGTTCCTGATGTTATAATAGCTAAATCATCTAAGTAATTCACACAAAATTCTTGGACTTCTGGTCCCAATATTAAGCTCATGGCTCTACTAAAGCTTCCTACCGATGTTTTTAATCCTTGTGGCAGAACATTATATACATATGACCTTCCACTGAATGTGAATCCAGTATATTTTCTACCATCTTTATTTATTGGAATTTGAAAATATGCATTATTTAAATCAATGATAGTAATATAATTCGCTCCATGAAATGAATTCAAAACATCTAATTGTATAGGTGGCTTCTCTGTTTCTGCAATCATTTTCTTATTTATGCTTCTAGCATCTAATAAGACTCTAATTGAGCCATCCCTTTTAAGTGTGAATGTTAATGGGCTACTGTAAGGTGTCGATGCCCTTGTGATGATACCAGCTTGTTCCATCTCACTTAATTTCTCTTCCATTTTCGATCTATATGCATATGGAATCGGATAAGATCTAGTAACTATAGGTTCATCATCGATCATTTCAATTTTATGTTCGTAGCAATTCGCTCTACCCAACTTGCTCGAAAATATATTCTTATGCTTTTCCAAAACCTTACTTAGCTTAGCTTTTTCAGAGGCCTCCAATTTTGATACTATCTTTATATTTGTTAAAGGATCATCAGTACTTTGTTCAACGCAATTGTTATATAATACTGAAATACAGTTATATTTAAACGGTATGAAGTAGTCTTTGTTTTTCAACTTAAATTCTATACCAATTGCCGTATTTCTAAAATCTATCAATATTTTATTTTTCTTGAGCCAGTCAAAACCCAATATTAATGGTCTTATTAAATTATTAACAATTAAAGTTTGTGTTTCAAAGACTACTTCATCTATTTTTATAGGCAATATGATCATCTGTTGTATTTTTGTGCTGCGCTGCCCAACAGCACCTTTTATTTGCATTGCTTTAACTGGCATTACTGATATTTTGTGATTACCACTTTTAATTTGTAAAAATAAACTCTCTGAAATGCATGTAATATCGCTCCCAGTATCGAGAAGCGCATCAATTTCTTTATCAAATATTGAAACTTTAAGTTCAGACCTCATCTTCGTCTTCCTCGAAAACAGTTTGCACGAATAACTCCGTTATGAGCAAATCTGATTTGGTTTTTAAAGTCTTAATTATACTATCTACATTATTGTTATAACCAAGTCCTTCTCTATTAAAAGTTGCTTTTAAAGAAATAGGTTTTCGCAAACCACTATTATTTTTGCCAAGTGTTTGACCAGGTTTCCAACCCAGCTTTAATAATATATTTAATGCTTTGTTCCCTTGTACATTATAAGGGATCGAACCGGGAACTAGTTCGACCTCTATTGCTCTAAATTTGGCTCGGGAGCCGAAACATTTACTTGTTCGTTAGTGACTTGTATTTCATTCATTTCGTTAACCTCCTTTCTTCCTTCTTCAGGTTGCCGCCATGATTAAATGATTGCTGTATTTCTTTTCGTTTTCGCTCAGCTTTATTATTAAATTTTCGTTTTTTCTCAGTATTGTAAGGTTCACGATCTTCTTCCTGTTTATCAATGTCATCTAAATTTCTCAAGAAATCTGTTGTCTCAATTATTGTCTCAATTTTAGCTATTCTCCATAACTGCTGCACTGTTTTAGGATAATGTCTAATAACATCAGCAACTAATTGTTTTTCTGGTATCGGATATGATAATGTTTGTGCTTTTTCAATGACATAAAGAAAGTAACCAACCATGGTGGGATGCGTATACCAACTCCATTTATTTTGTACAAGGAATCTTCTTACTTTATTTTGTTCCTCTTCATCCCAAAATACTCTTAGAAAGTCTGCTTTGAAATCATCAAAAGTTGTCCAACGCACACTATTAATTCGAGCCCAATATTTGGCTTCACCTACTAAGCACTCTTGAGCTATTGATATTTCAAGTCCATTAGATGGGACTTTCTTTAAATAATTGGTGAGATCTTCTAAAAATGTTACTGGATGAGTATTCCCATTTTCAAATTTCGGCTTGTTTATCGTCACATTATGTATATTATATACAATATTCTGTTTAGGGTCAGTAACAAATGAGGTGCTCGCTCCGTACACCTCTTCTTGGTTTACTTTAATTTGGTGATCTTTCGTTTGATTGATAAACTTCTCTTCAAGATCTTTTATTTTAACCTCAAAGGTTTTCACTACATTCTTAATTAATTTTTGAAGTATTTTTAATTCATTTTTAGGCTTAGCCTTCACTAAATTTGAACTTTTCTTTGTTTTAGCCATATTTATATTTTTATACTTTTCCAGTTTTTAGCACTGTTATGTCTTTCACTTATACAAATGTTACTGAGTACTTTTCACTTATTTCACCTTTTAGTTTATTTTGTCTTAGTTAACTATGCACACACCGTCTATAACAAACAAAAGATATGAATATTAAAGCCCCACCCCCAGACTCTCAACCACCCCCAGCAAACACCATCCTCCAAGACACCTCTCCATTTCACGGACAACAAATTGTAGGCATAATGCCTACTTAATAATTCTTAAATAGACGACCTTCTTTAAAATAAATCCTGGTCACGGCACCAAATTGTAACGCTCTCCCCCCCCCTCTCTATATAAAAATTTTATAATATTAAAAATATCCCCTTTTAAATAACATTATATATATGAGACCAGGATTAATAAAATATGTTTTGATCTTCCTAAATGATCTTTCAAAAGGTTTATTAATAAGGGGTTTTTAATATTTTGGCGTGATCGACTTAGTTAGGACCCTTATTTACGTTGTGTTTGTTTAATAACTTAGTTCTTTTAGGTGTCGTTTGGAAGAATGAATATTCACTAGAGCAATTGAAAGCTGTTGGTAGTGCCTTATAAGCTAAGTGAACCCCGTTCGCGAAGACAGGGCTCGAAAAAGGTTAAGAACATAAAACGTCCCTATTCCACTTGTATCAGGTTTACATTATTAATTTATCATTATTTATCCCTTCCCGCTTGGAAAAGGCTCACAATATATTTATAAAAAATACCCGATACAAGAGCTTCGCTCTCCTACATTTATTAAAAAAAATGTAGGGGAGGTACACGGCCCCACACACGCCGTGCACGGTGAGTGCCAACCATTTTGATGCACTCCCCCCGAAGGGAACGCTAATTCGGGAACTAGACCGTAGTTCACAGCAAAATAACTGGCGAACCAGTAAAAGAGGCTTGGGCCCTTGTTAGTGCGTAAGCACAAACATCGACCGAAGTCGCGCATGTCAATGCGTGTAAACGCCATACAGAATACGAACGAATCCAGCCACAGTGAATGTACGTCACGGTTTAGGCAAATAGGCGCACTGGCCGTAAACCCTCCGTGAGCGCCACCACCTGCCAGACCGCTGCTCCTGCAGACGTGATGTAAGTGTATGGCATCACCACCAATTGCATGATCAGCACGGCTACTAGCCGCAGAGCGTGTCATGAGTCTACCGCTCACCTCAAGGGAATGGGGTCCCACGTTGTGCGGCTTTCGGCCGCAGCCTTGAGAGTCTCCTTAGATCCTCCCGCCAGCTACCACCCGCATGAGGTCGACACATATGCTCCACCAACCAATATAACGGCAGATATAGCCAAAAGGTAGTTATAAGATAAGAGTAATAATTCGCCATCAGAAAGGGTTTGTGTCACGGACGTTGAATAAATGCATTTTCGATCATGTTTGTCTCACCCACCAACAAGTTGCCTTCAATCATTCAAAGGTGGGAAAGTTACAGAGATATAATATTATGTTGTTATATAAAACATCGTGGAGGGCAGACAGTCTGCAGCCCCGCAATGAAGGGACCCGACTTGGGCAAAGCTACTTAGGCGTGAGTCAAACCAAGATGCAGAGAGCGCCACTGAGAATAGCGTCCCACCAGACAACCATTGCAGAGACGCAATGCTGCAGAACGCAACAAGCATCAATACGACTATCGTCGGGCTTACACTATTCCAAGGTCCCCCATACATCTCAGCAGACATCACCACCCGCATACCTCCATCGACCAGAACCACAAGAGAGCGTCGAATCAGGCGCAGCACACCCGCAGATCCATCACAAGACGCAATACCGCAAGTAGCAGTATGCATCAATGCAACTATCATACGGGCGGCGCACCCTCACAACACACCCACATGACTCCTATCGACTTTGGCAACAAAGTTAGTATTGTTGTTATATAAAAAATGTCACCAACGTATCATAGTAGCATGCTACTAAGACGCCAATGAACAAAACTCCACGTATCATAGCGCTAATGCACTAAGACATGAAACTGAGTATGCCTGTTACACTTAAAAGTGCTACCAAACACACTCATCATCCCCATCCGAAAGATAGACGACACATCGCTATGCGCAACGACGTCGCCCACAAGCGGTATGGGTGTGCGATGTCCACAGGAAAGCCGTATTGCTACAACAAACCCGCTTACCACCGGCACTAAGATTGTTGTTATATAAAACTGCACCAACGTATCATAGTAGCACGCTACTAAGACGCCAGTGGACAAAACTTCACGTATCATAGCGCTAATGCACTAAGACATGAAGTTGAGTATGCCCGTTACACTTAAAAGTGCTACCAAACACACTCATCATCCCAATCCGAAATATAGACGACGCTTCGCTATGCGCTACTACGCCGCCCACAAACGGTATGGGTGTGCGATGTCCACGGGAAAGCCGTATTGCTACAACAAACCCGCTTACCACCGGCACTAAGATTGTTGTTATATAATACTGCACCAACGTATCATAGTAGCACGCTACTAAGACGCCAGTGGACAAAACTTCACGTATCATAGCGCTAATGCACTAAGACATGAAGTTGAGTATGCCTGTTACACATAAAAGTGCTACCAAACACACTCATCATCCCAATCCGAAATATAGACGACGCATCGCTATGCGCTACGACGCCGCCCACAAACGGTATGGGTGTGCGATGTCCACGGGAAAGCCGTATTGCTACAACAAACCCGCTTACCACCAGCACTAAGATGATATGTCTAGGACACATCGGTTAGCGAGTCCAAGTTTACCTCGGACCAATTGCTCGTGAAGCAGCACACACGCCACCATAATATTCCTTTTCAAGTCCCTAATAAGGACTAGTCATTTTGCTACAGTACTAGGAGCAGTCAGTCACCCGACCACCCCATACAATGCTTATGCATCAAGGAGACCTCCTATAAAATTGCTTTTGTATCATAGACCTTACTTTCATAAGTCATGTATATATAGGATTCGAACCCATGACCCTACTATTGTAATGCATATTAATCATAGAGACCTTCTATAGTATTGCTTTTGAATCACAGACCTTACTTTCATAAATCATTCATATATAGGATTCGAACCCACGACCCTACTATTGTAATGCATATTAATCACAGAGACCTTCTATAGTATTGCTTTTGAATCATAGACCTTACTTTCATAAGTCATTCATATATAGGGTTCGAACCCACGACCCTACTATTGTAATGCGTATTAATCACAGAGACCTTCTATAGTATTGCTTTTGAATCATAGACCTTACTTTCATAAGTCATTCATATATAGGGTTCGAACCCACGACCCTACTATTGTATTGCAAATTCATCATGGAGACCTTCTATAGTATTGCTTTTGTATCATTGAGTTTAATATCATAAGTCCCTAATATAGGACTAGTCATTGTGCTACAGTACTTCAGGCAGTCAGGCTCCCGACCACCCCATATATATGTAGAACTGCAGGAATGTATCTCCGGCAGCTCATCCATACAAGACATCTATACGTGAACACCTTCAATAACTTAGGAAAATTTTTTTTGTATACGTGAACTCCTTCAACAACTTAGAAAATTTCATCTATACGTGAACTCCTTCCACAACTTAGAAAAAATTTTCTTTTATACACGAACACCTCCCATGACTTAAACAATTTTTAACAAATTTTCTAATTATCTTATAAACGTTATTTAACTTAATTTTATAATATTTTTTGACTTGTATTTCTATTATTTATCTTATTTTAAGTATTTTTACCAAGTTTTTAAATAAATTTATTTATTACGAAAAAACAATAATTTTGCCTTTAATTTACTATGTTATTGGGATAATGTCTGAAATATATTAACTTTATGTTTATTAATTTGACTTAATTGCTTAATATATATCTTTTAAGACTATTTTTGACGTCCCTTTGTATTGAATTTAATTATTAATAATAATATTGGGCCGTCACAATATTCAGAATAAACAGAGTTGGCGATAGCACGCAGCCTTGTGGAACACCAGCGTTAATAGGCTTGCAATCGGAGCTTGCACCGTCTACAACGACCTTGATGCCCCGATCTACAAGAAAGCTGGTGATCCAATCGCACAATTTCTCGGGAAGCCCATAGGAAGGGAGCTTCGAAGGAAGCGCTTTGTGCCAAACCCGATCGAAGGCCTTCGCAATGTCCGTACTAACGGCCAATGCCTCCCCCTTGGACTCTACTGCCTCCACCCATCTGTGAGTTAGGTAGACCAGAAGATCACCAGCTGACCGACCACGGCAAAAACCGTATTGACGGTCACTAATCAGCTGGTGATCCTCAAGGTACCTCATGAGCTGGCAGTTTACAATGGACTCCATTGTTTTGGAGAACATGAAGGTGATGGCGATAGGCTGGTAGTTGGACGGGTCTTAGCGGTCGCCTTTTTTAGGGATCGGGTGATCGAAAGCCGTCTTCCATGATTTTGGGACTACGCCTAGGGAGTAGGAGTACCGGAAAAGACGCGTTAAAACCGGTGCCAACTCTGGAGCACACGTCCTCAGCACAATTGGGGGGATTCTGTCAGGCCCACTCGACTTGTGGATGTCCAGGGAGAGGAGTGCTTTGCGAACCGAGCGCTGTGTGAACTGCACTTCCGGCATGGAGCACTCACACCGCAGGATGGTCGACGGCGTACTCCTCCCGTCATCGAGGGTCGAGTTGGACGCAAAGAAAGAGCCTAGAAGATCGGCTTTCTCCTTTGCGGTAGGGGCCAGTGAGTCGTCCTGCTTGTGCAGAGATGGAAGAGATGGCTAACAGAAATTCCCCTGGAGAGCCTTGGCAAGAGACCAGAATGCACGGGTTCCAGAAGGAAGGCGAACTAGTTCCTCGCCAATTCTGCCTATGTGCTCTGACTTTGCCTTGGCAATTACTCTTTTGATGGACCTAGAGGCGGAATTATACTTCTTTTTTAGAGCTCTGGTGCTTATATCCCGGGCCGCTGATGCGCCAGCCCAGGCTTGGTAGCACTCCTGCTTATAGCATGATGCTATTTTACAGGAGCGACCAAACCATGGCTGAGACTTGCCTCCAATGGGCACCACAGAAGAAGGAATAAAAAGTTCCATACCCTGAAGCACCACATCAGCGACAGAATCCGCAACAACGTTGGGATTGTCCGGCGAGAAGCAAACCCGCCCCCAAGGGTAGGATGCAAAGAAAGACCGCATCCTATCCCAATCGGCTGACTTATAGTGCCAAACACGGCGGCAGCCTGCAGAATGCAACATCGTTCTCAACATCGTTTCGACAGTGGACCCAGTAAAACCGTTCTCGGATCTTCAATAGAGTTCGTTTAACTCCCAGATGGCCTCCTGAACAATCATTATGGTACAGCTGTAGAACGTCCGGTACTATAGCTTTAGGGACTACCATTTGAAAATGTCAGCTGTCTCCCCGAACATTTTTCCATTTACGTCACAGAACTCCATCCTGAAACAGCAAGTCCCATTGGGCCCAATATCTTTTAGTGGTTGAACTCATCGCTGAGACGTCGCTCCACTTGGGCTTGGGAGCACTGGCCTTCATCCATTTCAGAATCGGCTTGATGTCCGGATCTTCCTGCTGTGCATGTTGTAAGCTGTCCTTCCACACGTTGCTGACGTGGTCTGTCCTGAGCACCCTCACAAATACCACTTTCTTACTCTCTTGCCTAGTACAATGTTTGCAATCTTCAGGACAAAGTCTTCTTGACAATACATCTGCGTTTCCATGAGATTTCCCGCTGCGATGTTCGATCTCAAAGTCGTATTCCTGCAGTAGTTCCATCCACCTCGCAACTTATCCTTCTGGATTTTTAAACTGCAATAGCCATTTTAGTGCAGCATGGTCCATTCGTAGGTGAAATTTCCGCCCCAAAATATATTTGCTAAAATGCTGCAACGACTTTACTACAGCTAGCAATTCGCGTCTTGTTACACAATAGTTCCTTTCCGGTTTTGACAACGACTTGCTGAAGTATTCTATCACAACCTCTCGATCACTGTTCCGTTGAGACAACATACCGCCGAGTCCTGTATCACTTACGTCTGTGTCAAGTATAAATTCTTTGCTTGCATCAGGGTACCCTAATATAGGTGTTTTGCAAAGACGGTCCTTGAGCTGCTTGAATGCGAAATCGCAACTTTCCAGTGAAAACAGTCCCAGCAGAAATGTCGCCTTTCCTCGGTTAGCTTGTGCAGAGGTTTGGCTATATCTGCAAAGTTCTTCACAAATCTCCGGTAATAGGAGCGGAAACCCAAAAATGCTCTAACCTGCGTCTTGTCTTTTAGAACCAACCAATCCTTGACAGCGGTGATTTTCTCTGGATCCGTGCGGATACCTACTTCCGATAATACATACCCCAAAAAGTTAACTTGCCGTTTCAATAGTGAACATTTCTTCAACTTTCGAACTTGAAGTTGGCACTCTGAATCTTCATTAGCACGCGTTCCAGGTTTCGAAGGTGTTCCTCAAACGTACGGTCTACAATGATGATGTCATACAAGTAGACCAGAGAGGCATCGCCAATCAGCCTGGTAAGTACAAGTTCCATCAACCTTTCAAACGTTACTGGAGCATTGCACAACACAAATTACTCTAAATTGCTACAGACCCTTTCCCGTCGAGAACGCAGTTTTCTCCTTGTCCTTAGGGTCAATTTCAACTTGCCAGTTGCCACTTTTTAGATCCAGCGTGCTAAACCACTTTACTCCTGTAAGCATGTCCAGCGTGTTATCAATTCTTGGCAAGGGATAGCTGTCCTTCTTTGTAACATCGTTCAGATGGCGGTAGTCAACACAGAACCGCATGCTGCCGTCCTTTTCTTTACCAGCACCACGGGTGAACACCACGGACTAGATGAAGGTTCAATAACACCATCCTTCACCATTCCCTCTATCATGGTTTCCACTTCCTTTTCCCGTGCTACCAGCAATCTTCTTGGCCTGTGTTTATTTTGTGTTGAACTGAGCCAGTCTTTCCTATGTCAGCATCGTTTGATGAGTATACATCGGCATACTTGAGTAACAACTTCTTCACCTTGACCATTTCGTTCGGGGATAGAACGCTGCGACAGTCTTCCAAAAGTGTGGTCACTATCGTTTGTGCATCCTTGCTGAGGGTTCCACTCGATGGATATTGTCACCGACGTAACCAATCTACTTCCTCACAAGTACCAACAAGTGTGCCTTTTTCTATAATCTGCTCCTGATCACAAAGGTTCAGCACTCGTACTCCTGAGATGTCAGTGGTTCTGACCAAGGTTCGAGCTACTTTCCATGGAGTTCATTGTTTACCCTTTCCACAAGTACACAACGGTGAGTTTGCCCAGGGTTTCAAGGAAGACTAACCGGCACAATCGTTTCCGATCTCGGCGGAAGAATAATCTTCTTATTGCTGTACACGTTCCCTGGTAACGCCATAAAAAGTTCCTCCTGTCCACATTTAGGTTAACGTCGATCTCACAACAATTATTCCTCATAAAGTCTAGGCCCAGGATGCAGTCGTCCATTATATCAGCCACGATGACATTATGCAGGTAGATCATGTTGCCTAGCTTCAACTCCATCTCCTTCTCTTCACGGACGGGTATACGCTGATCGATGGCTTTTACAAAATTAATGCGTTCTCGGTTGTATGCGGAGTCCCCAAGGAACTGACTTAATAAGTTGTAGTTTACTTAGTTAGTAAGTTGGGAACTAACAACCGTACGAGAGGCACCAGTGTCTATGGTCAGTTTACACAGCATTCCGTTGACCTCACCCTTGATGATTACTGTTCCCATCATAGGTTTGTAAGATCGAGATCCTTGGGGCTCTTTTAACATCAGCCAGCACCCGCCCCGGAGTTCTGGATTTTACTCGTTTCCCTGCTGCTGCTGGGCGGTGCTGTTAGCCGCACTACCCTCCTCAGATCGTTCATCTTCCCTTTCTAGGGTTCGCTTAGGGCAGCTGGATCAAAGATGGCCCCTTTCCCATGGCCATAGCACCTAGGGCTGTATCCTTTATTGCGATCGCGAAATGTAGCTGCTGCAATCTGATGCGATGGGAACGATGATCCTGCCGCACGGCTTCCACCTCCAGTATATGGGCCAATTTGTCCTTAAGCGTTTCGTGGTACCCGAGCTTCACAGCAGCTCTGACTTCAAGGTCGCGGATGCCGTCGATGAATCTCTGCACCAGGTTCCCTTCAATGAGCGCAAGTACAGACCGATATGCTTTTCGCACCAGCTTCTCCACCTCTAGAGCCCACTGCTGCAGGCTTTCTTTAATGCGCTGCACGCGATCTTTAAGCTGCGCACGAAAGACGTGTTCCAGGTGAGCGTCGCCAGATCTCGCCTCCAATGTCTCAAGGAGCTGCTCATAAGTCACTTCCTCACCGAGAGCTTCCAGAACTGTTAAGGCCTGGTCACGCAGGCCTAGCGTGAGAGCAGTCATGGTCTGACTTTTATTCCAGCCGTTCGTTTTCATAACGGCTTCGAACTGGATTTTGTAAGCTGACCAGGAAGAAGTCCCGTCGAACGGTGGCACTTTGAACCCACGTAGCAAAGGTGTAATAGCTACTACGGGAGCTGTAGTTCCATCCCCCTGATTGAGGTCGTCCAGCGTTTTCTTCACGTCAGCCATCACGTTGTCAACCCGATTGTTCACTTGGTCGATTTGGGTTTTAGCTTCCTTGATTTGGGTTTCAGCTTCCGACAGACAGTTGTCATGTTGAGCAACCCTATCCTTCACCTCCCTTATCTCTTTCCCGAAGTTAGCGTGAATGTCCTTCACGAGGAACATCTGCTCTTCCTGTCGGCGGGCCTGTTCCTCCTGCTGCTCTTTTAACCAACGGGTCTGTTCCCCTTGTCCGCCCGCAGCTGCTCTTCCAAAGACGAACCTGTACCTCCTGTCGGCGGGCCTGTTCCTCCTGTCGGCGAGTCTGTTCCTGCAGTAGCATTTTGAGAGCACCTAAGTCAGGTGCTGCAGGTGTAGGAGTTGCTGACGGGCCAGCCTCCGTGGCTGGCAGTTGGCCATCCGACGCCTGCGGCGTTGCACCACCAAATCTCCTCTGGTCCGTCTCTTGCTGTTGTTGACTTCGGGTACGGACACCCTCCGTTTCTTCCTTAGGTAAAGTCGACATGATTTGATCCCACTTCTGACACCAATTGTTACGAGCTTAGGGTTCTTGACAATAAAAACTACCGATTGAATTACCAAAATTAACACTTTAATCACCGAACACCAATTAAAACTTAAAAACACTAATAATTATTCACATACACTTTAGTTCACTCCGAAGCCTTGTGTCGTGTCGTGAATTCAATACTGCCCCGATCGCGGCTTGCAGCGGCTTTAATACACCTTTTGCACCGAAATATCCAGAATATTTCAGCAAATACGGGCGCCGACCAGGCGCAGAAAGTTCGAGTGTGGGGCTTCTAGGAAGCTTAATTCTTCTGTTCGATACTATATGGCGCTGTTGGTGGAAAGTTGAAGATTGACATTTTTCTAGAAAGCCCTCCTCGCTCTGGTCCCCGACACTAGATGGCGCTAGTATAGAAAGCTTAATTCTTCTGGTCGATACTATATGGCGATGTTGGTGGAAAGTTGAAGATTGACATTTTTCTAGAAAGCCCTCCTCGCTCTGGTCCCCGACACTAGATGGCGCTTGTACCAGGTACCAGACATCAACTTAAGCGCGCAACACTATTTTCGTTACAAAGAACTGAGCCAATAGTAATATAAACAATGCCAATAACTGCTGTACATACTACCCTCATTTCTGAGATGTTAGGGCAAGGAAGTATCCGCTGCGCTGCCTCTGTGTTTGGAGCCTCCCTCTTTAACCGGAGACCCTCTTTACTAAAAACGAGGCATTCCATCTTAGTGCTCAGGAGTGACACATTTGCGGTTTGATTTTTAATCGAGGAGAAATGTCTTTGGGCCTCAGCACTTACCATCAGGTGGATTGTGTGCTCGTTTTATATAAATTCTATTAAAGAAATGTATGTGTGTGACGGACTTGGTTAGGTCATGCTCGCTTAAAGGTCGTCCACCTCCGTTTAATATGACTAATGAGAGCAATGGCTGCCACATGCGTCATACTTGTGAACAGGTGCTGCTTGGTGGGCTGGTCTGCTCGGGTTCGCTGTACACTAATAAGCTCCAAATTTTGAATCGTCCTTTTTGATTATATAATAGAAAATATTTCAGTTACCTATGAATCGGTCTGCCTCGTTAGTCTAGCGGTTGTAGTAACGTGATTTTAGATCATAAGGTCCGGGGCTAGAATGCCGGGTCGGGCCAAAAATATCAGTTACTGAGTTTTCCATCATTGAATTCTCAGTAGCTGCCCGGAGTCAGGACGTTGGCGGTGCCTCACCTCCGTGCCTCGAAAAGCTCGTAAAGCCGTTGGTCCTGCACCTGATCTCTCTCCGGTCGTGTCGGTTTACCGTCCCGTCGGACTATGAGGGTAAGGGAATAGAGAGAACATCCGGTCAGTAGAACCTGTGTTCGCGCATACACTTGGTTACTATAATCCTGTCCTGCACTGGTGTCTAGTTCCGTTGAGGCTTGCCGGCATGTTCGAAATTCGGTCTTGAGGAGAACACTACATATTAACTTTAAAGAAAAAACGACGGAAAAAGAGTAGTCCCTCGGAGTGGAACTCCGGTCAGTGGAACTTTATTTCGAAACGATAGTAGATTTAGGAGGTTAAAAAATGACATTCGACAAGCGATATTAATTTTCTTATGTATAAGAAATTAATTAATTTAATTTAATTTTCATTTCTTAGTTAGTATTTGTTCGACTAGATGGCAACTTTTCAATAATAACTCAGTTAACGCGAAAGTGAGAATTGGGAGCGATCACCGGACTATAAGAGGCACTGACTGAACCACATTAAGTTGGAGAAAAGAATGATATAATGAAGTGAACACTCCGAACCACTCCTGCTCTAATTAAACGCCCCGAACTCATTCAGCTTGAGCTATTAAATCGTTTTCAAGGCCTAGAAGAGTGCAACATAGTGGACAATATAAAAGACAAGTTCGTGGAAACTGTCCATGTGGTCGGAGCTAAGCTCTGCAAGATCCATTGCAGAAGAATCCAAACACTCTCCGATCACACTCTTAATCTCATGGCAGTTTGACGGGAAATGAAGTCAAAGTCTCCGTCAAATATGACAATATACAAGCAGTTGAAAAGACAGATCTCCAAATACATGCAACGGGACTTATGAAACTTCAATATAGATCATATTGAAGAAGTGATCGTGCGGAACCAAGTCATTAAATTTTTCTAAACTCAAATGTTATTTCATATTTAGTCAATTGTACTGGGAATTTATTATTTTTTCCATTACAGGACACAAGAAGCTGATCCTACTTACGATTTGAGAAATACACTATGTGCCGGTGAGGTCGGTCGAGATTCGTGCAGAGGCGACTCCGGCGGTCCCCTTATGCTTGAAGGTCTTTACAACGACTCGTACAGATATATACAATTTGGTATCGTGTCTTACGGTTCGATAACGTGTGGTTTTAGTTACCCAGGATTATACACAGATGTTAGAAAATTTATGAAATGGATTTTAGATACTATCAAACCCTAGATAAACGTGTATGTAAATAAAAATTAAAATGACAATCATATCTTGCAAAAATCGCATTTTATTTTATTTCTTTCATTATTTTTTATATTTTATATAGATAGTTTGGGAATTCAGATTTTTATATTGTTAATAACTTTCAATTATCTATTTTATTTCATAAATTAAATCAATGTAAATTTAACTTAATGTTGTTTTTTTTTAAATGAGAACGTTTTGAGTTCAATTTGAATATTTTTTTTACAAAAAAGTAATAACTTTCCCAACTTCATTACAAACAGTGGAGTAGAATTGCAGCAATAATGATGGATTATTGATTTCGGGATTATCTCTATATGTGAAAATCAAATGCTCTCCGTCAGTCTCGCTTAAATTCGAAAACGGCTCAAACGATATTGATCAAAATATTTTGTACTCGTTTGAGTGGGTCCCTGGATCGTTTAGATTCACAATTAAACCCAGTAGGTGGCGCTGTTGTCGAGATCCAGAACTCATCCGTGCGAAGCCGGGACGCATCGCTAGTTTTTTATTAAACTAAACTAATAGCTCGTACAATAAATGATAGCTCTATGGTAACAAACCAATTTACAGTTGGTCAAAACGTAGCGCGGGGTGACGATAACAAAATACATCGCCGTAATGCATTAGAATCCATATTAAAAACACCAGTCACACGCACTGTGTCAGCAACTGTATCTTAGGCGCTTAATTTATTACTCAGATCCTCTGTGATAAGGGAAGATTGACTTCAACAATCGCGCAAGCAACGATATTCGTACGGTACATGTGCTTTGCAATTTTTATACTTTAAAAACGCAGTCGCAAAAGGAACTAGATTCTGTGTGTACGACGATATCGCTGTATGTGTAGACCCAACCTGACTACCTACCACTTTTTTAAGTATAGAAGAAGTGAATTTATGTAAACACCCTCCGGGTTATATTTACGCCAACAAATCCCACATGGTCTCGCTTAACATTGATGGGTTCGCCCATAGAGTAGTAATTTTGATACATCTTGATTTTATTTATAGCTAGCTTTCTTTCATCCATAGACATCACTTTAAATAATTCACAATAATAAATCGTGTGATCTCCATTACAAATACGACAAACCCTTATGTTCGAGGTGCTATTTGTGTTGGGATCGCAAGCAGTAGTGACGAATGCCTTATGTGCTTTATATTTAATACACATCTTGGCATTATTGACTTCTCACGTATAT
This sequence comes from Parnassius smintheus behrii, assembly GCA_036936625.1. Taxonomy (NCBI): domain Eukaryota; kingdom Metazoa; phylum Arthropoda; class Insecta; order Lepidoptera; family Papilionidae; genus Parnassius; species Parnassius smintheus. The sequence goes on along the minus strand of JAUPFT010000012.1, from coordinate 19,109,184 downwards.
AAGGGACCGGGGAAGGACCACGCTCTCACAGAATAGTAGCTTAATGCTGCTGTGTTTTGTATGGTGAGTTTAGAGAACCCGAGACCCTTTTAAATGGAAACGAGGCATTCAATCTTAGTCCTCACGGGCTACAACGCATCTGCATTTTGATTCGTAATCGAGGATAGATGTAGATATTTATGGGCCACAGCAACCACTTACCATCAGGCGGACTGTGTACTCGTTTGTCACCCTATCCTTGAAAAATTACTTTTGAAAATTCCACCAATGTATGTACATAGTTTTATGTTATTTAATCCAATGTAATTCTACTTATCCTTAAAATATAGAAAATAATGTGAACTATAGAAAATAATTGTACTCGTTTGCGGGAACAATATACAGGTTTTTGATAGGTGGCGCTATGAATTGCTTAAATTATGAAAGATAAGATTGTAAAATATTTCATACATACGTTTTTAATTTCGTTTGGATGATTAGGGATTTACTTTAATTCAATTTTAATTCAAATTTTCATGTCAATTTATACAAATTAAATAATATTAATACTTAAACAAAATCTATTTTTTGCGTAATGGATAGATTGAGTTGTTATTTATTTTATTATTTTAATAATATAAGGCAAGATGTTAGCATTTAATGTATAAAAGCGTTTTTATATTTGTAAACTCTTTAAATGCACTTATTGATTTGTAGGTTAGTAATGGAAGGTATACTCTTAATTTTAAACATCTGCTAATAATACGCTTGTGCCTGATGAACTCGTCAGCAGCTACTTATGAATATAAAGAAGGAAATCCGTTCTGTAGTTTTTGCGTTAATTTTGAATAAACAGACTGACAGAAAAACATTCTAAAATCAATTAACTTACCTCTATTTAGTTTCATCCTCTATTTAGTTTTATCCTCTATTTAGTCCCATATATAGATATTTTATCCTCCATTTAGTCCCATAAATTGTTTTGTTTGTTAGACTTTGGACAGTTTACTACTCCATCATATGGAAGTGCTTGAGGTGGTCATTCAGTAATATGCCCGTCTTTCGAAAACGCAGTGATCGAGTTTTTCGAGCGACAACTCACGCTAGCACCAATGATGCAGTTCGAGAATTCAGAGTAGTAGCCAGTTCTACGCGTGGAAACTGTTGAATAGAGTATTACACAAATTTTCAAAAATTGTTTTAAATTAATCCTAGAGTGATAATGAACCACAATAACTTTTATATAATGTTTTTAAACCGAATAGTGCGATAGAAATTACTTTTAATCTATCGTATTAAATTTTTACTTGAAAACGCTAACCACCATGCTGTTAAACTCGTGACATCACTGTCCTCGATTTTGCCGATTTTACAAAGGAATAAGATACTTTTTAATGTTTAATTATGAGTTATCATCTAGATCTGACTGCCTCGTTGGTCTAGTGGTTGTAGTAGTGTGACTGCTGATCATGAGGTCCAGGGTTCGAATCCCGAGTCGGGTCAAAAAATTAATTACTGAGTTTTTCCGTCAAGAAATTCTCAGTAGTTGCCCGGAATCAGGAAGTTGGCGGTGTCTCACCCCCGTGCCTCGGAAAGTACGTAAAGCCGTTGGTCCTACGCCTGATCTCTCGCCGGTCGTGTCGGTTTACTGTCCCATCGGATTATGAGAGTGAGGGAATAGAGAGTGCACCTGTGCTTGGGCATACACTTGGTCACTATAATCCTGTCCTGCACCGATGGCTAGCCTCCGTTGAGGCAGGCCGCCGTGGCCGAAATTCGGACTGGAGAACATTATCATCTAGATCATTGTTGATTTGTGCCTGAATACAGAAATGCGACCGTAAGAACTCCGGGAAAATTATGGATTAAAGTGTCAAGTATTAAGAAATAATAATTTCTTATATTTACGCGAACACTACACATTGAAATAATACTAGTTTTTACGGAATTTATCGCGTATATTTAACTTTTTAAATTCCGACGTTTCGAACGCTTTACAGCACTCATGGTCACGGGAAGGACTGAGATGTTCAACGTCCAGATGTCATAGTTAATCGCGGTTGCCATAGATTAAAATTTAACTTTTGTTCCGTTACACAGTATATACTTATATAACTTACTTAACATCTTGGTCCTCAGGGGAGACAACACATCTGCATTTTGGTTTTTAATTGAGGATAAATCTAGATGTCAGCACTTACCATCATGGCTCGTGTTCGCGTAAATATAAAAAATAATTATGGTAACACAGTAACATCAGTATCCATAATTCCTCGTAATATTTTGAATGGTGAAAGATTTTGTGTGATGTGCTGGTGATAAATTATTACGTGCGTTCAGGACTGGAAAGCTTTAATTTCATCATAATGGTATTTTCTTTTTACTGATTAAATGATAAGCGATTATGTTAGTGGTTTGCACATTACAGCAAAATATTTATATTTTCAAAAAAGTAGGATAACGAACTGGGGCTACGTGAATCTAAGTACGTACTTCGAATGGTGAACTTTTTGTAAATTTAAAACCTCTTCTTTTACTTTGTGTTTTAAAATCATAACATAATATATATGTATGTTATATATATTATATATGTTACAAATAGTTTGGTGTTTGACAGATGCGCATATTATTTGACATGCCAGAATATGGCGTTTGGACAGTCGTGGGGTTAAGAATGTGCTGGAACGCAGCTCATGAAAGCACACACATATTATATATAGCACACACACGCACACAGCATATTTTACCACGTAGTTTTAAGTCACTTGTTTGTCTGTCTGTCTGTCGTTATGGGTGGAATTTAATAATTTATTTTAAGCTAACTTCCCGGTGAGCTGGAAATTTGCAATTTTGAACATAGCTCTAATGATTTCAAAAGGAAGGATAGGCGCATCTAAATATTTTACTCATATGTTTTTCATACAAGAAAAATTAAAATAATTTCTTAGACAAAAACTAATCAGAAATAAAAATAAAACCGTCAATATACGAAAAGTATAGATAAACTAGACGCGTAACGCCAAAATCCCGGCACATTGGAAAAAAGAAAAATAAAACGTCAAACGTGATATTTTTTAAATAGTGTAATTTTATTTTCCATCTACAATATTTTTAAGGGTCTGAATCCCACCCTGGCCTAATCTTGGTAACTTAACTTAATTAACTGTAAAACAAAACTTTAAAAATGCGTTTATATTATAATGTAATTGTAACAAAGTTAATATAAGGTTATTTACCGATGATACGATATCCCATGTTTTTTTTTAAATCTTTTTATCGTAATTTTTGCATTCTTTTACCACGCAACCAGACATATTTATGACAGGCAAATCTGTCCTGCGCGCGCACCACTGTCGAGCGATTCGCGTTGGCCCTAAACTGTTATTTTTGGGCCAGGGCACTGGTCCCTTTTAGTTGTTCGGTCGGCCCTGTCCTTACGCTAGTAATATAAAAGTCAATGCATAGCTCATATTCAGATGACAATGCAAGAATATGTTAAAAACCTCGTTTTTTTTAATTGTTTGTAAAAAAATCACTTGTTTAAAACTAAAAATTCTAAATGACGAAGCTAAAATAATGGAAATCATTTACACACCAAATGGGAGATTTATAGTTACGTCAGACCAGACCGCTCCCACACACACATTATTGTAAATTGACGTTATCACCAGACTTTTTCGATAATCCTTATAAACAGCAATTTATATATAAGGTATAGATGAATTCTTGAAGCCTAAACTATTGTTTTTGCCCTGTGAGGTTGTTGGCTGCATATGTTACTAATAACACTAGTTGACACTTCTCTTTAAAAATATTATATATCTAATACATAAAACTTAATTTTTGTTTATTCGTATTTTATGCCCTGCCATACCATTCATCACAATGCGATAAAACTTTGTCGCATTTTACCGCATTGTGATGAATAAATGAATTTGCATTTTCACGAAGTTGAACCCGCTAGGTGGCGCTGGGGCTGGGGCTATATATATATATATATATATATATATATATATATATATATATATATATATATATATGAAACAAATTTTTTATATTATATTTATTTTAACGAAATTCGGATGTTATTCATTAAAACACATGATGCACATCAACAAGCTGTATTTCATTTTCAAATTACATGCGTACGTAAACTTATATAAACTACTAACTTATTTGTTTGCTTGACTTTTGCAGTATGAACGTAAACATTTTCAAAATTTAATGTATTTGTAACACGTATTTTTTATATACTTAGCTTCCTTACTTAGCTTTCTGCACTCCTTCTACATAAAAACTGTTACTGTACCAAATCTCACACTCCTCCTCGTGCGCAGTATGTGTAAAAACGGATACAATATTGTCCTTTCACATATTTATATATAAATTCACTAAAAATTACAACAAGCAGGTATTCGACGGCTCCAAAACGCAGTGGCTTAGCATTGAATTGTGACGCTGATAGCAGCGGGTTTGAGTCCTGCAGGTCACAAGTAACAAATATTTGCATGGCTTATGCTATATGCTAATACTTGTGTTTAAACTGTCTTCACGATACAGGAGAAAATACTAGTATGAGGGGAGGGTAACGTATTTATTTTTTGGATAAAAAAAATATAATTCAGCAAACGAAACTAAAAGAATAAAAAGCAATAAGAGCCGAGCCATCACTATTATCAGTCAGTTAAAATGATCAGTTGAACTCACGTACATCCAAAAACTGACCGTGAGTGTGAAATCTTAAGTTGAAATTTTTAACTGACGGCACTCTAGGGAGTTTTCCGGGCGCACCGTAATCCGCTGGCCTCAGTTCGTTTTAATTACTGGTAAGTACTTACTTACTTTGTAGCTGCTTACATTATTTCTATGCTTTTAGATTTTTTATTATTGTATATATTTAGAGAGACTCATTTAAATATCAACGTGCCTGTGATGATCTCACCTACCTGATGATGCTGGACTCTAAATGTTATTATAGGATTTTAGTGACGGTACTACGCAGAAACATCGTGTTTGAACTCATTTGAAGGGCTCATAAAGAACTAGATGACTGTTATGATCTCACCTTTCTGATGGTGCAATCCGAAGGTGTGTATAGGACCTCAGTGATGGCACTCGATAGAAGGATTGTGTTCGAATCTAGGTCACTGTGATGATTACTTACCTCACGATAGTGGACTTAGATGGCGGAATAAAAGGTCGTAGTGACATCACTATGAAATACCATCGTATTTGGGCTTATTTCAAAGGGCTCGGGTAGACTAACATGATTGAGTAAATATGCCATGATTTTAAGAAGAAGTAACTAGTTAAAATACCCTTTTATATTTATTGTGGTTGGTGGCTTATTACCAGGCTGTGTAATGTAATATTAAAAACAGTATTATTACTTACTTAATTTATGTTTTCAGGCAATTAAGAAAACAGCAAAACTCTGTAGGTTCAGAATTATAATTCTGCTACATATTTTACAGAAAATAAGGCACACGGGAAAAATTGCATAATCAACTACAACCAGAAGACGAAAATATCTGCGTACTTCAAAAAAGCCTACTAACACCATCAACACCAATTCCTGTAAATGGTTAAATTACCTGTACTCGGTATTCAAAATTCAATGAACTTTGAATGGTTGTATTGAATGATTTATTACACGAATACTAGACATTCAACAAAACAAAATTTTCGGATTTAATTGTGCTTAACTTATTTTTACTTATTTAACTGCCCGACTAAAAATTTTAAATAAACCCCCAGAAATCACAAGAAAATAAAGATAATGTGTTATATAACTTAATACAATATAAAAATTTATTGTTTTATAAAACTCAACATATTTGAGTATCAAACAAATCAAATAATAATTAGGTATTTCATTAATTCTAGTCTTATGTTTATTTTGTCATTCGCGCGTTCGCTCGATGACTTACGATTGTGCGCGGTGGGGTAAAGCGTTGAAATAAAAATGCCGGCAGTCGATATTTTTTTTTAATAAAAAGTTTTACTTTGTTTTTTTTTCTCGTGAACCATTTAAGCTACTACAGCCCAATCTACTGTATTTATTTATATGCACTATATTATGCTTTTCATTTCTCCACAGTTTATTTATTTGCTTATTATCTTAAAAAGAAATGTAATTGTGTATAGTATATATATGTGGTATTAAAATTACTGTAATCTACGAACCTTACTATGAGTTTTGGCGGGAACTTCGACCGTCGACGGATTGTTGCTCATTGGTCCTGTTTTATCGTTTAAATAATGGTTTGAAACGGATTATTATACGTAAAAGTAATGCGATTTTGTGTATTAAGTGTCCGCGCAAGTGAACTATTAGAGAAAACGATGAAACAGGTGCATCGATGTCGATATAAACCTCAAGTTATTTTTATCGCTTAGGCGTCTTATGCACTTGAGTGACTGTCGTCATCGACTGTCAGCTGGGTAGACAGTTTACTCCCGTTCTATCAGAAATAGCTGTTAAGTATTTGATTTCTTCAGCTACATCTGTAGCATCTGTACCTACTTCTAAACATATAAGACAGCTGAACATATAAAACAACGAGTATTTTTGAAAACTTTTACTGAAAAATATTGGTACACATAAACGTTTTATTTAAACTAAACAATAATTAACAAGAACTGTTATCTAACATTTTCATACATTTATTATTTAATTTGCTTAATACATATAGAAAATAAACTGTGCTAAATGACTTACGATTGCTTTTATTAAATAAAGTAGAAATATCCATATTTTTAGAGATATAAAACTCCGACATTGATATATTTATAATTATCGATATATAGAAAATCCAATATTTTAAAAAATATCATAAGTCGTAGTTTGAACTGATCCGTTGGAATGATCAGTTGAACTGACGGGGTGTGTGGATCTTTCTTTGGCTTAAATGCGTTTGAACTGATATCAGTTTAACTGATAAGTTTAACCGACCGTGTGTGTCGTCCATAGTCATTCAATCCTTAATTCATTACTGCCTATTAAAAAGTCCACTGCTGGACATAAACCTCCCGATTTGTTCTATCGCCTACTACAATACCCACAGAATCATATGGCATAGTGGATTCTCTTACGCTACCAGCCACTCACATAAAGGTTAGATAATAAAATTTAAAAAAAAAACAGTGAGATAAATAAAACGATAAGTTAAAGTTACAGCTTATATACATACGTCCCACTGCTGGTCATAGGTCGCCTTTTATTTCTGAAAGGGTTTTAGGGTAAGGATATGTCCGCCTCGCTGTTCCAATGCGTGATAGCGAATTTGACATGTCTAATATTTTTCTTATTTCTCAGATACGCTGGTTTCTTTAGGATGTTTTCCCTCTGCACCAAACACGTGATAAGTCGCACTTAAATTTGTATTTAACAATTTCGTTGGTGCCGGCGGAGATCGAACCTGGGTTGCTCGCGTACTGTGAATTTTACAGCGAGCCCTTAGTCCCTGAGTAACCACGGCTCAATAAAACGATTATGAATACGAAAATAAGTAGAAACGTTTTGATATTTAATCGCACCGTTAAAACCGTTTCCGTACGGTTACCTTTGTAGCCTATCCAACTCCAAAACTGAACATAGATCTCCATAATGTCCACACGTTGATTGCGATGTAATTAAATACCTACAGTAATTTTCACATGTTATATGTAAATACAATCAATGTCCATAGAGCGTATTAGGCAATTATGCATAGCAGAAAGTGTTTATCGATAGTTTACGTTTAATTACTGGATGTGTTTTTAAGCAATTAGAAAACGTAACCTAAAGCTAATGAAACAATATACAAACACAAACAAAAGTAAAGTTTTATAACTAAAATAAGTGTTTACTTTTCTACGACTTAAGTCGTAGAAAAGTAAACACTTATTTTAGTTATAAAACAAATTGTTTTCCAACGACTATTATCTATGTTGTTTTAATAACATTATTTATTTCATTATTATAACGTTTATGTAGAGAATAGTTATCGTTTCAATGTTTCAAGTTGCTACCGATTAACACTCAAATCACAAGCGGACGCTTCACACTACATACTGTTCAATTCCTCCATGCCCTGTTACCATAAAAACCTACGTGATCTTTGCCCCAATTACATATCTTTCTCTTCGTACCCCAGTACATACATCCTCTTTGTATATCAATAGCTTTTATAGTTTTAATTACGCCACTAGTTCTGTCCGCGGGTTGGGGCTCTGGTGACCTGTAACACAGGATTTTTTACGAAAACCTAATTCAGGCACCAGTCTCTCACAGAGCTAAAGTAAGTATGGCAAATTGTTAAACCTAAAATTACTTTTTGTGAAGAGAAAGTAAATGATTTATTATTATTATTATTATTATTATTCAATAAATCATTTTCTGTTGCCTTATAACCTAGGCCTCTTCCATAGATTGCCTTGTAGGGGGCTATTAGGCATAGTTACTACACTCGGCAAGCGGGTCTTCCTAAATTAGGTAGACGCTGTTGCTCATCTCCAGATTTGTTTCCCTCTGTCGCCTCTTACGACACCCACGGGGTGATACGGGGTAGTGGATATTCAAAACCCGCCGCTAAACGGTAGAGTACTCAAGCATTTTCTGTTTTGGAAACTCCTTGCAATATAAACATTAACAGTGCCCAGACTCACTTTTCCTTCAAAAATCTATCATAGTCTAACTTATAACTGTTATATTTCCGGTCATACTTCCCGGCATTACTCGCATTTATCCAACTTATCCTTAAACGTCATTCATTATCATGTGATTTTTTTTAATATTAAATAATTTATAAACGCCCAACGCCATTCCTTGTGAATAACAGTTGTCTGCGTAATGAGGTTGTTTGGAAGAAATCGCTTCTAGAGCAATAAGACCACCTACGAGTATAGTGCTAGTACCTTTTTATATATACTCGTAACGTTTTGTTATTATTTTAACGTATTTCATAGCATTAAGTGACAAACGAGCACACAGTCCTTCTGATGGTAAGTGGATGCTGTGGCCCATAGACATTCACATTTATCCTCAACTAAGGATCAAAATGTAAATATATTGTCATCCCTGAGGACTAAGATGGAATGCCTCGATTCCAGTAAAAAGGTTCTCCGGTTCTCTACACTCACTATACGAAACACAGCAGCATCAAGCTGCTATTTTACGCTGATATTCTGTGAGAGCGCGATCCTGCCCCGGTCGAGACATTCGTGCTACAACCATAATATAGCCGCAGCGTGGCTTACAACGAAGAATAATATATTGGTTGATTGATTTATTGATGGAAAACACATTGTTTTTGTTATTGGTTTTAAATTTAATCTTTTTTGTATTTCTGTTAACACAAGTATTGTTACATTAGAGTAAGTTTTAAATTAAAGTTTATGTATAATTTTAAGTCATAATCGATAGCCTCGTAGCTTTGTAGGCAATATTTGTATTTGTATTGTATTTGTTTGTATTGCTTGTAAGTTTCTGTGTGTGCAATGATGGTCCTGTATCGCTGGCACTTATTTATACCACTTCTAACATGACGCCTGTGATTGCTTGTACTGGTTTCGTAAGAAATCGGAAATTCTGACGCGGTCGAAAGAATTAGCACATATTATGATCATCATCATGATTCCTGATATAATGATGATTATGTCATCGTTCCATTTCTTCGTTCATCACAGCCTATCAAGAGCCCACTGCTGAACATAGGCCTCTCACATAGATTACGTCATAGGGGCGATATTTCCTAAAATGGCCACGCTTAATATGCAAATTTTATAATAAAAAAAAAATTGAATATCGAAGTACGTAAAGTCTCGCAACATTAACGCTGCCCCGTTGCCAATCTGCGTGTTTTTCGTCTAGCATTTCGTATATGATTATAATATCGTATATTGGAATACCCTACTATCGTTTTGTCATTACCCACATTCGCCTCTTACGACGCTCCTGTGGCGCAAAATGGGATAATTATTTATCTTTCGCTATCATCACTCGGTAGCATACAAATAAAGATCAATTTATTTTAAACTACACGCTCCTCAGTTGTATTTTAGTAGATATTATCATTACAGAAGTGGGTAAATTCTGATTTCTTATATTTACGCGAACACTACACATGATTAAAACTACTTTTACGGATTTTATCGCGTTTATTTTTACTTTTTATTTTTAATTCCCGACGTTTCGGGCGCTTTCCAGCACCCATGGTCACGGGGGACTGAGATGACTGACGTCCCGATGTCATTGTTAAACTCGGAGTACCTTCAGCTTTGTTAATTATTGTTTATGGTCCGATCTATGCAAAATGAACGGACTATGTCCTAAGGTCTTGCAGTGGTATGCTTGGGTTTAGTTTTAATTTTATTGATTATAGCATCCCAAGCAGGTGGTAGTACCCAGCCTCCTTCTCTATTGAAATTGGGATGTTTTTTAATTTCAATAGCCTCACGTATCATCCTTGGTAGGAATCGGTGTTCTTTCGCGAGGATTTGTGGTCTATCAAATCTGATGTAATGGTTGGGGCTGTCTAGGATATGATCACAAACTGCAGACTTCCCATATTGTGTTCATGTCAGTCAACTATTGTCAGAGAGCCCCTCAAAGTGGTAAGTTATGTGGTAATTTATGCGTTAAAATTACAAAAAAAAAATTGCTTCTATTTCGATGTGTACGCTAATGAAGCGACATTTGCTACAACTAAATTAACGATTAAAAGTTACCATTAGAAATAATTAAAATAACATCATGAAAAATAACTGCCTTGAAGATACAGGAATTTAAAGTCGAAAGAGGTGAGATAAGTGCATCGGCTTTATTTGTAGATTCCCCTATATAATCAACCTAAAAACTTACAAAATAATTTAGTCACACAAATATACGGACCTAATATTTTTATTTTAAATTTTACAATATAGTTTTCATACAAGATAACCAACTGATCCCTCATGAGGTTACTCAGGAGATTACAGTTCTACCCTCAATTATTCGTATTTTCTTTTTTTACCCTTATTTCTCACAATATAAGAACTGTTTAAAGAACGTTTAACAAATAAAAGTTGCTTTCAATCGTTTTAAATTCCCACAGAATAAAGTTTCTCTGTCCCTTGCCTACATCTCAAAGTTGTTTTGGTTAAGCTTTAAAGTAATGTCTTATTTATTCAAATGACCCCTTAGTAATGCACCCTTCCTGTAGCTTTGTGTGATTTACATAGCGGACATGATTTTACAAGATAATGATCTCTTAAAGATGCAATCGCAAGACTTGCAACACATCCGATATGTTCTCAGTTTTAATGAGATTAACACACACATAGAAGTTGACTTGGAATAACAGGTTGAAAGTTTCAAGCTATCTTTATTATTTAACTCCAACTCCTTTTCTATATAACTTAATCCCACCAGAATAGGTATAATATTATCCTATACTTTGAGTTTGCAATTCATGTATATCTTTATAAAAATATACTAACTACTAAAAGTTACAACCTATATACGTCCCACTGATGGGCACAGGCCTCCCCTCATTTCTGAGAGGGTTTTAGAGCAAAGAAGTGTCCGCCGCGCTGCCCCAATTCGTGTAGGCGAACTTCACATGTCTTCGAAATATATTTTTTTTCTTATTCTCAGACATGCAGGTTTCCTTGCGATGTTTTCCTTCACCGCCGAGCTAAAGCAAACGTTATTCTGACCTTTCCGATGACCCTGTGTTCTATAAAATAAATCCTTAAATTCACAATAAAGAATATATTGTGGGTTGATCGGGATATATCGGGATAAAAACTATCTCCTAAATTGGAGCAAGCATTACACATGCATAAAATTTCATTAAAATCAATTGAGTGGTTTCGGAGATTAGCGTGAACAAACATCGTGACACGAATTTTTTATATATTATGTATTAACATTACCACTTCACTGTCCTGTAAGTTATATATTAGAATAAAAATAGAATCTTTCGATTTTTTAACAGTTCGGTTTGTCCCGTACAGGGAAGTTGTTAAGATATATTTTATTAACTTTTAAAAGTGATTTGAAAGTTATGAATTTCATATGTAACAAAAACATGTGGTTTCCGTTAAGTGCGTTATCAGAATCAGTATTCAAACGTGTAGAAATAACTTTACTTTCGAAAACTTGATCATAAAAAAAAATTAAATATAAAAAAATATTTGCAAATTGTACCTGTAACTGACACGAGCATCGCTGAAGCGGGGTCTTTGATAATAGTCTTATTCTCCGGCTATACGATTTTAATTTGTTCGTTATAGTAATCGAAGATCAATATCGTCAAGTATGGACTATAGCGGTACTTTACTAGTATTGATTATTGACACCTGTCAAATGGGACTTCGTAATTGGAATAATAAAACCACATACAATTTGCAGGTAAAAATGTATGTGTATTTAAATTTAATTTAATATTTTATGATCGTGTTTTCTGTAGTAATTTATATACGTTTGAATACAGATTCTGATAACGCACTTAACGGGAACAACAGGGTTTTTGTTACATGTTATATATTAAGATAAACGTTGGATCCTCTGTTAGTGATCGCGTATCTTTTTCTATTTGTATTCTTACTATTGAGTTGATGACTTATATCAACAATGTACGTTACTGTAGTGCCAAAACACAAATTTACTTATTATGTACCCGATAAGTAGAGCTGTGGTCGAGTTTTAATAAATTAAATAATTAATATTTATTTCTTTACTCCACTAATTCTACATCAAAACTTACACTATTAAAATATAAAGTTCCATTCATTACATTGAGAGGATAACGTACTTGTATACACTGTGCCACGGCTGCCCAAATTAATTTTATATTTACCGAATCGGTTCACCACTACGCGATTTACTAGGATTTTTCTTCCTGGCATGACTTCTTTGAGCAATTTTTTCACCTCCGTCGATTTTTACAGACCAATACCACTTAAGGACCATCAAAAAACGAGCTCACTTCTTTTAAAAGGTCGGTAACGCACCTGTAATTTCCCTGGTGTTGCATGGGTTTGGATCGCTAACCATCAGATGAATCGCATGCATGTTTGCCAAAAAAGAACAATATATGCAGGGTGGTATACATAAAAAGTACTATATATGGAAATGTAGTACACATAAAAAGTCTATTTAAGCAGATAAACGGCTACGACAAGGCCTTCCTTCACTTCTAGGAGGATTTTATAGCAAGGAAGTGGCAGCATCGATTGGCCAAGCCTTTTTTAAATTTCTCAGACAGAGTTTACCTCACGACGTTTCCCTTGCTCACCGAACACGTGGTCAGTGAGCACCCAAAGTCACAGTTGTCAATTACATTGTTAACGTCGGAGACCCGAACATGAGTTGCTCGCTTACTGTGAAATTTCCTCCTTACTAATATTTTTGTTATTCTTTATAAAATCCCTGTTTTGATTATTTCAGTCTTAATAAAGTCGTATTAGAGTCTTCACTATCCCTTCGTTCACTTCTAGCGCTAACGCACAACAGACCACGCCGTTGAGTTAAACCCAATCGAGATTAATTCTGTTTACTGAAGACCTAAATAAACTCCCCGTCGCTGCGGCGCCTTTACCTAATTCAACAATTTACGACTGCAGTCCGGTAATATTCATTACTGCGCACAGATGCGTTAGATTATGAAGAATTTAAACAGTAAGCATTCTCACTCGTGGGTGGAAGTTTTATACATATAATATATTAAAAGCAATTTAAATTATTAAATCAATTTTCTGATGACTATTTGGTTTGATAATGTTATTGATAGAGATATTACGATGGAAAAAGATCAGAGAAATGCTTCTTTGAAAGTAGTAGTATAGTTGTAGCACGAACGGGTCGGCTCGACCGGAGAAGGACCACGCTCCCACTAGCGTGTTTCGTATGGTTAGTGTAGGGAACCGGAGACCCTTTTACAGGAAACGAGGCATTCCATCTTAGTCCTCACGGGTGACAACGCATCTACATTTTGACTTGTAATCGAGGATACATGTAAGTGTCTATGAGCCGCAGCAACCACTTACCATCAGGTGGACTGTGTGCTCGTTTGTCACCCTACCGTATAAAATAATAAATTAATAAATTTACACTATGACAATAATGATTCGAATTCACTCATATACATGATTTCGCATGTGTCAGATTTGAAAGTAATGACGAAAAAGTTGGATTCATCTTACGGTTGTGAATTATTAATCAAAAATTTTTATTTGAATAAAATTAAATTTACAGATTTTATCGCGTTTATTTCACTACTTTTACTTGTTTTTAATTCCCGACGTTTCGGGTGCTTTACAGCACCCATGGTCACGGGAGGGGGGGGGGACGTCGGGGATTTAAAAATAAGTAAAATTAGTGAAATAAACGCGATAAAATCCGTAAATTTAATTTTATTCGATGTGTAGTGTTCGAGTAAATTTAAGAAATCATTAAAAACTTTAATTTTTCAATATCTTCTATTCTTAAAAAAACAAATAATAAATATTTTGATTCTGAATGTTCAATTAATTGACCAAAACCCAGAAACAAGCAAGGTTGAAATCGTTACAGCTTTATTATAAGATAAGAAAATTTTAGCGAGAATGGTTGCCAACCAATTTTAAAGAAAGTGACCATATTAATTGGGTGACCATATTGCCCTCACGTACTAGATTACAAACATTTATTACCGGTTACTACTCCTATTAAATCTTTCGGATAAGCTTAAAATACTAAGAATTCGATTAGAATGCCTTATTAGTCTAGTGGACGAAATAGTGACTGATCATCATGTCTCTAACGAACTATTAGATTAAGTGAATAAAGAGTGCACCTGTGCTGACGTACGCACTAGTGCCACAGTCTAAAAAAGTTATCTTATACACTGTGTGTTGTAGTGTACTTTAATCCTACCCTGCGCTAGTATCCGTTTAGACTGGCTGCCGTAAACGAAATTCGGTAGGGGACATTATTTTTATTATCAAATTAAGGTTTAAGAAATTAAATTTATTCTTCACGCAAGTAAGGGCGAAAAAACACAATACGCGATCAAACTGAATCTCTAAAAGCCTGGCTCGATTGACACTTTCGTGATGACATTATCACAATAAATCACTTAATTTCTGGTCTGACACCAGGCTTAAAACATTCTCAAATCTTAATCCAGTCTTATGATTGTAAATTCGCTTTAGAGAACCTTGGATTAAGTATACAGAGTAATAAACAGAGTATTTTGGCAAGAGCCTTGCCTAGACATTGTTATTTACAAAAAACACATGTCCATCTTGGGACTAACCAAACCAAGGATGTGCCGATTCTGTTCCTCTGCACACCCTTACTAGATTTGAAATAATAAATAAAAAAATTAGAATTAATCATCTACCGGAAGCTGTACATTATAGACATGAGACGTTTGGTATTGCGATCAGCAAATCATGGTGATTACAATACACCATCACAATTGATATATGACAACAATTACAATTTTAAAAATAAATTTGAAACATATCTTCTAAACAAACAAAAACGAGCTATTCCCAAACACTTCGTTTGCCAGCTACAAACCATGGTATTCTTTCTCTCCACTAACTCATCTTGACTGTGTAAGCCTTTGAGGTATTAGCTTTAACTTGTACACAGTATTAGACGCTTACACACCCTTTCAGTAATTTTACTAATTTTTAGTGAGATTGAAAAGTTCTATGGGCAGCTGTACACATTATCGTTGGAGCCACACGCAAGTGTGAGTAACGATCAAAGAGCAAGTCTTATCCGACACTACTCCGATGATATCCCGGACGTCAGTCCGAGCGAGAGTAGAATGGCTTTCCAGCACCTTAAAAATGGAAAGGCCCCAGGCGAGGATGGAATTACAGCGGAGCTTCTGAAAGCGGGTGGAACACCGGTACGGTCGGTCGGTACATCGAAGTGCTTAATAGTTTGTACAGTAGGGCTACGACGGCTGTCCGAGTACAGAACCAGGGTCCGTCATTCATACATATTTACACAGAAAAGTATCCAATAAGTATGCTTTTGAAAAGTTGATCCTTAATCATCTAACAAAGACAACGCATTCTACGTGACTCATCCATTTAAGACGAGCTCTTAGCACGATTTAAAATTCGTTTTACACCCGCGCGTCCCGCAGTGGGCGGATCGCAACCGGCTGTCGGAGAGCGCCGCGTGAACACAGTATGCGCAAAGCAAGCAGACAATTCACCTCCAAACAAAAACTTTTCCGTGAGGTTTACTGTTCTCAACACTACTTGGTATTATAGTAATCATATTTTGAGAACCTACTCACTAATATTAAAACTGTTTACAATATCGGTAGTCTGGACATCAAACTACATTTTAATTATCAATATTTTTTTAAAGTCAGTTTTATGATATGAGCAGGTACTTAGTCAACTATTTACATACATAAACATTTAAAACGCCACCTCACAAATTCTAAAAAAACCAAGTTTCGTTTGCAAAATAGCTAAAATAAGAGAAAAAGAATAGTTTCAAATAAAACCATTAGAAAATTCAACGTGTCCAAACCATTGGAGTACGCCCCTATCAATTTTTGTGATAAGGTCATCTTTCAATCCTGCCATATTGCGAATCTCTTCGTTTCGCTTTCGGTCGGCTATGGTAACGCCACACATTTTACGAAGAGATCGCATCTCCACTGCATTCAACTTGCTTTTATGCTTCTTCTGGCATACCCAGGTTTCGCTGCCATATAACAAAGTCGGTACCAACACTGCGTTATGTATTGCAAGGCGTGCACTCTTCACCACGCCTTGCCTTTTTATTAATGCATTCAGGGCACCATTGACTTTGTTTCCGGCAGCGACACGCCTATCCACATCTAAATCACATCTTCCATCCCGGCTGAAAGCACTCCCCAAGTATACAATTTCATTTACCTGTTCTAGACATTCCTGATTTACCCATATTTCACATTTCGTTCTCTCTTCGTCCTTTTCAAATACCAGAACCTTAGTTTTATTAGCATTCAAACGGAGACCTTTAATTTCACATTCCTCTTTCATACACGTGACTAATGCCTGCAGTTCTGCTTCTGATGGTGCAATAAGCACTGCATCATCAGCATACAGCAGACAATTAACTTTTATGTCACCCAATTTCACACCCAAACAGCTATCTTTCAGCTTCTGTAAACAGCTGTCGAGATACAGTATGAACAGCCAGGAAGACATGACACAACCCTGTTTTACGCCCGCTTGGACGCTAAACATGGGTGACAGGTCATGCCCTACCCGCACACAGGCTTTACAGTCATAGTAGAGTGACTGCACAGCCCTTAACAATCGACCATCCACACCATATCCCGGCAACAGTTCCCACATTTTCTTCCTTATAACCTTATCAAATGCTTTCTCCAGATCCACAAAAGCACAGAAAATCCTCTGGTTAACACTCAGAAGCTTCTCCGTGATCATGCGGAGAGAAAACATTTGATCCGTGCATCCTCTTCCAGGTCTAAATCCGCATTGTGCCTCCCATAAGAATCTTTTCGATTTCTCTTGCATCCTGCGTGTCAAAACCTTCGAATAAACTTTACTTGCTAAACTGGTCAAGCTGATCGCCCGATAGCTCCCGCAGTCAAAATGTGAACCTTTACCTTTATATAAAGGCACAATGACCGCGGATCGCCAATCATCCGGGACATCTCCCGTCCGCCAGCACAAATTGCACAGCAGATGAAAGCTGTCCCAGACGCGAGGCCCACCGTACTTGACCATTTCAGCAGTAACTCTGTCTAGTCCCGCAGCCTTACCACATTTCAAACTTCGAATCGCACGTTCAATCTCTTTCATGCTGATGACCTCAGTGTCATCGAGGTCCGTGTCTGGCGTGCCAGTCACGGCGTCACCCCCGGATCCTTCACTAAGATCATGACACGCATACAATTCTCTATAAAATTCACTCCATCGCTGCATGACGTCCGATTTTTCTGAGAGGACGTCATTGGTTCTCGAAAGCACTTTGTTCATTCTTAAAGCTGTCGCACCACTCCGGGACCTTCCAACCTCTTTCCAGAAGAGTTTGGAGTTTTCCCTAAAGTTGTGCGACAACCTCTCGTCCGCTTCTATTCTACACCTTTCACGTACTTCCTCAATCAATGTTTTCGCATGAACTTTCTGCAGCTTATATCTTTCTTTCATCTTCTCTCTCATATGCTCATCGTTACTAGAGGCTAAGTAGTCTAACCATGCTTTTTTCTTCTTTTTTACAGCTTCTTTCACTTCGTCATTCCACCATGCATCTCTTCTTTTACTACTACCTCTTTTTGTCGTACCACATACTTCTTCCGCTGCACTTACCATTCCATCCCTAAGGTTCTGCCATATTCTCTCCACACATTCTTTCCTGCCATCGATGGTGTCAAGCTTTTCGGCTACCCTCGTGTGATATTTGTCCCTAGTATCCGCTTCCTGAAGCTTCCAGCTTCGGATGCGACAGACCGACTGTGGTTCTGTTACTGTCGTCCGGTGGCGCCAACCCGCGAACAAACCCCTAAATCTAGTAATTACTAGATAATGATCCGTTCCCAGGTCAGCACCCCTGAACACTCGTGTATCCATCACCTGTTTTCGCAGTCGGTCATCCACCAGGAACAAATCAATCATACTTCTCTCATTCTTTCTTTCTCTAGTGTACATATGGATCTTCCTGTGATTAAACATAGTGTTTGTCACAAGAAGACCCTTTTCCTTGCATACAGCCAGTATAAGCTTGCCAGCATCATTAACCCTTTTATCTCCAAACTTTCCAAGCACCGACTCGTATTCTGGTCGAGCGATGCCTACCCATCCATTCAAATCACCACATACAACAGTTCTTTCGTTTCCCTTAACCAAATCTAGAACTTCTCTTACATTCTCCCAAAACTCCTCCAGCTCAGCCCTGGACGACGAAGCTACCGGCGCATAAACAGCCAAAAGGAATAACTTCGTCAGTCCCATTTTGAAGCGAACCCAGAGAAGTCTTGAGTTCACAACCTTGTATTCAGTCATAAGATCGACCAACCGGGACGACAACAGCACTCCCACTCCTTGGCAGGCGTTCTCGCTTTCCGGGACTCCGGACCATATAGCTAACGT
The DNA here is from genome assembly GCA_036936625.1 of Parnassius smintheus behrii. Classification (NCBI taxonomy): domain Eukaryota; kingdom Metazoa; phylum Arthropoda; class Insecta; order Lepidoptera; family Papilionidae; genus Parnassius; species Parnassius smintheus. The sequence continues at coordinate 19,090,119 of JAUPFT010000012.1, read as the reverse complement.
CCCGCCAGGGAGCTCTTCAATACCACTGCCTTTCCGTTTGGTCTCCGACATACACACGACATCTAATTCTCTTTCTTTCATTATTTCGATCAACTCATTCGTCTTATCTCTCATGCCTCCTCTAACATTCCACGTGCCAACTCTGCACTCCGTCCTCCACCTTCCGCCGTGTCGGGCTGTGCGTGACGGGTGGCGGTCCCCATCGCCGCTTTGCGCGCTGCATTCCACACCAACGGGGACGAGCTGGTGTGCGTCGCCTTGGGGGGACGCCCTAACCCTCGTTCGCATGGGTGCGCAGCTGTGTAGAATTGCAGCCCTGAAAAGGGCTGGCAGGGGTCGCGACGAGCACGCTTCTACAATGACCCCCAAGGTGTGCCAAGTTTGGGCTCGTTTTATTAGGTATGACGAGCCCTTACCTCCGGACTTGACGGTATGACCTGAAGGTGTACTTTGGTAATCGGGATTGGAACAGGTCGCCGAGTACTACTAGGTGGGCCGAGTTTGGGCTCGTTTTGTTAGGTATGACGAGCCCTTACCTCCGGACTTGACGGAGTGACCTGAAGGTGTATGGGTATGTAAGGCACACCTAGCAGTACTCGGCGACCTGTTCCAATGCCGATTAGCGAAGTACACCTTCAGGTCACTCCGTCAATTCCGGAGGTAAGGGCTCGTCATACCTAACTAAACGAGCCCAAACTCGGCCCACCTAGTAGTACTCGGCGACCAGTTCCAATAGCGATTACCAAAGTACACCTTCAGGTCACTCCGTCAAGTCCGGAGGTAAGGGCTCGTCATACCTTATAAAACGAGCCCAAACTCGGCCCACCTAGTAGTACTCGGCGACCTGTTCCAATGTCGATTACCAAAGTACACCTTCAGGTCACTCCATCAAGGCCGGAGGTAAGGGCTCGTCATACCTAACAAAACGAGCCCAAACTCGGCACACCTAGTAGTACTCGGCAACCTGTTCCAATACCGATTACCAAAGTACACCTTCAGTTCACTCCGTCAAGTCCGGAGGTAAGGGCTCGTCATACCTAATAAAACGAGCCCAAACTCGGCCCACCTAGTAGTACTCGGCGACCTGTTCCAATGCCGATTACCAAAGTACACCTTCAGGTCACTCCATCAAGTCCGGAGGTAAGGGCTCGTTATACCTAACAAAACGAGCCCAAACTCGGCACACCTAGTAGTACTCAGCGACCTGTTCCAATACCGATTACCAAAGTACACCTTCAGGTCACTCCATCAAGTCCGGAGGTAAGGGCTCGTCATACCTAACAAAACGAGCCCAAACTCGGCACACCTAGTAATACCTACTCGGCGACCTGCTCCAATACCGATAACTAAAGTACACCTTCAGGTCACTCCGTCAAGTCCGGAGGTAAGGGCTCGTCATACCTAATAAAACGAGCCCAAAGTCGGCACACCTAGTTCTACTAGTCCAGGTGTTCCAGTATTAGTTACTGAAGTTCACTTTCAGGTCACTCCATCAAGTCCGGAGGTAAGGTCTTATCATAACTGACAAAATCAGCCCAAAGTCCACAGCTAACTTCTCAGTGCCAGCGGAGGGCTCCCAGTGCAAAGCAGTCTCTAGAGTAGGTATTCGTACCTCGTAACTAAGTCTTATTACTCTATGTATCTAAGTATATTTTTGTGGTGTAAGAAATCAAAAACAAATTCGATCTTTCAAATTATTAAAATAATTTTATTTGACTACGATTCCCGCAGCCAACCGTGCGTACACTTGTGTGCGTGACTCATGTCAATGTAATAGTTCGATTCTATACCTATATCAATTTTGTAAACGCGTCCTTAAAAAATCTTAACGTAAATACTGCGGCAAAAAGAGCGACACGTCTCTACAGCACCAGGCCTCGGCCGGCAGTGACCGCACAGGCGTTTACGCAAACATCCGTACGTATTATTTCAGAAATAAGAATATGTGATTTAAAAAAAAGCTATTAGTTGGATTAAAAAATTGAAACACTATAACGATAATATGTTGAATTTATAAAAATCTGACAAAAAATCAGAATGATTGAACGTATACTAGTATGGTTTTTACTAGTTAAAAGAAATTTTTGGAGGTATGTTTGTGATTTTTTTTCTATCGTATTAAATTAGTGGTATCATGTTTTCAACACACTATCTAACTAGGATATATTCTGGACAATATCATACATTTTTCTGGATTTGTTTACTGCAGTGGATCATTTACTTTGAGGCATTATAAAACTTGCGTTTAGGGTCATGCCTCGTCTTAATATGTATTGCTAAACAGACATTTCATAGTCATTTGTATGTACTAATTATATATGTATTTAAATATGTATATTTGTATGTATATCTATGCATGTATTTAATTATCCGTATATTGTATGAATAGGTCATATATGTATCGTTTATTTATTATTGAAATGTGTATATTATGTACTTTATTATTATTTATTTTGTGTTCATTTATTCTATATTGCCACACCTACGTCAAATTCTCACCACTCCATGGGTTGACTGGTAGAGAATGTCTCAAGGCATTAAGTCCGCCCTTTGTATTCTTTCGTTTTAAGGAATTCAAAAAAGAATAAATAAACAAAAACTAGAAATAAATAGATTATACTATTTTCCTCACTTTCATCTCATCATCTCGAAGGTAATAGCTAATAATATTTGTATGCCCTAGTTAGCAATATTAATCGCTGAGCTAGAACTCATTTGTCAAACTGCAATACACATGTACATTTAGATCTTAAGCTTTTGTACTTTTTTTCGTAAAACGTTACTTTATATCTAGTTTAGTCACTGAATTTACGTGTGGTATTAAAGGAACAAATAAATGCTTTATCTATGTATCTATTACAGCATAACCTCACGAAGACTATAGTAGAAACTTAAAGGTAGACTGTTAAATCAATATTATTAAGACGAATTTTTCCGTTATATTCTATAGGCTTTGTATTAACCATATATTGTTACTTTCGATTTATGAAAGGATTCTTCACCAAACTACAAGACAGGCAATTTTTTATTCGTTTTATTACCATATCATTTTATAAAAATGTGACTAGTTCAAAGGTATAGGTTTCTTTATGTTAATGTTAAGTTATGTATATACATACAACTCACAGTTTATTTATTATCTTGCTAAACTAGTTTCCGCTAGAAGTTGTTAGGCAAAAAATCTGATAAGAAAAACGTATGGCACCAAGGCATGCTGCATTATTGTTTTAATAAACTAAAGGGAATGTTGACTTACCTGAGTGATTTTGCTTGATAAAACTTCACAAACTTTTTGTTTTAAATAGTCACAGAAGATTTAAATTGGCCTGTGCCAATATTTTTGTACAAACATGTCAACGCAATTATCATATGTGAAAATGTATGAACTTAGTTTGCTAATCATTCTTAGTAACTTTAGATTTATTAAAAGATCCCGATCTATCATTGATCAAAAGTGCCGTGTGGCGACGGGCAATTCAGCGACTCCTTCTCTGCCCGTAGATGTCGTACAAGCTGAAAGAAGGAAACGAGGGAAAAGATAAAAGAGACGTTCACTCTTCCGACAGAAAGTAGAAAACTTTGTTAAACTAAAATGTTCAGGTTTGTGATGGGTTGTAACGTTGAATATGCAATGTGTCTGGCGCTGAACTTGCTACCCCAGTGGAGCAACGAGGCTATTATGGAAATCCTCTCATGTACAGCATAAATAAAAACACGGCCACCAGATCGTGGTCAGTTGTGAGGGCCCCACAGTCTTAAACAGAAATAACAAGAAGAAAAAGAAACGAATGAAAGTGAACGCAAGTAAGACAAAAGTGATCGTTTTTACAAGAGAAGAAAGTAAATATCAGAAATTAGGAGTGATCACCGACTTATGCGAAGCACTCTTAAAATCGATTTACACTTGGATGTTCGTGTATGATAGAATCTATCTCGGACCAATTTTGGTTTGGACTTAAAAATCTATTTAAACTTAAACAATCCTCAGATACGACGGTTTTTCGATAAGCAACATGTAGCCAAGTTCTCTAACGAAAACTTTAGCTAATGACAGGAAGATGTGAGGTGACAACAGCAGGCTAAAAATACTTAATAGTTAGGTCTACGTCGCTTTAATGTTACTGTAAAGAGTCAATAGACCGAAAAAGTAACCCAAGGCAATTTGATCAGAAGTTTTAAAGAGGCTACATAACAAAGATGCAGACGCACAATATTAGTGTAGTTAGCACAATTTTAACGTCAAAGTCTAAAGTTTTCTCTGTGATCGAAATTATGGTAGTAGACCTTATGCCTAACAAAGGCATAGGCCCAGCAACTTGAAAAAGAAAGCAAGGAAGTAAGAATCGAGGAATCGATAAAATCAAGTTGACAGACTAGGAAGACAAAGTTACAACGGAGCAATCGATAACTCCCGATTATTTTGAATTTGTCGCCGAGGAAAATCGTGGCAAATTACAGGCCACATGAGTACGGAGTACAGCCAACAGTGGCTTGTGCAATCAGTGGACCTACCTACCGTAAAATTCAAACGAGGAAGTCTACACAATGCTTTTGTCACCTCTCTCTATACTGGCTCTACCTCAAGGCCAGAACACAGCTGTGCAAGCACTGCTATTCGGCAGAAGAACGGAGGAAATACCTAAGGGGGTGGTACCATGTCATAAAAGAGTCCTATCACATAGCAAAATTTAGTGAGTTCAAACATTAATTAACAATTTTAAATATTTTTGTAATTTGAAAGCCTAGTATTTAAGAAAAATATTTTTATTCTTCATCATCAAGTCCATTGCTTAACATGAACCTATCCCGTTGTAGGAATAGTGTTTCTTAATTGACACGGTTGGTAGAATAGACGGTTGAAGTCTCGTACCTTTGACACTGCCAGCCATGGCCGGTCTGTTTATTTTCAGTCTGGCGTAAACGAAATGGTTACACTGCCATCTATTATCGGAAGCCACAAGACCTTGACGACATATTCGTTATTCGATTGTAACGACACGCACCGGATAAAATAGGGTGATGGATTCTCTGCAGTCACTACACGACAAAATAATTTATACGTAGTAGAGCCACGCCGCAGTTATATTATGGTTGTAGCACGAATGGGTCGGCTTGACCGGGGGAGGACCACGCTCTCACAGAATACCAGCGTAAAATAGCAGCTTAATACTGCTGTGTTTCGTGTGCTGTGTTACTGGAAATGAGGCATTCAATCTTAGTACTTAGGGGTGACAACGCATCTGCTTTTTGATTCTTAATCGCGGGTAAATGTAGATGTCTATGGGCCACAGCATCCACTTACCATCAGGTGGACTGTGAAGTCGTTTATCACTCCTATTCTATAAAAAAAAATTATTTATTAACTTTATAGACAACAAAACAGATAACAATCAAATTACATTAAAAAATATAACAGTTTTGTTCCAGATTGTTATCCAGAATATATTGACTCATCATTTTTATATTTATTACAATGAGAGATCAACTCTGCGCTTTACAATATTTATGACATACATAAATATATAGCGCAATAAATTTTATTCAACAAACAACAAATTTAATACTATACACAATTTAAAACTTATGGGATATGGGAATGAGTGTGTATAAGTGTAAGTTTTTTGCACTGTTCTTTTAAATATAATGGATCTTGAGTCAGAAATATCCAAGCCTTCTCAACGTTTCATGGATATTTCGTTTTAAAGTCAACATATCGGGTTATACAAGGAATTCCTATAGGTTTGCAAGTCTGTCCGTCTGTCCTTTAAATCAAGTTTGTAAAATGTCTTGCTAGGATTTCGGGAATTGCGATTTATAGTTAAATTTAATTGGAGCGGAGGAGTTTCCATGGCGCAAGAAAACGTTTTTTTGAAATCTAACTCCTCCGTAACCCGTAAGCCAATTAACATAATTTTTTCGTCATTATTTATAGCTCAACGCAGATAAGGTTTGTAAAAAGTAAAAATCTGGATTTGTCTAAAAGATATTAAAAAATAACCAAAAACTAAATTGTCTATGGGAATATACATGCAAAGCAAAAGCGCGCGCTTTTGTAATAATTATTGAGAGAAGAATTTATTTAAAACAAGTGTAATCTTTTTTTGAAATAAAGATGGTTTATGACTTTAGACTTTTACTCCGCTCCGTTTATGATGCTAGCAAAAGGTTTTTTTAAATTACCTTTGCATCTGCATAGGCCCCAGTTTATTTAACATTTTTATGTAAATATACTGGATGATTTTTACCGTCTTGAAAATAGAGGATGTAACAGGTATACGGAATAAGAGCCTATCGCACTGATATTTTACAATTTTTTTTCTTTTACATTAACATAATTTTATAAAATTGATCTATCAATAAATACTACTAATTTGAAATAAACTTTCGGTACTAAAAAAATAAAAACAAAAATTTTGAACTATAAAAATGAATCGATTAAAACTATCGAAATTAAAATAATACGCACCCGATTAGCAGTATTTGTTGATTGATCAATTTCATAATATCTTAATGTAAAATGTCAGTGCCATAGGTTTTTATTCCGTTCACCTGTTACAACCTATTTTTATCCGGACAGTAAAAAAGTCATTCAATATAAGGTATATAAATCTTCTAAAATATAAATACGTAGTATTAACACAATTTGAAAGCAACGTATTACCTAGACGAACAAAAATAAAAAGTATTTCCGAGTTGTGATTGAGTAAAATTCAAACGAATTTTCATTTATTTGTGTTATCTAATGCGGTATGAAACATTTCCATTGTGAAGTTTTTGTGTTGATGTTTGCCATAAACTCGTATTTGATTTGTTTGATATACGTAGCATGTCCACGTACAGCTTTGAGCGTCGAGTGTGGTCATTGGTCTTAATTGTTTGTATAACTATTTTTAATGCATCAGTAATGCATGCGTTTAACGCGCGGATGATAGCCATAGTTCAATTATCAAAGTTAATCGCCTCTTTGATTGCCGAGATTTATACTTTGTGAGATGTAATACTCAAAAGTTACGCAAATGTTGATTTTACCGTATACGCAATTTTGATTTCATCTTTATACGAGTATAACCGTATCTCTTAACTCTTAGTGGTGGTGGGCGTACCACGTTAAGGTCACCTACGCTAAGTGGATCCTGAGGACCATAGTCATATATATCTAACCGTCAATATCTAACAAAATTCAAATACATCACATCACCCCTTACGAATAATAATCGCCGGGAAAGAAGTGTCGGTCGATATTATAGTGCGCCGCTCTGTCTAGCATCTTAAAAGAACACGCTATGTTGTGTTACAACGCATTTTGGCTGGTAAAGGAAATAGGAAAACGTGTTGTTCTTCTTCTAGGAGCGATCACCAAGAGTCTGGCGCCGCTGCGGATGTGTGCGAAACTTTTCACACGCCCTGCTTTAGTTAAGTGAATGTGGAACGCCATGAAGCTATAACCCTTTTATCAATTTCTGTAAGAAAGATGTTTTCGATCTTTAGTCCACGCCCTCACAGAATATCAGCGTGAATAGCAGCTTAATGCAGCTGTGTTTCGAGTAGGGTAGGAGTAGTCAACCGTGTAGTTTTAACACGGTTAACTCCACTACACCGTTAACTACGTTGTAGTTAACCCTGAAGTGGCGTGCGGCGTAAGAATGTCCACTACCCCATTTCCCGTGGTATACCGTGGGTATTGTAAGAGAAGACAGAGGGAAACAAGGAGATGGGTAGCAGCGTCATTCATTCTGCCAAGCGTGGCAGCGATGGCAAATATCCCCCTAATGGGGCATTCTATGTGAAAATGTTCAGCTGTGGACTTTGATTGTATGAATAGGCAAATATATTCCTCTAATATAATTCGGGAACCAACTAAAGAATCATGTCCGTCTTGACCTGAAAATTTTCTAACGCGTCTAGTGATGTAAAATATCTTATAAAATTGCATATTTTTTGCTTATTAAGTATCGCATAATGGAATTTTCAAATAAAGCCAGGAAAAAAGTAATGTTAATATATTTATCACATTCTCAATAGACTTTTGGAGACGGAACGTGTTTTACAATGGCTCAAAGACCCAGAATCCATGCCAAAATATATAAAAAACGTGTTTTACATGTTCCGTTTCAGACTACGAAAAACTTGTTCATTCGTCATGTGGTTTATGAATGTTCAAAATAACCAATTTCATTTTTTATAACTTATTAATTAATGATTAGATATGATTTTTTATCGTTTTATACTGATGTGGAAAGATAAATAAGTGTACAGCCCTAATCTGATAGCTGTTATAACCTCAAAACCTTATTCACTTTTTCATCATACATCATTTCATTTAGAGGCTAGGTAATATCATTTTTACCTAGTCTCTACATGAAATGAAGATAATTCATTATGTTATTATAAACAATAACTGTTTTTATACAACACTCGTTGTAGGTAGACGCGACCTGTTAAAGAAATCAAGTGACAGGTCAATCAATGTACGGAAAGTGGGCACGATTCTTTATTGCCACTACCTTTACTTTATATTTATGAAGTTGCGCTTTTTGTACACAAACACTGAATTATTTAATAAAGTGAATAATTTTAGATTGAGAGATCCTCACAGAATGATATATAATGACACTCCAAGGTCGGATAAGTATACAAAAAGTTGCCTCTGTATGTGTGTCAGTATATACAACTAGATTCTGGACATATTAAAATTCTCAAAAATTTTAAACACAGGTTGTACGTAGGCGGTCCCATAGTGAATTGGCCTAACTATGAACCAATGAAAGAAATGAAACGTAACCAATTTTATTTTTCAATATAATCACCATGAATACTAACACACTTCTGACATCTGTGAATCAACATCTCTAAACCTTTATAAAAATAATCACATTTTTATCCTCAAAATGACTAAAGACGGCCGCCTGCAACTCTTCATCGCTTGAAAATTTTCTTCCTCTTAAGTCCCGCTTTAAATTTGGAAATAAATAATAGTCGGACGGGGCCATGTCTGGACTGTAAGGTGGATGTTGAACTTCTGTGAACCCGCATTGACGAACTGCATCCTTCGAAACACCAGCGGTATGAACAGGGCCGTTGTCATGGAGCAACAGGACACCTTTAGACAGCTTGCCTCTTCGTTTTTCCTTTATCTTGTCTCGTAATTTATATATTAAAGAAGCATAATATTCGCCGTTCACGACTGCATTACGTTCTTTAAAATCCACCATCAAAATGCCTTGAAAATCCCAAAATATTGTGCACATCAGTTTTTTAGTCGATTGTTGCACCTTCGCCTTTCTAGGGGGCTTTTCACCCTTATAACGCCATTCCATTGACTCGCGCTTACTTTGTGGATCATAATACAAGATCATAGTTTCATCACCAGTCACTAGCCGCTCGATCACAGTCTTTGGATTTTCGCCACAAAGAGCCAAAAACTCCGAAGCGCAGCGCACTCTTTCCTGTCTCTGTACCGCTGAAAGAAGTTTCGGTACCCATCTTGCACTCACTTTTTTCATGTGAAGATGTTCGTGGATCGCGCGATGAATGGTACTCTTAGAGAGCCCAAGCCTTGCTGCAATTTCTCTAATCTTCAAACGGCGGTCACTCAGAACCTCATCTTCGATAAGAGCAATCGTTTCGGGAGTGAGCACTTCTACAGGTCGACCGTCGTGGCCAAAGTCTTCGACGGTTTCTCTCCCGAGGCGAAACTCTTTCACCCAATTTTTCACTGTGCTATAGGAGAGGGCAGACTCCTTATACACGCCATCCAATCGTTCTTTTATTTGGGCAGGGGATAAACCTTCTTTAAACAGAAACTTTATGACACTTCGATACTCAGTTTTCGACATTTTTAAAAAATACGCGACTCTCGTTATTCAAATGCCTGTTAAACTAAGACTAAGCATTTCATGTCGATGCATGTTTCTTATATTAAGTGCACGATAAACGTACTATTTAATGCAACACAACATGTAGCGGCATGTCGCGTTGAACTATATCAGGCCAGTTCATTATGGGACTGCCTGGTACAATGGCTAAGTCAGAATAACATTTACAGCATAGATTTGTTTCTCTGTAAGTACCAAAAATTTTACATAAATTAATATACATGTTACGAAATTTTATTTTATAAATTTTTTATTCCTTGACATGTTGGGTAATAACTATTTTATTAATTGTATGTAATGATATGTAATTACATTATAACATTCTTAAACTCATTATATTATTTGCATGCTAATTTCATTATGGCCAAACGTATGTGCTCTATAAAGTTGTACCAGCTTATCATACTGTGTATTTAAGAAATTAAAGAAATTATTATTATTATTATTTGATGATGTTTTTAAACATTTAAACAGTTAACATAAAGCATCATCTCCTAATTTATCTGTTAAACAATTTACCGTTCCAAAGTTGAATAAATTATATGGTGATTTAAAAAACACGCTTTTATAAGCATTTCTTTTATCTTTATCTTTTGACGTGATAAGTAGGTACACCCACACGGGCAATTTTTAATAAGTTAACAGAAATAGAAGCGATTTTGATATCGCCATCAGGCTATGACCTCATTGGAATATACAATTCAAACAGATATTACTCAGGACACAACCACAGCGTGTGCTATAAAATAGAATAGAATAGAGTATGTCATATGTGAATAAATATGTGTAGTTGTAGGTTTTAGAGATTAAATATTATACAAGTAATTAGGGATCACCACAACCTGCCTAGATATGGCTTACAATATTATTAAAATCATGAAATTTAAAACATTATGTAATTATTCAATAAATCAAATCAAATTGGAAATAATTTACCATCACATTTGATTTGAGTTGAACAATTTATAACATTATTATTTTTTGTTTTCTATTTAGATGGATAGATTTTATACGAGGTATAGCCACGCACGCTCTCACTGAATACCAGCGTAAAATAGCAGCTGTGTTTCGTATGGTCAGTGTCTTAGTCTTCAAGGGTGATAACGCATCTGCATTTTGATTCTTAATCGAGGTTAAATGTAGATATCTATGGGCCACAGTATCCACTTACCATCAAGTGGACTTTGTGCCCGTTTGTCGCCCTTATCCTATAAAAAAAAAGATCACTATTCAAACTACTCGAAAGAGACCAAACGGGCCACACTGGACAACAGCGGCTGTGGTTCGTTACGCCGAATATCGAGTGATCTTTTCGTCACGTTCGGCAACGTCTAATACTTTATTATTAACATTTAACTTACAAAGTAAGAAAATATTATGTAGAATATGGCATTGTGCTTACGTGGCAAAATAAATAGATTCTTTCTTTCTTTCTTTCAAAACATATGTTAGCTTACAACAAGGTTTTAAGAGTCTCCTCCGTGGCTTGACGCTAACGGCATGGATTTCTTCACTGTGTGTGCATTAACGGAAATTATGCGGATGTTATAGCGGAATGATTAATGTAATACGTCAAAGGGTATTTCCCCGATTTGGCCGAGTATATGTGACCTGTCGTTGTCATCATCGTTGCTTACTCACTTTGGCCCAGTCATTCCTTATGTAGGAGAGGTATATTCTACAAATCCAATCAATCAAATAAAATATTTAATATCCTAAATTCTTTAACCAAACAATTATAATACATAAAATAACTAATATAATATTATGTATTGGTTTTTGGGAAATCGATGTCAATCATTTTGGAATTATGATGTAGACATTATTTTACTATTCATGTTTACCTTGAGAAACGTCTGATGAGTTTAATATATACAATAAGTATTAATATATTAGGTCTAAGTTTCTCGTCAACCGAAACCGATCTAATCATTTGAATGGAATTGTTTATTTTCATTATTTAGACAATGTTTTACTTATCATGTTCACTATTAGAGATGTCTGGAAGATCTGAGGAAAATCGTTTCAACGAAATATAAATTAATATAGTTGAAATAAAATACGATATTTTATTATTGCGCCGAGTGCAGCTCGGTATCCAGGTACGCTAAACTTTATAGGTACTAGGATATTTTATAACCGCTTTTAAATAGATTGGTATAATAACAAATCCACAATATTAGTTACAGCATCATACAGTACAATTACTTCTGCAATTGCCCCGAGAATTCCGCACGCGTTTGCTCTGCCTTAAAAGTATGCTCCTCAAGTAAGCAACTTCTTTTATTTCATTTATTTCTAATATAGGATTCTAAACTTTTTAGTAGCTTTCATGATTAAATTTCATGCTCGCACACTTAAGTGATTAAATCCTAATAATGTGTAGTTGTTTTTGTTTTCTTTGATACTAGGGTTTTCTTCTCTATCGCAAAGGCATTTTTTTATCTTTATGCATCTTCGTCTACAGACATTATCTATTATTTGAGAAGGTTATGAAGTAATGAGTCCGCCGCGTTGCTCTATTAACGAAAGTTTGGACGAAGTTCACATTTCCACAAAATATTTTATTCCTCAAATATGCAGGTGTGCCGATGAATTCCAATATCCTGCACAAACAGAAACAGAAACAGAAACTTTTTTATTCAATGTAGATTATAACAATACTTATTGAAAGTCACTTTTTTCATTTACCACTGGTTCGCAAAAAAAAAAACCTCTGTCCTGGGATGAACCAGCAAGAAACCCAGGGAGACTATTTTTTTTCCAATAATAGCTTACAATTAACAACACAAGACAAATTAGAAATAGCTTGGTAGCGCTCACCCTTCCCAGGGGTAATTATCATCCATAAATTCCTTAATATTATATAATAACCTCTTTTATACAAACTTAGTTTAATAACATTTTTGAACTTTGTGTATGACAAATTTTGTATATTTTCTGGGATTTTATTGTAAAAGCGTATACATCGCCCCAACAATGAATTACTGACTCGGTGGAGTCGAGTAACTGGTACTACTAGCTCGTGTCTGCTCCTAGTATTTACAGAATGAATATCACTTATTTTCGCAAAACTACTTTTATTTTTGTGTACGTACATTACATTTTCATAAATGTATTGAGAGGCCGGAGTTAATATATTAATTTCCTTAAATTTTTTCTCAGTGACTTTTGGTTTTAAATTATATATTGCTCTAATGGCCCATAGCAAAACACCATATGACGTAATGCTATGGAAATAAATAAATTAGCAATTTCGTTGGTACTGGTCGGGATCTAGCCTAGGTTGTCATTTTCATTGGAAGTCTGTGAGGGTTACGAATTAACGAGTCCGCCGCGTTGCTCAAGTATGTTTGGACGAAGTTCACATTTCCATATTTTATTCCTCAGACATGCAGGTGTGCCAATTTTTTCCAATATCCTGCATAATTTAATTAGCAATTTCATTGGTGCTGGTCGGGATCTAGCCTAGGTTGCCTGCGTAGACATCTACGACGAGCGCTTAGCCTCTTGCCTACTCCCTACAACGCAAGAGTTCCAAACCTATTAAAGGAATTTTACGGACTGATAAAAAAGAAAAAAAAAACAATTTGCCAAGTCAATGTGCTACCGTATTTGGCTACTTTACCACCTGCTATCAATTAGGAATGATAGAAGTTGTCAATCATTGGTTTATATTAAGTGAACCCCTAGAAGTGACGGTAGGCACCGCTCAAGGATCAGTTTTGGGGCACTTACACTTTTAACTTATGTTATTGATATAAATAACTGCCTTAATTACTGCACCTGCTATCAATTTGCAGATGACACAAGCAGTCAAATTTCGGGAACGTCGAAAGGAGTTTTTAAAAACTAAACTACAACTAAATTAATACGTCTCACCGATTTGGAGGTGGCTTTAATAATGAATGAATCTTAGAGAGTCTGTTCGTACGCAGACGTTCGACTCAACTAAGTACTAGAAATCTTATATAAAATGCTGATGTGTTAGTTTTATTGCTTAGCCTAAATAATACAATATAATATATATTAATATACTAGTCTAAAACAGAGGGACGGGGTGCATCCATATCTCCTCCCTCCCTAAGAGCAAAATTATCGGAAATATCATTTTTAATGTTTTTACGATAATTTTGGAAGTGAGGCATACATTTTTTTTCTTAATAAGTATATTAAAAACAATAGGAAACTTAAGACTAGAAAATTTAAAATTACATATGTTAGAACACTGAAGTCACTATGTTTTAAAGCATTTGAAATATACTTCACTTCGTCTAAGTTGACACCATTCATGTTAATTACGCGTGTACTTGTTACATTGGTAGTTGAACGTAAGAACGAGGTAAGTTGATGACTGGAACTGGTAGTGCTGCTTCGTATTCTGTGTAAACACGGTTGTGATGAATGTAAGTACCATGTATCTCTAGGTCACAGGGCTCATCACTGGTTAGTATATAGGTTCCAAAAATGGGTTGCTTGCTGATCTCGTTATCGCAGTGTTTGGTAAGTGTCATTCTTAGCTTTTTAAAAACAATCCAATTTTCTGCTTTAATTCGCTGTACTTTAACGTCTTCAATTATAATAGCGTGTTGCGAGCAACGAGTAAGGTTATTCTCAAATTTCATCAACTGTTCTATGCAGGTAAGTCCAGGGTAGAGGGCTCTATTTTCTTCGGTACACAGGAAATCATTACCAGCAGCAAGCGGGCGACAGGGTTTCGTAACTGGTAAGTATTTCCTTTCACCAGGAGGTAAGGATATTTTGGGAATATGGTAATTGTTTCGTTTACGGATTCGCGGAAAATAAGTACGGAATAAACCTTAAAGTAATTGTAGGTGTTATTATAAGTTAACGGAATCTCCATTATAAATGCTATCTGGTTTTTCTTAAGGTAAGATTTTACTCTTATGGTTTGTTCTAATTTTACCAAATTAGTTTCGGTTGGTGGGTACACTAAATTTTCGATATTGGATATTAGTTTTAAATGATCTAAGAGTTCTGTAGAATTTATAATAGATTGATGAAGTGTAGATACTCTACTAAAAGGCAGAGCAGTCTCTATTTCATTTAATTTATCAAATATGGTTCGAAAATTGCTTATAAATAAATTAAATAATTCAAAAATATATGTCGAGAAAACCCAGTTATTTTCTCTAGTCGTTAGATGATTTAGCATTGTCTCTACACTTTTTAGGCGTGCATCTAGCATAACGGAATTATTATTTAAGGTTTCAGTGGCATTAATAAAGCTTTCCAACATTTTAGAGACTAAGGTGAGTTTCCTAGTCACGATAATTTGGTTGTGACTTAACTACGAGGTAAGTTTATCATACTTTAGAGCATCTTCATGATCGAGGTTTCCCGTAATAATTTTTAGAACTGACCCTAATGGATTTAGGATCCCTCTCTTAAAACGTTGCGGCATAAGTTGTTGAAATTTTTGAACGGTTAAAGAATGATTCACGCTACAACGTGGCGCGGCAAGGCCGTGCCCCGGCCGGGGCACGGTCAAACATTATGGTGTACTTTTTATATGAAGCGATTCATGCCTGACCGCGGCCCGGCCGTGCCCCGGCCGTACGCCGCCGGGACTCGGCCGGGGCACAGCGTTGAAATGTCGGTGGGTGTTGTTTCCCGGCTCCGGCACGGTCCGGCCCCGACACGTTGTAACATGAACATATGCGCCCGAGCGCCTGGAGAGCAGTCAACGTCAAATCTTAGTGAAGTGAGCAGCTAAACAGCAAAATGGACGATGAAAAATTATCAGAATGTGTGCGCAAGTACCCTGTGATTTACGATATGAGCTATCCTAAGTATTTAGATAACAAATACAAAAATATTATTTGGAAAACCATTTCGGACGAAATAAAACAATCTGGTAAGTTGTAACTTTTATTTCAATTTACATTTATAATAGTTATTCTAAACAAGCAAACCAGCATAAATAATCGAAATAAGCAAACCAGACAGTAATCATGTGGTCCTAAATCACAAATCAGATTTTAAAGAAAACAAATATGGAGTTCCACAGGGTAGCGTTTTGGGACCACTGTTGTTCTTAGTATATATAAATAATCTTCCGGATGTAACTAAACACAAATGCATTTTATTTGCTGACGACATATCTGTAATAGTAAAAACAGATGGTAAACAATCACTTAAAGATCACATTAATGATATTAACAGTACTGTAAAAACAATAATAGAATGGCTTAAAAATAACAACCTACTGGTAAATCTTGACAAAACTTATTTTATAAATTTCAATGACATATTATACCAGACAATGAGCATTAATTTTGAAGGACAAACACTAAAAAGTACAAATATGACAAAATTCCTAGGTATATGGATTGATCAAAAACTTAATTGGAAATGTCAAGTTGAACATGTATGTAAAAAAGTAAATAGATTTTTGTACGCACTTTATAAACTAAGCAAAGTAGCCACAAAAAATACAGCACTTACTGCGTACTTTGCATATGTGGAATCCGTACTGCGATACGGGCTAATTATATGGGGCAATAGCACAGATGCAAAAAAGGCATTCATTGCCCCAAAAAAATGTATTAGAGCAATATGAGGCACTGCACCTGATGAGCCTTGCAGGCCGCTATTTGTATCTCTAAAAATACTACCACTCCCATGCCTGTACATTTTTGAAATTGCAAAATTTGTAAAACAAAACATGTATTATTTCAGACAAGCAAAAGAGGTTTATACGCAAAATACCAGAAATGGCAATAGACTTGCTGCTGAAATTATACCCAAGAGTGCTCGGTTTAAAAAAAAAATTGCTACTGGATGTGTATGCTCATATTTAATAAAATACCCCGAAATATCAAAGACTTGCCCCTTAATAGATTTAAAGGCGCCTTTTACAGGTGGCTAAATGATCATTGTTTTTATAATGTAAATGACTACCTAAATTTGACATGATGTGACACAACAGTAGTTATATATTTTTATATTTTTAATTGCATTTCCAATTTTAATTATTTTTAAATTTGTATGTATCGGTATTATTTATTGATAATTTCTAAACGATGACTATTTTATGATTTATTTTAATTAAATTCGCTATTTTAATAAAACACTAAAAATAATCTTAATTATAAAAAATGTATTTGCATGCTATCCATAGATGGCTGAAAAAGCTGTACTATACTTTGTAATAACCACCTTAATGTAACCTTTTTCAAAGCAAATAAATCTTCATTTCATTTCATTTCATTTCAAGTGTCACTAATTACTTTACGACAACATGTAAGTACATGTGAGTGGGATTATCGGTTTTTAGTAGGTATTTTAGAATATGTTAGGTAAATTATAAGAAGTATATTATAGTGTAAGTATGTATTTACTTTTGATACTGTTATCCTATAAAATTACGTCCCGCTGTTGACGCTAAATATTTTTAAACGTTTCTCTTACCTCAAATGCATCATTAGCCGGTCGTTCTGATTGAATGCTCAATGGATTTAATATATGTGGTTGCGCACTTTGTGCACTATGATTGATAAGCCCTGTGTAATGTTTTTGTTCGCATAAAAAATTATCATTCTTCTTTGAAATATTCTAAATCTTTGTGTCAAAATACCAAAGGTATTTTCGACTAGTCGCTGGGCCAAAGACAGTCTACGATTGAAATTCGTTTTATTAGCGTCACAGGTTGCTTGGTGTCCTGGATACGGTTGCATTAGGTATGTTTTCAAAGGAAACGCTTCATCACCAGCTATTACATATGGTGCAAACGTAGAGGAACCGGGTAAATTTTTACCAATAGGTACATGAAGCGTCCCATTTTCTAAACGTTTTCCAAGATTACATTGTTCAAAAATGCCACCATCACTGTTTCGTCCGTAAGCGCCAACATCAACTGCAATATTTGTAGCATGCGTCCACTAACGCCAATAAAACAATTGAGAATGTGTGTTTATAATTAAAGTATATAGAACCACTATTGGCTGGGGCTTCAATAACAAAATGTTTTCCATCCAATGCGCCTATACAATTTGGAAAACCTCTAAGGTTTTCAAAATCTTCGGCAATTTTACGCCACATTTCTTCTGTTGGATCTGGTATAACGTCTTTGTTAAATCTTTTAACGATAGATCGACATGTGCTATGTACAATTTCGGTCACAGTTGAATGCCCCAATCGAAAACTGTACGAAATAGTTTTAAACGAATCCCCAGTAGCCAGGAACCTGAAAAAATAATAATGGTATAATTTCGCAGTATCTGTGTACTACAGTGAGCTATTACGTATTAACAGTACCATTTATACAGGTTGTAAAGAAAATTACTTAACTTGTTCATTCTATACTATCTTTTTGCAGATGATGTATGTAAAAAAAGGTGGGCAAACATACGGGACCAGTTCAAAATAACATGGAAACAAACGTAAAACCAAGAGTGGACAGGGTGCTGTGGCTATAAAAAAATATAAATATGAAGAGAGCTAGAATTTTTTACTGCCTCATATACAGGACCGAAATACAATAACAAGTATCGAGTCTGAGAACGAAGAGACGCAAAACAGAACGGTTACTTCGCCAGTTACTATGCCCAACGAAACAATTAACACCGATGAACAGTAGCGGCAGGAAGATCGCTCACCAGCTATTAGTGAACCAAATTTTACGCCACCTGCTGATCCGAATCCATATCCCCCGTCAACTGCACAATTCACTCGTTCCGGCAACCGTAATCGCAATGCAACCGTTGTAACTGCACACAATCGCCGTCGTATAGTGCCGCAATCCCAGTCCTCTGCGTCAAGCGCATTAATGGAATACATTCTAAAAAATAAAGAAAAGTCCAACACACAAGACATTCATCCTATTGATGCTTTCTTCAACGGTTTGGCAGCCACCATAAAATCTTTTTCCCCTTACTATCAGCATCTTGCAAAGGGAAGAATATTTGCAGTAGTACAAGATTTGGAGTGGGAGCAATTGTCATCAGAGCCTTCTTCTTACATATCTCTAATGAGTGGAACAACGTCGGCATCGTCTACTAATTCAAGGTCGGTGTATGCACCGGTTCCGATGACTACACCAACGCCAACACCGGAATCAACGCCTAGGGAACCTACGCCTTCGGAACCTTCGCCTTCGGAACTTACGCCTTTGGAATCTAATAATTTGTCTACTTTATTTTCAGAACTCAGGGCAGACTAATGAAATGAATAAATACTATGCGAATTATTTAAATTTTTACTTTTTTTCGTTCACAATGCAATTTTGATTATTGAAAAATTGAAAATGAAGTATTTAGAAAAAATAGATGGTTGTGAGACGGGTCAATTTTTAAATACTACATTTTTAAATACTATGTGATTTAGTGCATATCAATTTATTATTTACCTGATGCAGACTGCTAATCGTTCGATGGGAGATATAGGCTTTTGAAATCTTGTAATTTTTTGGTTAGGTCTGGTTTTACTTTTTCAAGTAAAAAAGTAAAGCATTCTTTAGACATTCTAAAATAACCATAAAACTTGCTCTCATCATCTATTAATTCTTTGTAAAGTAACGCAAATTCTCCTTCTGCTTCTCGCTTTCTCCAGGTTGTATATACACCCCATCTTCTTTTAGTAGTATCGCTTCGTTTTTCCAATACTTCATCATCGATGGCAATTGCAATAGCTGCCGATTCAAATTGTGAAAATTGCATATTTACGTAAGCGTGAAGTCTATCGACAGATGAAATCACTAGCTGACAAAAACCACATAACACAGAGTCGTGCATAAGTCATGGTCATGCAAACAGCCCGGTGTAACATGAATGACTGGCCCGGCCAGCGCACGGTGGACGTGTCCCGGCCGGGCACGGCCCGGTGGCGACACGTTGTAGCGTGAATCATCCTTAAATCGCGTATGTGATCTGCATGGGTTTTAATGCTTATAAATTCGCGAGGGTATGGTTCTTTTACTTCAATTAGTTTACTGAGTTTACGATATTGAGAAATAATTAGATTTAGGTCGTCATAAATATTTTCTAAATTTAAAATCGTTATTATAGTCCAGTGATCTGTTTGTGCATAAGCTTGTCCTTGTTTTACCGAAAGGATCCCTGGGTTTTCCTCAAGTGACTGCAGATGATGGGCCAGGATCGGCATCGCAATCATCAGTATGCACCACCTGTGGAGGGCGTTTGATATTTTTAATCAGGGCTTTAGTCCTTCTTTCGCCTACTTTTATTGGCACTATATTTCTTTCGGCTTTGCCTACTACTTTAGCCTTAACATATCGCGGTCTGTCTTTGCTTTTTCTTTTGTTGGTATCTTTAGCAAATACAGTCTTACGACACGGAAATTCTATCTCATCTTCCCCGCCCTAATTTATTCACGCTTTTCCCTATTTTTTTCTTTAATCGCTACCATATTTTCCGCTAAATGTTTGTATAAGAATTTTGTTCGCTTTGCATGGTCTCTTACTAAGTGTTGGAAATACTGCTTATCAATTTCTGTATTAAATGGGCTACCCGTGTCGGTGTGTCCGAAAACGACCTCGAAAGGTGTAAGCTGTGTTACCGAATGAATGGTATTATTATATGCTAGTATGGAATACGTCATAACTGATGCCGCATCAGTAGGTTTTCTTTCGTATTTTGCCAATCTATAAATTTCTATAATCGTCGAGTGAAAGCGTTCTATAAGCCCCATCGAGTTTGGGTTATTTGGGGTCCGATGTGTTATTCTATTTTATATAAGCTTAAGAATTCCTTAATTAATTCATTGCTAAATTCAGAGCCTGGGTCTGAACTTATCTTTTTTTGGTATTCCGTAAAAGGAAAAGTACTTCATCAAAGCTCGGACTACTTCGGGGGTAGACTTATTTGAAAAAAAAACTACTCGTTCCGTACATTCGAAAAATTGAACCATGTCCTTTTTGAACAGGTATATAATGATATTACTAAATTGTTTTCGATGTTCTTCCCGTTCAAAATATATAAAATATTTAATTTTAGGCCTAATATATTTCTTTAAAAATTCTTTTATTAACTCGGAATTATCTAATGGTAAAAATACTTCTAGTACTTTTTGTTTCTTTCTAGAAATATCTTTAACCTGACATACATTTTTGAACCACGAAAATACTAATATTTGATTTGGCTTCGCATCGATAGCCTCATGTAATATTGGTATACCGTTCGACTCTAATTCTACGGCTGAATGCACAGTTTGGGATTTACTAGATTCTGTAGGCGATCGGATTGGGTATTCGGAAACCTTTTCTGAACTAATAATCGATATTATGTCGGAAAGAGACATATGGCTCGCGGGAACAGTACTTGAGTCTGATATTATTACAGTGGACGTCGTGTCATTATGTCTTTTATTTTCAGCATTTAGTTTTTCGATTTCATTAACAACGTCTTTTAAATGGTCCCTAAGCTTACACTCTTTGCTGTCGAAGTTAACGTCCATAGAATGACCTTCGTCGTCGGAATTTAGTGCATTAATTTTAATTCTGGATAGGGCGTCGGCATTTGTATTCTGTTTTCCATTTTTATAAATAATCTCAAAGTCGTACTCCTGTTATCGTAGTCGCCATCTGGTGAGTTCATTGTTTGGTTCCTTTAGTGAATAAAGCCAAACTAAGGGTCGATGGTCAGTGTAAATTACAAATTTCCGTCCGTAAAGGTAAGGCCGGAAATGTTTCACAGCCCAAATAATAGCTAAAAGTTCGCGTTCGATGGTGCTGCATCTACTTTAAGTATCACTAAGCGTCCTACTAGCGTATGCAACAGGTCTATCGCT